>CM065354.1:2821001-3421001 GCA_033032245.1 Poecilia picta
CGCCCAACTTCACTGTGACTGTCTGACATGATAAGTTTAAATGAAACATAACATTGTAGCTTTTCAGCAACGACACTCAAATGGATTTAATATGAAACTTGTGAAAATTAATGCAGCACCGACTGCAGCTCTGGCCAATTATTATTATAAATATACATCTTTAGAAAGCCTAACCTGGCAATTCTGATTTTTGTCGATACCATTTTTTTTCTGTCGATAATATAGCAAGAAAGCTACTGAGTTAACAACCATGGGGTGACTATTGTTATCTGCAAACATGCAGACATGACCTGGTGGACCTCTCTAGAAGCAGAGCAGAAGAGGACAGTAGTAGATTTTCAGACCTGTTTTGAGACAGATGAGATCAGGGGAAAAAATCAGCTTCACATGTAAGTATCGGCCAATCAACACTCTCCAAAAATGAAGAAAATCAGTGCAGCCCTAGTGAAAATGCTCATAAACCCTACAGTTAAGCACAATGGAGGCTCCGTCATGCTGTGGGCCCATGGCCAGTTGGGTTAATTACCTTAACTGCTGTACTTAGAACTCCAGCAGCTTCACTAGATGTTTTGCTCTCCACCAGCAATCCCGGCGCATCCTGCACTCCTCAGCAGGTCAGAACTCCATCCATGTTTTCCTGCAGGTAAACCGACTCTGGGATCCTCTTTCACCGCAGCCTGCTGTTGTACATCCCCCATCAGGGTGAAAGACAGTCAAACCCCCACTCCACCTCCTCAGCCTCCACTCCACCGAGTCGGTTACGGTGCTCAGCAATGCAGATCCCCACGTTTCATGGGCTCCCTCTCATCTCCATGCAGGAAGACGATAATGTGATGCGTCGTACGCCTATTCAGGCTCACAGTAATATCATTTGCAGTGTTTTCGTCTCTGCCTTTCGGTCCAAGCTCCATAAAGCTAATCACAGCACTTGGCTCTTGGTTCAGGAAGGGCAAAGGGGGGAGGATGCGAGAGGGCTAAGCAGGGGCTAATGGCATTTTAAGGATGGGGGACCACTCCCATTACTTATTATAATGAAAAACCAATGTGTACAACTTGTGCAAGGCTCAGACTTGTGCGTAGAGATAGACAGATGAATAGATAGATGATGGATGGAGTATTTCGCAATTTTATGCAGTTAAAGAACCATCCAGCGCCTTTGACTGTGAAATCCTTCCTCTGGGTGATATCATGCAGAGGACACGGAGCCCTCATTGAGTTAATTAAACCTTTGGCAAAATGATATAAAAGAATAAAAGTCTAGGACCGGCCGAGTGATGCTGCTGTAAAAATGCAATTTTCGAGTTATGAAGTTGTTTCATGCACTGAAAAGAGGTTTCATAGGAATTCAAATAAAAATGGTAACAGGCATCTCATAAACCGAATGGCTTTTTGAAATCCTGAGCTGGAGAGTCATTTTCTCTATGTTTGAGACACAAACACCTGAAATAAAACAGTGTTTTTCAAGCCGCTAGGCCTTGCTACTGCCTAATTTTTAATTCAAGTCGAGAGCTGACATTTAGATTTGAAGAAGAAAACGCTTCAGCTTCCACGAAATTACATATCTAAAGCTAAAAAATTAACAAAAAAAATGATAAAGTCAAAATTTTGAGAGAAAGAATTAAACCAATTACATTATAATACAGACCAGAAGAGAGTGATGTCTCTGTGTTCCCGCTGCAGCAATAGCAGAAGTGCATATCTGAGGTCAGACACTGATGTTGGATGAGGAGACGCCTGAGAGTGATGCACTCTTTCATATACATGTCACTTTATATTGTGTTTTTTGTGTGTTTTTCTGATTTGACCAAAACAAATCGGTACATATTTTTGAAGTAGAAGTCATGAAAGTGTAAAAGGCACCAAAAATACTAAAATTAGGGCAGAATTAAACTTTTGATAAGCCTAATTAAACATACAGTGAATTTGTGGTTTTTGGCTTTCTTTCTGCACCACTTTGTTTTGTTTTGAGCATGAAAAAGTTCAATCAGTATAAATAGACTTTCAAGCTCATAAATGCTCTGACTAAAACACTTCTTCACATGCTTAGATTTCTTTCCACAAACTCCATCTTTTCCACTTAAGAAGTGGAGTTGTGTAAACAATGCGTCAAAAACTGGGTGAAGTGTCCAGAGAGATGAGGGAGCGCTGTGACTCTTCATCTGGCTGTCAGCTTTCTCCTCTTTGCCAAATAATACATCTGTGTCCCTCAGTTTTTATCTTTCCACTTTCCAACTGCAGTGCATCTCCACTGAGCTTCCTGACTGGCTGTCTTTTTTTTTTTCAAGTGACCTCACTGTAGTTGCTTGTATTTTGGAGGTTGTTTGCTTTCGCCAGCTTTGTGCACAGAAAGTTCAATAAGTTTCAACAACTTGAAATAAGTAAGGATGACTGGAAAAGATGCTCACCGCTGAGGCTTGATCAGACATTTCTGCCCAAATACTGCAATCCTTGTCATCTGGAATAAGAAAATGGAGAGTCAGTGAAGTCATGAGTGTTTGACATGTCTGACGACAGTTGAGATTTACGATACATCTCAAACTAATTACTGAAATTTAGCCACTCGATATGAGAAATAATTATGATATGTAGACTAAAGTTCATTAGATTTTAATCAATTGGATTTGATTGCAGATCAAATACAAGTTGATCTTCTATCAACCTCGGACAGTATGGCTATTCTTTGTCCAATTTTTGATTTTAAATATTCTAGAAATATAGTTGTGAACTCTTCTGAATCTCATACTTTTCCTTTTGCTTTTCTCACGCAGACTGATGAAACAAAGTTGTGCTATTTCTTCCCCTATTTATGAATCTGAAACTCCTCTTGGATATCTCTCCATGTCTTGGAAAGATATGGAGAATTTGTATTTGATACAAAAATAACGATGGACCCGGAACCAAGTGATAATTTGACATCTTTCTATTGTTTTTTTTCTTACTCCTTCCTTCCATTGCACAAGCTTTTTTTTTATTAATTGAGTAAAATATCTTGCATGTCAGACATATTAGACATGGCAGCTTCATTAAATCCAGCCTGAGAATTATCATCATCCCAGAAACCTACTTCTGTCATGAGATGATTCAGCTTTTAATGCTGAAGCTAACACCAATTAGCTTTCTTTTCTAAGTATTAAACTTTCTTGACATGTTGCTGTGCTTTTAGCTCCAGCAGAACTACACTAAAATTAGTGACAAATGAATTCATAGCTGGCCACAGTTACCCAGAGGTAGCTACATACTCTGGAGTTAGCTACTAGATACACTTGCAGCTGTAATTATTGGTACAGTTTATGTATTATAATTTTGGCTACACTTGGCTGTGGTGTTTATACAATAAACAACAATTAACCTACTCTTTTAGTTAGCGTTTCTTCATAGCTATTACATTCTTTCATTAAAGGATACGATTACTGAGAGAATTAACTATAACTAGTTTCAGTTTTAGCCAACGTCAGCTCCAGTTTACAACATTTTGAGCTACAGGTTAGCACAGTTTTAGTTCCATTTATTTAACTCTTTAGCTAGTTTGCTAAAGTTTATTTTTAGCATTCAGGCACAATTTTTTCTCAGAGACTTCTACACATAACTTCATGTTTAGGTACAGTTATAGTTAACTACATTTAACTATAGTTCAAAACAATAAACTACAATTTGCTACACTATTAGTGGGAGATGGACAAAGTTGACTTTATTTTTGCCTTTAGAAACGACAAGTCAGAATGGCTGAACACCAAAAAAAGATTGTACATTTAAAATACATATTTTTCTTAACCTCAGTCAGCACGGCTGCTCTTCGCCCAATATTTGTTTAAATATTCTAGAAACATAGTTGTGAACTCTTCTGAATCTCATACTTTTCATTTTTCTTCTCTCACGCAGACTGACGAAAAAAAGTTGCTATAACAACTGGTTTCAGAGGAAAAGCCTGTAATTACTAATTCTAGACACATTGTCAACTTTGACTTTCCTTTCTTGTTTGATGTGCTTGTCTTCTCACCACAAACATCTTTTCATGTGTTGGTGGCTGCAGATAAAAACACATTCACCTGGCACTATCTACTGTCCGTGGCAGAAGACCGACGGATTTTGCCCAAACACAGCTGGAGATTTTTGTTGCACGGTCTCAGCCCAACAGTTCAGTGAAGGCTGCTCACACTAGCGTACTATTTCCCAAGCACATTTTCCCTTTACTTCACTGGTATTGCTCTTATGAATCTGGTTACTATGCAAAAGGGATAAAAATAATGAAAGCACTACTGTTTTTTATGGCAAATGTTTGTCTGTTCATCCTCAGTGAGAAACTGTTGCTATGAACCGTGCTAAATGTTATTGATTCTCCATGTTCTGTATTTAGACTTTTCTCATCTGTTTGCTAAACCTACGCTGTCTGTAATAGAGATTATGGAATATTTCGAGGACATAACACTTCCATCCACCCAGCCACTTGTTTGTGCTTTCACACAAGGGCTTTAGTAAAAAGAAAAGTGGATTTATACACTCATCAGAACAGCCCTCCTCACCCATTCCTCCTTTAGGAAACTCTGTCTCTGTAATTTGTATCCTGGTTCTTCACCGCTCCGTTCTCCCATTCTGTTGGCACAGTACTCGACCTCCATTGATTGTAAAAGTACATGCATATACCTTGATTCCAAGCTGATTATTAAGGCTTCAAGCAGATTGTACAGTCAAATTTTCCTGAAGGCCAAGGACGTGAATCAAGGGCCTCTTTCGACAATCAAATCTCGCCAAGCTCTTTTTTTTATTTTTTATTTTTTACATTTTATGTGTAGATACTACAGTACCTCAAAGGTTTTGTGAAAAAAAACATGTCTTAAATTCACCAGATGGGTAGAGCACAGGATCTGCAAATTAAACGAATGCCAATCTCTGCTGGGTATTTCTCATCCTGAAATCACATTTGGCAAGTAGCGCCGGCGTGATCAGAGACAGAGAAAACTGGCAGGTCGGAAGGCAAGGATGGCATGGGAGATAACAGGCAGTTGGAAGGGAAAGGTAGAGAAATGAAACATCCGCAGAGCTAGCAGGATGGGCTCTGCAGTCATGGATTGATACGTTCACTAGTCCCCGGCTGCGTTGACAGGTGGGTCCAGTGAACCCTTACGGTGTGGTTTTGCCAAGTGAAGCTTTCAATCCACTGCAGAGCCGCTACGCCAGGCTTCAGCTGTGGAGATGAAGACGAGGGCCAGTGAGTTTGCCCAGTTAAACCTTTTTTACAGATAGAGAATGCAGACTTTGGACATGATTCAAAGAGCTTAAGGAGTTTCAAAATCTGCCAAGGAGCAGCCGGTAAAATTACTCGCACACATTTGCAAGGACTTCTCTTGAACTTTTGTGGGCCCTGGTCCAGTTAAAGCAGGAAAATGATCTGATCTCGGCGTAGAGAACAGACTCAATAATTAGCCAGGTTTATGATGGAGGTGAGAGACGTACCACGAGAAATGAAAGAGATGATGGTGGCGTGTTTGTCTTGCATAAAGGAAAGTGACCTCCCAAAGCTCTTTAGACTACACACCACATTCCCCAGTCGCACTCACAAAGACACATTCATACACCGACACATCAGTAGGCAGGCCGGGGTCAGGTGCTTTGCCGAAGGGCACATCCAGACGTGGCAGAGGAGGAAGCTTCTTAGAACTCTCCCTGTTTTTAGAAAAAGCCTGTACTCTTTTCACCTACTGTGCCTTATTCTTTAGTTGTCTTTATGACCTCTGTTGATCGAAGTACTACAAGCGAGAAGGGTCAGTTTTATTCAAAAGTCTAGGATGGTTGTGAGCCCCTTCAAAGAAGCAGAGCTTTCATCCTCTAAAAAGTTTTTTTATTTTGCATTATTACAGAAACTAAAATGTTTTAAGCTGCTAAGAAACAATGGAGCAGTAGGGCCACATTTTTGGACTGAAAGAAATTTGATCTTTCCCTGCAGTCGGTCAAATTGCTTGATCCTTATCCTTTCTTACAGTGAGACGGCATTAAGGTGACACAGTCGTGTGCTGGTCTGACAGGGTTTATCACCAAAAACTTTGCTCAGCCCGGTGGTCCACCATGTTTTTGCATCATAAAATGCCGTGTTTTTTCCACAGTACTGTAAAATATTACTGTGAAATTCTGCTACTGGAAGACGTAGAAAATGAGTAAATGCACAACTAGAGTCTGAAAAACAGCAAACCAAAAAAACAATGTTTTTGCTCTTCTGTTAAATTCCAATTAGGTAATTAGCCAGTGGATCTAAAAATGATATATAATACTGATTACATTTAGAGCCAGCCCAAGGCACAAATGAACTAAGCAGCTGCTTATGGCCCCTAACCCCATAACGTGATGAATGAACCTAAAACAATAACTGTCTGTCCTGTCTCCAACTGCAACTTGCCTAATGTTAAATGACAAGATGTTGACCTGCAGATGCTTTTGAGCACCACAACAGTGCTCTGAGAAGAAGCCGAGGCTTTGTCCTTCTCTTCCTTTTTTTGCCTACTAATGTCTTACCATGAAAAGACACCCTGCTTGCATCTCCTCTTTGTATTCTTCTGCATCTGCAAGCGTTTCCCCCCAGAGAAACAAAGCTGAGCCTTCCTCCTTTGCAAAAACCACTTCATCTCTCTGTGAGCTTATGTGCTCCACACAGCCAGCCGCCGGGGGCCTCTGTAAGTCCCTGAGTATCGCAGCCCTCCCTTGATCTTGTTTACTTAGTATTCCATTAGAACCCAGAAACAAGGTGAAGGATCGAATAAGTTGGTCAAAAAAAGAATGGTAGAAGGAGGAAGAACTGCCTCAAACTCACTTTACAACCTACCCACTTTGCTTTTTGACACTCGAAAGAACTTCCACCCTGTGGTAACTTTTCAAAGGCTGCAGTAATGTCCTTTGAAGCGGCCATCAAAAATAAGTGTTTTTTTTTATCCTCTTCTTTTTTTGTCAGGCTGAATCCTCTGAGGGGTTCGATGACTTCTTGTCTGACTTGTGTTGGAAGGAAAGAAGGCAGAAAGAAGGGTATAAAAAAGGGGCCAAAGGAGTACAAGGAAGTGTTCTTTATTTCTGGACTCTTCCTCTGTTGAGTTCGATTGGTTCTGGTACTGGTCAAAGCTTGGGAGTGAAAACAAATTTCCACTTTATCATTTGAGATTCATTTTGGCATCTTGCTGGGCTCCAGTTTACATTTATGTTTTGAAGGGGATGTTTTCCACAAAGCAGATGACACAGACTTTATCTTTGTAAAACCATGTAGCTCTTAGCATAGCGCCACCACAGGCGAGGAGGTGAACAGTTTTTTTATTAGTTTGGATCATTTGGCTCTGTGCCGTGTGAAATGTAGAAAATGTTCCAAATTTCTTTTTAATGCCTTGATGATTTTAATAGTTCTGCTTTTGAAATTGTAAGACATTAGATGAACTAATGAACAGCTTGTGTTCAATAACTGGCCTACTCAAATTTCTTGCCTCTTGCTCCTATTTTTTCTTATTTTACATATGGAATCTCAACCTAATTTCTGTTCAGTAGCATGAAATTCAAAATACTTTGTTCCCTAAGGTTAAGTAAGCAATGTTGGTTAGGTTAAAATCAGCAACTGGTGTTTATAAATGTTACTAGTGGAACCTTTCACTACTACCATGAATAATCAAACAGAGAAGAACATTTTAAAGATTCAATGAGTTTAATGACAGACTTCAGACATCCAAAACATGAAGGTTTGTAAAGATTATTAACCACATGCTGCTAAATTAAATTAGCTAAATTTAGCAGCAGAAAATTATTTCTTATAATTATCAGAAATATTTTCCCGGCTGCCAAAGTTCAGAGCAGGCGGCCATTAAAAATAGGTGCAGCCGAAACCCTTTGCTGGTTCTGTCAAATGAAAAGCTGCTTTGATTATAAAACTGCTGCAATTTGCAAGATAAATAATACAATTTCAGCTGAAATTATGTAACACTGATAGAAATAAAGAATGAAAAATTAATCAGTTCTCCTTTTTATCTATTGTTTTGCATTGTTCCCTCTTCACTTGTTGTAATTGGTTTCAAATATGGAGATTAGTATAGATATGCATGAATATTTATGAGCTGAAAGTTAAGTTAGTTGTTAACTTAGTTGAGCATCAAGGTTTTAAGAAGGTCATTAATGGAGTCATTTTCAGTAAACGCGCAGTTACCTGAATATATGACTATACAGCGGCCCTTTAACTGACTGGGATCATTTTCATCTTTCATTCTTTCACTCTGAACTTCTCAGAAATACATTTTATAGGCTCATATTTAATTGCGTAACGGAAGCAGAAGAAGGGTACATTATTAAAAAGTGTAATTACTTGCTGTCTCGGTAAATCACAAGGTGTTTTATCTACCTGAATTGCTCTGAATGTCACTGAATACGTCCACATCTTTTTCTCCATGTGAGGAAAGTCTTTCTAGGTCAGCTTCGAAGGATGATGTTTTTTCTTTTAACCTGTCTTTGTGTTTTATAAAGTGAACAGATGCACGTGTGGAATTGGACAAAAAGCAGTGAATTTCCTCATGGCAACCCAAGACAGGGCATAAAAAAGCAACAGTAAACTCAAAAAACAAATATCCAAAGACAACCAAAGGAAAGCATTGGTGCTCTCACAGACTGAAAGGGATATCCAAGGATAGTTGGTATCCTTGGATGAATGAACCATCTGTCCAAACATGGTTACCTTCACAATAAGGCAAATTGGAAAAGTTGTTCTAGGAACTACCAAGGCTCAATCCTTCCATGAACTTGATCGCCAGTGCTACTCTTTGCCCTCTAGACTGTGATTATACCTATGAAGAAAATAAACAAAATTTCAATTTCGATTTTGACTCAGTGTTCCAGCTGCCTGCATAGATAGACATTCTGGTCAAACTTATGGGGCACCATTTGCACAGTTACACAGTCAAAACAGCAATAATTTGGATTATTTAGCCTGTCATAAGGTTTTTCAGGGTCATATTTTCACCATGACATTCTGACATTTACTAGTTTCTCTGCTGCAAACTAAATGCTTGCTAATCTTGAATTAGCAAACTAAATTTATAGTAGTATAGCTTGTAACCTAAATATTTAGTTAGAGGTAAATGTTTAATTTTGAACTTAAATATATAGCTTGAATGGTTAGCTTGCTAATTATTTAGCTAGCAAATATTTAGCATGTTAAAGTTTTTTTTCTAATTATCGTAAACGTTTAATTTTAAACTGTGGTCACTTAAAGTGAATGTATAACCTGGTGGAAATATGACTTAATTAAAAAAAAAAAAAACTGGGTTCAATTTTTCAAAATTATAGCTGTTCATTTTTCACTGTGCAACTTTATAAGCTGCTCACCATACATGGTATTTAGTCACAGAAACATGAAATCTATTCTTGGAGAGCCTAAAAACACTTTACCAACTGTCAAACACAGCTGTGGCACCATTATGCTATGGTACAAAGTAGAATATTGGTAATGAAACGATTAATATGCATATATGTTAATCATAACTGTGTATCTCCATCAGATCCAGAAGAGTTTTACCTTCCACCAATCTGTCGAACAGCAGCTGTTCTATCCGTACAGGTTTCCATGTGGGGAAGTTCTGCTTCCAAGAGATAAAATGTCAGAACTGCAGACAGATTTTTTTTGTTTGGCCTCACAAACACAGTATGCATTTCTACTTCACTTACCAGGTTTGCGGGAGAGCCAAATGAGAATGTAAATAGGGAAAACACACACCGCATAAACACATGTGTATCCTGCCAGTGTGGCTGTGCTCTTCAAATTATTTCAATAGCCTCGCAGCGTTGCATCACTACTTCTCTAAAGCAACTTTCACAGATGTGATGTTCGCTGCAGAATGTAATAGCCCATAGACGGCCATCATTTCCATCGCCGCGTTCCTTCAAACCAGGCAATGTGTTTGCCGTTTTGGCACGACGAGGATCCATTACCAAGAGGAGCGATCTAAACTTCCTTCCATTTATTACCAGCCGACATAATGGCTGATTTATGCCTAAAAAGACAACAATGTACAGTTGGGGTTTGCTCCATCTGCTGCTGCCTACACACTCCCGCCCCCTAGTACATGAACCCCCACAGCCCCCTCTCCCATCCTCCTCAAAAGTTGCCAGGAAGAGTTGTGGAAACAAGCGTAGGAGATGGTTCATGTTTGTCTTTTGAACTCCACAGCAGTGAGGGGCTTTCAAACGTTCCCAGGTGCGAATTTTTCTTAGATGCTCGGAGGAAGGGCAGGGAGTTCAGGGAGAGAGAGGGAGAGTTGAAGGAGGAATAGAAAGAAAAGAAAAGTACTGGCAAAAGAAGAGAACTAAAGAGAGGACCAGCATAGAAAGAGAGCAGAACGTGGAGAGCAGGAACAGGTTTGTGTATCCCGCTGGGGGTGAAACGGTAAGCCACTTTCTGTGTTTTGGTGGAAGAGGATTGATTTCCCCTTCGGTGACCTCTGTCTTAGTCACTGCTGTTGCCAAGTGTGGTACAAAAGTGTTTTAGCTGGAGGTGGAAATACGTCGGCCGCTGCATGCGGAGACAATAGTGAGGCGTAAAAGTTGTGCAGATTGGTGAGCCGACCGGTGTGGCCTTTGATCACAGCCCTATCGAGTCGTCTCCGCCAGAGCCAACAGCAGCTCTTATCTGAAAGAACGTCCACTTTATTGTCTTTCCCTCAAAAACAAGTCAGCTTGAGGCACTGTTCAGTGAAGTTTTCAGCCTCCATGACAACATGTAGAGAATCCAGCAGCTAAGCTGGTGAGGAACTGAACTGGTTTTGGTCACCCTTGACTCTGCTCCTGACATGACAAACCATTACTACTCTCTTACTGTTTGTTTTAATCAAACAGCTATTGTGAAATGTGAGCTGATGCATTGAATTTAGAGTTTAGAATGTGTGTCAGTGTATGGCTTCATTTAATACCTTTAAGAAAGTGTTATTTTGACTGTTATTAGTTTAACACCAAGGAGTAGTTTGGGTTGAGTAATTAAAAGTGTTTCCAATCATTTTTGCATTTTGTGGTGTACAATAATAACATCCTGAAATATTAGTCAAACTCCAAATATTCAGCCTCAGTCTTAGTCTTGGTGTTGGTCTGGTCTGGTCTTGGAGGATGTGACCTCAGTCATGGTCTTAGAAGAAGCATCCTTGACTCCATTCCATCTCATCTATTTTGTATTATTGAAAATAGATTTTGCTTCTTAACTTTCCCAAAGCATTTTCCTTCCCTCATGCAAAGCATAAATGCATAGTACTTCTATTATCGAGGTCTATTATTTATGGAAAACCAAACAGTTCTTTTCAAGATTAATATTCTATATAGTAATATTGCAATGGCAACGCATTTGCATTCTATTGGGCAGTGGTGTACAGTACACCACCAGTATACATCTGGGATTTAGTTCAGGGATTGAGCTTTTGAGATGTAAATCAGCTGCTCCCAGTTGAGAAAACAATGTGTTGTTGCCACGGCTACTGATAACTGTCTGAAAGCCGAAGGATAAGAGCAAAAATCCTTCCAGCCACTCAGCATCCAAAACAATTATGACCAAAAGTTTACAATGAGAGGAATTCAGAAGCAACGTAACAGAGTTGCATCAACTCTATTTTAGAACAATTGTGGGAACAGTTTGACTGAAGCCCCTTCCTCACTTTCAAATCCCACAGAAACAATAGGAAGTTTTCTGCCGTAAACATAACCTTCCAGAACATCTTTAGGATGAATTACATTGGAGCCTCCACCCCAGGCTTTCTCGTCCAACAACAGTGTCTGACCTCCTGAATAGACTTCTGGAAGTATAGTGAAGACCTCACATGAACACACCAGACAGTGATTTTGGTGCACAGCAGCAGAGGTCTAGCCTGATTTTGCACTGAGAGTACAGCCCAACCTGTACATACAGTGAAGAAAATTTCAATTACTAGGGAACTCTGAAGGATTCATATTGTATAAAAGGTGTGGTTTGCTCCAAATGCAGGGCCAATACATTTTTTTAAAGTCTGACTGAGACTCTTCTTGCAATTTTAGGTTGTTTTATTTATTTATTTATTCTTCCCGTCTCATTTTCATTCACGCTCCTGCGGTGCAGAAAACCTGCATGTTCTCAGACCTCCTTCAACAGGTCGCGTCCCCACATTGGATCACTGGAACATAAAATTAAAAAGACTCTTAGCCTTTTGACATCCCTCCTCGGGGCCTCAAAAGTTAATCTGTCCTTTGTTGGATTCAAATTAACTTGACCTCCCCCCCCTTTAACAGCCTGCGTGTTCCAGAGAACCTGTTAAATGGCATGGGCCGGACCGCTGCCGTTTGCCTAAACGATACAAGCTGCCCCCAAGGACAAACACGTGCACTCATCTTTAAGAATAAAGGTGTTAAAGAAGGAGGCAGGAGGAGGTCATCACAGGTGAAGGCCAAAGCTTCCCCGGCAGCGGCAACGAGGAACGAGTGAGAAACAGAGGAAAAAAGCGGTGGCTGAACACAGAGCGGGTATAAATCAGTGCGCTGTAAAACTGCAGCAGCTCTCCACCCCACCCTCATAAATTGGCATCTCCCTGCCAGCCCGCGCTCAAGCGGCCGGCCTCACACATGCTTTATGACAAGAGGATCAGGCCGCTGAGTGAGCTGAGGCGGGGGGTCGTATATCTGAGAGGAAGGAGAGCGACTTGAGTCGACCGAACTGAGACAAAGAGAAAGTTTAGGATAAAAGCTGACAAAAGAAAAAACAAACCAGAATAAAATGAGGTGAGAAAACGTTTACTTAAGAACATGTGATTGTTTTCCCTCCTCTCTTTTTAGCAGCGCTTCATATTTTAATGAAGAATAATTGATTCCCTTAGGAACTCCTACAACTGCTTTGGTTTAGGATGCAAACTTCACATTTATTGCTTTCCATATGTCATTGGTGACAAGTATATTGACGTAGACATATTTGCTAATTATAAATGAATTTACTTAAGTAATGGAGCCATTAGCATCAATAGGTGTCTGGGTTTGTTTACAGTAACTGTAAGTGAAAGTAAATAAATCTGGATTTACCTTCTAGGTTGAAAAGAAAGAAAACCCAACAGATTGCAAGCTGTATAAAAAATGGCCAAATTTGCAAATCTGTGAAAAAACGTATAACACCCAACAACTCAACAGCTTGTATAGCAGATATACTTTAAAGTAATTGCTCTGTGGTGCTGCAGCTAAATCTTAGCTCAGCATTTTAGCTTTTCTTGCTAACTTTGAAAATATTTAGCATGCCTAGCTTCCCCTCAATTAATTTTTCCTGGTTTGCAAACATCCAGTTGAATAATCAAATTTGATATCTGTGTTGACGTTTTAGCTACAAACTTTGAGAAGTTAGATGCTTACATTTGTGCTCTTATTTTGAAGTGGTGAAGACTGCTTGCACATTTGGTCCTTTTCCTCTTCTTGTGTTTTCTCTCTCAAAAACTTTATTTCAAACAAGGAACAAACAGGAAGAAAATTAAAACATGAGAACAAGATATAAACATAAATACAATTTCTCAGGGTGTTATGGAAGTTGTAAGTCTTAACTGGTCAAGGGCAGATATAAATTATTGGCTTTAGCATTTTAGCTTGATTTTATGATGATACATGTGGAAATTAGGGTTTTGTTGATGTTGTCAAGAAGTGAATATGATATGTGGCATAAATAATACAAATTTCTGTATTACATTTGGCCTTGTTGAAGGCAATGCACTATGTTGTATCATAGGTTGTCATTGAAACACGGTGGGTTGAATTTAGCAATTTAGCATTAGGTTTCTCAAACTGCAACATTGCTATAGTGCTTTAACGGTAGTGGTGCTAATATTCCTGATTTGTTCTTCTGCGTTAGCACAGCTAATGTTTTAGCTAGCAGTGTCCATCTCTCTTGGTTGTGTGGCTGAAAATCAAGCCCATATCATCATCCCGTCACCACCGTGCTTGACATTTGGTAGGTGATGTTTTCTGCTGATGTGTTTGACCGTTGCAAACGTTAAATAGGTTTTCTCATTTTGAGCATTTCACAACCCGACCTTGAGGTCAACTTTCACAGTAATGAGTAAACTGATTGCTGTTTTAAATGTTTGTAATGATGAACTAAAATTAAGAACTCCAAGAGAGACTGTCTTCCTGTCTGTCAGACATTGCGTCCCTAGTTTTGGAATCCAAAGTTCCCCACAATAGTTGGTTTTCTTTCCAATTCAGTTTTGTGTTACACATCTGCATCTTTCCCTCTCAAAAGTTATCCTTGGATGTTTTATCTTTTTTACAATATTCTCCCCAAACAGGTCCTGGCACGCAAACCAAATGCCTCTAATATGAGACGAGCTTTAATTGAATTCAGCATCCAATCAATCAGCCATTCACTGTATTGACTGAAGGGAGTGAGATGCTTCATATTTTTAACAATGTGCGGTTTTTCAGTGTTGTTCACCAGATCGATGCGTCTTTTACTTCTCGAGTGTCTTGACTGAAATCCCGGGTTTTCTGTGCTTGGTCCTTTCCTTAACCTCCTCTCTGTACAGAGGAGGGCATTCATTTACCTACAGGGGGCAATTTTGCTCACGTAAACTGTTCCGCGGCACCATTCTTCACCCTTTATGGGCCCATTTCATCAAAATCCCTGTTTGAAAATAGATCTGCTCTCACAATCATTTTAAAATTATGAGGCTCCAGCATACAGAAAGCTGTTCCCGTCAGTTCTCTAGCCTTGTGTTCAGGGTCAGTTATGCACCCTCAGAGGCAGATTCAGGGGCGATTTTTTTTCTTGCTTGTGTTGTAAAGATTGAAGAGCTGTTGCTGCCTTTCATCTCATGGGTCATGTCAGAACTTGTCATAGCCTGTAAATCCTTGAAATGCCCTTAAAAGTTTTTTAAAAGCTACTAAATTGCTGCAGAACTATTGATTTTTTTTCTTTATTTTTTTGGTTTCCATCAGTTGGGGGAAAGTTGGTGTTAACAAGAATTCTGTCAGACTTACGTCCTGCTATATTTACTCTCCCTCTTTTGTAGAACCGCCTTCTCCGCATTTACAGCCACCAGGCAATACAGACTTTGACTAGGTCATACAAATACATGAATATGCTTGCTATACTGAGAGCTGATTCACACATGGCCAATTTGTGTAAAAAAATTTTAAAAATTTGTGAGAAAAGGAAATATTTTCTTTTTAGTCCATTTCTGATTCGCCAGATTGCTGCATAAAATCCTTCAGACATTTCTCTGTTTTCTCCGCCATAGTGTTTTACTTCATAGTTAATCTGTTTTTATGTTATTATCAAATTTCGCCCATCTTCATCACTTTCAAAAGTGAAAAGTTTTCCAATAAGCTCAAAATTCAACCAAATGAGAAATCATAAAATCGTGATTTGGCATGCAAAATATCTGCATAAAAGTTGCCTGTTAGATTTTGGACATCCAGGAAATACAGGTGCTGGTCATAAAATTAGAATATAATGAAAAAGTAGATTTATTTCAGTAATTCCATTTAAAAAGTGAAACTTGTATATTATATTCATACATTACATACAAACTAATATATTTCAAATGTTTATTTCGTTTAATTTCGATGATTACAAATGACAACAAATAAAAATCTCAAATTCAGCATATCAGAAAATTAGAATCTTGTGAAAAGGTTCAAAATTGATGGCACCTGGTACCACACTCTAATCAGCTAATTAACTCAAACCACCTGCAAAGGCCTTTAAATGGTCTTTCAGTCTAGTTCTATAGGCTACACAATCATGGTGAAGACTGCTGACTTGACAGTTGTCCAAAAGACGACCATCGACACCTTGCACAAGGAGGGCAAGACACAAAAGGTCATCGCTAAAGAGGCTGGCTGTTCACAGAGCTCTGTGTCCAAGCACATTAATAGAGAGGCGAAGGGAAGGAAAAGATGTGGTCAAAAAAAGTGTACAAGCAAGAGAGATAACCGCACCCTGGAGAGGATTGTGAAACAAAACCAATTCAAAAATGTGGGGGAGATTCAGAAAGAGTGGACTGCAGCTGGAGTGAGTGCTTCAAGAACCACCACACACAGACGTATGAAAGACATGGGTTTCTGCTGTCGCATTCCTTGTGTCAAGCCACTCTTGAACCACAGACAGCGTCAGAAGCGTCTTGCCTGGGCTAAAGAGAAACAGGACTGGACTGCTGGTGAGTCATGTTCATGTTCTCTGATGAAAGTAAATTTTGCATTTCCTTTGGAAATCAAGGTCCCAGAGTCTGGAGGAAAAGAAGAGAGGCACTTCATCCATGTTGCTTGAAGTCCAGTGTAAAGTTTCCACAGTCAGTGATGGTTTGGGGTGCCATGTCATCTGCTGGTGTTGGTCCATTGTGTTTTCTGAGGTCCAGGGTCAACGCAGCCACATACCAGGAAGTTTTAGAGCACTTCATGCCTCCTGCTGCTGACCAACTTTTTGGAAATGCAGATTTCATTTTCCAACAGGACTTGGCACCTCCACACAGTGCCAAAGCTACCAGTACCTGGTTGAAGGACCATGGTATCCCTGTTCTTAATTGGCCAGCAAACTCTCCTGACCTTAACCCCATAGAAAATCTATGGGGTATTGTGAAGAAGAAGATGCAATACACCAGACCCAAAAATTCAGAAGAGCTAAAAGCCACTATTAGAGCAACCTGGGCTATCATAACACCTGAGGAGTGCCACAGACTGATCGACTCCATGCCACGCCGCATTGCTGCAGTAATACAGGCCAAAGGAGCCCCAACTAAATACTGAGTGCTGTACATGCTCATACTTTTCATGTTCATACTTTTCAGTTTGTCAACATTTCTATTTATCCTTTGTTTTTATTGGTCTTCAGTAATATTCTAATTTTCTGATATGCTGAATTTGAGATTTTCATTTGTAATTATCAAAATTAAACAAAATAAACATTTGAAATATATGAGTTTGTATGTAATGTATGAATATAATATATAAGTTTCACTTTTTAAATGGAATTACTGAAATAAATCTACTTTTTCATTATATTCTAATTTTATGACCAGCACCTGTAAATGATTTTAGCCCCCTTCTCTGGTGCTACTCACAGTGAGACAGAACACAGACACAAGGGGAGGGAAGGGCGCATGTGGGGATAGTTCGATAAGCAAATGTTGTGCACAAAGAAATTGGGAATTGGTTTCAGTTTTATTCTAATAATTGTATAAACTGTTGCATGAAATATTTTTACATCAGTTTGAGACATTTACAGCGTCATTCTAAATTACAGAAAACATTTGTTGTGAATATTTGAGGATTTCGCAGGGGGGAAAAAACTGATAATCTCCTCTGCAAGCATTTTTTCCCTTCCAGTTTGATGGCTGCGTTCCCAGTTAGTAAACTGGTCCCTTTGGAGATGACTTTCTGAATCTGCTTAGCGCGCACACTTGTCACATTCGGACTCAGTGTGTGTTTTCCGTGCCGACTGGATCAGTTGATCTTTGCACAGGAATAAGAAAACCCGAGGGAGTGAGGTTACAACTGGTACAATACATGCAATTACAAGCTACTTAATAAAACATGCACTCACTCTCTGAGCAGCGCCGTCTCATTATGTTACAGCTGCGGCTGCCTAGTACAGCGTTTAACAACAGGGTTGATAATTTCTGCATGGGCGTGTGACTGAGAAGGGGTCTGTGTTTTGATGCCACAAATCATTCAAACTTGTCTGAAATAGTTACTGTTTGAGCGTTCGCACAAGAAAACGGACTTCTGAAAACCTGATGTTTATAGAGCAACTTAGTGCATTACTGCCGTCTTGTGGTGGTGTCAGCATGTTCAAATGTTGGAGTTTACTTACCTTAATGATTATTACAGCATACAGCTCTGACAGATACTCTAAGCTATTTATCAGTGATCCATTTTTACATTTTGTGACATTAAAGCCACAGACGTCAATAGATATTGTATATGATAGACTAGTATGCAGTACTTCATGACGGTTATTTTTTTCTTTTCTTTTCTTTTTTTACAAACACAAATCTAAAAAGTGCGACATGTATTTTTGGTAGAGTAAAATCAACACCTTCTGCTTAGTAGAGCAGCTCAGTCTCAATTTGACTGGATAAACTGGTAAACATCAGTTCTTTGCTCTTTCCCAATTGAACTTTGGCGTGGACTTTGACTAGGCCATTAGACATGACTATGCTTTGCCTACAGCTCTACATTTTCGGGGGCTGTCCTGCTAGTCTCAAGGCTTTTCCATCCTCTTAGGTTTTTGTTCAGAATTGACAACTCTGATTTCACCCCTGCTCCCACAGCATGATGCTACCAACACCATCTTTCACCACTTGAGGTATTTTCTTTGAGCTAACTCATCGAATTAAAACAACGCTGTCTTTCTATACATGTCACAGACAAAAGATCCTGACTGGACCTGAAGCATAATTTCATGTAACATCTTATAACACATTTTACCAATTGGGTAAAATTACACCCTGACAGTTCAATGTCAAGGAATCTTACGTTCCCTTCTTTTAAATATCTTTTTCTTTCTATTTTCACCCCGATTGTGTGAATTAGCTCAAGAATGTCTTGTACTGTCAAAGTCCAGGGTTGTGTTTTTTCAGATGAGGTTTTATTTTAGAGGAATAAGTGAGTGGAAATCTGTCTATGTGTCTCTGAAATATGCCAGTGTTTGTAAAAGCTCCCATGTCCCGGGTCTGGATAATTAAAACATCTCATCTCGATTTCCCTCAGATTAACGTCTCAGACAAAACAAGTCGGTCTCGTCGGTTTTTAGGTCGAACTCTGGCTCAGTTAGCGTGTTTTTGTTCTCCCTTGCTGTGTGTTTATCTCTCTCATAAAGAGATTTTACGATCATAAGACGAACACAGAAGGTGCCTGAGTGAAACCTTCGCTTTATGCTGACATTTTCTTGAACCTTGTGCGATTCTCATTATTCACAACCGCTCTAGCCGAAAAGGTGCTAATGTGCTAACACTCCCAGGAAGTAATCAGGAACCTCCAGTTCAGTGTCTCAGCCCTGTGGATGAAGCCGTTTGTGATGTGGAGGCATCATTCTCCTCCTCATCCATCAGCGCTCTTTACAGCACATTGTGTCTCCAGCTAGGGCGCTCTGTATGTTTGAAGAAGACGGAAGAACCCGACTCCTGCATCTCTGCTGTCAGACTCTTTGTGTCACGCGGACGCAGCGGAACAAATCCCCGCCCACGGCGACTGGCGTCCTCTCGGGGTGGTGCAGGGTAATGGTGCTGCGGCACCGCTGATGACGCTAATTAAACCGCCACATCTGGGCCTGGCTCCACATCTGGAGCAGCTGGTGACTCCGCCTGCAGAACAGAACCTTAGGTTCATCGCTGACACTCACTGAAGATGGCAGAGGTGCTCCTGAACTTTCTCTTCCAGTTCTCATGAAGTCTTCTCCAGCTTTTCTCTCATTTTTCTGTCCAGTTTTTCTTTTTTTTCCCACTTAAATCTGACCTAGGAATCTTTCATGCATCCTAAAGTCAAAGGTCAAACCAGACAGCTTGGCAAAGAACATATTTCGATCCACAAATTTCCATATATTTGTAAGGAGGTCAGTGCTCTTTGCTGTTGGGAAGAAGTTTAAAACAACCAAGTAGAGTCAAAGGATGAGGCAAGTCTGATGAAAGTTGGTCATGAATTACACAGTTCCCATAAAAAGCCCAAGAAAATGTTATTTTTTTTTTTCCAAATTCGAAGCTCTCCTTTGCTGCTCTGTTTGGAATGACGTCCCTTTTAGAGTAAATAGTTTCGATGTGTTCAATTGCATTTGCTTCTGGTTTGTCGCTGGCTTCTCCTCATTGATTCTCCAGCCTTTATACAATATCTCGGTGACATTCCTGTAACAAGTAGCTTATTGCAGCGTTATTTCTCAAGCATCGGGACACCATGAGGGGCCTGAGGGCACGTGTGATGGCCCTGACAGGTCCCGGGGCTTCTGCCGTCACTGTCACGGAGCCAGCGGCTCGGTCGGATGCAGTCGTCAACCGGCGGTTCGGCTCCCACAAATGCGGTGGCGTCTGTTATCAGGCACACGGCGCAGCGGGCGGCGGGGGGGACGTGCACAGGAGCGCGACAGCCTGCAGTACATGCACATGCAGAATGAAAACATAATGTTGTTCTTGCCACAGCGTGACAGGCACACACACAACACACACATACACCTATACACATACAACCTGGCGAGTCCTTTGAGAGGCCCTGACAGTTTTGCCCTGAGCTTCCAATCCATCTCAGGGAGCTCCAAACAACCCAGTGCAATTACTCTTTCTTGCTGACTGCACCTGCACAACATAATTGAGAAGGCTACTGAGGCTTTGTCACTTAAGGTAAAGATGTAGAAGGGGAAAAAAAAGAGGTGCCTTGGCTAAGCTGTGGAACTGCAGAAGTTGCGCGAGTTGGTGTGAGACTCAGAGGACATAGAATTAAAAACAAGAGACCGCTCCGCAGCAAATTCTAACGACTTTTCAAGGTTCAGCTGAGACCAATGCCAGATAGCGAGAAAGAAATATTAACACCTCATCCGTCGGTGTGAGTTTGACATTAATACCTCATGAGTCTGCTTTAATGATCAGAGAATTAGTTAAGCTGCGCTTGGTGCGACTGGGGATCATGTCTGGAAACCAGGGGGTTCTCTTAATGTCTTTGTGTGGCTTTAATAGAACCAGCGGTGGACCATTGTTGGTAATGAGGACACTGACCTGGATCTCATTACTGCTGCTGCCTTTTTTATCTCATTAAATGTGGTAAAGGCTAAACATGATCTAGATGGGAGTTGTGACACAGCTTAAGGTTATGTTACCTGATTTAAAAGAAGAAGAAAAAAAAGAAACTTGTTGCGTAAGATTGCAGGTTTTTATCAGTGCTTGTTGTCAATTGACATTTAGGTGGTTTACTTGGATTGTACCTCAGTTTAGAGGAAATTTGCAGTGTTCTTTTCCCCTCTGTTCCACATGAGGAGGATACTGCAGGAATGTTGCCCTGTGCTGACACTGAAATGCATTTCTAAATCTGCTGGAATGAAACTAAGCTGCTGCATGAGGACACAATGTCTTAAGGTGATTTGAGTTGCTACAGGACAGCAAAAGAAAAAGGCAGACACAAGAAAACAACCTGAACATTTGAATATTGTTTAACAGTGAAGTGGTTTCACTATTGACTAACTTTATAAAATCCTAAAAGTCTTGACATAGCCCAGGAGGTTTGATGGGTTTTCAAGAGAATCAAGCATTCTAAAATAGACACACGTAAGATGTTTTCTCTGCCATCTGTGGATAAAACGGTGAATCTAAATGTAGTTAAAGAAGGAACATTTAAAACAACTTCAGGTCCATATTGTAAATATGAACTAGACGTACTGAAAAATGGAGTGTGTCTGAAGTATGCAAAGGGATTTGGTAAATTTTTCTTTTACAAACTAAACAACCAACAAAAAACCAATCAGCCAAATATCCACCCATTGAACCAATCAACCAAAAGCTAACACAGATTTCCTAATGCCTTTAGGTAATTGCCTTTATCTTTCTTTGGGCAACTCTAAGTGTGATATGTGTCATGATCGTGTTTCTGTGTATTTATTTTAGAGGGATGTGTCCAGTTCCCTTGATTACCCCGTGTGCATTTAGTCTCACCTGTTGTCTGTGTTCCTTGTTGGGTTGTTGTCTAACTGCCGGCACAGTCATACTGTGAAGTCCTGTGTTGGCATTTGCTTGTTTTTGTCAGTCTGGTTTATCAGTTGCTACCGGTCCTGAGCCTCTGTGTTCCGCCTACTGTGCTGCCTGTGTTGGAATGTTTTTGAGCATCTTCTTCATTAAACTCATCATCTTCATCATTACCTGGGTCTCTGCTTCACTCCTCACCACCAACCAACACACCCTCTTGACAATATGGTTAAAATAATAAATAAATAATTCTATAAGAGCATGTATCACAATGAGAACCACATCTTGCTAATATAGAGTAGAAACAGCAACCAATGGGATGATCTGCCTTATAGTATCTCTGAAGGGGGAAAAATATTAATGGTGTATGATGTCATAAAAATTAGCCCTTACAACTTTCTGTGGTTAGTTTCCAAACTAGTGGTGTCTTACTAGTGACTGGCACTCCCCAAAACTCCGACATGGTTCTATCTAATAGTTGCATTTCCTGGTATTGTTTCAACTCAGTTTAGCTTCTATTGTGAGGTTACAATGACAGTTATTATGTCAGATGACTTTCCACACCAGGCAGTGTGTCTCAAACTTTAAATTTATCCAAGCGACCTTTTCGGATTTAGCCGATTTTAGCCAAATGTGATCAGGAGCTCATTTTTTGACCATTGGTGAGGACTGGAACTTAAATACACTTTTGAGAACTTGAGTTTTGCCTTTCAGCTCCAAGTTTTTTCTGGTAATATGAGTCTTGTCTTAAACTACAACTGACTGGTACGGTTTTGCGAATTAAGCAGAACTAAAATCCAGGGAAGAGTATATCCCATGATTCGAGATAATGTCAGTACAACATCGTCATGAATGTTGGTATTCAGCTTTTCCGAAGTCAGCTCTCTCGACACTTTGGCAGCTGTGCCTCAGGGGGAGAAGCCGTCACTCTGCAGTCTGAGTCAGTGTTCCAGCCTTCTGGTTCTTTAGTCCAAGTGTTGAAACCGCCTAGGGCAAGATTCTGAATCTGGAGAAAAAGTTGCTCATAGAGAATAGGAAAAATGGTACAGAATTTGCTTATGAATCTGTCAATAGTACCTGTAAGGTCTGTGCATCTACATCCTTGGACCATTCATTGATGAAATGAGAGACTTGGAAACACAATATTCACAATATTCGCAATATTCACTCTTTCAAAAATGGCTTAGACTAGTGAGAGTTATTACAGAAAAGCTTCCAACGAGGATTGTGATTATTTGGAAAATATATTATTTGTCCTTTTTTGCCAGATTTTAAGAGATCGGACCAATCATCTGGTTATTCAAGTGTAGCCTAAAAGAAAGCAGATCCTTAAGCATTAGACTGCAGAGTTTCTTGGTTGACTTCCAGAGGTTTATTTTACCATAAGGTTGCCAGGAAATAAGCGTCGTTGCCTGGGCTCATCTCCAAACATAATCTAGCACATAAGACTCTGAGTGCCGATCCTTTCTACTTGTAATATGAGTCTTTTTAAGCAACAGACAGCCAATTTTATGTTTCTGTTCTAAGCACACCGTATCCTACTTCTAACCCTTTGTTCAGCATACAGATTTGCAGCATGAGTCAACTTGACTCACAGCGAGAAAATTATTTTGAAACTCCTGTCTTTGGAATCCATCTGTCTCAATAAAAGGACTGAGTTAACCCCCGGGCCCCTGGTGACGCCAACCTTACATCCTTCATCCGCTCCTAATTCATATTTGTGCTGCCGATTACTTGACACTGATTCAAACATTTCTTTCGATTTCACCTTGAGCCGTCCATCACTTTAGGATTCCAGCCAGTCTTTTTTCTGTCCTTGCTTCCAGCCAAGGCTTAAATTTATTGCGTTTCTTCACACCCAAACCCTGACACTTGATGTTTGCTGAAATGTTAGCCAGATGAAAGATAGATTGCGTCTATTTCTGCCTTTATATGACTTATCTTGTTGCAATCTAAAACCATCTGTGTTTCTCTCATCTCTGCCTCTTCTCAGTCATCTTCCATCTCCGTCTCCATCCATGAAAGTGTTGTAACGGGCATCCCTTAAAGGCATTCTGAGTCTCTTCTTCCAATCTCTTAGTCCTCCCTCTCGGTCTGCCATCCATCTTATTCTCTCTATCATCCGTGCTAACCCTTTCAGAACAGACAAACCTGCCAGAGACACACGCTCCCCTGTCATTTGTCAACAGTGTCAGCTTGGATGGAAAGAAACCTCCGCCCGCTCAGGCTTCTTGATGTCAAATCCCAGCACAGGAGAGTAGGCAGGTGATATCCCCCGTTAGACAGAGAAGAGAGCCCTGCTGCATAATGGAAGTGAAAGGAGATTGTCACATCATGTTAGGAAATGTTCAAAACTCTCGGTTGCTTCATCCGAAAATCTTTCATAAATGGGGATTCTGAGTTCAGTCGTGGATTGTCAAGAATACACTTGAGTGGTAAGAAAGTACATTTCAGGGAACACGCTAAAAATGTCTTCTCAACTTTGGACTTTGAGACTATTCATGTTTTCAGATGTTTTCCCATGCAAAGTAATTGCCTCTAAACTTTCATCCGTTTCCGGGGAGATTGGTGAATCCTGATCGCATGAAGCAATAACCCGGTCTTAGACCCAGAAAGCCTAACTCGTTTTGGCATCTGATCTGATGGAAAATCAGGCCAGATGATGCACACAGCAACTTAAACATGCTAATGTTAATGAGGCCTAGCGATTCCCTGCGACTGTCTGCGACTGTCTGGCACCCGGGGTCAGTTTTAGTCAGAGCTATTCACAGAAATCTGATGAAAATATCATGATGAAAGAAGAAGTGAGACCCATCCGCTTCAGAGGAAAATACAAATTAAAATCTTTTACTCACTCATGTTAGGAGCTCAGAAGTGCAGAAAAAAATGAAACAGTGAAACAGCAATCATGTTCCAGTAGCTTTCTGTTTGCGTTTACATTACCGGGATTTCCGGGACATTCTCTCGCTCTTGAGAGTCCAGCGGTCCGTAAAGCAACTGTTGTGTTGGATCTTGTGTAACAGACACAAGAGCTGTGTTATGGGCCTAAAGTTCGCTCAGATAAAAAGTCGTAACTTCTTTAGCACATCCTCGGTGTGTTGCAGATCTGGTGGCCAGGTTTTCAGTTTTTCTCCCTCTGCTCTCCACTTCGGCCAACTCTGACCATTATGGACTAAAAAAAATTAATCTATCATGGAGGTAGGAATTCTGCTCTTTCCCTAAAGCTTCCTGTTTTAAATCTGCTTTCCCAAACCAACTTAGAGCAAAATATTGATATGTTGTCAATAGCTCAACCCTATAGAGTTAATTATGACCAATTAATGTTGCACTCTCAGAAATTAGCATATAAATTATTAGCAATTATAGCATTGAATTGTGCTTCATTTGAAGATTCAACTATGATGTTTGGGTTTTAGGTACTTTGTTTTTTTGCTTCAATTAGCTAACAGTGTTTCCCCTATCCTGACCAACTTTTCCAAATGAAAATATACTTTTAAACAATACATTAGAAAATATACTCATTTAACAGCCAGTAAGAACAGCGGTAAAATACTCCTGACTTTGGTACAATAATGTCTTCAATAAAGAATAATCTCCCCTCATCACTAACTGATCCTTCGTCTTCACTCTGACTGTTGGCTGCTTTTACAAAAACCACAAAAAAAGAAAAAAGGTAGCAGCTCATTTCTTAACTTTGCCAGCGAAGCGTCAAAAGCAATTAAGTCTCAGCATTTGAGGTCCTGCTTTCAAGTCAAATGAGAGGGAGGGAGAGTGGGAGGGAGAATGGGCTGGGGGAGGAAATGAGGAAGGTCAGGATGATGTCTTCACAAAGATGCTGCATGCAGCCAAATGGAAAACTACAAAAAATGACAATAGCATTGCCTAAAATGTTTGCTTTTGACACAGACAACGTTTTAAACTTTAAACTCCCATTCTTGGGCATAAAGAATATTTAAGTGTTTGGTACACCATCAGGAACACAGGCTTTCACCGTGTTCTTTAACCTGAACTAGTTTACAAATGTTTCTGGATGACTTGGGACCAGCCTTGATCATTACATCATGTGTCTTGATGCTTGGACAGTTGTGGACAAAATGTGGATCTCTCAAAGCAACAGACAACAATAAAGAGACAACCGACATTATTCACTTCAAAGTCGGAGGTCATAATGTTATACCTGATGGGTGTATTTTATCTACTATTCTCTTTATCACGTTTATTTACGTTTTCCAGTAGTCCGAAGAGGAAAGACATTGAACTGACTCAACTGAAATCATTTTTTTTAAAGCATTAAAGTCGAAATCATGATTGAAAGGAAACATGTTGAGATTTCTGTAGCTAGGTTCAATCATAAATTATTCTCTAAAAAGTAGTAATGCTTAAACTCATGAGCATTACAGCTACGTTAGCTGTTATGCTAGCACTCAGCTAAAAAAAACTGCTGTTATTTCCCAGATGTGATGAAAATTGTTGATCTAAGATGTTGCAAAAATAGTTATTCAAAGAAAAAGTAAACACACGTCACACTTTTACTTTCGGTAATGTTTAAGTAATATTCACATAGTGGTTCATTAGCAGCTGACATGCTTGTGCTACTCCCTGCAGCCTGTAATGTGTCATGTTTGTGTCTTAGTGCCATTGAGCCGAGCAGAATTGTGAATCATTTGCATATTTACAGATCAATGTTTAGTAAATGATGCAAAAGGTGGCAGAGTTGCTGCTCACTTATTACAAGGCCTTTTAAAGCAAGATATTATTCGTGTGGAATATTTGCTTTGGTCATGAATTAATATGGGCATGTAAAGGGTAGAATACAGACGGTGGGAGTTTAACCTTTTGTAATGATTAAATTATTAAGTCACCAATATTTAAATTATCTCAATGTGTATGCAGTTCTGCTCTTATTATATGTATTATGTGTACAATTAATGCAAAATTTTGCTGTAAAACTACAGGACAAAAAGCTTCTCATGGTCTCCAGCTAGCATTATGTATAATGTGTTTTCTCTAAGCTCAAGCCAACTGTGGAAAGGAGGGTATTACAGACCTCAGAGTTTATTAGCACCCCAATGAGCAATAACCATCACTCACTTAGCACCAAGCGCAATAACCCATTTAATGTCATAATTATTGATCGGGTTTGATAGCCGCACCAAAAGGTCAATTTTTTTTCCTCCACCTCACTCTGTGAATGTGAAAGCAGGTTGAGCCTGCTGAGCGCCTCACTGCTTGGCTGACTGGTGGCAGAGATAAAAAAATAAATAAAAAATACAAAATGTCTTCAACTAATGCACAATAATAGAGAAAATATATCAATATTTGACTTTATTTGCTGATTTATACTCAGATTTCAACACAGTTATGTGTGTATCTCTTTTGATCAGTTGAGGGTACATGACTTTACATTTTCTTCAGAGAAAGGCATGTAAACAAATTGCAACAAAGTTCTAAAAAAAAAGAATTGACAAAATGGGAGGACACCATCTGATTTCTCTGTCTGCCAGACAGCTGGCAACTCTCTCTGTGGACCCGACTGCCACCGTCCAGCCAAAAATTAAAAACTGGCTTAATTATCTTCAGAACTCAAGAGACTACCAACCGTGGCTGACAAATATAGCAACTTAAATCAACAGAAGCTAACACCAGCAGCATCAAAGAACTAGACAATTCTATAAAAAAAGTGATGTGTAGAAGTGCTAATAGCAAATTTGTAATATGTGCTAATGCTAAACAAAAACCAGGCTTAAAAAATCTATCTACTATCTACTATCTATCTATCTATCTATCTATCTATCTATCTATCTATCTATCTATCTATCTATCTATCTATCTATCTATCTATCTATCTATCTATCTATCTATCTATCTATCTTCTATCTATCTATCTATCTATCTATCTATCTGTCTATCTATCTATCTATCTATCATCTATCTATCTATCTGTCTATCTGTCTATCTATCTATCTATCTATCTCATGAAAAATGTAGCATTAGCGCTACAGCACTGGCTAACACGGAAAGCTATAAATGCAACACAAAAATTGGATCAAAAACTTTCTCACATCATGAAAAAATGTTATTCGCTTTAGCAGCATAATAGATGAGAACAAAAAAATTAACAGATAAACCTGAATACATAAAAATATGTATTTTTAAATTCTGATATAATGACTAAGGTAAAATGTTAAATCATGAATTAACTGTGATTTTAACCATGTTTTTTAAATGACTCAATTTTCCTTTATTTTGGAAGACAAAATCTTGTTAAGAGCACATAGGATTTTCTTCATATTTTATTCAAGGTTAAGCACATCAACTCAAAAGAACCTCTGTAATTAAATTTAAAACAGCAAAGAAGTAAGCAGTACAAGACAAATGGAAAATGTTGTAAATACAAATGCATATTACTCCATGCTTTGTTCTTACCTCAATCACATCTACCCATCTTTGGTTGCCGTGCAACTCCTGACTCATCAGACACTATAGTCAGACACCCTCCCGCTGTTGGGTACAAGGGGCTAAATTATACGCCCCTTTTTAATAAGGCTATGGATTGTTTGAGGAATGACACCGGCACTATTGTTGATTATATCGAAGGCCCCTTGTTTTATATCTTGCGAATGTCAGATTTCTGCTATTTACATCCCTCAGCTCCTGCGTGCCAGCAAATGGTTATTGATTTTGCCAAAGATTAATGGTTGGGGAGTGTGAAATTAAAAACAAAAAGAAAAAGAATGTGTGTGAGGGGGGGCTTGAGGAGTGTTATGTAGTAAAGACAGTAAACTTAAAAAGATCTAACAGGCAAAGGCAACGGGGAAAATAAATAGACATTTCTACAACTAAAATAGCTTTTTGGAACAACATACGATTTTACTAAATCAGCTGGGCATCCATTTTGGCCTCCAAAGTAAATAAAGTATTTCTTATCGTCCTGGTGCCATTTTTTTTGTTGTTTTTCTCAAGCGGTTGTCTCCATCGTGGAATCCGCTTCAGCACTGTTTGATGCCATTGCCATGTCTCCATTGAAATGTTTCGCCTACAGCTACAATCCGTGGTCAATAGCCAGACTGCAGCTCTGTCTGCGCCAAGGCCTTCATCTTCTCTTTAAGGGAAAGAGACTTCCTCTGTCAGGCTTCCTGTTCTGATGTTCCGACCATCCCACAAGTTGTTTTTCTAGAAAAAAAATCAGACGAACCTTCTCAACATGTCATTGAAAATCTTAGAGTTTTATGACCTTTTTTTTGTTTTTAAATCAGAGACTTGCTTTATTTTTCTGTTGTGTTGAACATAGAACACTGATTAATATCTACATCAAAAGTGCAAAATTAAAAATTTGCACTTTAGCAGATTAGCAGACATGTGCTTACACCTGCTGCGCTCTTCACCAAGACATCAATAACAGAGGAAGCTAAGGTGCATAGCTTCCTATCAAAATTAATTAATTAAGCTCTCCTTTTAGCTTCAGTCTTTATTACATTTCAAATGGCAACATTTCTTACAGTTTTTTTTATAGTTTAAGCCAGTTTTTTTTAAATAATTCCTCTAAAATCTAATATTTGGTGTTTCTCAGTATCTGATTCTGTTGGAGCTGATATTTTTCAGATTTCCTCGGCCCCTTGGAAATTGAGCTTTAGTGTTTTCTCAATACTTCCAGTCCATATTCTCTTGACAACAATATGAATGGGGGATGAAACATAAATAGTTTATTTCAGCTGGGTGTTGAAGGAGGACTCGGCTCTGCACATTTTTGACAGTATCCATGTTGAATGTGGGGCTGTAAAAAAAGAATACAGCTTTATTACCTCGATATCCAAAAGTGTAAAATAATCCTTTAAGCGCGAGTGCAGCTGTAAAGGGGGAACTGAGCAGGGTAAAAGTGGAAAGCAGGGTTAGGGGGCAATGAGGAAGACCTTGCAGGAAAACGGACATTGACCGAATCAGGAGACAAAGTGGCATCAAAAACGTGATAGAAGCGAGAAGCTGGGGAAAAAAATAGAAAAAAACGATGAGGAGTGCAAAAGGAAGAGTGTGAAAAAGATGACAGGAGTGGAATGAGGTGTTGGCAGGACAGAAGGAGGGAAGGCGGCCGGTCATACAGATAGATGAATGACATTTTAGATTCTCTCAGTAATAAAGAGCCTCCCCAGACGCAGGCTGTCACCGTTTAGATGGAAACCTTCGCATGGAGGTTCTCATTTTCCTCTCTGTGACTCGTTGCTTACAAACCAAATTGATGTGAGACGCCCCAAACCTCACCGCCCTGTGTATGAACTGAGATTCAGAACCTAGAATTATCTAAAAATAACAATAAAAAAAAGTAAACGGTACACCTGGAGTCCTGACCACAACTGCAGACAGGAAACATTTTGATGTGAGAATCCATTTTAGTCATTAAAAATTTAAAATCTGACTTGGACTTGACCTTCAAAGAAAGAAGAGGTGGCATAGAATTAAGACTTGACTAGTATATCCTGTTAATGAATAAAAATGTAACTTGGACTTGCTTCTTATAGAATCAAGTCTTGACATGAACTCTTCAGTTTTAGAATATGTAGCTCTGGAAAACATGCACTGAAACCTCCTACTTATTCCACCACATATTGATTTTTAAACTCTTCCTGAGTGAAAACATTAGTATTGTTGTTTCTAAATTAATATAAACTTGTTTTGTCTCTAAATTGAATGCTGAACTGATCTGAACTTGCAGCAGGATGTTTGAGATTTTGCTTGGATACGCCTCTCAGATTAAACTTTCTTTTCATTTTGGAAACATCTTTATACAAAAATATCCCGTGTAAATAGTGTTTCTTTTTTCATTAGTATTTTGTTGACTGTTTAATTTCCTAAAATGTTCCACTTCCTGTTGTGTTTAAAGACTCTCTAAATGTTTTGCTTGATATTTTGCTGAGTCCTGTGACATTTCTCTGTGTTTTAATGATCATTGGCTGATTTTCGCTGCCATGTCTCTCACATCTGAGCGAGCGCCGGAAACATCTGTGTGTATGCGTGTTGTGTGTGTGTGTGTGTGTGTGTGTGTTTCATTTTCATTCTGGCATGTTGTGTTTGTGAACACAACTCAAACCCAACAGCTGTGTTTGGAATAATGGTGACTCCTGAACACCGAGAAACACACACACACACACACACACACACACACACACACACACACACACACACACACACACACACACACATACACTTCAGAGTGATTTATAAAGTGTAGTTGAACAGACTTGAAGAGGCCCAATCAAACACAGCTACGCTCTCCAGCGTCCTCACATGGAAACACGGACGCCTTGCAGCGTAAATGTCCTCCAACCTTCCTTCACAATCATTTCTCCCATATGGCTCCTAGTAATATTCAGCTCGGAGCCAACACACTGGAACTGACACTCGCACACACACACGTTATCGTCCTGTGTGTGTGTGTTGAGATCAGAGGCAGCCCTTCTGTGCTACATTAACTGCAAACTTCATTTCCCCACAAAGAGAAGCCACCGGCTGAAAATTGGCTGAGACGAGTCATTAAACCTGTGTCAGACACACACATATATATACACGCACTCATCTGCTGCACAAATGACCCTGCTTCATACACGCATACACACACGTGTGTCAGCGTGCCGGGTGATGTTCCTCACACTTGCTTAGAAACGCTGGGCGCTGCGCCGGAGCCGCTCCAGGTTTCAGTCGGCTGCTGGATGGTTTGGTGGGAATGACAGGTAGTTTTTTTAAAGGTCACATGACGCATGTCTCTAAACCCCAGCTGAACTCAGATCAGCCAAGCAGCTACAGCTTGACAGCGGAAGCTCAGATGGGTAGAACTATTGTGTTGCTGAATCAAACACGTGGCATTTGCATTCCGATAAATCTAATAGCAAAGTTTTAGAGCGGACTGACACTGAAGGCCACTTCGCTTCCAAACTTCAACTTCCCTTGCTCAAACCGAGGTCAGAGTTCTCCCGCTCCAGCTGCTTCTTTAGCAGTTTCCTCCTCCCCGTCTTGTCTCTTCTTCTTTATTTTTATCAAGCCTCAATCAGCCACTTGTCAGCCTCCCTCATGTCAAACAGCTTCCCACTTCCCAGCGTGTTTTCTGTCTGCCAGGCATCAATTCCCATCAATGTGTTTTATCAGCAGGCAGTCCGGCTTCCTGACCTCAACAGGTTTCTAGCAAAGGACTATGGTTAAACTGGCAATAACAATTAGAACAAAATGATCTTTTTGGCATGCAATCACAAACGCTGACATGACATTTATTTAAGCCGCCATGGAACTAGTTCAAACGTAACTGGAGCAGTGAGCAGTTATGACAGGTCTAAGCTCGTCCTGCTACTGAGATTATGAGCTGTAAACATCCTCAGTTAGAACCAGTTCATAATAAACAACACTGTTCATATTTTAAAGGTAATAGAAAGGTAAAACTATGTCAAATTAAAAGAATGCAGTTAAAAAAGACACATTTTTGTCTAAATATATAAGGGGAATACTAGAAAGGTTTATTTGATTTTTTTTGTGTGGAAGTTTTTAGGTTATAAATAAAAGTGGTGAATTTACGAGGATTTTTTTCATTTGGGAAATTAAATTTTAACACTTTCCAACTAAAATATTTCATTAACTCTTTAACTAATGCTTTGATGTAAGCTGTGCTTTTAAACATTTTTTAAGGTTAGTTTCAGTTTTCTGACATTACGTTTCGCAAATTTGCTAAAGTCAGCTAATGTTAATAGTTATCAGTCACAAGTCTTACAAATAAGACACAAACTTTGAAAACGTAAACATTATCCATCCTGGCCAGCTGTGGGAATTTATAAGTCAACATTTCAGACTCATAATTAACCGTTAACCGTGTTATTAACAAAAAGCCTCATTGTGTGGCTGAAAAGCTGCCAGACAGGAGTTTAATTTTCAGTATCAGTGGTTTCTGTAATCGGAGGTAATTTGCTTCTTGTGAGTTTCTAATTTTGGGATAAAAGTCACGATTTGGGGCAGCGTGAGCTGCTGTGAGCCGTTAAGCTGCGCTCGCTGCCTCACAGCCTCGCAGCCGCCCGGCGGTGATGAAGATGATGGCGATAGAAGGCTCCTGGACCTGTGAGTAATTCCAGCTGTTTGAAGCCAGCCTGGTGGGAGCTTAGCAGGCTGTGAGGGAGTGGATGGCACCATGGGACAGAGTGGAACTTCCCTTTTGGTGGAACTGCGTCTCCGAGCGGGAAAGCTTTGAGTCAGACACGCTGGGCTTAAGAGGATCCAGTTAGTATTTTCTGTGGGTGCTGCGAGTCAGAATGCGTTTGCCTTCAGAGTGTCGGTGTGCATTAAAACAAAGGATTATTGGCTCTGTATTCTACTTTTCTATATCTACGAGGTTGTTTCTCCTGTACTGCTTTTAGCTCGGAAAAGTTCTTTAATCAAGATTGACAACAAAAAAAAAACATGAATAAAATGTAGATTTTGAAGCTACTATTACACAAAAATGGATCCATGCATCTTTTTACTTCCCTCTATTTTCAAATATCGCCTCGTAGACCAAAGTTTGCAACATTAAGGGGGAAGTTTAGTGGAGTGCAGTAACTGCTGACTTCTTCACTCCATTATTCTGTTCTCAACTCTATTAAACAGCACGACCCCAAAGTCTGGAGTTTGGACAAATTAGCACGACTTAAATGGAGTCATTTAAATTCATTAGCAGCTGGTTATGTAATAATCGTTAAATGTATTTCTGTGGCTGAATTATTTTGCAGTTTAATAGGACACATAATAATTACACTTTCTTTCAAACTGTGCTGCTGGTACTGTATGATAACTAGCTAAGCTTCTTCTTTTAGCCCAAATTGAATGTGATTTCAACAGGAATGGAATCACATTAAAAACCCAAAGTACATCCAAATATGTCTTTTTTAAATTATTTTATTAGCACTGCAACTTCTAGCATAACATGTAAAGTGTCATGCTAGGTGTTCAGGTCTTTTAAACAAAGTGTGTCCAGAGTACAGCTTAGGGGCCATTTGCCACCCATCCATGGTGCATATTTAACACCACAGCACAATGATGCACATGGAGACTTTTTTTTTACAGTGCATCAATTTCACTGCTAAATAAAAATCTTTTTGAAATGGAAAATGTTACATGGTACAAAATAATCATAGCAAATGATCATCTTGATTTGATGATGTTGGGCCATTTGGCAAAACATTTGGACACCATAGAATGAAGTGTTTGATTTTATCATAACATAACATTTTACTTTGTTTGCATTTGACATAAATGTTTTTCTTTATTTATTTATTTTTTGCTTTGCCAATGGTAATCATTTAATGGTGCTTTGTTCTGACCCGCCAGGTCACTACAAAACCTCTCTGTGAATGTCGAAGAAATGATCTTTATGAATCACCTGCTTCAGATGTTTGATCAAAATCTGTTAATTCACCCAAAGGTCACATTAATTACTGTTGAGCAGGGAGTCCAACATGAGGCATGAGGGCCTTTGGTGTCATGTTGTTCACACTGAAAGGCTGTTAGCATGTCTGTTAGCAGCAGGCTAACAAACTCAAACAAACTGCTGTTATACATGAAATGCTATGTTTTCTGCTTTTTTTCACCAAACTTAATTCCTTCAACTTGTAAATTGAATGTTGTACAATCCCATCTGCTTTATGATTAAACTAATCATTACAGCACTATTGAAAACCTATCAGTCACTCATCCAAAGAGAGTTCTCAGAAAGAAAAACTGATCTGGAAATGAGGGAGATGTTAACCATCTGATCCAATAACATTATGAACACCTATTAGAAATTCATAACTATATTAGATGTAACATGCTAGCAGAGCTGAGCTAGGCTAGTAGGACACTCAAAGAAAACATTTCATCTGGGAGGCTAATTCTAAAAAAAACAACATATTTTACACATTCATTACACAGAGTCATTTGTTTCAATACTTATGCTAATTCTGAGTTTGTGTCTGATGAATGCATGTCCATTGTGTTGTAGTCAAGCATAATAATAGAAAGTTTGGTGGAAGGAAAAATTGTTAGAATAATGTGCTCAACCATAGCCGGCTGTATCATATGGAATATTCTTAGAGTGTTAGTCATTTCACTGAATGATATTAGTCTGTAGTGGATGCATATGAGATTGTTTTTGAATTGGTTACAGCAGGTGATACTGTAACTCATTGAGATGTGTAAGTGTACAATAAACACATTTTTTAACATGTTCCTTTAAGAACTTAAACTGGGGCTTGGACCCTAAACTATTGCACATACCTACACGTTATTCTTCATTTCTGCATTTAAACTGTTTTATTTTTATTTTTTGTCAGTTTTTTCTACTGACCAAAAAAACTAACATTAAAGTAAATTAGTATACATGTTATGGTTTGGGAGGTAGGCAGAGTGAAATAGAAAATATATATATTTAAAATGTATGTGAATTTAAAATGACAAGCTTAATTAAATGTAATATACAGTATAAACGTAATGTATTCACTTGTGAATTTGAATAATGTAAGGCCGGAGTGAATAAAGTTATCCGGAAACGTCAGACTGTTTGTCATGTCATAAAGTCAGTTTTGCAATAATAAAAAAGTAATTAAATGTCTCCTGCTTCACTGGGACTTCTGCCATTTCACTCCAGTCATGTTCCTCTCAGATCACACATTATCTCAACAAACCTCCGTTCAGATCAACGTGTTGCTGCAGACAGCAACGCGTTGCATCAGAGAGGGGAAATGTCCCGTCCCTCCCAGGAGCAGATTAGGAAACGGCGTCTGTAAGAACCGTCTGTGGACGTCTGGCCTTTGTGCCTCTAAAAACTCATTGCTGCAAACTTCAGCAGCATTCCGGCTGTTTATCACTCTGACACTTGGGACGTTTTCCCTGCAGTTTAAGTAACAAATAGACTGAATTATCTCTGCACAAAGTCGCTTCTTCAGAGTTTCTGGGCTGGAATTGAGCCCGGATCTCATGTCGGCCAACATTCAGTCACCCAGACCCGGCGACGCGTCTGCTGGAGAAGTTTCAGCTTCCCGACACAAAAATCTCTAGGAATACCAGAAAAAAAAAATCTCTTTGAGTTCACTGACCTGCACCACACCAAGCTAATGAATGAACCATGTGGAACAGGAAGTGATGTCTGAGCAGACCAGGAACAGGAAGTTGGGCAGATCTGCGTCAGGTGGATGTGGCCTCTGTGGAAGAGCGTTTATATTACAGAGAGCCGCTGTGAATGCTAATGTCTCCCACACACAAGGTTGTCTTTCTCTCTTTGTCTTGCTTCATTCTATTTCGATTTATTTCTTTGCTTGGCTTCACCTTGCTGTCTCACCCCAAACCAGTGTGTGTGTATGTGTGTGTGTGTCTGATATTGGCTTTTCAGAGCAGCTTTCCCCTCACTTTTCACCTCTCCCCACTGATGTTTTATAAGGACACACAGACAGAAGCCGACACACACACACGCACACACACACTCTCAGTTTTAGGTTTTAATAACAGATTATTACAGAAGCCTGCTAACCTTTCATCTCCGCACACAGATAGAAAAATAAATCCTCATGCACACGCGCGTATTGATCGGACTCTTTTCTTTTATTTCGGACTTCCTGTCATGTTTGGATGTGTTTCATAACTCGCCTCTCTGTTTGTGTGTGGTCAGCATATCTCATTTATCACCATTGTCCAGGTCTTTTTTTTTTTCTTCTATTTCCTGCCTTCCTGTCCCAAACACCCTGCACCAGCAGCAGCAGCACCGCGGCTCATCGAGCGGACGGAGCCGCTCATCTTCGCCGAGCCAACGATCCATAACGCAATATGGGAGTTTATGAGCTTTCAATGTGGTTCAATATGGGACCAAGTTCAGCTCGGCAATGGCTCTCCTCTCTAACTGAAACAGAGACAACATTCATCAGAACATTCACACTCTGTTAGGTTAACATATATAAGGTCATGATTGGGTATTACAAGGTCACCAACACGGGTTTAACAGGTTCCCAGGTATGACATCATTTGAATAATTAAGATTGATTAAAAAATTATTTTTTTTAATACCTGTCAGAACTGATTCGTCTGAGATCATTAAAGTGGTTCAGATGTTTGACAGAATCGGCAGAATGGGATAAGAAAAGCCTCAACTTGTCTTTGCGTCTTTCTATCAGGCAAAATAAAATAATAAAAAAATGCTGTTGCAAAATCGAGGGCAAGCAAATGAAATCTTCAAAATTTTTCCGAATAAGTTGTTTTCTTGTGGAAAACAACTTATTTTGTCAGAAACTAACGTTTTTCTTCTTTTTTTTTTTGCTCTTTTTGCAAAATACCTGGAGCTCTGTCAGAGAGGAAAAAGTTCCTGAAGATCAGTTTTAAAGTTATACCATCAAGTCTAAGTATAGGTTTAAACTACTTTATTTAATCAACAAGTTTGCTTTACATATTTAAATATGTATATATTGCTATTACTGGAGAACAATAGTCTGATGTTTTTGGTTGTAAAAATATTCTTCAAAGTTTTAAAGATTAGTTGGAAAGTATTTTACATCACATAGTGGACAGACAAAACCATTTATTATTTCTACAGTTATGTATCCTTGGCTGACTTACATCACTGGAATCTCAAGATTCTGAGCTTTCAAACAATGTATAATATGTATATTCAGATGGAGACAGTGTTGCCAAAATCAAAATACATTTCATTACTTAGCCAAAATAGTGACATTATCCTGCATGCTAACAGAAGCATGTTGGCCAACATTAACTTACCTAACAGAGTATGTTTACAAATTGTTAGCGACTATTAGCTAAAACAATAATGCTATCGAAAACGCAAACAATTGCTTGTTGATTCGCATTAACTTCATTTCATCTGTAAAACTTTAGCTGTTAGCTGAGATTATGTTAAAATATTAGCTAAATGCTAACATTAGCTTGCATGCTAACATTAACCAGTATGATGACAATAATTTGAATGTTATCATAATAGCTATCACTAGCTTGTAAGCTAACATCTCATTCTGTCTTGTATGCTACAAACAATTTGAGCAAAAACGCTAATGCTAGCTAACAAACTAAACAATAGTTATATTGTTTTAAATTACAGATTGACTATTTGTGGTTACAAAACTGAATACATCATTACCTAAACTAATGGAGACTGCAGTGGAGAGTAGTCTATATGATTTTTAATGTAAGAATAAATGATGGTATGATGTGATGCTGATTTTTGTTCAGATTTGAGGTAAATTGTATGTCTGTGAAATGCACAAGAATTCAGAATGTAGACATGTTGTGCCTTTAGGAGAGGCCAGGTGTTTAACTGCATTCTGAGTGTTTTAAACCGACTGAGCCATGAATATGTTCAGAACGCTGTGAGAAGAGGAACGGAATAAACGTCAAGCTGCTGAAATCTCGTCTGAATTACGAACAGCAGCTTCTTTATTCTGCTTTAATGCTGCCTAAAGAAAACATGAAGAATCACTCTGACCAACAAGCTCTTTCTAAGAGAATATAAATGTGAAAACAACACCACTCTGCTTTTTTTTTTCAATAAAATGTAGTTTTCTAGCTGATATTATTGACATTTCGTCTGCGTATAACTTGCAATGAAACGTGAAGCTGACTGAAAAAAAACAACTAAAGGACGAGGTTTTCATACGATCAAATGATGAAATATGTTTATGTTTTCCTGAGCTAACTCAAGCATAGCTCCGTCATGTTAGCGCACGACAATGATAGATGCTCTTCCTTCCTTCTCATATTTTGAGCTTCAATATATTTGCCATCTGGCTGTCTGGACCTCTGATGAAGAAGGAACTGTGTTGTTTTCTTATTAATATAAGATCAATGCTTTTTTAAAAAAAGTATTTTTTCCTTTGATGTTTTTGTAGTTTTTTTTTTTTTCAAAGTACTATGAATAAGTATCTGATAAATTATTAGGGGAAAAAAACAAACATTGCAGATGAGATATGGAATTAATAATTCATATTTACATAACAAAATTTACGTCAAAATAATGAGATTATGTTTGCATGATTTATTCAACCTGTGTCATCCAGAGGTTAATAAAATTAAATATATACCAAAGATGTATTAAAATATATCAAGATGTTTTGTGCAGATTATAAATAATATTTAAAGGAAATTTATCTCAAAACAATGACTGAGAGAGAAATTATTAATATGACAGAAATACCAATATAAGCTTTATTAAGATTAAATAATACAGTAAATTATTTATTGCCACAAAAATATCTTCAATATGTTGAGATGATGAAATCAAAAAAATCATAATTATGTCAATAAAATGGGAAGATTTGAATAATCCTAAAAACATGACCAAATTAAATTAGCCTTTATCTTAATATGATGTCAAAACTGAATAATCACAACAATATTAGTTTAACACAAAGAAAACTAGAAATATTGCATATTATCAAATATAAACAAACTCTACATTGAATTATAATTACAGTTTTTATTAGTGAAAATAATAATGTGTTGCCTCGAAAATAAATTAAAATATCATTATGATTATAATTACAGGATGTTTGCTGATGCAGAATGATGTAATAAATACTACATAATTAAATCATTTCATGTTTAAATTGGCACAAAGCAAGCCTGATGGTGAGATAATGAAACTTTAATCATAAAAAATATAATTCATTAGCTTGAAAATGAAATGATTAAATCTTTATTAGAACGAATATCCATAGACATAATCAGATATTAAAGTAAATTACTTTTAAATCACATGAAACCCAAAACATAATCAGAAGAAAATTACTCTTATTGCGAGATAATGAAATAATAGAACTGTAATCACTACAAAACAAGATGAAATTACTTATTTTAAGCTCATTTAATCTAAAAAATTTGATAAAAGAATTATTGTCTTTATTTTAAATAACAATATTTGCCTTCAAACATTTGATTCTGATATAAAATGTGTTTTTAATCCTAAAAAACTGGAAACTCTCACAAAACTGAATATGTTTTTCAAGCTCATGAACAGGCAGAATATTTTTCAGCTGTTAGTGGAGATAAATATGAAAACCTGGAGAAAGTAAAATAAATAAATAAACACGACCCAGTGCCTCAGTTTGTAAAACGACAAGTCATGTTTAGAGAGAGTTGAACCAGTGGCAGACTTTAATGGGCCATTTGAGTCAGAGCAGTCACACACACACACACACACACACACACACTGAACCAAGCAGATTGTCTTAGGGTTGAGGAGGGGACCCATAGGGGTTGGCAACAGGAGGAACTAATTACAGAGGTAGCTGCTGCATCTGACAAACGTCTTTCATTCATCAGCAGCGCTGCAGAGGACGGGCCGCTGCATTTCTTCACTTATTTCTCTTTGAATAATCAAGAAAATATGATTTTCTGTTCAATTCAATGTTTTCTGGCGTGGATTATTTAGCAGGAAAATGTTTTTAGGGAAATGTGGGTAAGGGAGAGTTCCATAATCCACTCAATGAATATGAATGTTTCTAAAAGGTTGATCTATTTTGGAATCCAAGTAAAAAGTCAAACACATTTTAAGCATTTATTTCCTTTCACTCTGGATGTGGTGGCTAATGATTGATAATAAAAAAAAATCCTGTTTATAACATCACATAATATGAATAAAAAGCGATTTGTGATTCATAAATGTTTTATTTTGGCCTAAATAATCCTGGTCAAGGTCCAGTTTACAGTCACCAGGTCCTCCTATATGAAGGGGAAGCAACTAATGATCCTCTCTAAAGCAGAGGCTCCGTCTCCTCTTAATGCATTCAAAGTTCTGGAATCCTGCCAGTGAAGACTCACAGAGGAAACCTCTGAAAAGGTCAAGCAACACAATCGGAGGAACTTTGATTAAACCATTCGGCGGTCCCACAGGCAAACTGTAGGGCACGAAATCTGTCTGCTGGGTCCCATCTGTCCATTGGGTCCTGTCCATCCTTTGGGTCCCTTCCATCATCTCGGTCCCATCCATCAATTAGGTCCCCCCTGTATGTTGGGTCCCATCCGTCCTTCGGGTCCCATCCGTCCTGTCTCCCTTGTCTATGTGTTGGTACCATTCAGAACTTGTTCTTGCTCTATCTTTATTTCATGTTCGCACAGCAAGATGTATTTAGTTTAGTTTAAATCCTTTCTCACATTTATATATATATATATGTAAACAGAAACTATTTCAAGTAAATCTTGACATCTCAACCTTGTCCCTGGTTCTGTGTGTTGTGTCCAGTCTGCCCGGGTACGGAGAACAAGCTGAGCACGCTGTCCGACCTGGACCAGCAGTACCGCACCCTGAGGAAGCTCTACGAGAACTGTGAGGTCGTCATGGGAAACCTGGAGATCACCAGCATCGACCGAAATCGCGACCTGTCCTTCCTGAAGGTAGGAGTGTGTGTTCTGTGTCGCTGTGAGGGAGATCAGGCTGAGAGGGGAGCTGTGTGTTCAGCACCATGGACAGAGACCAGCTGCTGGCCAGCAGCTCTGATACACTCATTTAATATTCATATATTTAATAACGTAATGAACATTTCAGAGTGCAGATTTTTGCTTAGGGGAATCAACTCAATTTTTTTAATCATTTTGTCACATTTTCCATATTGATTTATATTTTGAGTGGTTTATTTAACTTAATTATTTTATAATCTGTTATTTTTTTTCTGCAAATGTTTGAATTTGTCTGAAAAACATTTTCAAAATGTCTGCATCTTATATTATTTGGCTACTTTAGTTGTCTCCAAATGCGTTCATTTTAATATTGTTTCTTGAATTTTGTTTTATTTTTTGGCTTCTTGTGTTCTTCATAGGCTTCATTTTTAATATTAGATTAATTCAATGATTTTTCTTCTTTTTTATTTTTTTACACCAACTGAACTCGATGATGGTAACAAATTGTGACATTTTATTTTCCAAACTTATCAAACACATTTTCAGATTTAGACAATCATTGTTAAACCTCAGTTTAGAAACAAGTAAACATGCTAATGCTAACAACCTTTTATTTTATATATTCTGATAGTTTTCATGCCTTATGATGAATCTCTTTAAACTGACGGATTAGAGTGAATTGGAGGCTCGACCCCCAGCATCCACTGACCAAGCCGTCCAGGAATTAGACGGGTTCTGGTCCCACATCAAGTCTTTGATTCCTTTGGGAGACATCTGCATTCAGGATGGCTGTTTGAGAGTCTTATCTGCAGGGAAGCGCTTTTTAATGAGCGGTGAAATGGGCCCCGTGTGTCTTCCAGGACGGTAAACGCCGTGTGATGTCATAGACACAGAGAGAGGCTCCGCCCTCTGGGTGAGAAGCTGCTTCCTGTTGTCTCAGAGTGTTTCTGTTGCATTCGCCACTGAGGCCTAACCCCCCTATCCTCCTCCTCCCATCCTTCTGTTTAATGAAGTGAGGTGCAGTCTAATTACTGGGCCAGCACTATCAAATGAAGAGCAAAAACAGTCCCATTAGACTCGGCATCATTAGGGAAACAATTAGGCATCTGTGGGATCGTTAAATGAATGTGAAAGAGGTGAGGCGGATCTGGAGCTGCAAACATCCTGCTGGTCACCAGCAACCAGACTGATTCCATCAACACCCTAACGGCTGCAATTAAAGGACAGCTTTTATAGCTTCTTATACTTCTTCTAAATCAAATGTTTAGGCTAAAAAAAGAACAACGTGTGATCGGGGAGCATGCTTTCCTCCTGAACGCAGCTGCACAGTCAGAGCTTCTTCATCTCTCTCTGCGCGGCTTCCAGGCTTTCCTCCTCTGCCGGTCCTGGGCTTTAACATAATGTTCTCAAGTTGCAGTGTGATGGTTCACGCAAAGTTCAAAATCGAGACTCATAACTCGAACACATCTCGACACTTCCTGAGCCACGGGCTGCCTCTGGACGGAGCCACAGGAGCTCGTGTGGATGTGGACAAACGGAGGGCGGAGGCAGCGAGGAAGGAGCCGGAGGGATGCCGCTTTTACAGCAGGCTGGGAAAAAAAGAAAACAGCTGCTGTGCTAAAATTACAATTTTCAGCTACTCTGCCGCAAGGTTGTGTGTTTTTATCTGCATGGATCTGAATGTTTGAGAGCTTAAAGGAGGCAGGAGAGAAATTTAAAGAAAAGAGCTTGGAGGAAAACCAGGCGCTGACATTTAGACTGACTATAGATTTCCCACCGCTGCACAGCTAGCTTAGCGCTCCGTGTCACCATAAAGCCCTGCTGAGGTTAGCCTCTCTGAGGGGACAAAATGGTATCTTAAAACCAGGTAAACATACCGGCTCATGAGAGCTGAGCACATTTGCAGTGCTAATGTTACTGAAGTGGCTAATGGTCAGGATTGTAGATATGAAACAATTATTATTTTTAACAGTCACTTTTGGGCCCACAAAGCATGCTAAGACGACAGTGTTTGAAATTTTATCAGGATTTTACCAAGGGTTGAGTTGTTGCTAATGTTAGCTAAGGCAGCATGTCTTTTCGGTTTTCATATCTTTTCACTATAAGTAAGGGAACAACTACTATAAAACAACAACTACCTCAGTAATGGTGAATTAGCTTAACTACCCTAACTAGCGTAGCATCAAGCTTTTACTGGTAAAAATTTTTAACTTTTTTATTAAGTAAATACAAATTATTTGCAGAAATTCCAGATAAGCAGCAATAAGGACGACTGTAGATGTCAGCGTCTGCTAATATGGTTTCCACTGTGAGTATTAATAAGCTATATTTGGTGTTTGCACTATTAAAACAGGCAGTTGTGTGTTTTTAGAAGGCGTCTCTTTCTGCTGTCTGTCCATGTTTACGGACTGACAACATATCAGTTCATACACACCATGCTTTGAATCTGCAGAATCACAATGTCTTTGGATGATCATATCGTCGCATATGAATCACCGCGCTCTGTTATAATTCACAGTGGGTGTGAAAATATAAACATTGCATAGTTTGGCTTCAGAGTGGAGTCCAAGAAGAACAAGACGTGTAGGAAACATAAGGAAGAGTTGGATAGAGTTGGAGTGTGAAGACAGCCTGGCGACTGGCGGGCCAAAAGGAGGACGAGCCAACCCAACACAGGAGGAGGACAACGAAACGAAACGAAGGTTTAAAAACTCTACAAATCCTATCCAGTCTAACTTTAAGTAGAGAATTAAAAAAATAGTTATAACCTGGTTAAAATTGTCCTGCAATTTTAGCACTTTGTAGAAAGCTCCCAGTAAAGCTGCTAAAGGCTAACAGGTGATCAAGGGTATGGCTGCAGCCCGCCTTCACCCGCTTGGCTCTCCGGGTGGGGCAGCTCTAAGGAGAGATGAATGACACAGCTCCGGAGGTGTGTGTTCAGTGTCGACATAAACACACACACACACACACACACACTTTGCTAAGCTTATCTCTTGCAAACAGCAGCCGGAGGAGGCAGGAGGAAAGATGGCGGCTGCAGAACTGCAGAACTCTGTGGTATTTGATGGTCCTCCGTGACTGGAGGACCAGAGAAGAAGAGAGAGGCGTCTTAAAGCGACAGGTTCCTCACAGCTTCAGGATTACAGTCAGGAGGTTAAATCTACTGTCTAAAGTTTAGGAATGATAAATAATATAATAGATTCTCTATCTCTTTATCTAAAGGTTGTGTCATGACTTTGCTTCATTCCTTCAATTTATTGTCCTTTCTTCCTTCTCCTTTCCTTCTTTCGTTCTGTTCCCTTTTTCTTCTTTCTTCCACTTCTCTTCCTTCCATTTTTGGAGAACAATTCTTTCCTCCTTCATGTCCTTCCTTCCTTTCTTGTCTTTTTCCTGTTTTCCTCTTATGTCCAACATGTTTGCTTTTTTCTTTCTTTCCTCATGTCTTTTCTTCTTTCCTTTCTCCTTTGCTTCCTCTCATATGTCCTTTGCATCCCTCCATTTTTTCCTGTATCCTTGTTTCTTTCTTCTCATAGATTTTTTTTGGGTTAAATTTCCGTCTTTCTTCCTGCAGAAACATCAGCCACAGAGTAACAGTTGACGCTTATTTATGAAATCAAATGAACAAATAAAGGATTTCTTCAGTCCCACAGCAAGACGCTGCCACTACCATTGACATGTGATGACCTAAGTCAGCCTATGTCTTGTCGTCTCACCATAAGATCTTTCTCCAGAAGACGTTCGGCTTGTCAATGTTGGAAGCTACAGTTTTTGGTGTCATGACCTTTCAGGATCAGCTTGCTTTTAATGATTTCTGGGTTCTTCCTGCTTCCTCTCCCTTGCTGGGACGTCCTGAGACCTGCGTCAGTCAGAATGACTGCTTCTCCTTGACTCATCACTCAGCTCACCAGATCAGTCTGCTCTCTTTTCTACCAGAGTGGCTCCATGTCATTCATTTCCACTCAGGCATCTCTCTGACAGACTCATTTCACTGGTCTGACCTTCAGTAATGTTTACCGTTTGTCTTTTTCTTCAGAAAAGAAAAGAAGTGCATTATTCAGTGTTTTGAACTTTGCACTTTGTCTCTCAGATTGAGGAAAACAGGAAGAAAACTCACAGAAATGTAAACTTTAGAGGTATTTCAGAACATAAGGGGACGGATTGTTCAAACAGGGTTCTGCCTGATCTGGTTTTTGGGTCCAGTCTTTGGCTACATTCACCCAGCAGCTCTTGATGGTCGATTATGATTTTTTGTAGAAATACAAATGTTCTGCATGATCACTCTAACTATTTAACAAATGGAAGAAGAACGTAGGCGACACACACCACCGTCTATGGACTGACTTTAAAGAGTTGATAGCATGCTGACCAGATCGTCACCTGATTGCACGTCTCCCATCATCGAGTCGTATAAAATGTGACATGGCCTTTCAGACTGCAGACACTTTTTTTGCGGGGAGTGAAAAGATCGGAATCAGGTAGTTCAGATCAATATGAATAGTGTGAAAATCTCCAACTGCTTTCCCTTTACTTAACCACCTCAAACAAGAACTACCAGTAGCTCCATGGTGATGGACTCTACATTATTTGCTGTTAAATTTGAGGAACCATTTGTGCTTCAATGACAGCAGAGGCACAACTGACCATGAAGGACTTGTGTTGTGATAGAGGTGTGTGGCAGGTTATGACACATGGTTGTTATGGAGGCTAAGTGTAAAAACAAACACAAACAGAAATGTTTAACGTGCTTCTTGATATCAGGTACTGGACGGCAGATTCTGTGTTAGGAGACATAAATCGACTCCGTAACCATCTTGAAGTTTCTGCTTTGCAACAGTAAACCAACTCCTTGGTCTTCCTGCCAGTCACTTTATCCCTGTTGGTTGGGCTTCGTCCAGCCAGCAGAACTTTCACCTGGACGCGCTCCTCTTGAAGCGACCGAGGCCATTTCCCTGCAGACAGAGCCGATAGCACGGTGTAGAGACGGAGGTCAAGAGCGGCTCCCGTTCACCTCCTGTTCCCCCTCTTTGTGGATGTTTCACACCGTTGTGCTCCTCAAACGCGCAATGTCCGCTTCAGGGCCTCTTCACGCCTCCCCTTCCACTACAACCCCGCGGTGGGACGGATCACGGTGTTTCATTAGCCTCTGAACCCATGGAGGAGCTCATAAAAGGTTGGGACTGTCGGCTGAAATGGGAGGTTGTTAGCGCCCGGCGGCGTTGCTATAATTACAGCTCTTGACACGGGAAACGAACGCCCTGCACGTGCCAGCCGGCTAACCCATCAGATCCCAGCGCCTCGTCCCCATGTTGCTGCTAGAGCGCTAATTGTTGGGTAATGACAGCGTGTAAGTCCAAGAAAAGAAAAACATCATCCTCTTTTGTTTCGCTTTTTTTTACCTGCTGTTTAATTGCAGCTCATCGGTTCTCATGTGAAGCTTTGGATCCAGAATATCTGAAATTTGTTCAAATGAAGATGAGAGTGAACAATGAAGCCTTTTTTCCTCTGTTGTCATTATAATTATAAAAAATTACAAGGTAAGGCAATCTGAAACACTGAAAATTCTGTAAATCTTCTTTTCTCTGATTTGCTTTTTTTCAAGCAATTCTGTAAAAATTAAGGAAATACTTGGATTTCTATGTTTTTTTTTCTTTTTAAACCATCAAACAGATTGCTGAGGGTCAGCTGAAGTATCTCAGTGAGATCAAGATCTGGGCTTTGAATAGGCCCAGACCTTTCCATGTTCCTACCTCATCAGACGGTCCTGGGTGTATTCCCGGGTATGTTTTCTGTCTTGGCCGTGTTGAAGGGCCCAATTCTGTTACAGCTTTAGTTTTTATTTACCGGGACATCTGTATGGCCCACAAGCCTGCAGGTCAACAATACAACCAGCCTGCATCATCCAGCATTTACTGTTGGTAATGCTGATGTAACTCCTCCTGCTCTTTATTCTATGAATTTTGCCTTCTATTGTATGTCCTACATGGGAATCATATTCAAATCCAACTATCATCTGGTGGTTTTTGAGAATCTTCACCTATACATGTAAACAATATGGCAGTAAAATAAATTTTTCTGCTCGTATTTACTTTCCTTTCTGGGTTCTTTGCAGTAAACCACAAATTAAGCCTTTCTAATCATCAGTTTTGCTATGAACTGATAGTTACTAGACAAGAAATGAACATAAAGTGATAAACTTAACAATAAAGTAATCAAAATAATCTAGAGTGCGCAAGAGGAATCATATTGATTTTTAGTTTTGGGATGGAAATATGGAGCCGCGTTTTCAAAACCAGCAACAATTAGCTGTCAGTTTTTGGCCTGGAGTGTTGCGGGAGTTGCAGCTCTTCAGTTTGGGGTTTTGGGGTGTTTTCTGCCCTCAGGGGGGTGGACTAGTAGGTGGTACCACCGAGACCCGCTGCTGCTCATTACTGGGCTCCTTCTCATTTTGCCTGCAGCGCTGGAGAGAGAGAGAAAGAGAGAGAGAGAGAGAGAGAGAGAGAGAGAGAGAGAGATGAGATAGATAGATAGATAGATAGATAGATAGATAGATAGATAGATAGATAGATAGATGATAGATAATAGATAGATAGATAGATAGATAGATAGATAGATAAAGATAGATAGACAGAGAGAGAGAGAGAGAGATCTTGCTCCTCTGCAGGAAGCAAGAGGATCAGACACACGTCATGGAAACACGCATGTGTGTTGTCTGCGGATCAACAGAAAAACTCGAGCATGCAACCTGCGGTTTGGAGCGGGATGTGTGTGTTTGTGTGTGTGTTGAGGATTGGTTTTTCTGTCTGCTTGATCAAAGCAGACGTGGTGCAGAGCAGAGGTCTCGGAGGTGAAATTAAAGCCTTGCTTCTTCCATGATGGTGGGAGGAGTGTATGTGTGTTGGGGGGGGATGTACACGGGTGTGGGGGGGAGTGATTACCGTTAAATTAAAAGGTACGGCCATAAAAGCGAACCCCGGCAATTCATCAAAACGATCCCGCGGCACGTCTTTTGCTTATCAAATTGTAGAATATTGTCCGTGACACCGGCGTAGCAGGGGCGTAATTAATGCACTAAATCAATTCCGAATCACTTGGCGCGGAGTGGCCCTGCTGGGACGCCGTCATTATCGCAAATTATGGTGGCAGATGCAGGGGGGCCAGGAGGAACAGGTAGCACTCTGGCTTCCTGTCCTTCGCTCGTTTCCTCACCTGCTTCCTGTTTGCTGCTGTTCGGCTAGTTTCTGCCTGAAGTAAAGACTTAAAGGACCGGAAGGACGTCAGAGCTTGAGCAACCGACTCCTTCACTTTCTTTCTAAAATTTCACAGTTTGTGTCCTTTGCCTCCTCAGGAAACACTATTTCAATTTCAGTTATGTTTAGCGTCTCAGTTCTCAGTTTTTCTCTCCTTCTGCAGGTGTAGAAGCAGGGTAGGGTATTATGTATTCTCTCCATCCGTCTAGGTCTCTTCTACTCTTTCTTTAGCTCACATTTCTCCCTTTTTTATTTTTTCTCTTTTCTGTCTCCATGATGATTACATGAGAAATAAATCCAAAGCAATTTCTAATAGTTTCACATAAACGTCTAACGGAGAATCATGGTGAAAGCTGTCGTACTTGTTAAAGTAAATCTATTGCACAGATTAAAAAAGTAACATAAATAAAAGAAATTACATAAATAATTGAGAACCTCTCTAAAACTTTCATAACCGTCTATTTTAATCAATTACCAACCATACCTTAACCTGCACTGACAGAGTAGAAAGCGTCTTCTACAGACTGACATTCTTCTGATCAGTTATTTATTGTTCATATGTCTCATACAAATGAACTTCCTGAACTATTTTTTAGTTCCAAATTAGGGCTAAGTACAAAGCTTTCATTGAAATGAGCTTTAGATGGAGGTTGGATGGTAATTTAACTTTTTAATGTTTCTATATCTTGGGGTTATGTCTGTAAGGCGTGCCGGTTAATTGGAAATCTCAGTTTATGGTGAAAACACTTGACTTCCTCGGCATGTTGGTCGAGTCAGCATCGTCTTTGCTCTTTAACAAACCGCTGTAGAAACTTCCGACTTCCAACCTTCCCTGTGATTTCTGGAGCAGAAACTTTTCTCTGATTTTCTTGAGCCCCTGAAATCTAGCAGCTGTGAAGAAGACACTCCAGTCATGATGCACAAATAAGAATGAAAACACGCTGTGCACTGAGATAATTAAAGTCTTGGATTCAAAGCAACATTTCTCCAGTATTTCACTTCCCAAGTGTGACATAAGATTTAAGAACATTGTTTTGAAGTTGTTTCAACATTTCATATGAGACTTAGGGTTTAAATGAATCTTTCTAGAGATCCTCATGTATGTTAAGAATGTGAAATCCTGGAATCTGCCTCGTCAGGAACCTAAAACATGAAGTTTTCACATGAAAATCTGGGAAGGACAAACAGTCCCCGCATGTAATCTGCAACTGGAGACGTCTGAATGGAACAAGGCTTCAGCTCCGAACACAAATAAATAATAGAGCGTCTCTCATCTCTCTTCCACGAACGTTTTCAGACCGTCACATCTCACAACTCATGAATACTTCCGTTATGAGAGTCAGGATTGTACAGTTCCGCATCTGGCTGCGTTTCCAAAGCGCTTCAAGATCATTTTTAAAGCATCTCATCATAGCTGCAGGATATATGCATATTGCATCTTTATGACATCTCCAGAGAATTTGAAACTCTCAGTGATTTATAAGAAACACTCTGGATGTTTCCCAACGTTCAACCCAGCAAGAGTCGAACTTCTTTAGCACCGTCCCACTGATTGTTTAAGGACTTCGTTTGCATATTAAGTCCCATGTTAAGATCATGCAAAAATATTACACATTTTTACTGGTGTAAAGTCTTTTATCTTTCATATGGTAATGATCTACGAAGAAATATTCAGAGATGTAGACAATAACAGTGACTCCCTGACTTCTGTAATTAAGCTGCACCATGTAAATGATCAAATTAACATAGTTTATAAAAATTTGTGATCCTGGCTGAATAAAATTGTGGTTATTTTGTTAAGTTATTTACTCATTTATTCATTGAGCTTTGGGCGTTTAGTGGTTTCAGCATTTAGGTTTGTCTTTCATCATATCATTTATCTATTTTAAACTCATTTCAATCAAATTCAATATGGAGGCAACTTTAGAAAACTGCAACATGCACATTACAATTTGTATTTGAATATCTACAAAAAGGGGGGGGAAATGGAATAAGGCCAAGATATTCATAAAAACCTACAGAAGCATCTGACTGCCAGAGCTTGAATATATGATTTGGCTGGTTAAAATAAGAAACGTCTTAATGACGTGGAAAACTTTGTTGCCAAATAGAAAAAAATAAAATGGGAGGTGTGAATATGATTATTATTACTGTGAATTATAATATCACATTGATGTCGCTTTTTAGCGTTAGTGGGTCTAATATTAATGGGTAGTGCAATAAGGTTAGTGTTGCTAACGTTCAGTTAGCGGTTCCCACCACTGATACAGGCCATCTGTACCACAGGATCACGTTAGCATGTGGCACTGCTAGCCTTCCTCTTTGGCCTTTGTGCAGATATTAAAAATGCCATCGCAGCATTTCAGAATATCTTCCTCTGCAGAAAACACACTGAGAAGAAGGAACACATTTTTTCCTTCTTTCCTCCAGTGACATTTACACAGAGTGTGTTTGTAAGGAGCATGTGTATTTCCATGTGCATCTCCGCATCACAAACCCATGAGCACGATATGCAGATTCTCTTTGTGTGCCTCTCGGAGTCTGGGAGATTCCAGTTGTGACGGCGACACACGGAGAAAACTCGCTTCCCTTCGGTTTTGTCTGTCACCTTCTCTTTGTGTTGCTCTTCGCTTGTTTGATCCGAGGTTGTTCTCTTCATATTCCTGTTTTGCGATCTACATATTAATCAAATAAGGATGAAGTGTTCTGCCATTCATGCCGCATAATCAGACGGCTGCCTTCAGAAAATCCTCTGTGATTGTCTTGGTCAAAAATAATTTGCAGTTATTGTTTGTGATTTTCTTTCATTTTTCCTGTAGGTAAGGCTTGGCTTCTTCATGTTTTAGCTGCACATCATTTATTAGTGGAAGTGACATTTATTTGTTATAATAAGCATTAAAATGTAGAAAACTATTTTAATATGTTCACTGAATCATTGTTTATTTCCTTTTTTCTTTTGACAGAACAAAAAAATACTTTAAAAATCCTTTAACGCTAATATGAAAACAATTAACTAATAATATGAAATTAAAATATTTACCTTAATACTAACTGCGACAGACTGGCAACCTGTCCAGGGTGTATCCCGTGTCTCGACTGAAACCTTAGCTGGAAATAGGCACCAGCTACCCTCCTGACCCTTTTAGGGACAAGGGTATATAGAAAATGGATGGATGGACCTTAATAATAAAGAAACATTTTAAAATCAATACAAGGATAAAGCATCCAAAGGGGGTGAATACTTTTGATAGTACTAAAATTACAGAAGAGCTCATTTTTTTCTTTGAATATTTATGACATTTAGCTCCAGGTATTTTTGAACTGGATCAGGTTTGTTCACGAAGGAAAACATTTTCACTTTCTAATCTATTTATTTCAAACTGTAAACTTTCTGGACCCGGATGCCTCTAGGGGAAGCGGTGACCGCCACTGCCACCTACAGGCAGAGGTCAGGAAGCGGTGGCCTGCGGAGGCCCTCTCCGATAAAACCCGGCGGTATGTTTATCCGTTTTATTGATTCTGATGCTGCAGCCTGGTGAACTCTGGGGCTGGTCCCATGTCCAACATGGAGAACACACAAGCATACACACACACAAACCGCTTCCTGGTTCACAATTCTTCTATAAGTTAGTTCTCTGCTTTTGCACCGATTTGCAGTGATATGAATCTAGAGGCCATCTTGTCTAGGAGGAGGTTGGTGAAGGTATAAATACACAGAATGTGCAGATTTTGTTTTTATATCTCAACATTTATAATTACATGAGGATTGTGATTTCAAGCATAGAGATTTTTGTGAAATGTGTTTCTTGTTGCACTGCAGTAAATCATTCAGTGGATATACTTAATGAACTGTGAAGTGCATCAGTTTATATTTATTTAATTGCTTTTTAACTCAAATAGCTCTTCATCCAATCACAGGGCTTATTGAAGATGACTTAAGTTCAAGAGCAGCAGAAGAGCCTGAGCCATGTCTCTGGTTTATAGAGAATGGTAAGAAAAATATCAGATATCCATTAAAAAGCAGTACAGAAAAAACTTGATGTCAGAGGAGAAAGGGCAGACTGGTTTGAAGATTCTGAAAATGCAACGTTGGCTTGAATGTGACAACCAGCACATGTGAAATATTGTCTCTAAATGCACAACGCATTGATTGTGGAGCAGATGAGCTACAGCAGCAGAAACACAAGCAATACTGGAAGAACAAGAAACCATAGGCAGTTCACACCAAACCAGGGTCGGACAAACCTGGAGTTAAGGGCGACAACATCCCCACCATTCCAGTTAAGTCCACATCACTTCAGCTCCAGTCCACTTTAATCCAACTCCAGTCCATTCCTCTAGAAAGTTTGGTTTGTTTTGAGATGTGTGAATGTGGAATTGAACTTTGTTGCCATTTCATTTTTGTTCCCATTTTGTGAACAAGTTTAGCTAGGTGTATTCTTCAGAGGTTTCTGTGTTGTGTCCTTCAGTGGTTCTTGGTACAGCGCCCCCCTCAGATGAGGAGGGCAACAGGTTGCTCAAAGGGTGTGGTTGGTTTGACACATAGCATGGTTCTTTCTCATAGATCCATGCTTTCTCATAGTGTAAAAGAATCACAGCAGCTGGAAATTGAATAAATATTGTTGTTTTGGTCTCAACTGAAGGGCCAGAACTTTGCAGAGAGAAAACATACTCAAATCCTTGCCTAATCCATTGGGTTTGGGCTCTGGTTGTGACATTGTTGTGACAGAGGTGGTAGGGTCAGAATCTGGCATGAACAACGTGAGAGTTTGGATCTGCCCTGCGTTGTATTGACAGTTCAGGTTGGTATTGGAGGTGTAATGCTGAGGGGTAAACCTTGGGCCCTCATTTCAACCCCAACATGTCAGATCTTTGTGTTACCATCTTCTGATGACTATTTCCAGCAGGATGTGATGTCTTCAAGTGGTGTCAGTGACGCTGATCCTCCTCTTCATCAAGTAAAACCTGCTTTCTTCAGGGAAACATGACTAATGTCGCTCCAAATGATGAAACTCAGCCGTTCTTGGCTTCCATGTAAATTCTTTAAGCATTAAGATGTAAAGACGCTCACAGCTGAGTTGCATATCTTAAACGTCATAATCTAGAGCATGACTAAGCCTGGAAAATCAGAGCTTACGCAAATTGTGGGTCATGAAAAGGTAAATGCGAGGAAAATATCCAAGGTAATAAAGTATGAAGATTTTGCCTTACAAATGATGCCAAAATCATTTGCGAAAAAGATGACTAATACCTTCCCTCTGCTTTATAAGCACTGGCTTTATAAAGAGACAAGACTGATCAAATCTGACATGACTCTAATCAGTCACGCAGCTTTCCTGATTACCTGCCACAAAATGGAATTGCTGTTTGCAGATTCTACAGTTTGCTTTTCATTAATAGGGAGGAAAATAGTGGGTAATTGTTTGTGGTCTTCTTGTCTGGTGCCGACGAAAATAAGCAGCCAAGGTAGAAGAAAATGAACGTATATAGAAACGCATACAGTTCACCAATGTAAAGACTGAATGTTTTTACAGATCTTCGTTTGATCTGAGTTCAGATTTTAGTTGATTTTCCACTCTCTGGACTTTAAATAGCAACTCTTAACTTTGTAGCTAACTATGCTTTGTTTTCCTTATGTCAATCGATATAAAGAAGCTTTCCCTTTCAGGCTGGATTGCATCTTCTACCATTTATGTTTCAAATTCATTGTCACAACTAGAAAAATGTGCCTCTAAGATAATTGGATTGTAAGCTCAAAGCAGCCCTGAGTTTTGGGTTTTGGATTGTAAAATCCAAAATGACTGCCAGGCATGTAGAGTTGGTGTGAGAATCTTCTTTGCTCCTCTCTGTCAAAAACCTGCGCTATCGTACGTTTATTCATAATCAACAGACCTTGGTGTTTGGGGGTTTCATTGTTAGCTGCTTAGTGATTAGCATGCCCAGTTGTTTTCTGGTTGGAGCTAGAACTTTCTAGAATCGGTGGTGACATTGTCCGCAGCGCTGAAAAAAACAATATTAACCGAATCTTCAAGTGACTTTGTGAGTTAACATGCATGTTCTCGTTTGTGTGAAAATGTTCAGTGTGTTGGAGGGCAAAGAGTATAATGGTTGGTATGAAGGTAACGTCTGTGTAATAGAAGAGGAGAATTGTAAGAGTGTGCTGCCCCATGTGAGGGGAAATGTGATTTATGTCCCCACTGGCCTCTTCTAACACAATCATTAACTGAAACTGCTATTTTGTTTCTATACATTCACATCCTCTCCTCGCTGGGAATTCATGCATTTTTGTCTCTTTTGCCGTTGACATGAATTTATTATCCAAGCTAAGTCTTGCATTGTCTTCCAATGGCTGCATCCAACCTCTGCAGAGGGTCCAATCATCAATCACTTGGAAGGGCCATTAAGCACCTTTTCTTCTCCTTGGTGGAATGAGCTGACATTAGGCCTTACTGGCCCCTCTTTCTCCTCTACATGGACTCATCGGACCCTTCCTCAACGCCGTCTTTTGGGTTTCTCGCAGAGATGTAGGGAACTGAAACCAGCACTACGTGACACCAGTAGTGTCGGACACAACGTGGCTCTTGCCTTTTTTTTGTCGACAGTCACTGTCAAGCAAGCAGGAGCCAGCCTGTGGGTGATGTACACAAGTTTTGTCACATAACTGCATTATGTAGGGTCCCCAAAGGCAACAGCATAATGTGATACTCCACTCCACTGTTGCTGGGTTCCTACAACAGCCTTGCCTCATGAGTTATGCATTAGTGTTTTTATTTTTGTTAGCTGCAGCTCCGAATTCAGACACCATACGGCTCTGTCATTCTTTCGGTTTTGTCTCCTAATGTCCTGCAAACCGTCCTCCTCCTCCCCGCCCCCTTTGGAAGTTTTTAATTTCACAATCAGGCTCTTGACCGTAAATGCGTCTTGACAACGCAGACGGCGATCGTGAAGCGGGCCTATATGAGATTGTCGGGCTGTCGGAGGCGATGAGTATCAGCGACGAAAGCCTATGGCAGAGCAGATGCTGGAGGCGCTCCCCTGGATATCAGCCCACATACACACTTCTACACGGCAGTGCTGTCAACCTAAAGTGATTGTCGACGCTAGCTGGGAGTGTTGAAACTAAATCGTGTCCATGTCTTGGTATGAGAGGGATTTGGTGAGTTCAGCGGCACGTCGAGTGGCTGCAATGCAAAATGAAAAAGTTTTAAACATTTCATTGGGACCACAAATCAAAGTCTATTGGGTAATCTGAGTTTACATTTTTTGAAATCCAGTAAATCTAAAATTGTGTACATTTTCACACAAGCTTTCACATTTTTATGTGAATTTCAGTCCATTGTTCTTAGCAACGTTGCTTCAGTTCGTTGACCTGTAGTTCACCGCAACATTTCGATCAGGTTCCAGTCTGGAAGTTAGGCTTTAAGCTGCCATGTTTGAATACATTTTCTGCTGATGATCAAGCTTCAGTTGTTTGACAGATCTCATGAGTCTGATGTTAGCATTAGCATCATTACATGGTCTGACACAGGGCAAAGTTCATCCTGCTCCAACTGATACATTTGAATTATCTACCATAGGCAATTTAACATCCAAGAGGATGCAATATGGAACTAATGTTAGCACTAGCATAATAATGATAGTGTTTAGGAGCTCAGTGGCCATGTATTTACTTCTGTTTTTGTAAAGAACAGATAATTTTTATGGTTTCCTGATATGAAAGAGTTAAAAATATAACAAAGTCTGTTTTTCCTGAAACAGATTTTTTTTTCTCCATCCAGTTTTGTTCTTATCTTTGAGGATTTGTAATTACTTTCACGTGAGCTCTAACCGGCTAAAGATCTCGTTACGCTTTGTACTGTTGTTTTTTCCTCCAATTCCATTGGAACAAAAGGATAACACTTTTAGATTTATGAGTGAATAAAAGCAGCCGTAAAAGAAGAAAGTAGGCTGCCATTAAAAGTTCCTGGTCAAGGATCTAAACCACCTTAAATACAGCGGGAATTTAAGCCACTCTGAACATAAAAAGTCATGTGTGGGTTCACTTCCTCTCACATATTTGATGTCGTTTTCATTTGAAGTGAGGGAAATCTCCTCCTTATCTCAAGAGCTTTTTTCTGCGCTTTGTTGATCTTACATGAATACCTCGGAGTACAATCGGCAGAAAGTTGAGATTTCTCCTCACATGTGCCTTAAAAAAAAACTTTACCGAGCTTTCACCGCAGTGACATTTCATCCATCTGGATATTTATTCGTTTCAAAGTCAACACCTTTTTCTTCTCCTCCTGCTTCATTTCTCTGGACTTCTTCAGATCTTGGATGTAAAAACTTCACATGCTTTCTGCAGGCTGGGCCGCTCAACCGAGGCTCCTGGCTCAAAAGACCGTGTGTGTGTGTGTTTTCTCATGAAGCTCAATGAACAGAATGTAAACATGTTCCTTCCTACCTGCTGACTTTACTGCTGCGTGGAATAGGAACATGCCGAGGCTTACATGGACCGCTGCACTCTCCTTGACTCGCTGGCAAAGGGCTCTATATGGAAATGAGTCATAATGGCCGTAATATGAGCTCCATCTCTTGTATTTTATATAGGTGTCATTAAAATCACCTATCATCTCGTGGTGTTTCCATTCCTCCATCTCTCTTTCATATCTCCATCTTCTCTCCGTTCTTCCTGACATCCAGATGACGGGAACAGGTGCCCTATTAATTATGCTTTAATCTATATCTCCCCTGTGTTCCACCTTCTGTGCAAACTTCATCTCCAAACTTTAGAAATTTTCTGCTTTTGATCTCTGGCCAGCATTGTTGTTTCCTGGGTGCTGTTTGAAAAAAGTTTAGGCAACCAGTAATCCAGGTGTTGAAGAGAAGTAAACTAAAAGCGAATAAATGAGGTTGAAGATAGAAAGCTAACATGTTAGCACGTTAATTCAAGAAAACACTGTTATTCTTCTGCTGGAAGGTCTCTAGTCTTCTGCAGCCTCTTTCTGCCAGGGTTTTCCTGTATTTATCTCCACCATGTTTAACTTTGTGTGTTGGCCTGTCAGCTAGCTAAAGCTAGCCAAGTACTAAAGGGTTGGGAAGGACCAGCAACATGCATTGGTTGCTCTTTATGGGAATAAACTTGTTGCCTGGATGCAGTAGTGTTACTGATAATTTTGAATATTTATTTTTCAGGGCTGAACAATACATTTAATCCTCATAGGAGTTTCAATGTACCGTATACAATATTCACAGATTTTCTTTGTTTTTTTTGTGAAGCATAACTTAACATTAATTGTACTATATTTAGAATTAGTGAAGTGATTGCAAGAAAATGCCAGTTCTGTTTAGATATGCTTCTAATATTTAATCCAGATTATAATGCCATATGGTTTTAAAGCCATCATGGGATAAGCAGGCAGACTGCAGACATTTAGCTGTCAGTCACAGTGTCTGCTTAAAAAGTGGATCTTATAAAGGCAAAGAGAGCTGCCTGTTTTGAAAGGATTTACTATAAAGACAAAGTATGTAGAGATGAAACAAAACGTTCATCCTCAGATTGGTTTCAGCTCTGATGCTGTGAACAAGTTTCTGTTTCCTTCAATCCGATCCTTAATATCAGACTAAGATAAGCAGAGTTAATACAAAAAGAATTCTTAAAATGATCATTTGAATCAAGCCAACCAAAAGTATTCCACAAAACAACTGCAGTTAAACCAGAACACCTCTCAATTATCAAAAGCATGAGAGCATTTTAACTCAGTCATATTGTTTATTAATATCAGGTGAGAGGATGTAGCTGCTGTTGGCCCTCAGCTCCACTTTGTCTAGGTTATATTTTAATATTTTATTATCCAACGACGTCAAACAGTTTTCACATATTATCTCAATATCTGATTAAATCCTGGCTGCAACTTCTAATTTTCGGGAAGCTTATTACTGAGGAACCCAGACATTATCAGATATTACTTTTTTTTTTATGATCACAACAAATATCTCATTATTTTCCGCTAACAAATCCGGGACTTTAGAAATCCAGCTGCTTCGACCCAAATCGGCTTAGCCGGATCAAAACAAACAGCCAGAAAAAACAAATCTAGACATGACTGTTTCTTTTTAAACATATAAATGATTAAGGACCCTCACTGTCATGAGCAAGCTGCGACAGTGGAAAATCAAAGCGAACTTCACAGGTTAGCAAAAGTAAGTTGTGCATAGTCGTGTCTAAAGTTTCCAGATTAGATGCGAAAGAGGCTCTGAATTGATTCTCAGAAAGACTCCTGGAGGAAAGTGTGTGCATACCTATTAACTGTGTTTGGCAAGGTTCCCTGGGTAACTGCAAAGTAGGCTAAATGAGTAAATTACAATAGACGCACAAGCAATTAGACTGAAAACATCATACACTTTGTTAGATTTGTTAACATAAGTGCCTGGAAGTTATGTTTCAATTACAGCCGGAGGATGCCAAACACTGGGGGGAGTTGCTTGATGCTTTACAGCTTCCATATTAAACCTGGTTTTATCAACAGCTGCTGAGTTATGGCACAGCTAACTGCAAAAGCAGAAAGATCCAATCACAATGAACCGTTTTAGAACATTAAGCAGCTGTTGAATGGGAACATACAGTTCCTCAAACTACGTCAACAAATGGCAGGAGCTGGATTTATTTCTGGTTTCCAACACATCCTCAGCAGTCTTTTTTTTTTGTTTTTTTTTTTTGCTTTTCTCTAACAGCTAAGAAAAATGCTAGTGTTAGCTGGCGCTTATGTTGATGTATGGCTCAGGAAACAGTACATTCTTTGCTAATAAAGCTCAAAATAGACAAATTTGTTTTACCCAACTTGATCTTATGATTAGAATCTTAGTGAACAAATATTAGAGTGAACATGCTAACTCATGTATCAGTACACTGGTGTGATACAGCATTAGCATTGCACATTGTAGTTTATTTTATCTACTTTTTCCCTTCCCTTTCACTACTGTCCGAAGTAGTTACCGGTGTATTTGAATACACTTTCTAAAATATTTATTTATTTAAATGACTTAGCATTCAGAGAATTACCAGAACTAGCATGCTTGTTTTAGCATTAAAATGCTGCTTTGACTCCAGGCAAAGTTCTTGATGGTATATTTCAATTAAATTCATTTGTCTTTTGGTGACTGACTAATTTGACTAATTATTTTGAATATATTATCTAATAGATGCTTGATGTGATGTAATAAAAGGACACGGTTTGAACTAGTATGCTAAAGTTACCGTTGGCATGCTGGTTTGGCTCAGTTTTTTATTATCTGTTATTTACAATTCGTTCTCACCCTATTTGATCAACAGAAAAATAAGAGTCATTGATGCCTTTATATGAAATTATATATATATATATATATATAATATATATATATATATATATATATATATATATATATATATATATATATATATATATATATACTGTATATATACTGTATATATACAGTATATATATATATATATATATATATATATATATATATATATATTGTTAGTGCAAAATTACAAATTACTAATTTGCCTTTTACTGAGGCAAGATGTCAACTGATAAATTTCAAAGTATTATACTCAATATTTTGTTTTCATTATTAGTTTTGACCAGTGTTAGTATTAGCATTTTAACATGTCTATATGCTGTGGTTTATGACACTGTTCAAATTTTCCTAATCAATTTGGACAATTCAAATGTATATCTGTCTTGTGATTGGATCTAGAGTTTAGTAAACATAAAGCTGTCGTCTACAGATATGGCTTTCATCTTAATTTCATACTTTAATCAAAAATATCACTTCAGATATCTTGAGTTGGTTTTTTAGCTCTAATACACTAGCCAAATTTATGTCTCAGAGAATTATAAAATGGTGTGGAGGATGTTTGTTGTGCACATTGTTGGTACAAATTAGCCCTAACACTCGCTTTGCTGGATCTATTGTTTTTTTTGTTTTTGTTTTTGTTTTGTTTTTTAAGAGAGAGAACACACTTGTAATAGCTTCAGCTTGTTAAATTTGAGCGCCTGACCCTGTGGGCCACGGTGAGCAGCTTACAGCCCCTTTGCTTTTTGAGTTTTTGCCTCTGAAACAGAGCCGGGTTGATGTGGCAGGAGGGGAAAACGCAGGTGCTTGTGTTTACTTCCCTCCGGACCTCACTCCTCCTTGTCTCACAGAGGAATGCAGATAAATATTGATCAAGAAAGCTTTCAGGAAAAAACAAAAGCAAAAAAAACTGCAACCAAAGGAAATTAAATAGTGTCAAAGTGAAACGAATGAGGAAAGGCAGGGTAATCCTTTAATTTAATTATATAAATTACAACAAAATATCCTTTCAAAATCTGTTTTTCTCCTCTCGCTTGCTACAGTCTTCCCTCGCCGCTACTGCTGGAAAGGCTTTCCTGCGGTTGCTAAGAAACAGGGAAACGTTTTTTTTTTTTGGTGTTGGATTTTCGCCAGCAGGTCCCGGAGGCTGGAAGGGAGAAGGGGGCAACAGTGGAGGCACTGTGGCGTCTGCCAGCAGCCGAGTGCAGGCCCACAGCTGGGTCGAGCTGCGGCGCAGTCATGATGCCTCCTCCACATGCACCTGGGGGCGGGGGGGGGTCACGGTTCAGACGATGAGCGCTAAGCTCGCCGGGACTCGGCAGTAAACATCGGGTCACGGATGGGTCGGAGTGATGAAACAGCAGGACTTTCGACCAATGAAGGCACTTCAAGACGATTCTCCAGAGGGAGCAAAAAAATACCTTTTCTATGCACTTTGTTTTTAGAGGCTGAATCACAAGATGGAATCAGTTGCAGTGAGTTCTGCAAACAGATGAAACTCGTGAAACATATATGACAGAAGATGAGTTTACCAAAGGGTTTATGACAGGCCCCGCAATGGAAATCATTTTCCCAATAAGTATGCTAATCAAAAGTTCCTCTGAAATGGATTCTACTGCTCTTTTATTATGTTGCTCTTTCTCTTTCCCAATGATTGACACATTGTAATCTTGCTAATAAGCACCTCCGCTGAATGTTTCCTTCCTATTGTGTTTGTATTTCAATAGGCCAACTTGACAGGTGTGCGCTGGTGTTTGCTTGGCACTCAACATGGAAGCTAATCTCAGCTACCTGCTATTATCCCAGAATATAGGCCCCCCCACTTACTGTCAGTCTCCAATAATGTACCCGAGGGGTCGGCAGCCAATCAAACCCCATATTACTCATTCACTCCTTCCCTCCCAACCAATCATCGACATCATTACTGGCTTGTCTCTGGTCATTAAGAGGAGTCTTGAGGACGTTTTTTTCCCTTCCTACCCTGTCATAGGATGTTTGAAATTCACCTAAAATAGGACTTGAATGGTCATTAAGGACTGACTTGACTTTATGTCCTCTGGAGAATGAATATACCCATCGGTTATTGCCAGACAGTTGAGACGAGAGCTGAAGCGGAGATCTCCAGACCACAGTTCCCTCCTCCAAGTCATCTGGGTCTTAAGATATCTGTGACATTAAATCCTTCATGTGAGTTCAGGAATTACCCCGAGGCCTCTTTTTCAAACCTCCTCCCTAGGAAGGCATCCAAACGGGATTTCTACCAGACACCCAAACCACTTCACCTGACACTGCCCCAAGCCACTCCAAAGCACACGACATAGGGGTCACCGCTTAAGCGGAGATTTCCAGAGGCAAGCTACCCCCACTAATTAATCTTGAGGGATTTTGAGTTGTTTCTAAACCAGGTGTGACATTTAATCTTTCTACTGGGTCCCCAATTTCTCCCAAGGTCTCCTAACGCAGGATAATCTATAAAACATCCCCCTAAGGAGGCAACCAGGAAAGTGTCCTTACGAGTGCCCAAAACACTTCCACTGATTCTACTCCTTACTTTTCTCCCAGATGTTTTGAAGGCTAAACACCTGAAGCAGCTTGAACTGAGTTTATCCTCTCAGTAGCTCTGGTCCCTACTGGGCATACTGAAGGTACCTTAACCAGGTGATTAAACAACTTCTGACTCCACATCCAGCTGCTTCCAAAAACAAATGACAAAGGAATTGACTTACGTCAAGATACCTTTAAAGTAGAGTAAGCCTCCTTAAGAGGGAACTAATTTGAGATCTAACTATGCTTCTCCCAGCCATTAACTAAAGTACAAGAAAAAAATAAGTAAATCAAAAGCTTCTTGACCTTGAAAGACCAGTACAGATCTCAGTTCATCCATATGAATAAGAACAAGAACTCCTGAAATCTTTAATTGGATTATCAGCTCATGCTGAACACAAAGGTCTCACGCTAGATGTCCACATGATGAGACCAGAATGACCACTTGTACCAAGAAGCAGGAATTAATTCCAGAGTCCTGGAGAACAGAACTTGTAATGATTGTAATGCTTCATTGGTGGCGTCTAGAACTTTTTATTTTTTTTTACTTTGAATACATTGCGACAATATAACCCACCTTCTCGCATTAGTTTTATATGGATGAAATAACATCTCTCTGGGGACCTGATTGGGTTAAATTAACCAAAAACACACAGAAATCCGCATCCTCACACCTTCTTCTCAAGGGAATCACCTAAATCTTCTCCAAGTCAAGGAAACACATCAGGACCGCTGAAGAAACCTTCAAAAGATCTTGACGTTCTTTGCATGGTGAAAAGTGTCTATTTCAGCTTCATCTTTCAGTATTGTTTGCAAGTAAATGTATCAAAATTTTCAGTACACTCTTAAAAATTGTACTGAACTTTTTAAGAGTTGTCTTTAGTTCATTATATGGACTTATTTACATTTATTTCACTTAATTCATTCGGTATTCTGATGACAAATTGTTTGTGTTCAATTAACTTAAAAGTTACAAATCTAACTAACTTAGATTAATATGATTAATTTAAAGGAACATTTTACTTTGACTTTACTTGAAACAATTGAGTTTAATGCCAATTTTGTGTCATTCATCTGCCAACACCAGGATGAAAAGAAAATATAAAAAACTCACTCTGTGATTAATAAAAATGAAGAAATGGTTGAGAAAACAGAGGTAAAAGGTGCTTTTAGAGTTACGGTTGTATTGTACTGTTTGCTTCAATGTGTTTATCATCCATTTACCAGCTAATGTCAAAGACTGAAAAAAAATCAGGCTGCTTTTTGAGCAATTTCAGTGCTTGTTTCTTGGTCAGGGTAGCTAATTCTGGCTGTATTGTATATGAATATTGAAAGAGCTTCAAGCCAAACATTGTCAAAATTCTGTGCACAGTTGACCAATAAGTTGCTCTTTTTTTTTTTTTTTTACATTTATTCATTGTGTTTATTTAGTGGTGACCCAAGGTTGAGTACTACCACTCTTCTTGAGAATTCAAATGAGGATATCTTAAAAAATCCAAAGCGCTCGCTCATTTTGCTCCCGGTCCTTCAGGCTGACTCTGCAGCTGAATTAATTTGCCTCATCAAGCCCAAAATACAGAGATAATCAGCTTGATTTTTATAGTGACTTCTGAGAAGGTCAGCTGCTACACGAAGAGGCAGATGGTTGAGGTCTTCCAATCTGTTAAGACCGATTACTTCAACTTGAATTAAAGCCAAATAATTTTCCTGTTTCTTTTTTTTTCTTTTGCTCAACATGAATAAAATAAAAGCTAAGTAAACCACACAGACCTTTAATTTGAAGTAGATGTTGTCAGAGAGATATTAGAGATTCTCTTTAAAAACAACAGAGGAACTCAGGCTGTGGAAGTTTAAACAGGTGACATTTCTATCATTTTTCTCTCAACATCCAAATATTTCATAAGCTTGACATTTTAAAATGCAAATTTGCAGACAGGAAATGAAAGGAATGCAGAGGCACCTCACAGGTAATGAATCAGAAAGCTGCAGCCAAAACTTAGTTAAAAGTGAGAAGTTCTCTGTATTGAGCATTATTTAAAAAACTTAAGCATCGTTCACTTTTACGTATTTTGCATCTAAACAGGCAAATTTTTCAACTTCCTTTGAAAATCTTTCACAGCTTTGATAGGAGTTTATGACCTGATTCTTTTTGCAGAGTTTTTAAGAGTCAGGTCAGGAGCTAATTTTTAATTTAGCACTTAAGCATTTTTGCTAACTTTGAAACCACTTAGCTTCCCCCTAATTTGTTTCTGTGGATCAATTCTAAAGCGCTTATTTAATTTGCTGCTTTGTAAACTTTCAGTTCATGTTGAAGTTAACTGCTAAGAATTATTCAGATAGATATATGCTCTTTTGAAGTAGGTAAAAGCTATAATTGTATCTGTTCCATTTCCTCTTCCTACATTCTTCTTTTTGTTTGTCAATAACTTTATTGAACAAATGGCTGGAAAACGACAATTAAACGAATGAGGAAGAATAAACTCACATTAACAAACAACAAGGGGCGTTAAAGAAAAAATCACATAATTGTTTTAACATGGCTGAATTTAGTGCTTTAGCACTTAGCATTAGCATCCTCTAAACACTATGTTGGTATACCATTTTGGCATTAACAGGACTGATGTTTATGATTAGTCCTTTGGGTTAGCATAGCTAGCGTCGTAGCATGTTGACCTTCTTGTCACTAGAAGCTTTCTCCACTCTGTTTTTACAGGTTTCTGTTCTCTCCTTTTAGGTTATCTTCATGTTTAATTCCTTTAAAATGTTCTTTCCTTTTCCATGCAGTCCATAAGAGAAGTGACAGGCTACGTTTTGGTGGCGCTGAATCAGTTTGAGTACCTGCCGCTGGAGAACCTGCGGATCATCCGAGGCACCAAGCTGTACGAGAGCCGCTACGCTCTGGCCATTTTCCTCAACTACAGGCGGGACGGCTTCTACGGCCTGAGGCAGCTGGGCCTACGCAACCTGACGGGTAAGACGGGCCACGGTCCGACTGCACAGAAACATCTGGAAGAAAGTGTGAAATCAGTAGCTGCAAGGTGTAAAGAAGCATAGAGATGTTAGTGTTTCCGTTCTTCATTCCCAGTTCCATTGTTCTTCATTCCTCTGTCACGTCTTTCCGTTCTCTCTTCATTCTGCTCTTACTTCTTTTCCTCACATCTTTTCTTCCTTCTGTCCAAACATGCTCTCCCTCCTTCCTTCCTCCTTTCTGCATCCTGTTTTCTCCCCCATATAGTCATTCCTTCCTTCGTAACCTTCATCCTTTCAGTTTTGTATTCCAGTATCCTCCCTTTCTTTTCTCCTTTGTCTCTTTCTTAAATCCCTCCCTCCTTCTGATCTGGTGAAACCTGTGCAGAAAGTGTGTGTTTGAAATCCTCTCTGAGGTGAGAACTAAAACAAAAAAAAAAAAAAGGAAACTTCTCCAAAGCCTGAGCGGCTGAACGAATCAAATGGATTTGATCGTCTTTGCGATAAATCAGAGGCAGTAAATGTAATATTTAGCCATTTAAACTCCCCCTCACAATGAATTATGGGCTCTTTTTTAATTTGTGCTTCCAACACATTTTCTGCTCTAAAAAAAAGCCAGTTTGAATTCTTTTATTTTTCTTCTTTTTTTTCCCTCCCACACACACACAAGCAGATTTATTGCAGCTTTAAAAGCTGTAAGTCACAGAAGTGGAACTTTGTAAATAAGCTGCTGAATTAGGAATGTTGGGCTCAATAATGAGAGATTTTCCCCTCATCTTGATTTTTTTCCCCTGTCAGAAGACAAAAGGCTTTAAGGCAGGTTGCATCGATGTTTTACATAACAGCTGCTGTGTTGGGCTTTGTTTGGGCTATGCGGGAGCGCGATGCTAAACAGCAGCCATTTGTTAAAGGAAAATTTAAGAGTGGTTATGTCTGAAACAGGAAGCTGCCTCATGGTAGATCCTTCAAAATAATTGCCCTGCTTCGCCGTCTTCCTGTCTTCACCTCGTACATTTAGAAGAGTTTGATGTTCTCATCGGTTCAGTTCAGACAAAGCAGCTAAAGTTGATTAATACTGCATTTTATATGATTTGCACTGTAAGAAATAGCTGCAGAATTACACACAGATCAGCACTTAGAAATACTGTAACATGTTAATTTAACTGGACATGAAATTAACTGATGAATTAATTAGTTTAACCCCTTACTTGCCATGATGACACTAGTGTTTTCATGGACTATTGACTTGCATGTAAGTGTTTAGATTTCTCAGTTATATGGTTATCTGAAAATTCAATGATTAAATGTGTGTCAAACCAGAGTTTTAAACCTTATGCATTGTATGTATGTATACACATTTTATTATATACATCAGATGTTTATTTATTATGTGATTATTAACTATATTTCAGTAGTTTTTTTATTTATTTATTTATATAGGTTATTTATAAATTTTTTACTTACTTATATATTTTATTATATATATTATATATATATTATATACAGTAATATATATATATATATATATATATATATATATATATATATATATATATATATATATATATACAGTGGCGCAGTTGGTAGAGCGGTTGCCTTGCAGCAAGAAGGCTCTGGGCTCGACTCCCAGCCCCGGCCCCCCCGCATGGAGCCCGCACGCCCCCCCCCGCGCACGCGTGGGCCCCCCCCCGGGTACCCCGGCCCCCCCCCCACAGCCCAAAAAACATGACTGTTAGGTTAATTGGTCTCTCCAAATTGTCCCTAGGTGTGCATGGCTGTTTGTCCTGTGTGTCTCTGTGTTGCCCTGCGACAGACTGGCGACCTGTCCAGAGTGAACCCCGCCTCTCACCCAGAACGTTAGCTGGAGATAAGCACCAGCAACACTCCCGACCCCACCAAGGGACAAGGGTGTCAAGAAAATGGATGGATATATATATATATATAGCAATGTTTATTTCAATATATACAATATATTTATTTTTCAATAAAAAGTTAAAATTAAAATGATTATATATATGAACACATATGTATTATATATATTTTTTAAAAATATATATTTATGAATTTTTTTTCATTAAATTTTTACCGTTTATTTAATTCTTACTATGCAAAACGCTGTAAAGGTGAAACCAAATGACAAAATGGAAACCTCCTGACTAAAGGAAATCGTTTGAGATCCACATTGTCTGAGCATCTGCTTCTACTTGCTTCCTCCAGTTTCCCTCCATCTTGTAATTGAAGGAATCAAACAAATGAGACATAGTTTATTTTTGGGGGTTTTCCTTAGAGAAGGGGGCAAATCCTCTCCAGTCTCCAAACAGCAGTTACTTTGTTTTTAATCTTGTTGGTTTTTGGAGGAAATGTGTTGGATGTCTTGATGACTGGAAACAAAACAGCAAAAAAAAAACCTCACCATATTCATTGTTGAGCTTCCAGCATGAATTGAAACCAAAATGCTTTGGTGCACAGAGTAAGAATCCCGTCCAACACGTACGTCCTCGGAACAAAGATGAATGTATCAGAAACGGCCACTTCCTGTACATCGGCGCACACTGATAATCAACTGTATTTGTCACGAAAAAAAAAGCAAACACATTGCTGCGTGTTTCTATTCGAAGCTAGCTGCCACATGGAAGAGAACAGCTATCGGTGCAGAAAAAGTTTCCCAGCAGGAATTTACTGCAGGCCCGTGTCGTATTGACTTTGCAGCGCCGCTTTAGAGATTGATGGTCGGGGAGCAAACAGTGATCCATATTAGGCCCTAGATTTATTGTGATAAGCAGCGTTTTATGGAGTCTGAATTCCGTGATAAGGCACTCTGTAAGGGCGTGTTGACATCCGGCGCCGGTATAGCAGCAGGGGGTGGGTTGGGGGGGGCACCTGTTTGACAGCCCCAACCAGGGAAGGAAAGCCTAAATGCACCTTCATCCCTGGATGACTCACAAGTTCTGCTCCACAAATAACACAAAAGAAGCAGGAAAATGGTGCTTTTTGCAAATAAATGAGGTTTTCCTTTATTTTTACCAACCTCAAGGACTCTCAAAGTAAACCGGCAGGAGACGCGTTTCGCTCAGCAGCTCAGTGGTTGTGTAAATTTAGCATCAGCACTGCACTGCAAAAACGCAAAGCCTTACAAGTATTTTTCTCCTGTTTCTAGTAGGAATATCTTAGTGCAATTGAAATAAGTAACTTTCCACCAAGAAATTGGAGCTGGTTTTAAGGGAACAATTCCTTAGTTTTGATTTTTTTTAAAATGCCAGTTCCATTAATAGATTATTTCACTAATAACAGGATATTTTTCCCATGTTATTAGTGAAATAATCTGCCAATATAACTAGTACTTTCTCATCAATATTAAGAAATTAACTTAAAGCAATCTCCTTTATCTTGCTGAAAACTTATAAGTTAGTTTTGTCTTATTAGAAGTGTACTAAGATATTTACCTTAGGAACTAGACCAAAATACTTGGTAAGATTTTGTTTCTTTGCAGTGTGTTTATTTCTGGTTTAGTTCAGATGTTAAAGATGCATTCGGAGCCTGAACGCGTCTCCACGGCTGCATACGCTTTCTGCTTTCCCCAGGCTTTATCCCAGTCCAGTGCTGCAGTTAAAGCAGGACCAGTAAAGCTTCTGGGTCAGCACTGGTCCCTCTAAAACTCCTGGGCCGCCATGTTTTCCTCTCTTACTCCAGCAGATCATCTTGTTCCTTCCAGAATGTTGATGAAGATCCAGCTAACTTGATGACTTGTACGAAGTTCCAGCTGCTCCGTCCTGCAGACATTGGTCTGTGAAATCCTTCGCTGATGGATTTCAGTTGAGTTGTGCAGGAGTCAGTCTGCAGACAGCTGTGCAGGCTTCAAACCAGCAGCTTGTTCAGCTTGAACTCTGATGCCGCTGCAGCCATATGAACTGTGTACACACTTTAGCGCGTTACCACAGAGCTAATTACCCCACATTGAGCAGCAGCAGGCGTAATAACCGTCGGATCTTAAAAGCCATCAGAACTGATGAAGTGCTGTGTTTGAAACGCTCTGATCCTGTTCCTGATACTTTTTGTGTTTAATTGTCTTTTTTTCCATCCATATGGATATAAACCAAATTCTCTGGCAGATATGCTCCCATATTCCTACGTCCAGAACCCAGGTAGCTGTCCTCCCTCCCCCTCCTTCATCATTTTTCTGTTCTTTCATGTAAATTGCTTCCACTGAGGCTCACCGGGGCTGCGACTTCCTCCCCCGATTGGAAGCTAATCGTGTCGCACTAATTGCAGCATTTGTGTGGGCATTTCGCAGGTATTTAGGCCAAATTACCAACAGCAGTTGCCGCTGAGATAAATTGATTAATAGGCCTAGTTATAATTAACCCCATGTGCATCTTAATTTGCGAGAGCATGACTATTGATTCCGCGGGTCACACGCCTCTGCCCAGTCAACAGAAAAATCTCAGAATTTCCCTCATTTTAAAAACAAATTGAACATAAATGAGGAAAACAAACTTTTTTTTCTGTTATAAAAGGAAAAAATAGAACTTACGCAGAAGAGAGCTGCAAATTTAAAAATAAGATAATGACACTTTCAATCCAAAGTTGGTCATTTTAATGGACTTAAAAGTGATGTTATTTACAGAATAACACTTCATGACAGCAGTCATAAAATTAATGAAGATTCCATTATCTTCATGTCAGGTGTTACATCACATTTATGACAGTGTTACCCCGTCAAAGTGTCAATCAAGTTTATTTGTATTTCACGTTTCAGCACCAAGGCAGTTCAAAGTACTTTACTTCATAAAAAAAACAAAAATACAAAGTCAACAATTGAAACAATACATTTTTTCAAGTGTTGTCGTTCCACATCAGAATGTTGATTAAAGTTTCATTGATTATGTTTCAAAAGCCGCTCTAAAAAGGTGGACTTAAAGGATGTCATTGTTTCGGAAGTTCATTTCAGATTTACAGTACGTAGAAGCTGAATGCTGCTTCTCTATCTATACCACATGTATTGTGCAAGAAAAATACCAAAGTTTATGAAGCTATATAATGTCTGACAACAGGCAGATTTTGAGGCATTTGATTTCTGAGCCAGAGTCTAACGCTGGAAGAAACCAAACAAGAAATAAAGGGACGAATCATTGAAAGGGCTCCAGATATGGAAGGTGTGTTCTTGTGGAAAAGACTGCGTTTTAAGTTAGAGCTGTATGCTGGGGAATTTCAAATATGTTGGCACTACATTCCTCCAGATCGCCGCATATATCTTCCACAAATACTTCAAGCTTACTCATATCAAAAAAAGGAATAAAAACAAACTTTTTTTTCCAAAGTTGTGATCTTTATTTACGTTTATTTTCTTACAAACTTTTCTCTGTTCTCTTTTTGGCCTTCATGTTTTCTTATAGGTCAAACTGTTCTGACTAACCCAGGGGTGGGCAACTCCAGGCCTCCAGGGCCGGTCTCCTGCAACTTTTAGATGTCTCTACTTCAACACACCTGAGTCCTATAATGAGATCATTAGCAGGACTCTGGAGAACTTGACTGCACTTAGGAGTTGATTAAGCTATTGGATTCATGTGTGTTGGACCAGGGAGACATCTAAGAGTTGCAGGACACCGGACCTCCAGGACCAAGAATGCCCAGCCCTGGTCTAACCCAAACCCAATTCATCCAATACTTGCAAAATCTGGTTGCAGTATGAAGCTGAAACTGGCTTAGCAGTTGTGAAGGTTTTACATCGTCCAAAACTTTTATTTTCTGGTCTTTTTCTCAGATTTTCTTCTCATTATCGTTCGATCTTGGTGCATCACACATTATGCATGATAAGCACGTTATGCAACATTGATGTCTGAGGAACACAACAGTCCTTGAGTTTTCACATCAAAGATGGGTTTTGCTCTGCAATATTTTTTTTCTTGAGTAAAGGTTTTAGTTGAGCGACTTAGCAGTTTTAGCTAAACACATGTCAAATTTCAGCCAAGTAGTAAGCCATCAAGTGAAAGTGCAGCTGTTGCACAGATTGGCAGTCAATCGTTGGACCTTCCCTAATCACTTCTCCACGCGTTTCGCCAGCTGCTTTCAGAAATCACGCAGACTTTCCTGATGGAAGAACACGGAGGAGCAAAAGCAGCCGCTGTAATTGCGTTTGGAGTTTGTTTAGGCAAAAAATTCTCCCTCCTTTGCCTCTTTACTTAACATAAAGCCTGTGGTGTGATCTCCAGAAAGTGGTGTAATTACAGGAAGATCAAATAGCGCAAAAGCGGCTAATGCTAATACGCACTCTCGATCTGGACCGTTAGAGGAAAGAGGGAGAGAGAAGAGAGTTGGGGCCCATTAATAATGAATCCAGTGTCATCATTAAGGCACCAGATGATTAAAACATATCTCCCAGCTTCAAACGCTGCTTTGCCATCCTAGGAAATGCTGCAGTTGTGAATCTGCAAAGCAAGAGAGCCCTTCAGTCTGCTTGTGAAATAAAGTTTTGCTCTTTTTTTTTCTTTTTTTTCTTTCATCTCTTCCAGCTCCTTTTTGGAGGGGCGAAACACCAAAGCACCAACATTCCTTTTTGAAAACAAAAATACAGCTCCAGTTCGGTGTGATGTAACGCATCCCATAAATCTGCACAGACGTCTCAATGATATGAACTTTTACTCCGAGTTGGTGTAAATTGTCTTTGCCGCAGCTTCTTGAGACAACTATGTTATGTTGACTGGATGTAGACGGTTCCAATACGAAAACCTGTAAATGTTCTTGATGGAGAAAACTAATCACTACTCAGACTGAAGACCAGTCATACTAAATTATCTCTCGTTAATATTCATGCTCAGGAGAATGCAAAGCTTCACCTTTGACTTGATTTCTGCAACCAAGCAGTCATTGTCATGCAGCGCTTGTGCTCAGGCTTATTGTTGTGCTGCGGCGGGAGTCTTTTAAGTCCATTGACAGGGAGAGCCAAGGGGCCGCTGGTTTGTCTCCATTAGGGGCCGTAACACTCATGGAAGGAGAAATAAATGATCTCTAATGGATCGGAAGCAGTCCTCTGAGGGCAGTATGTCCGCCGCCCTGTACGATGATCCTTGACGTTAAGGTTACCCAACTACGGCTGAGTGAACCGACTCCGCACCTTGCATCACCTCAGTTAGCAACTCTGACTTTTGCTCCAAAAAATTGTCTAATATCACCTATAAACTCAGCCTTCCGGATCATTTCTCAAAACTTTGGGATTAAATACTCTTTGACTGGAGGAGAATGAGTCATCACTCCGGTGCAAGCACTCTCCACTAACCTTGATGATGAAATGTAGCCCTACAGAGTAGGGACTACTGGGGTTCAAAGGATGTGAAGCAGCGTGTGTCCCTAAATCTGCTGACCATTTTTTTGGTGAAAGACAAAAATATATATTTTGCCAGAAGCAACTCCTTCTTGAAAACTTTGATCTAAGGCTGTTTTCCCACCTGATAATCTGTTTTTCGTCAGTCAGAGACCAAAACTGCAACATTTGATCCATTTTCAGCTGCTATGGCACTGAGTCAAACCAACCAAACACTTAAGCAAAGTGTTCCCCTCCTTGTCTGTGGGGGCGCTGCACCAAGAACCACTGAAGGAAACTACATGAAAACCTCTGAAGAAGACACTGAGCACAACCATCAACTAAATGCAAGCTAAAATAGATTAGTATCAGGTTATAGTGGTTGACCGTTTCTCCTGCTAGCATTACACTTGTGTTCTTGTTTTGGGTGCAATTACCCAGAATGCCGGGCGCTTTAGTCCACTTCCTTCTCTTGAAAGCAGACTGTTCCATGCACACAAATTTTGCCTGTGGAGGAAGAAACAGTACCATAGAGTATAAGGTGCTTCTCTCTTTTATTTAACCTTTGTTTTACGACAGTCCCAAAGGAAGAACCTGATTTTATGGGATTTTAGTCTTAAGGCCATGATGGTCAAAGCAGAAGGTTGATTTTTGTGTTTGGTGAATCAGTTCTGAGTTGATTTGGCTCATTAATGGCCTAATGATGCCGTCCATCCATCCATCTTCTTTACACCCTTGTCCCTAATGGGGTCGGGAGGTGCTGGTGTCTACCTCCAGCTAACATTCCGGACAGGAGGCAGGTGACCCTGGACAGGTCACCAGTGTATCGCAGGGCAACACAGAGACACACAGAACACACAACCATGCACACACACTCACACCTAGGGACAATTTGGAGAGGCCAATTAACCTGACAGTCATGTTTTTGGACTGTGGGAGGAAACTGGAGTACCTGGAGAAAACCCATGTATATACAGGGAGAACATGCAAACTCCATGCAGAAAGACTGGGACCGGGAATCGAACCCAGAACCTTCTTGCTGCAAGGCAACAGCTCTACCAACTGTGCCACTGTGCAGCCCTCAATTAAACAAAGTAAAGTATAAATAAAAAACACTTTTGGTACATTTATATTCATTAAACTACCAGGGTCAAAAGTTGACTTTGTCCTTCAGTAAACAGTGCTTGAGACCAGGCCTTCTGATGACTGGAAGTGTCCATTTGACAGTAATTACATTGAGACCGGCTGATTGTTCTGCTCTCGGAGGCGTCCACGCTCTGACATTGCCTCCCATTTGCATGATTTAGGGTCCGGATGAAAACAGAGTTGTCCTCCAGGGTCTCCAGACACTTTGACTCCGACACGCGTTGATGATGTCTTTGGGTTCTCCGAGCCCTGTCTACATCTGCAAACACTAATAAAGCACATCTAGTCTCTATCACTGATGAATAATAATGTGTGCTGCACATCTGGAGAAGTCATAAACCATAGATGGCCAAAATAAGAGTACATGAATTCTTGTTGGGAAAAACTCATCAAAAGTCATGTTAAATATTCTGTAGAGCCAGATGGAGGCAATTTACCGTTCCGAGTTGGTTTGTTGGTGTGTGTGCGCGCATCTGTGTGCTCCAAATTATCCAAGCGGAGGGATGAGTGCAGCAGCTCTTCGCCAGAGAATGACAAATTGCCCATTTAGCCCATTGTAAGTGTCAATTTTAATGCAGAGGGGTTAGGTCTGTTTCAGCACTTGCTAAGCATTCTGCAGGGTAAAAACATGGAATATGGTTTAGCTTGAATTACAAAATCCGTGTCAGGGCGGAAGTGTGTGCATGTTTCCGATCCGCAGACAGCAAAACACACACAGGAAACTTTCTTTCTGCGTGCAAGCACATAAGAGCTACATTTCAAGTTCTGAGGCCGACGGCTCAGCAGTTTTCTCCCTGCCATCACGGCTCCCCCATGGCTCGTTCGCGGTGCCCTTTAAATTTCAGTTTGATGTCGCAATCTTGAACAATTGTACCCAAACACAATTTCCAGCTCAATCTCCGAGCGGACCCCGCCTCGTCGGGGGTAACTCCGCTGTAAAACAGCCTGTCACTGCCGTTGTGGAAAGAAAAGAAAAAAAAAAAACACGGCGCAGCAATTTCTCGGAGGGTTGTTGAGCACTGAGAGTGGCAATTTATTTGATGAGTGAGTTGCTTGACCTGGGGGTCAGAGGGAGCTATTAAAAAATGGGGTAAAAACCTCAAAAAACAAAACTTTATTTTTTTTGCTGATTTCTGACTTTGTCATCTGGATTTTCAAGCTGGATCCTGGATGAGGAAAAGTGAAAACCTCTTCAAAACCCTGGAGTTATTTCACTAATACGAATCAGTGTTGATGACTGCGCCAGTAATCAGATCAATATTTTCAACTCATTTATGTATGAATTGACTGATGTAACAGACAACAGTTACATCAGTCATTTAACATTTTGACATTTAACCTTTATTAGTATCCCCACCCTCCTTCCCTCATTGTGTTTGGCCGGCTCTTTTGTCTCCCCATGCTGATTGGACGGTCTCTGTCTCGGCTTCATCTGAATGCAGGAAGCGGTGACAGAAGAGGACCTATTAGGACTGGAGCCCATCCGGCCCTTTAAGTATACTGTGTCTCCAGCTCCATTTTCATTTGCCTCCATTATTGAATTTACCGGCTTCTGGTTTGCTGTGATTGCATTTTGTGTCACCCCTAAAAAATAATAATAATAATTAAAGAAATACCCCCCTCCTCAACCTCTCATCACCAAAGGTAGTTCTTTTGTAAACATGGCTGCTCATCAAGCAGCATTCAGATGGAGGTGGCAGGGGGAGAGGAAAGTGATGGCAGGGATTCATTTAGTGTCCATTGAAGCTTTAAGGTGGGGGGGGGGGGGGTGCATCTCCACCCTCCCACCTACGCAGCATCCATAATCTCCTAAAGTGAAGCATTTTTCATCAGGATTCACTGCAAAACAATATCAGTCCAGACTGCTAAATTTAATCTTGGGGCTTTAAAACCCGATTATGGTTATCTGAAGGGCCGCGGCGGCTGGCTTCTGGAGGGCGGGGCTAAGTCAGAGAGATGGGGTTGGACCTCCCCCGCTCTGTCACCCCTCACCCATTCGTCACCCGCCGTAATATCTCCTTGGCTGGCAGGGCTAATAATGGAGAAGAGGGGAAACGGGACTCGGGAGAGCCGCCTCCGCCTGCATGGTGCAGAGGCAGTTCCTCTGAAGTCAGAGGACCTCACTTGGAAAAATTGTTTTCGTTTATAAAACAGAGCACAAACGACTTTGGCAGCTTTTTAGGCATGTGACTAATACAGCGCACCGACATTTCCCTCTAACTTCCTGACTCACACCTTTAGGAGCTTGATTTCATTTTGGTCACTACAACAGCAGAGCATCTCTCCTCCACCTGCCTGACGGCGAAGCGGCTCCTGTTTTCTGCCTGCGTGATCTTCGCAATCTGCAGCCGTTTATCCGGCCGACTCGGCTGCAGGTGGGAGGCGAAACACTTATTCATAGAATTTGGGAAGTCGTTTTCACTTATGTAGCCTCTTTCTCAACAGTCCACTTTAATGTAAACACACTTGGAGGCGCTGGGGGGAGAGGCGGGGGCGACCTCAGGGACTGGTGCTTGTTTTACACCAGAGTCGGGAGTTTGCCTCAGATTACGGGATTTCTTTGTAAAGGAAATACAAAACTTTAATTTTTAACTGTTTTTAGGAGATTGCATATAACATCTGTGTTAAAATGTTTCTCCTTAAAAAAGTTATTTTTCAATATATAATCTGGAAAAAATATATATAATGAATACTTTAAGTTGGATACATTTTAAGGAAATAGCTGGGCTTTATTTTTAAAACAAATTTAACATGTATAAGCATCATATAATTTTGAGGGGAAACAATATGTTGAAGGACAAAATTATGAAAATTGTATTATGAAATAATTCAAAGCTGAGCTGAAGATTGTGGAATTACTCACTACTTAAGAAAAAACACTGAATTACATCTGACAGAAATCCTAAATGTTGGGGAAATTGTTATGGAATCACTTAACATTTAAGAAAATATTATAGACTCACCTTTTGTTGAAATAAATAACAGCATTGAAGAAAGAAATATGGAAACATTAAATGTTTAAAACTAACTTAGCTTACATCAACAGGAGAAGAAAACACTCTAAAATTTGTATCTATCTGGATAAAAATTCTCTTAAGAGCAGAGATTTTGTACTTTTCCCCAAATATCTAGTTATGCAGTTTTGCGCGCGTGTAAACGTTTTTATTTCTAATTCTTCCCCCAGGTAGTTGGAATTTGAACATAATTTTCCTGAACACGGCACTTCCGGCTCCCTCCGCCTCGCTCTCATGCGAGTCGCCATTTTTACCAGAGTTGTGGATTTGCTGCGCTCGTGTCACGCTCCCTGAAGAGGTTCTGCAGTCTTAACAAAATGAAGGCCATTTGTTTTGTTCCCCCAAACGGTTTGCTGCCTTCTGTCACGCAGTCTGACAGGTCTGTGTCCGAGAACATGCAGAAGGACGGAAACCAACGGAGAACTCATACAAACACGAACCACTGGAGAACTTCTCTGTACGTTTAACACACTTTGTTACGTTTAGATAACAAACGTCATCTTCTGCTGGTTAGTAAGCCGACCAATCACAGAAGAGAACTCACTTCTTCTGTAAAGTCCTTGGAAGATCGTAACTCACACAGTCCATATTAGTTTCATAAATGTTGAATCCTTTGAATAAATATATACATATTTTTACTCTATCACAGTTTTCCTCTTTTTTTTGAATATAACATACAAAAAGGAGCAATGGGCCAACTTTCAGCACCCAATTTTAAAAGTGGAGACGCAATAAAACTGTTGGAATATTAAAGTTTCTGTTAATTAGGGTTTCTGTAACGTCGCTTCGTGTTATCTACGTCTCTTCAACACAAAAATCATCCTAATGACGTTAATAATGTTGACTCGCACATCGACTCTGTTACTCTAATAAAACAGAACCAAAATAGTTTTTGCAACTTGGTACTAGAACCACAACTACAGAAATAGAAACGTTCTGCAACTTACCTTGGTGTGGTGTGAAAACATAACATTTGTATGGATTTTAACCCCAGAGAATGAAACTACCAGAATTTGAAATGCAACAGTAATGTATTCAGAAAATTCATTCTGAATAGGAGTCAGTGGCTCAAATATGTAGTGAAAACATCAACACAAAGTTTACACAGTTTTGGATCACCAGATAAAAAATTATTCCAATATAAAATATCAATTAACCATGGACATCATCTACAACAAAACATATTCACAAAAATAAGCAACACTATAGTCTGGTCATTTAAATCCACACAAACAGATCATAGCAATTTTAAATATATATATTGATACATCTTCTTTATTTTGTGTCAATGTTCCTCTTAGAACATTTTTACTCAAAGATTCCTTATAGGAATTAGCATTGTTTGGAAGGATGTTTAGATTGGGGTGGAGAGACTTCACCTTCAAAATAAAAGCCACAAATGTACAGAGTTTGTCATGCACTGTTTCTGATTGTGAGTTTTCACAGAGGCCAGAGGAGGACACCCAAAACGCCAAACCAGGTATGATTTCAGAGCTGCGCATGTGAACTGACTCCTGTTGCTTTTCACTGAGTTCGACTCAAATCAAAACGACAAGAGGAGAGCAGGTGAGAACCGGGGTTGGGTGTTTCTGAAGGATGAGCTTTAGTTGGATCCTAATGAAGAGCAGAGGGTGGATGGCCTGGGCGCGGGTGAAAAGCGACACGCCTGCCGCTAAGACGAGACAATAAGGGTAAACGCACGGACTCATCAGAGGAGGACGGATTGCTGTCGCAGCCTTATTCATCAGCGTAATTAGACAGGGGAAGAGATGCGGGACAAGTGGCTAGCAGCACTGATGAAAGCTCATCAGCAGGCTTCGTTCAGAGCCGCGGTCACTGATTGGTGCTTTGGCTATCATTACCTGGAAACTACTTCAAAATAAAGGACAGTGCTCAGCTGAATGCCTATGAAATGGGCTTAATTGGCTTATAAAGGCAGACGGGCACGGAAATGGATTTTACTTTCAATAAGTGTCTTTTCCCCATTCTGGGAATGTTGCTGTACAGATGAATGTTGTGAAGAAAGCCAATGCTGCTGCTCTTACCTTGTTTGGTTTAACAGTAATATTCAATGAAACGTCATGGTAACGCCGTCAGGACACTCAGACTTCCTGGTTTAAGTCTTCAACTGAAACACAACTAGTTTTTAAAGCATTTTGCCAGTATTTTAAGGATTTTCTTTGCTTTTTTACCCATTTTCTCATCTAGTTTTTGTACACTGTTGTGTAAAATCTTAAGACGATGGAGGAAATGGATTTGTGTTTGGTACGCATGAAACAACCAGGTTTTCAAAGTAGAGCTTTGAAATACTAAAGACATGTATAAATTCTACTCCTCACCTGTTCCTTTGGACTTTGGACTTAGGGTTCCTTTGTTCAACTGGTCTTCATGCAGATCAGATCCAAACACTCATTGTGCATAAGATAAAAGTAGGGACACACGATATTGTTTTTTTTTTTTTTTGGTATCCAATACGCCAATGTACTACAACTCATTTGGTCGATTACCAATACCAATATTTTTTTCCTATAGACACTTGTTGAAACTATATGGCTTTCTCTACTGTGGAGTTAAAAGGCTGTATTATCTTTGTCAATTTAGCCTACTAAATGCTAAAGAGGAGGCTGAAAATGATGTAACATTTTCAAATTGCACTACGTTTAATGTCAAATTTATTAATGACATCTGCTCCCTCTAAGAAAGTGGTCTCCAAAGTCGGTCCTCGAGGGACAGTATCCTGGATGTTTTAGTTCCCCGTTCCCTGGTTTAGCACACTTGCATCAAATGATGGCTCATTAGAAAGTCTAAGAGGAGCATTGACAGGTATCATTGTCACTGTTTAACCCTAATCAATCCAGTGCTTTAAAATTCAAGCACTGGATAGAAATGACATGAAAAAGCAGGTTAAGATAAAAGAAAAGCATTGGGATTTTGAATTTAACTGACCCACATCTCTCCATAATCCAGAAGGAATGGATTAATAGCTCATTTTAATATAATGGGGGTATTAATTTAATTGTTTTTTTATATATTTTGAGGAATTCTCCCAATCTCAGCCCACATCGTGTTCCACCGCATGCCTTGGCTCGTATCTCTGATTTAACCCGACACTTCAGCCTCCGCTCGCCAAGAATATTACTCCTCCATTACACTGAAAGCTTCTTTTTTTTTCTTCCAGTGCCAAGAGATCGGTAGCAAAAACGCTACACCAGAAGCAAAACATGACCTGACCATATGGCAGCGGGGCCCTCGGCGGCCTTGTGCGCACATAAAAGGGCTTCACGGGGAGCACAGCGCCCGGTGGCACCGAGCGACAGGAACATACACAATACTAGAAACAGGAGATAAAGGCTCCAGATTGGGGTCCACTTGTAAAATGTATCCAAGCTCTGATTGAAATCAAGAACTTCCTGGCAAATTTATGTGAAGCTTGCAGAAAACAAAAAAGAAAAGAAAACAACTGAAAGAACGCAGCATCTCGAAGTAAAATAACTAATTATATCATAATGAATTCTATATCTGTGATTCTCAAAATGTTCAGCCTAAAATAATAAGTTACTATTCAAAATATTGCAAGACTCAGCAGCCAAACTGTGCCAAGTTCAATTATTTTAGTTCTAGTCATTTTTGCAGTTCATAAAAAAACAAAAGTATAATCAGAAAATGTTTAAATCTTTTTATTTAACATCTTTGAATAATTTTACTTTTGGAATCCACACTGCTCTGACCATGATTAATTTGTTTTCAATTCCAGGTTTCATGTTTCAGCAAAATTTTCTTGTTTTGAATTTTGTAACATTTGAACTTTTACACTAACATAAGGCCCTCCACTTATACATAAATCAGAAATTAAATATATTTTTTAGAATAAAAAAATAGAATATCAAATAAAAAAAATTTTAGCATTCTTTTTCATAGTTTCAATTTCACATTACATTTTATTTTTAACCAGACTAATAATTCTATATTTTATTTTAAGGGTTTAAAAGATTTAAACATTTTAGTGATAAATTGTATCATAATAACGTGGTGTGATTTAATAACTAACATTTAGACAACAAGCAGAACATCAGACAAATTAAAAACTGGTGAAATTCTACACATATCACGATGTGTAATATTTAAATGGTTTTCAAAAATCTTCCTTATTTCCACAAGTTCACAAAATATAACAAAAAATGTTGTCATATTTTTAAAAAGCTTTGTTTTTCCAGATAAATACACTAACATGCATCAAAAGCCAAAATAGTATGTAAAGCACTCCACACCAAGGCAATGCTGTGACAGCTGGAAATGACGAAAAAAGTTAGCTTTAATGATTGTCTGCTTGTTTTTTATTCGTATTTGGCTTTCCAGTAGTTAATGGCAACGGAAGAGTAATACGGAAAGTAAGTAGTGTCACAAATTTGGTGTCTAATTATATGAATAAAATAAACACCAACTGTTGTTTAAACAGCATTACACATTGTTTTTTTCTTGAGTTTTGCACAGTTTTTATTTTTATAAATACAATTTTATAAAGAATAAAATTTGGAGTTTATGTTTTTGTGTGTCACTCTGAAAATTTATAGAAACAATCTTAAAACCATTGTTGACCATTTTATCCATGTATTTTTTTTGTGTTTTTCACATCTTTTTTTTGCATGTCAGGCCTTCTGTAGAGCATCAATTAGTTTGACGTTCATTTGAGAACAGCTGTTAAACCACTTCCCGTGCCTGTACAGACCCTGAGCATCCACCAGCGATGAGGAGAACTAGTTTTTACAGTGACCTGTGAATCAAAAGGTAAGCCGATCCATCCTCTGCGGCTTCCTGATGGAAACCTGGAGTTATGGAGTCATCGGCGGTGCTGGACTGCAGCAGGTGGCCGCGGCCTTAGTAATGAATGGCCACCTGGTCCAGGCTTGTCATCCCCGGCACTGGAGGAGTTAGCGCCCCTGCTTGGATGGACAGCAATTTGTGTGCTGGAGTGCAGCCACTGGCATTTACAGGAACATCTGGGGGCCGAGTCAGGCCCTGACAGAGGGACGGCTCTCCAGAAAGTATCAAAATCCATTATATCTGCCATTACCCAAAGGTCCCAGGTGGAAAAGGTAGTTCAGTTTGTCATTTTTGACTTTTTCTGCTATTTACCTTTTTGGTTGTCTTGGGAACTTGAAACCTCTCCAGCACTTGTGTTAAGTCAATAATGTCCCTTTAACCACTGGACAGTGGCTGGGCCTATAAATCATCTCCATATATTTATCGGTTCATCTGTTTTACTACAAGAACGTATGTCACAGAATCTTTTTTTATTTAATAAAACATAATAAATATTCAATTTAAATCAAAGGAATTGGAGAGATTTAATTTGGTTTTATGCAGTGGGAGCTGGGTCCGGTGCTTGGAGGTCAAAAAACTATGATAGAGTGCAGAAAAACATTAGGTTAATAAAATATTAAGTATTTGTGCAGTAATGTGGATGAAGCGACAGAACCTGAGTGTCCAGATCTGCATTGACTTCCGGACCACCTAAATCCCCTCCACCTCTCCAGATTCCAGCAGATGGGATCATCTGCTGAGTTTGGAGTTCCACCTAAACTCAGACATCATTCAGAAGCTCAAGGCCGGCCGCCGTTACCGAGCGACGGGCCGCCTTTGTTGATTACAGTCCGGCTGCAGGATCTGGGCTGAGGTCGGACCAAGGTCACCTCAGGTCACCCATCCGTCTCACCCTGCATCATCTCTTCTAAGAGCGATCTTTGCGTCACTTTTGAAGGGAGCTCGCGAATGTTTCTGCTTGTAAACGGGGGCGTGCGGTGATGGATGCGCCGCGCTGACGGGAACATGATTACAAGAACCGGGTGCTGCAGGCCGTTCGGCAAGCAGACGAAGCGCCATGTCACCTCTAAAGAGGCCGTGAATGAATGTCCCTGTCTCCACCAAGGCCCACTTCCTTAATCAGGGTGTCGGATGGTAATGATTAGCTTCCTGTGTGCGGCTTCCCGAGCTGCCGAGGCGTCCACATAATTCATACGCTGTTAATAATCTGCCTGGAGAGACAATGCCCTTCTTTTCTTTCTGAGCTTATCCGTCTCTAATCTGAGCCGCATTCCAACTTATTTTAAATTTAATTTAATTTATTATGACAAGTGCTTTCCTGGAATAAGGCTTCATGTTGGAGGATACAGGGGAATGCGAGGTGATTGCATCTAAATCCCCTCTGTCCTCCTCCTTTGGAGGTTTAGTGATGCACCGGGCTGCAGCTGCAGAGGAAGCAGCAGTGGTGGTGGATCTGCCGCCGTAGGTCACGACTCGGGAGGGAGGTGGATTACCGCTGCATCATTATAGTCAGAGTCTGTGTCCAAAACCTGGATTAGTAACATAGAGAGGGATTAGGCTTTATTATCCTACTCTGGCATCTGTTAAGGCCACCGGTCCTTGAGAAAAACATATTTTTGCTGTTTCAGCCTGCTCGGTATGGGGATCCTGCCTTTACGGCGGCGCCGCTAACCTTCCTGTAAAATCACATGGTTCAGAAATCCGATTTCATTAAGCAGCTGTTGTTGTTCTGAGCCACAGACACAAACCTTCATGTGTTCTAATGGGATTTTATGCCAGGGAAAAAAAGGGAAGTTTTTATATTAATGTGAAATATATTTCAAAGTAAAATCCAGTACAGAAACCAACCTATGGAAACCCTATTAGAGGGGTGTTGAAAATGTGGGTCCGGGACCATTTGCAGCCCTTGGAATGATTTTGCGCGGCCATTGATGTCAACTTAAAAATGGCATAAATTTGGTTTTTCAACTCAGGAAGTGATGCAGGCACAGAAATCAGACTATTCTACTTGTTTCATTAATATATTACGTCTTTAAGCCATTGTTAAGCAACTAAAATAATTAATTAATTTTTATAATTGATCAATTTTCCTCAGTTGTCAGACCTACCAGGTCATCTTAAACAAAAACAACCCACTCTTCCCAACTTAGCTACGTCTCAGGCAAAAAAAATCCAAATCAGTCTCAATAGTTTTAAAGATTGGCAATCGTGAAGATACTGGAATCGGTTAATTTCTACTCACAACACTAGAGTTGGTCTAGTCTACACAATTTCAATAAAATGTGTTTGAGTGGTTGGGCATCTGAAAAATAAAAATGAAAAGACACAATCTAAAAGAAGAACCAGCCTTTAGTTGAAGGAAGTCAAGTGTGTTTGATGATTCAAGTTCACTTTCAGATTAAAGTCAGATACTCTAAATGCATCAGTCTCCTGTCTCAGCCTGTTGTTTGCCTTCCAGGCTGAGAAAATCTGCAGCTAAATGAAATTACTTAATTTTAAAATTACACAATATATTCTCCTTAAAAGCTTTTGTTGTTAAGTTTGCATGTGAAATCCATCCAGGTGCCTTTAGTTGATTAGTCTCTTTATTCCAGCCATCAGTGCTTGTGGACGTGGCATTGAATTACAGCGCACATTTGTCAATAGCATTTACCTTCATGCTCAGACGCGCTTCAAGGGAATGCCGTTTGCAACGTGGGGCTTCCACACAAAAGAACCATAAGAGTTAACCTTGAAGTATTGATTTCCTGCCACAGTGTACATGTGCCATAAATCCGCCATAAATCCACGGCTCTCTGCTCATTTTTCTTCCTGTCTCCCTCTACCTTTTCTCTCCCTGTGCAGAGATACTGAGTGGCGGCGTGTACGTGGACCAGAACAAGTTCCTGTGCCACACAGACACCATCCACTGGCGCGACATTATCAAGAACCCCCAGGCGGAGCTGCTGGTTGTTCCGTCCAACAACAGCAACAACGGATGTGAGTAAAGTCCAAAAGCTCCCCCACTTCCCCCAATCCCCCAGCGTCCACATGGACCCACGCATGAACATTCATGACCTATCGCTTTTATTTCATTCTGTTTGCCTGCTGGGGATTTGGAAGTGAAATCACTTGGTGTTACATCAACATGCGAACCTTTTCCAGTGGAGTTGAAACCAGCATGGCTTTTGCAGCAAAGCCCATGGAGCTGCTGTCGGCTGGGCTCTTTGTAAATCTCAATAAAGCTGACAGCTAGTTTGAAGTGGCGCGCTTCCCTCTCTGTCCGGTGGACATTTGGTGTCAGATGAACTGGCGGTTGAAGACAGACTCTTGCAAACTTTTCTGTGTGTGTATCTCAACCTTTGGGTGAGTTGAAAGGATACATTATAAGGTTTGTCCAGACAATTTGTGGATTTAATTTGAATAAATTATCCTCACTACTGTGACCACCTCTATAGAGGCTGGTGCTCTGGAAGTTTGAGACAAACTGGAGTTAACACAATGCTGCCAATATGGAAGGGGCATTAAAATACTTTGGAGTGAGAGAGATTAGTCATGAGTGAAAAATATCGGAAGAAGTTGCCAAGCTTCAGGTTTATTCAAGTTCCAAAGGGAAATTAGTGTTACAGCAGGGTAAAATAAAAAAAGACATAAAAACAAAGAGACATACAATCAAAGTTCTAAAAATGAGGGACAATACAATGTGCCAAAACAAAAAAAAAGTATCAGTCCAGACAAGAATACCAGTAGAGTATATCATCATTATCATTAACCAACAATTACAACTAACATCAGCCTTGCCAGCCTTCCCCAGCATATTCACCCCAAGTTTTGACCAGAAAAGGCTCAAAGACGCTGCAAAACTGGAAGCGCTCTGGACGAAAGTGCTTAAAGAATGAAGTATTTTTGCAAAGTGGCATCTGAAGAAACCATTTAACCTCTGGAGTACCGCCCTTTGGACAGAAGAGACCACAATGGGAGTGTCTGGACACAACACAAACAACGGTTGATTGAGCAGAAGAAACATCGAGGACACTGGTTCTTTGGCGGTTTCTAATAGAATCAGACAGAATCTGGATTAGTGGATATTAAATTCATAAAACTACCAGTCCTTTAGATCGTGAGCAGAATTGCATCTGCTTTGCAACAACTTGAAACTGTAGCGAACCAGACCTCATGGAGAGCAGGTTACTGAAAGACCAAGAAAAACATTTTGGGAGAGACCTTTAGATGCAAAATGTGTGAAACATTGTTATTTTGTTGATTAGATGGAGCTGATGGAGGAAGAGGGTAGTGGAGGAGTAAAGCACTAAAGTGTGGAGGAGGTGGGCCAACAGAAATGACAAGAGAGTGTGTGGGAGTGGAGGTTGCCAAATTGGTGCCCGTTGCCAAGATGTAGTCAGTATTTAACATTAGGGACCTGTGGTGGGAGTGGCTGAAGGGGCCGGGTGACAATCGGCGGCGTTGTTCCACTCACTGTGTAATTAACCCATAGTCAATTAAGTCTTGATGATGGGCCACAGCCAGATGAGCGCTGTCAGGTCCCACTTTCCCTGACAGAAAGGGAGTAGAGGCCCTGTTTTCACGCTCCTCTTCCTCACCGACCACAACCACTCTATTGTCTCGTCAGCTCAGGAGTTTCCACAATTGTGTCCCTGTCACCAGTCAGGAGAAAGTTTTGGCGCTCCGCTTGCTGCGACGTGTCGGTTTCATTGGAGTTTTTTCTCATATGTTTACTTTGTTTTCCAGGCAGGCGCTGCCATCGCTCCTGCACGGGACGCTGCTGGGGTCCTCAAGAAAGCCAGTGTCAAACATGTGAGTGTGGACAGTTTATATCTGGATTTTCTCCATGGCAACCCCAGACCTGGTTATTACTAAAATATGCTTCTGCTTTGGCTTTTTAGCTGATTTTTTTTTTTAAATAGCTTTAACCCAACGAGAAAAGACTCGATGCACTAATGGTATTTACCATTAGCTGTCTAGACTTTCTGCCTTTCAAAAGTTTTAATTTACTCACTGAGTCACAGTCTGCCAAGTAGACCAAACACAACCTCTATCTGGGAAACGCATTAGACACCCTGTGTAGGTATTATCTGGCTCTCATAGGTATTAGGAGGATCAGTTTAAAGTGGCTCCTACTCCTTATCCAGAGATGATGAGCATCAAATGTGGCCGATCACAATATGAGGACCTATTTTTATCACTATTTCATACTCACATAACCCCCATGAGAAGATGTTTAGAAAGTAGTATGTGTATGTGAATCCTATGTGGATCATTTTCATCCTGAAAATGTGGATCAGGATGGTTTGGTCCCACACCAAACCTTTAGCCTTAGCTAAAGGTTTGGTGTGGGACCTATTTGGGTTCCATTTCAGTCCAGAAAACCCTTTGAGGAACCTTTAGCCTTAGCTGGGTCTCAGACAGGTCTTATGGAAATTAACTGAAATAACTACATAGAGAGCAAACCTAAAAGGCATTTCAGATGGGTTTATGGAGCCCATTTAGGATGGGGCTGTTCTAGGTTGTACCTAAATACACCCTAGAGCAAATGAAGACCTTAGGGGGATTGAAAACGATGTCTGTAGGGTTCTTGTTCTTCCTGTCCTGCCCCCAACTAAAACCTCTTCTCTGTTGTGAAGTGTCACTGCCAGTTAAAGTCTTGTTTGGTTCTAGTTTGGTTGGGTGTGTCTCCATTGTGTGTCACTATGTGGGGAGGAACTATGTGGGGGAGTAGACCATAACCGGAGCTGTGGTCAACGCTCCTGTGATGTCATTTTGTGCATTCGGACTGTTATTGGGAGGATAGTTTCTCCAAATTCTCTCGCCATATTTGTGAATTGCAGGTTGCCTTGCATGCAATCCTCAATCACAACTGATTAAAGGTTTTGGATCTCAAGGTTTGACCATAGAGTTATTGATTTTCAGATTGCTGTTTCACCAATTACCGCTGGCCAATCACTGAACACGTCTGCTGTCAGTTAAATCTCCAGGTGGTTCCAAAAAATGGGGAGGAACCGCCTAAAATGGAGCCGATACTGGCACAACCAGTTCTGCATGACACGTAGGGCCAAGCGGGGTTATAAGTCATTCTTGATTAAATCTGTTGTCATTGTGCAACACATATAAGACCCAGATGTATTGGGTTCCTATTTTTCCATAGAGTTAAGTTAGTTCAAACCTTTGAAACTAAGTCATTATGAGCCAATGTCTCATTGGTCTCACTTTCAAAGCAATGTTTTGGTTGCTTCCACCACCAACACATACATTTTCTTTACAATGTAAAAAAAATGTAAAGAAAATGTATCTGTTGGTACAATCATTGGTGTCAACATCTAAATCAAGGAGGAGCGCAGAAAAAGACAAACAGCTGTTTTAGAGAGAATTTTCTTGCTGCTCTTATTAAATTAGTAAAAACTGATAATTTAATAAACCAACATGCTGTGCAACAATAAACAGGCAGAATGTTCAGGAAGTAAACCCATGCGAGTGTTAGCAGTTTGTAGAATGAATGCTGTTTTTCACAGATTAATGAACCACAGAGGCTTGTTGTTGTCGAACATCTGTACGTTATGTTGGCAGCCCATCAGTTATTAATTCCTCAAACCTTCTGATTACTGGCTGCTATATTCTGCTTGGTGTGTAAATCTGTGCTTAGCTCCAATGCAAAAAAGAAAACAGCATTAAGAGAACCGTAATGTGTAAAAATTAGGACACATTAGCAATACTGAACTTTAGGATGAATTAAAACTTAATAAAAGATACAGAATAAACTGAGGTATGAAACTTTGAATTCTTGCAATAATTGGCTGAAAAATGAAGAAATTGATAATCCTGGCCTAGTCAAAGTTAGTTTTGGCACCATTGAGATGAAGTGGAGTGCAACCCTCTTACATCTCACAGCTAAGAGTGAGCTAAAGTGTAGGAAGATATTGATCTTTTCGGTAACACTTTATTTGAAGGGGGTTGAATAAGACTGTCATGACACTCTCATAAACATGATATAGCATCTGTTATGAACATGAATAAGTCTTCATGAATATTTATGACAGTGTAATAAAATCAGACCATCATTATTTAATGAACATTTTATAGTCACATTCTCACAGGGTTTTCAGATACGTAGCAACAAACGTTTTTGGCAACATTGCTTCAAAAAATAGAAAAGAAAATAAATAAACAACTGAGCTTCAGAACTATTATGGCAGCAGATAAATACAGTTTTTTTTAATGGCAAACAGAAATCTTTTCTTTCCTTTTCTCGGGAGAACCTGCTGCTTTCCCTGCAGCTCCGACATGCCACCTCTGATTCGTACCTGCCAAGCACAATTTTCAGCTGCTTGGCTCTGAGCTCAGGCTGGAGGAGGAGAGTCTCTCTGGCAGGTGTTGAGTGAACCAGAGGGCGCTTCACAGGGGTTTTTTTTCTCTTTACGTCTGTCTAACTCTGTAAGTATGTGCTCACAAATCCTCTTGTCTCGACCTTTAGGAAGCAGAAGCCTTTCATTTCATTCGTGTCACATAACGGTCGCGAAGGCTGAGGGTGGTGGTATATTGTCTTTTTTAGGAATGTGGGTATGTGTGTGTGTGTGTCAGACCTTTTAAAATTCGGTCTTCTCACTTCTTGGGCAGTGACAAAATCGGTGTGTGCAGAGCAGTGTGACGGTCGCTGCTTCGGGCCTTACGTCAGCGACTGCTGCCATCGAGAATGTGCCGGCGGCTGCTCTGGCCCCAAGGACACCGACTGCTTTGTGAGTCTGCTCTTTGATTTCTCTTTTTAACTTTTGAAATGATCCCCTTTGCTTCTAATGCTTTTATTAAAGTCTAACCTTGTTGAATTTTTTTCCACATTTTATTGGGTTAAAACTAGAGATGTGCTGATCAGGTTTTTTCCAGCCGATACCGATACCGATCACCCATGAGGGCCGATCACCAAAACCGATCACATAATTTTTTTTATTTATTTTTTTTTATCATAAACACTACCAGTTACATTATATGGAAAAAGGAACCATGAATTCACCTTATTTTAGACAAAAACTTGTTTTTAATAACTTTTTCCAAGAAGAAAACTAAAAAAAACAGGCTTTCTGCAAATTGTACTGCTATCAATAATACTATCTTTAACAGACTGATAACATAAGAAGGCTCTGAAGCAGCTAAATAATGCAAAGAGTCAAAATAAAACCTCTCAACATTGCCAAAAAATTCAAGTATAAAACTTAACATTCAAAGGCAAATACAGGATCCATTACAACAAACAATCCAGAGTTACTGAATGAAAACTTCCTGATAGCATGGCGGCTAGCTGGTTACTGCTAGTTCTGATTGGCTGTTTCTGACTAAGCGGATTAATTATGCAGAGTAGGGAGGAGATCGATTATTTTCCAGAGATTATTTGTCTCATGTTAGGACAGGGAAAGTTTTAATACGTATGTAAAATTTATTTTTTTAGGTTAATTGCTGCAGCTTTAAGCAGAGGTTCGGTGTGAGAGTCACTACCAGGTGGAGCAGAAGCGACTCCGTCTGTCAAATATTACTACCTGTAGCGGAGCAGTGGTTCAACAGCGAGAACAGAACCAGCGTCTTACATCGCAGCTTGATGACTTAAATAATTTTGCCGGTTATTTGTTTAGCTTTCTGACTGTCATGCTAATCCGGGTGAGTGTTTGTAGCTGTGCGTTGCTTTACCTGCTAATTGATCCTCCATATGTCTTTTTTTACTGCAGTGAGCCTTGATGTAGCCGAACTCCGTCAAGCATGGCATTGTTTTTATGCCATATTAGATTTGTTGTGATGCATTTCTACGTGCTTCATCCCACGTGCTTCAATTTTCCGCAGCAACACGCAAACTTCCCCATTCACTCAGTGCATTATACTGTAGTTGCACATCTCTTAGGATTTGTTGCTGCACATTTGCGAAGTGTGAAGGAAAGAGGAGACCAGCTGCACAGGCAGGCTGCGAAATGAGATGCAGGTGATTGGTATCGGCAACAAGAGCCAATGATCGCCGATCACCGATCATGCACTTTTTCACGAAAATTGGCCAATTATGATCATTGACGATTCGATTGGCACACCTCTAGTTAAAACCACCAACTTCCATTAATTATGTTGGAATTCATCGAATGAAATCTACTGCAACAAATTTCCTTCAAAAGTCATGAAAGTTGTTTTAAAAAAGCCAACCTCATGAAGTTCAAGAACAGCAGGAGACTGGTCATGAAGAAAGTTGTGCAGAAGGTTAAAATATCCCACAGAAACATGGAGGTCCACCTCGACAGTGCAACACTTCAAAAATCTGACCTTTATAGGAAAGAAAGGCTTTAAAAGCACACTGTCAAAAGAACGTCCACTGCAAATTTTCCAAAAGCACTTTGGTGGTAGCATCATTTTTGAGGGACTATTCACTCAAAAATAACTATTTCCTTTTTTTTGTTAGCATATCAAAAATATTCCAAAAATGCATTTTACAAAGCTAAGCTAGCTTGACGTAGCCAATAGCTACAATCAAGCAACCAATAGCTACTTGATGTGCTATTGGCTGGTGTTAGCAAACCAGCATATTCGGGAATACCTTTCATATTCCTTTGCGCCAGTTGGCTGAACCCAATAGCCAACATAAGGGAGACTGTAAATGTCATCTTCTTTGGTAGCCCTAAGACCCTTTCTACTGCGTGAATGAATATTAAGGTGTGTATGGTGTTCAAACTATTAAAATAGGCGGCCAGAAGCATCTTTAGAGGATATTAGATATTCACCAACCAAGTATGTATGACTGCAAACACCTACTTCACCAAGCTGGTGAAGCAGCTAGTTGGAGAAGTAGGTGTTCACCAGCCAGCTGTTGTAACTTATTAAGCACTTAGACATGCTAACGGCTGGCAGACTGTGTTAGCTAGTCTAACATTAGCGATGTCTTCATAACTCATAAATAACTCACTATTTCAGGAACCAAATGCGAAACTGACACAAGTATTAAGAATAAAAAATAAGGGAATATAATTTCTGTATATTTCTGCTGCCAGAAATAGCCAATCAGTGTTTGGACCCCCCACCCACCCATAACGCCCACTAATACCGCCATTCCTTTGTTAGAATGGACCAGTCAAAGTCCAGTTCTAGATCTAACTGAGAATTTATGGCATATCTCGAAAATGTACGTCAGCACACAATATCCATCTAAGACATTCAGCTTTAATTGCAGCCTTATGTCAGTTCTGCTCTACTTTGTGTCATTTCCTCAGATTAAAATTACACCACTTTGTGGTTGTAATGTGACAAAATGGTAAAAAGTGACTTCAACGCTCTGTGCCTGCTGACAAACCATTTTACAGGCTTGTAAAAGTTCACTGTTATCAAATCTGGGATTTGACGTTCCAATTATGACCTTTTTTATCACCCCAACTACTTCTTGTTTGCAAACTTGCACGTCGACGGAGTGGATATTGCTGCTGTAACTCACCTAAAGGCACGTCTAACTCAATTACCGGCGGCCATGGACGTCAAGACATTTAAGGGGGCTTTATGGGAGAACATTACGTCGTTTACATCATGGCCTTGGATCAATGGCTTCAATTTTTCTCCCATTTGGCATCCGCAGAGACAGGAAGCAGCCGCATGATTCGCATGTTGGAATGCGGCGTAAAAATGATGTGCTGCTGTAATTCTCCTTCCCTCACTGTGACTGATGTCTCTCACCTCACCAGCATCTCCACACTTTGGAGATGCAAGCATTTAAAGTTTGGGCTTATTCATTTTTTTTTCTTTTTTTTTTCCCCTGGAGGAGCCACAAATGTTCAACACACTAAAGATGAAAAATACAGACTGAAATATTTAATCTAAATTCTATTTTGCATTAATTCATATCTAATGTTTTTAGTTATATCTAAAAAGATAAGTTCAGTTTAAACTGGGCTATGGGAATTTGCCCAGGGCAGCATTAAAAAGGGGTACGTGTGTATAAGATTTAAAATAATAACATTTCACTTCCCTGAAGAAGTTTTTATTCTTCTTCTCTTTCTTTTTTACCTTTTGGACAGCTGTTTTGGTGTGTAACCATGGCAACAAGGTATTGTTTTTGCATCTGGGAGCAGCTAATTAACATCTTCTAAACTTAAATATTCCTTGAACTACGACCCCGAATCCCAGAATAGTTAAAAAGGAAGGTTCATGGAGGAAAAATACACAGTCCAGTCACATTAATGTGACCACCACGTACTTTCCACTTCAGAGTTAAATAACCAATCACAGAAGGCAGGTGGCAGCACAGTGCAGTTGAGCGTATATAAAGGGTGTGTGTGGGCTTCGGAAAACATTTCAATCGTTGGCGTAATGCAGAAACGAAGCGATTTATCCGACGTCCAAAAGGGCATGATCATTGGCTTTCGGGCCAAGGGTGGAAGCATTTCCGAAACGGCTGAGTTTGTGAACTGTTCGCGTGCCGCCGTGGTAAAAGTGTACCGTGCATGGCAAAATGGGACTGTCCAAAATCAACGACGTGGCAAATGTGGTGCACCACGGGCCATAGATGACAGAGGCGAACGACGGTTGCGGAGATGCGTTCGGGCAGATAGACGGGCTACCGTTGAGCAACTGACCACTAAAATGAACCAAGGGGCTACCACAAGTGTCTCCCAAACCACTATTCAGCGAACATTGCTGCGTCTGGGCCTCCGAAGCAGACGCCTGGTTCGTGCACCTATGCTGACTGGTGTTCATCGACGACGAAGGCTAGAATTTGCACGCCAGTACAGCAGCTGGACGTCCACTGAGTGGCGACAGGTAGCGTTTTCAGATGAATCGCGTTTTATGCTCCATCGGACAGATGGACGTTGGCGTATAAGGCGTGAAACCTCTGAAAGGAACCACCCTGCAACCATTGCAGGAACGGTCCAAGCTGGAGGCGGGAGCATTATGGTCTGGGGAATGTTTTCCTGGCATTCTCTGGGTTCACTGATTATTGTGGAAGGCACGATGGATCAATACAAGTACGCATCTGTCCTTGCGGACCATGTCCACCCCTACATGCGCATTGTTTTTCCTCAGGATGATGGCATCTTCCAGCAGGACAATGCGAGGTGCCATTCAGCTGCCAGTGTACGTGCGTGGTTCGAAGAGCACCAGGATGAGTTTACCGTCCTCCCCTGGCCAGCAAACTCACCTGACTTAAACCCAATCGAGCATCTGTGGGACCATCTCGATCGAGTTGTTCGCGCCATGGATCCTCAACCGCGTAATCTAGCGCAGCTGGCCACGGCATTAGAGTCGGCATGGCTCAACATCCCAGAGAAGACCTTCAGGGACCTAAGTGACTCTCTTCCTGCACGTCTCGTAGCAGTTCGCTCTGCGAAAGGTGGTTATTCTGGCTTTTGACAGATGGTCACATTAATGTGACTGGACTGTGTAATTTCCTCCAGCATCTCTCCGCCGGCTTTCTATTCATACAACTAGACCGAAATGGAAACAGGAGCAGCAAAAGATGTGGATTAGCAGTTGTAGCTAACAACTGATGATGTCATCAGGACATGTTGCTGTAGAATCTCTTCTCTGTTGCCTTGATACTGAACTGTTAGCATGTCATGCTGGTTATGAGATGGTTATAGAGCAGCTCTTCAGTCAGAGGCTTCTTCAGATTCGATGAAAGACTGACTGTTCCTTCTTTTGGGAGAAATAAAGTATTGTTGAATTGTCTTACACTGGATATTCTGTGGATGTAAAGTTTGCGCCCCCGTTGTGTTATGTACATGCATTGCTATCACTGCTGACGATAACAGACTCAGTCATAAACATACAAAAACTGATAAGCATTCACTATATAAGGTGAGGAGTGAATATTTGCATTTATTTCTGTTAAACAGTATTTCTGTCTTCCATGTTTGTTGTCAGCATAGAGCAGGGGTGTCGAACTCATTTTCGTTTTTAGGCCAAATCAAGAACACAAATGCTCTTAAAGGGCCGGTTGTGGCAAAATGTATTAATAAAACCTGTTCACAAACTGTTAAAATATCAATGAATCCTTAAAATTAAATATTGTTAAACAGCTTTTCAGTCCCTCCAGGATTTTTTGATTCTTTTTGTGATTTTTTATTTTTTTTGCAATAAAAATCAAAGTGTTTGGAAATATTTGCAATATTTGTGCTTATTTATGACAGCAAATATGACTTTTTAATGACTTGCTGTATAGATCATTCATTGACATCAATTAAAGATGAGGCAGCTGTTTAGTATAAGTAAGAAAGCTTTTGACAATTTTTGAGAAATATTTGCAATAAACTCCCAATTGTTTGCGCAATTTGTTGATTTTTGTGTGAATTTCCACGATGATTGTCAAGAAACTGGAGGGACTGAAGGACATAATGTAGCAGTAAACAAATAAAAACTGCATTGATTTGATTGAACATAATATTTAAGCACACTTATTGTTTAATCTAGTATCCAGAGGGCCACATAAAAAGCTACAGCGGGCCAGATTCAGCCCACGGGCCTTGTGTTTGACATAGAGTGGGGTTTTATGATTGTATTATGATGTTGTAACATCCACTGCTGCCAGTAGATCAAAGTGACTATATTGTTACTCCTGTATTATCTTGCAGGCCTGCACCAACTTCAACAACAGCGGCGCCTGCGTCACCCAGTGCCCCCAGCCGTTCGTCTACAACCCCACCTCCTTCCAGCTGGAGCCCAACCCCCGAGCCAAGTACACCTACGGAGCCTTCTGCGTGAAGAAGTGCCCCCGTAAGTCCGAGGCGCTGTTGACGCTCATAAAGGTGTTAATGAAGTCTTCCAGAAGAAGCGAGCATGCTCTAATCTCCACTGAAATTAGACTCCAGACGATTATTGCGAAGCAAGATAAGTGGCTCCAGCCTAAACAAATGGTGTATCTCAATTAGCTAAGTTGCCGCACCATCTGCTTGGACTGATGTCTGCAAAGAAGCAAAGAGCAGCTCTCTGTTCTTGGCTGTGGAGGGTCTGCAGTGCAGGAGCAATTAGCCCAGCGTGAATTAAAAGTCAGGCGACAGATTGCATATTCCAAATCCACTGATCATCATATGAGATTTATCATCCCTCAGCTCTGGGTTTGCATCGTCAGATGAACACAGTGCTATATCTGTGTTCAAGGCTTCTCGTTTCTGGCAGATAACTTCGTGGTGGACCACAGCTCCTGCGTCAGAGCGTGTCCCAGCAACAAGATGGAGGTGGAGGAGAACCGCATCAAAATGTGCATCCCATGCACGGACATCTGCCCTAAAGGTGAGCCGTGTCGTCATCCGTGTTCACAGTAAATCCAGTTCTGGAGTTTTGCTTTCTGTGATCTGAAAATCGTTTCTGGTGAATGTTCCTCTCCGGAGGAGAAATGCGGCGTCAGTGAAGGTCAGACGTTTGATCCTGACATCAGTCGGAATGTTAATTAAGAGAAAATAGCCTATTAATGAGAAGCGGCTACCTGAAGTCGTTTTGCTACAGCGGCGTCAGCTAACGGCCCAAAATACCTGACGTGGAATTAAGCGGCATTAGCTCAGTAGTGAAAATTATCCTCTTCATCATGTTGTTCTCCACAAAGGTAACCGATCTGCCCTTTCTCTTCAGAGAGGACGGCAATGATGTTTTCCTCCAGGCGGCGCGCGGCGGCCACGCCATCAGCCGATTGGCTGATCCCCTGATTACATCGTCACGTCACAGGGACGGGTTAATGAGGGATAGCCCAAGGAACTGTGGGAAATGATAACAAATTAACATTTCAGATATGGAATTGGCCGGTATAAATCACTATCAGAAAGTGGTTACACCACTTAATTCCAGCCTTATTCATCATCCCTCCCTTCTGCCCGTGTCAGAAACACTTGGCTCGCGCCGGGCTGAGTGTAATTAATGCAGATGTAATGAATTCATTATGGAGAGGGAATGGCTGGAGATTGGCCCGTGCTTTCATCAAAAGAATTCAAATGCGTGGAGCGGGGCCACGGCCCCGCCGGAGCACCAAAGGACTTTATTTTGATGAAAGAGAATTGGGGGTGGGGGGAACCTTACAACGGGGAAGAAAAATGGCTTCTGGTGGTTCTTACAAGGACACCTCGGACACCTCGCCACGGCAACACTAACTGCTGGATTGACATGCGACTGTGTTTGCGTTGTCAGTGTGTGACGGCATCGGGACGGGCAGCCTGCAGGCGGCTCAGACCGTGGACGCCAGCAACATAGACAAGTTTGTCAACTGCACCAAAATCAACGGCAATCTCATCTTTCTCATCACCGGCATCAAAGGGTGAGTATCAAGATCAGTCGTTTAGAAATATATGAGAAACCAAACAGTATACCAGCCACACAAGAAAAACAAAACCCATGCAAATGATCAAGCACGGTGCTGTATTAGTGATGCTTTGGATTTGTTTTTGCAGCTAGAGCCATGAAGTTCTCTGTGAGACGGTTCAGATCATTCCTGAAGGCAGTGCTACAAGCTGTTGAACCTTAGGGGTACTTACTTTATAGAACAGGGTGCTTTGGAAGTTTCTGTTTGCCGCTAATAGAAAACCTGAATGGAGACCCAGAACTTAGGCAGCGGTGAGAAACTATTTCCCTTTTGACCTTGAAACACTTTGGAACATTGGCTTTCCCTTCTGGACCTTTGATATCTAGAACTGGATCTTGTAGAAGATAGAGAGATTTCTACCGGATTGACCAGTAGACATGGATTATACTTTATTTATAGCTTTATATTAGTGGGGAAGTTGCAGACCAGGGTAGAAAATGTTTGGTCAGAACCACAGTGTACCAGCTGCCAAGCACGGTGGTAGAGGAATACAATCGTTGAGTTTGTCTTGAATGAAGTGATGGTCTCTGAAGGGATTGGTGTGTGTTTCATAGGGACATGTACCACGGCATCGGACCTTTGGACCCGGAGCGTCTCAGCGTCTTCCGCACTGTCAAAGAGATCACAGGTGACCGGTTTGGTTTGTGTTTACTGTATGTGTGCGTGATGGTTCAACAGACTTTCAGAGTGTGTGTGTTTGTTTGTGTGTGTATGTTTATGCATTAGCTCTTACAGCCCTAAAGGGGCCTGTCTGCAAACGGCTTTTCTTCATATTAAACCGCGACTTGCAGTTGAACCAAACGGCTAATGGAGTGAAACTGCATTTTCATTATGAAAACACCAGCAATAAAAAAGAGCAATGGCCACTCCATCCCCCGCCATTTCCTGCTCCATCCCTGTTAATGTCATTTCCATAGAGGCTGATCTGATATAATCTGTCATTAAACGGCAAGTGCAACCAGACTGAGTGTGCAAAGTATGAAATCTATTCTTTTAATTAGTGCAGACTGCTTTCTCTCTTTGTCTCCACCTAAGAAATAAACCCTTCTATTTCCTTTCATCATCCTCCTAAAAACAACAAAAAATAAAAGGCAGCAGTGAACATCTGAGGAAAGTCAAAGTCCATGTGGTGTGTTCTCAGGGTACCTGAACATCCAGTCTTGGCCTGAAAACATGACGGATCTGAGCGTTTTCTCCAACTTGGTGACTATCGGCGGCAGATCCCTTTACAGGTAGGATTCAACTGATGCAGGTGGAACCATAACATGCATGCAGAGTGGCAAATCCGGTTCTGGTGGTACCTGGTATTACTCTGCTCAATGGTTATGCAACAAAAACAAATTAGCAGAAGAAGTAAAGTTTTCTTATAATTAAGTTGTTCTTTGTGGTAACAATGCTTCTTGGCGATGCATCTGACAAAATCTCAAAAAAGAGAATGGAAAACAAGCGAGTGACTGAAAAATATGTTCAGATGTCCCTGTTTGGACCCACGGACCTGCTTGAAGTACTGACCTCAACTCTGTATAACCCTTACAGCAAAACTGCTTTGATTTGATTGATAAAATAATATTTAAGCACACTGTTATCTTAGTGGTTCGATTTATGTGTCGCTTTAGAGTCTAGTATTCACATTAAAAGCTATAGTGGGTCGGATTTGGCTCATGTACCTTAAAGGATGATGATGATGATGATGATGATGATGATGATGATGATGATGATGATGATACTACCAGAGTGACCAACACAACCATGAGCCGTTCTCTCCTCTTGCAGTGGGACCGGCATTTCTCTGCTGATCCTGAAGCAGCTCTGGATCTCCGCCCTCCACTTCCAGTCTCTGAACGAGATCAGTGCCGGAAACGTCTACATCATGAACAACACCCGCCTCTGCTTCTACAACACCGTCAACTGGACGTCGCTCTTCAGGACCTCCAGCCAAAAGGTCGTCGTCCGCAACAACCGGGACCCCAAGGAGTGCAGTGAGTAGCTGCGGATGTTACATGTGGGAGCCTTCAAGGTTTGAAAATTGTTTCTAGAGCTACAATAGTTGAATGATTTTATGGTAGGAAAATAGTGGAAGTGTGTCCACCTTTACTAGCTTAGGTTATATAAGTTTTTCTTATAGAAAAGAATAGCCACATCTGAATGAAAGTATCAGAGATGGGCAGAGTACCCAAACCTTGTACTCAAGTAAGAGTAGCACCACATCAACGTAATAGTACAAAAGATATTTGGTAAAAGGTCTACTGAAGTACTTAGTAACTGAACAAATCATCAATCATTTAATATTTAAATATTACATCATCAGATGGACAAACAAATATAAAGTGAAGTGGAAATTTTGGTATTGTAAGGACTGAAAATTACAATACTTTATTTATTTAACAAGAAAAATAACAAAATTAGACAAAATATTTTTTTTTCACAATCAGGTTTTTTTTTTTTTCAATAAAAACTTATGAGACTTCAACAAAAACTGCAGGTGTGTTCCTGTGTCTGGTGAGTTTTTTATTAAAACATTTTTGTTTTCATTCAGTGGGTAGAGAGAATCCAGAAAAATTTACTCAAGAGGAAAAAAATCCAGTGTATTAAAATGACTTCTAAAAGTAATTTTTTTCCCCAAAAATTTACTTAAGTAAATGTAACTGAGTAAATGTAAATAGTTACTACCCAACTCTGGAAAGTATTGACAACGGAAGCAGTGGATCAGTATTAATAGTTCTATGTTAGTATCTTCTGAAATAACTACATTTAATCTAAATGAATGGAATTCTGTTTTGTGACCATCACACTTAGTCTCTTCTGACCGGATACTCCACACAGCTAAATGGGTTGCGATGTCAACATTAAAACCAATTTTCTTTGGGAGAAAAGCTAAAGGCAGCCGCTCCTCGCTTTATTAAACCTGGAGAAAATTATAATCCAAATGGTTCCTTAAATTTGTTTAAAGCATTCTCTGATAAACAGCTACTTTAATGAACTTTCCTCAGAAACTCTGCAGCCAATTAACGTTCATTCAAAAGTTATTAAAGTGGTCAGAGAGGAGGGGGTTTGTTCCCAGTCTCTGTGTCAATATAAACTACAGGTATGAGGAAGAAAAAGAGAAGGTCTGGCTAATTCAGATTTTTTTTATATACTGAAAGGACCATTTTAATAACCCTGATCTTTACTCAGCCCTGCATAGGATGGAAAAAAATAGGAAAGTAAAGATAGTAACAGACTGAACTTTAAAGACTCTAACCCCTGCTGGAGATGCGTGCAAAAGCCAGATATCCATAAATTGTCATGGAGACGCACAGACTTTAGCCTCATTCTCATAATTTTAATCATCTACATCTGAACTTGAATAAATGTATTGAAATTAAAAAAATCATTTTTTGAACATCCTTTGCTTTCCCATCAACAAGTATAATAGGGGTTTATCTGCAATTTGGAGGCGTGTGCACTTCTTTTCTGTTTCATTCTGGACCACCTACTGTGATAAAAGATGAATTTATTTTTTAAACTTTTAAACATTTCTACAGGGTGAAGATGTGAACACTGTTTACTGTGTGTACTCATACACAGACATGGAAATGTATCTCTGCACCGCTGTCTTTGGTAGAAGTATATGGGGGACATTTAGTGCAAAAACTCACTGAGCAAACTTTTATCCATGGCTTCTTGGAGTTTTAGGTTCAGTACCAGTTGCTTTAATTACTTAATTTACAAAAATCTGCTGCTCACTCTTTAATATAAGGAGTGTGTGTGTGTGGTGTGTGTGTGTGTGTGTGTGTGTGTGTGTGTGTGTGTGTGTGTGTGTGTGTCTTTTTGTGTTGAGTTTTTTCCCGGCCCAGCTGTCTTTGTTAGTCTAACGGCCTTTTAAGCTCTTCACTCTGTCTATAGTTTGGTTTTTGATGCCTTTAAACATTGTGGTTGTTGTTTCCTTGTAAAGCACTTTGTTGCAACCTCTGCTGTTGGAAATGGGCTTTATAAATAAATGTAACCTTGACCTCGGATGAAAACGATACACTGTGTTCTGATTAAGTTCAAACCTACATTTTTGTCAAGCACAAATACAAACTGAAATGCCAGTGTCCATGGCAACAGTGTCAGTTTTCGACTCTTACAACCTGGCTGTGAAAGGCCTTGTTCAGCTTCATTGTGACATTAAAGCCCTGAGGTGGGTTCAGTTATTTCTCTTTTTTCTGACCAACGGTTTCTATGAGTATTCTAGCACACTGCTACATTGTTTGATTTGATTGTTTTCTACTCCAGATAAACAAGAGTTAGATGTTATGGATCCGGCAGATCATTTCCATTTGGGTTTGAATGGAAAGAGTTCCTGGAGTTCCTTGGTTTAGATGCTGAGTGAAGCATTTCAGAGGATTACTTATGTGAATTTTGTGACTCACATAATCACAAACAGCCTTTTCTACACTGCTGAAATATAAGCTGGTTTCGCAGACGAGAAAAACCAACAAACCCATGTCTTGCGCAGAAACGGAGACATCTAGAAAATCTTCAGAAAAGTTTAAAAATCTTGGCTTCCTGTTTCAAAGTTAATCTTGAAACTGGACTCATTATTGTTAATGAGTCCAGTGTGTGTGTTAGGGTTTGATCGATTGGAGCTAATACAGGCCCTCTTTATTAGGCTCAGCCCTACTGTCTATCATTGACTCTCTGTTGTTGACAGAGGGTCTGGCCCCCTCCAGGGGGCCCCCAGGGACTTCTTATGTCACTCACCGGATGGGGGGACCAATGAGTCCGATGAGGTGCATCGATTGCTGCGGTTAGACAGGGAAGAAGAAACGGGAGGCCAAGGTTTCTGGATTAGACACTCTCTGCAGGCAGAGGTGTTGGGAATACCGATGAATCCCACACTGTCAGGCAGGAAAATGACTCCTTCCTGTCTTTCCTCCTCAACAGCTCAGCACCGGATGGTGTGCGACCGCATGTGTTCAGACGATGGCTGTTGGGGCCCGGGGCCCGACCAGTGCCTCTCCTGCCGCTACTTCAAACGAGGCCGCACCTGCGTGGAGTCCTGCAACCTGTTTGATGGGTGAGAAAAGAATCCAAAACGCTCAGAGAGTCAACTGCGTAGATCATCAGCAGCTGACCATTATGGTTTATGAAGCCACATTAATTTCTCTCAGCATGCAACAAGAAGCTTAAATCAGTTTAAGCTGCTTTAATACACCAACAATGAAGCCAAAACATCCTCAAGGACTCTGGAGGAGGAATGTCTAATTGCAGATTCGTGTGAATGTAATGAAGTGAGCCAATAAGGAATTTCACAGTGTGAACTGTCAAAGGAGCATTTGGCAGGATGTTACAGCCATCCACTAAAATCAGTTGAAATGTATTGTTGAAGGATTAGATTGAAAATGTCCCATTTGGACTGACTGAACAAATGTTTATGGCTCAGAGATGAAGGCTGACTGAAAGGCAGTGAAGAACTGACTGGTTTGTGTCTGTTGTGCTCATTTAAATATTATCAGACTTTTTGGATTTTGTGTCTGTTTAAAGAATCTGAAAGACATTTACATCTGGAGTTGACTAGGCCACTTCACACCTGTGATTTTTCTTATTGTTTGTTTTTTGAATCATGTTCCTGGATATGGTCCTCGATATGACGGGCACACTTCTGCTAATGCACTATTTTTGACTTATCGCTTTAGCGTTTTTGCTAACTTTGAACATGTTTTGCACAGTTAACTTCCCCTAAATTCTAAGGTGCTAATTTACTCGTAACCTTTCAGTTGAATAAAGTTTGACATGCGTGTTGAAGTTTTGGATAAGGACTTCAATCAGTTAAATATTTATACTCATGCTCTTATTTTGAAGTGGGTGAAGACTGATTTGGCAGCAGTTTCCTCTTATGTTCTCTTTTTCCCTCCAGTAACTTCATTTGAAACAAGAAGCATCCATGAACAAAATAAAACAGACAATTAGATATAAAAATAAATACAATATCTAAGCGCTTTATAGAGTCACATTATATAATAGTGTAAAAATAAAATTGGAGTTTGTGTAGTTTTGCCAAGGTCAGATATAATTTTGACTTAAGTTAGTGCTTTAGCATTAGCTTTTGCTAAATACCGTGCTGGTATAGCATTGTAGAGTTAGCAGAACTAATGTTTATGATTAGTGCTTTAAGGTTAGCATGTTTAGCTAGCTGGGGCCAACCACTGATCTCAAACATTTCTAAATGGCTTTTAATACTAACAGTTGTTGAAGATTTTATACTCATCTTTAACTGAGATGAGTACGAAACATCTGCACTCCTGATGAGGAGTGCAGATCAAGAGAGTTCTGGGATTTTTTACCTGCCTCATGCTGTCAGGAGGGATTTCTTGATTGGAATCCGACCAAACAAACAAACAAACCAGAGAATTAGATTTAATACAGGTGATTCCTGATTCACTACTGCTTTTTTTTCCTTAAACAGCCAGGTTGGTTTGGCTTTCTTTTTAGTTACAAGAGAGCAAACACATCTGTGCACCAACCAAACCTGCTGTTCTAGATGTTCCCCTTGAACAAATCCTGGCTGAGTGAAGGAATGTTTTGCATCGGGTCTCTCAGAACCATTCGTCTAAAATAAAGCTGCACCAGCAGCGCCTGCTGAGAGATATATCAGCCTTTTTTTTCACTTTTTCTTTTCACCGAGGCAAAAGCTGTGATGTCAGGCCTGTGTTTCCCTCTGGAGAGGGTTTATGAGAGCATCCAACCCTCGGTCATGTTGACTTGTTGCTGGTCCTTTTCCGCTGCCGTTTGTGGAAGGGAGGCTTTGAAGTCGCCGGGGGAAAAACAGCTCAGAGCGAAGCTTTGAAGAAGACAAGGGAGAGGCTCGTGGCTGGGAGCTTCTGGAGCACGCTTGTTTCCTTTACTGTAAATACAGTCAATGCATGATACTTTCAGGAATATTCACAATGTCTGCTTGTTGATTTGTGTCATTGGCCTTAACCATCTGATTAAAATATGTCCAATCTAAAATCAACAAACACCTGGTGACAGAAAAATGACCAGATATGGAATGAAGCTCATTTTCATATGCAGCATCCAGGCAACATGAGTGGCTTTGGGCTGATGACCGTGTACAGTTCAAGTACATCTTAAAAAATGATATTATTGTGAAAGAGTTTAATATTTTTTTGTCATTGCTATATTATATTGTTTCATTAAGCAGTGAAATATTTCTTGTAGTTTTGTTCATTATGACAAATTTTATGACTCCAAGAAGTAGAATATTGTATAAAGTTAAATTTTCTTTATAAGCCTTTGTAAGATGGTCACAGCCCCCCACAAAGATGGTGTGGGGGCTTGAAATGTTAATTGCTGAACAAGAGAGATGTTCAGAGTGTTGTATCATTCAAGCATATTCATAGAAAATTAAGGGGAAGGAAAAGGTCAAAAAACGTCCATCAGCAACAGTGAGAACCACAACTTTGAGATTCTTGATTGTCAGTCAAAATCCATTCAAGAGAACCAGTGTGGACCGAGTTCATAGCACAAGACTCCAACATTTTTGCTAAAAATGTATTTTTTATGATCTTGTGTAATGTTTCTATTTTCTAAGAGAATAAATTATCAATGTCCATTGTCTGTAAGCCATAGTATATCAAAATATACAATTTTTTATATTGTTCATTTCATTTCATACGTACAGTTAATGTATGTTGTGCAAGCTTTAATTTGCTTTACGAGAGTTTCCTGAAATAATTGACTGCAAGTCGGTTAGACCAAGAATGGTTTTAACCAGGTTACAGTTGAAACATTAATTAATTTAAAGATTCTTGGGTGGGATAAAATGTACCACAGTTCTGGATGAAGCATGTAAATAACAGAGCTGTTTAGTGCCTGATCCCCAGAAACCAGGATATTAGTTTGAATTCCAAGTCTTCTCTAAAGGTTTGTAAATCGCATACTGTGTCCTTAACTACGGTGGTGATAATGTTATGCCTGGACAAAGTGTGATTCAGAAACAAGCAAATGACTTAAAACAAATGGAAAATATCATGATTGCAAATACAACTGATGTATTATTCTTAAAAACATATCTGTACAAATATTGCATCATCTGCATAAAGACGAATCCGGATTTAGCTATTCCTTGTTGCTCTTTGTCTATATTACCAGTTTTAATCTCAATCTTTCTATCTCTTAATAGCCACTTTCCTGGATTTAACACCACTATTTTAGGCTGTACTGAGTTCACCTTAGATTGGTTTAATATCTTACTTTGTTCTGGGGCTGCAGAAGTCTATATCTCTGAAGAATTTAGCGCAAGCTCATTAAAAATGTTTTCAGGTTGGTGATTTTAAATCTTAAGATTCCTCACTCCGCTCTTGTTCTGTATATCCATTCTTAATGAGCAAAGGCGCTAATTCCCCTCAGTTTATAAGTCTGTTGAATAAAACAAAGGCAGAGCAAAGGCGTGCGCGAGAGGGGAAAAGAAAAAGACTTGAGATGGTGTCCGCTGGGGGTTAGCGAAGGAGGGAGGGACTGGGTAAAGGGAGGCGCTGAAAGTGCTTAATTAAAAAAGTTGCTCTGGTGGGTTGACCATGCTCTGGCTCGCTGGATGTTTTGAGGTCTGAATGGTCGGGGCCACAGTCCTGCTTAAATTCCTGCTAAAGCAGGGATAATCCCCCATCAGGTCATCCCCCAATGGGGCCCTGGCACACACTTTCAGCCGTGAAGAGGGCCAATCAGGAGGAACGGCTTTGACGGAATGGAAATGACCCTGGAGAGCGCCGCCACAGTGGTCTTTGTCTCTCACCCATCCTCCTCCATGTTTCTTTCCCCATTCAGCTGGCAAAAAAATATATCTGTCCACCGCCTGGCCTTCTTTTAAATGATTCTCTTGGACACAGCGTCTGGGAGACAAATCACATTTATTTTGGAAAAGGGGGAAAGAAAGACAAAGGAGAACTGCACTGACAGTCTGCTTTTGAGTCCTGTGTAAACATTTTCAGTAATAGAATCTGTACATGTTGTATCTTTGGTTGTTTGAAACAAACTGCCCCGATTAAAACAAACCAGTGAGGATGGCTTAAAGAAAAGACAGTCTGACATCAAAGCTCAGCAAAAAGGAACACTGGGATTTTATCTTCACTTTTATCATCCTTTAATATGATCCCGCTGAACCCGGGAGTGTCAGAATGTCTCTTTTCTTTTTTGGTAGCTTCTAGAGGTACTAAGTCAAAAAGATTTTCACATATATTCACCGCACGAAAATGCATGAAACCCAAATCCCCGTAAGAGATGGCAGGTTCTCGGTGTCCAATTGTATCAAACCGGATCATGAGGCAGAATCCATTGTGTCCAGGTTCCGTCACTAAAACTGCAAGCTAACAAAAACAAACTGACTCATTATCCCGAAGAGGGTCCACCTGGTGCTGGGCGAATCCTCCTCCGAGGGCATCCGTTGTCCGCGTTAGCCGATCGATCCCTCTGATGTGAAAAGCGGTTTTGATCGGTAGCGGTTGCTATTGACAGCGGGCGTCTCACTTCAAACAGGCATGATAATTCGCTGATTCGGGCAGTGAGAAAAACAGTCAGAAACGTATAGATTGGATGCCAGCACACACTCCCACAACCCTCCGTACACACACACGGGGCTGAACACTGTGGCCTGAGGCAGTGCTGAGCTTCTGCCACTATAATTGCAGTGTATGTACCCAATATTGAGCTCTATTGTTTACTGTCTTCTCCTTTAGATGAAAACAAAACCAACTATATTGCTTTAACTGGCTGAACAAAGGCTCTGGCAGATCTGCTACAATCTGCAGAAAACAGTAACCATCCTTTCATAGCGGGATAAAGAAGCAAACATGTTTTCCTTTTCACTTTTAGTCTACATTTTCAAACCTCGTTATCTCGTCCTAATGCACTCGCTTTGTTCATTCCCTTTCACTCTCTCCAAAGCGTATTTCTTCATCTATGAGTCTCATGACTATAAAAAAAACAACAGTTTTTTTAATTCATCAGTTTTGTCTTTATGGATGTCGGTTAAAATAAGCATCAAGGCTGACCAAATTGTTGCAAGTGAAACTGCCAGAGAAAGACAAGTCGATGGCAGAATACACAGCTGCTACTCCAGTGAACAAGCCAGGCTGATACTGATGTAACAGTCTTCATATAGCCTACTGTAGTGTTCTCCTGATCAATATTTCAGTGTGAGTACACTCAGATCTATAATCCATGCATCTCTGTTTTGATCTTCTTGTCTTCCATCAGGGAAGCGCGGGAATTTGCCAATGGATCCGTGTGCCTGGACTGCGACAGCCAATGCGAGAAGATGGATGGAAACAGCCTAACATGTCTTGGTCCGGTAAGACCCGCCAGATCGAACCAAACCGCCTTTTTTTTTGTCTGAACGCACTTGAGGAATGCGGAAACAGACTCTTCTCATTTGTCTGTGCAATATAGTTTCATATCTTCTGAAGTGAACTTATTTTGTTGGAGCCTATCTGTTTTGCGCATGGGGTTTGAGCAAGTGTAGGTGCTGTTTGCAAAGGTGAATGGAAGGTAATGGGAGAAATGATGAACTACCACTCCTGTTTAGCTCCAGCAGCCGCACATACACATTCGACACAAGCAACAAAAACCATTATGTCCTAACCTTCAAATAAAGTACATTTTAGAGATTTGTGTAAAAGCTTCTTCCTGCACTGAGAACGTTACCAGGCAGGGAAGCGTGTTACAAAGTCAAACTAGAACTGCAGTTTTCATCGGGTTCCAAGCTTCTAACCAGGAAGTCGGTCCTAAGCCTACCTCTCCACCCTCCACACATTCAGCTTTACAAAACAGGACAGTAAAGTATCACATTGTCTGTTTATGTTGCTCAACATAGACAATTTTTGTTCTTTAAGAAAATAGAAAAAACATTAACCACCGATAAAAGGAAGTAATAGACATTTTTCTTTCTTCTAAAAAAAAGTGCAATTTTACATCTGTGATAATTTACTTGTGTCTGTTTTGGCAACATCCGACTGTTTTGTTATTGTCTTGCTAAAGTCTAAAATTTCATTACAGTTTTTATTTTAATATTTGTGGCCTCCAATCACTTTATTTTCTACTATTTTGGCCCGAATGTCAAAAAGTTTTAGAATAAACACAAGATCTGTTGTGTGTCACATTTACTTGATGACATTTAATATTAACTGAAGGTTTTTCTTGGCAACTGTTAGCCGATGACTTAAAGAATCGATTCTTAGTCATTGGTTTTTTATTAGCTGATGACTAGTGACCTAATGGTTAACTTATACTTTGCTTTATAAGTAGTTGTTGGTAACCATTAGCTGATGTTTTCAAGAGTAAATCAACTGTTTCTAACCAATAGCTCGTGACATCTAAATGAAACCCTTAGGTAGCGTTTGGCTTCGTTTTAGCTGATGCAACCATTGATTAATTAATCAAATAAAGCTTCTGGTTAATAGTGAGCAGTTGCTCATTAACCAGAAGCTTCATTTTAACTAGTAGGAACTAGGCTGAGCCACTTGATAACTACAATTTACATCTTTTAAAGACCTCCAAACCTAACCTTTGTATTCGCTAATGCAGCCATTGGTTAACTACTAGCTAAATATTAGCTTGCGGCTTCTATACTGCCATTTATTTTAACTTGTGACAACTAAGTTGAGCCGCTGGATGACTAAAGTTGTTTTTTGTTTGTTTGTTTGTTTTTTAGCTCTAGTGGCCTTTATTTCAAAGTGCTCAGACAAGAAAGTAGGTAATGAGAGAGAGGGAAGACATGCGCCAAGGGTCACCAGGCCGGGAATCAAACCTGCCACAGCCGAGTTGAGGGCTATGTCCTCCTTATGTGGGTTGTGCTTAACCCCTGCGCCACCACATCACCCCAACTACAATTAAAAAAAAATTTCAAGAACCATTTTTCTATTATTTTAGCTAACAGCTTCATTTTAGCTTTTAGCATTTGGCTACCAGACTAAGTCATTAAGTAACAAATGCCTTACTTTTAGCTGTCTAGACTGAATCAATGGATAAATTTAAATAAATCAGTGAAATGTTGATCACTGAATAATTATTAATTAATATGTATTTTTATGTATTTATTAGAAAGTTCAAGCTTTGTTTCAATTCACAAACATTTGCCCCAGCTGCCCTGCCTAGGCAGTGCAGAAAATAAGAACCTTCACCAGTTTCCTCCTCTATTCTCAGCTATTCACAAAGTCTTTTAGAAGAATCAGTGTAACATATTTTTGACAGTACACCAAATGTGGACATGACATGTTTATACACACAAAACCCAGGTTCATATTTGCAAAGTTGCATTACGGGAAAAAAGAACCCAATGTCCTGCACGGCTGATTTGGGTGAATAAAGTGATTGTGTGACTAACCTTTTCTGGCCGCCCCGTGAGAAACAAGAGACGGAAAAGAGAGCGACTCCTCAACGATGCACGCATGCCGCCGACTTTGAGATGCTGCTCACATCTGAGTAGTAAATAACACCAGAGTCAATCATCCGCTCCCGCTCAAACATACATACGTATCCGACTACATTGAGACATCTGTATGCACCCGCACTCGCGCCAACACGCACATGCATGCGCACAAACATGCAATGTGAGAATAATGTTTATTGATGGCGTGTGGCCGGATTTGTCAGACTTGGAAAGGCTGTCCATCAGGTCACTGTGGTAGTCATTAGCAGCAGAGCGTGGTGCCAAAACTCCCTGAACTTCTTCCAGACAACGGCTCGAGCATACGCATACAAACTCCACTGCCTCCCCAGAATTGTAAGTCAGGTGTTTTTTTGTTGTTTTTTTTATTCGATTCCCCGACACCTTCTTTCCTTCAGACATGTAAACACACAAAGAGTACAGTCGGGCTTTTATCCCTGCTCACACTTCACTAGCCATCTTACTTATTCATGATGCGGCTGCAGCTGAGCTTTTTGCTCAGTTACCGTTTGTCATCTCCTCCATCACTTTCACCACGCACTGCTTTTTGACATGACCTGATTTTTCATGCATTTTGGCAATTTTAGCGAGGCTGCCACAGAATACACTCTGGGTAATTTTGCTCTGCACATTATAAATCGCCGGATGGAATTCATGCGGGTTCTGCCGGGCTAAATTAGCCGCAATAGGAAGTGAGCAAAGCTGACAATTTGTCGGGTTTTGAATTCGATTTTGCTCAATTTTATTCTCTCTGCTCATTTCTCATTCTATTTCCCTTCTTCTTTTCTTTTTCTGTGTTACTTCTTCATGTATCGTTTTTCTCAGCTTGCCTTTCTTTGTTCGATTGACCCACTAATCCTGTTACTGCATCCGCCACCTCTTTGCTCTTCATTCGCCCCTTGTCCACTACCTCCTGCTTCCTCCTCCTCGTCGTGACTCATCTTCTCATCTCCCTGTTTCTTCTTCTTCAAAACTCCCAGGGCCCAGACCAGTGTGTAAAATGCCTTCACTTCAAAGACGGGCCCAACTGTGTGGAGAAGTGCCCCGATGGACTGCAAGGCGCCAACAGCTTCATTTTCAAATACGCCAAGGCCAACAACGAGTGTCATCCCTGCCACGCCAACTGCACCCAGGGGTAAGAGAGGGAGGGATGGGTGAAGATTGGCTTCATATGTCTGAACGTTTATCCATTTCTCTTATCTGTTTAACTGCTAGTCACTCTCAATATGTTGCCCCAACCTTTCAAGACGTTACAAAAGGGAAGTGCTTTTGCTCCGTTGACCTTAATGGAGCAAAAGCAGATCAACTGCTAGTGAAGGGGCAGATTGCAGACAAACAGCAGGAGGAGGGGGAGATATGAGCTGGAGAAACCATAAAGCAGACGGCTGGCTGCAGATAAATAAAGCCAAGGGACAATTGAACAAGAGCTGAATTCATTCGGTTCGGAAGGGTCAGATTTAGCTCATTATCAGGTGTTATTGTTGCTGCAGGACTCATTTCTTATAGAGAAGACAAACTATTTTCTGGTTGCACCAGAATACTAAAGAGGAAGTGTTGTGTGTGACATGAAGCCACATGTATGGTCTTCTGAGCTGGGTACTGCACTCAAAGGTAAAATGTTATCTTACTTATTTTCATTAATATGCCACATTTATTCTGAAACATGCTAGCTTAAGGCTTTGATCCTGTCAGCCAGGTCTCATTAGACCGAAGGCATAAAGATTATGAGCTCAAGACAAAGGCTGGAGTTTTCATAATAGGAAATGATCCAAAGTTGATATGGAAAAATCACCATTCACTTAATTTTGAATGTTGAAACAGGAAGTGATAACGTCACAATGTAGGTAGTATTTTCTGTTGCCATTATGGATAAATATACTTTTAAGAAAAAAAAATTTTACTTAAAAAATTGTTTTTCACTTAAAGCATTCTTTTTCACTTGTACATTTGTATAAAAATATACAAAATGTTGATCAAATCAAAAGATTGTTTTTAGCTTCTTGAAAATGTCATTAATGAAGGAAGAATGCTTTCTTCAACATGATTTGTAGCTAATTAGCCAATTGCTAGGCTGTTTGTTTGACGACGAGGCAGCTCTGACAGAGCCTCAGTTGTCACCAGTTTAATTCCAGACTGAACCAGCTCTCCTCATTTTCTGGCCAATTTGTTGTGTTTTGTGTGCTCTAACACAGTAATTCAGGAAATCTTCTCCTGTGTCTACCCTGCTGCTCAAAAGCCACAACACACGGATCGGGATTTAATGAGCAGTGACGAGTGCGCTCTAATCACTTCCTGCTCACCTGCTGTTCCCATCACTTTCCACTGAAACACCTTTCATCTGAACTACCCTCCAGCAGCAGAGGTTGCTGAGACGGATAGGAAATAACATGCCCACTGCACACTTTTTCAAATTAAAACAGCTTTTCTTTAAAGGCTGATTATTTGCCAGTTTAATTTTCATTAGTATTCATTTGGAGGATTTCCTTCCTTCCGCTACTTGATCAATACAGACTTTGTATTTACACTACATTCTTCTCAATATCCATTCCTTTTTCTATATACCATCTTTAAGGTCATTTCCTGAAATGTACACAAGTTCAAAACACTGGAGTTAACTGCAGCGGTTTGTCCAAACACCAAGAGCTTTCATCTTGTGAAATATTGAAACTTAACCTGTAGTCAGAGTTGCCTGGCAACACTCATTAACATGCCTTAAAGCTTCAAATGGTTTAAACCCCAAACGTAAGGTACCTGGCAGAAAAATAATAATAGTTTATAACATGGAAGTATTTAGGAGCACTGTATGAAAATATTGTTATACTCTGTAACTGGCTAATGGCGTTGGAATATGATTTCATGCTTCACTGTTCACATAATATTGAATGTATTTCATTATCCGTAGGTTAAAGACTAAATTTGCTGAGATTGTCCAATAGGAATTCACCCTGAACAGAGATTAAACATAAAACACAACAATAAAATTCATCAATCCAGACATTGGACCATCCATTAGGGCTGTAGACTATTATGCAAAATGATCGTTATGTTACTGCTTTCTTAGAAGGTAACGACCAAGCTAAGTTGTTTATGGCAACTCTTTCGATAAAGCCTTCTGTTTGAGATGGAAAATATTATTTTAGTTTTTTGCAGCTTGATAGTTGACTCAAGATTTCAGGTCTATGTTTGCTGTGAAGCTAAAGCAAAAAGACACTTTTGTCATTTTTTAATTCATCGTCACGACATTCTGTTTTCCTAATGTCTTGCAGCCCTCATCAAGTCTCTAATTTTTCTATGCTCCACATTCAAAACTTTAGTATTTAACCCAATTTCTAAATTAACGTTAAAATAAATTGACGCCTGGAAATATGAGTCTATAAAAGTATGACATTTTGAGATAATATCCCTGAATACCAAGAAATGAACATGAAATTCACTTATTGACCTAAACGCCAATCAGAATCAGCCATCATAAACACTTAGAACCAATCACTGCAAACACAAGACTTCACATCTCCAGTGAGCTTTGAACTGGAAGCCGAATTTATGGGAACTTGAAGGAGGAAAGCTGAGAGAGTGGATTTATCTGCTGTTGCCATGCGTAGTCACTCCGTAATATAAAACAGTGATTTAGAGCTTCTGATGTTTATTAAAAACTAAAAATACTTTCTTGCTTTGTGTGGGGTGTAATCTCGATTGTTTCTGTGTTTTATTATTGTTGTTTAATAAAGCATGGTGTAAAAGGAGCTACATAAAGCGGCGGCGGTGGCGGCGGCCAGCAGGCTGCAGTAAACCTTATCACACCAGAACAGATGAATCTCCATGCCACCTACACTGACCTGTCTGCACCTCCAACACAACCTCACACTGTGAATCTTTCAACCTCAATCCTGTTCTTCAGGAAAGTAGGATCATGTCACCTCGTTTCTGAATCCTCTACATAAGTAGATGTAGCTGTGGAGGATATTTACATCCTCTGTTTCTTCTAGTTCTGTGCTGCAGCTTTGCTTTGCTGACTGAATCTTGTGCGACCGCGAGCTTTCAAATATCACACCAGACAAAAGCATTGCCCTCCAGCCCAAACACCTCTTCCCTGACACCTTGACAAGTGGTCAGCCTTGCTTCCATTTTTCAGGCGCCCCCCCCACCCCACACGGAGACGACTGATTGACGGGAAAGAAAGACAACATGAGGTCTGCTCATAACCTGTCCCTGATTTAATAGACGCTCTCTCTGGTTTCTCTGCCCTGCAGGTGCATCGGGCCGCGGCTCCAGGACTGTGTGGGGATGATGGACAGGTGAGCCGTTTCCTGGTGCATTTTGGGAAGCGGGGACCGGGGGGAGACCACCGTCAGGTTCTGCCAGAACTCGTTAAAGTTCCTGTTAAAACCCGCTTCTCTAGATGCTCATTAACAAGAGGCTGATGCGACCCAGAATTGTGTGTGTGTGTGTGTGTGTGTGTGTGTGTGTGTGTGTGTGTGTGTGTGTGTGTGTGCTTGCACCAAACTTGTGGTCCAGTTAGGAAGTAGATGTCTTTCTGCATTTTCAAAACAAGCTTTTCTATGAATAACAGTGCTTCCACAAGTGTTGTCTCCTAAATCTGATCATTTCTCACAATTTGAAATATGACCTCCAACTAGAGACATACTGTATACTGACATAGATCACCTCTCCAGTTGTAGTAATAAAGCTGATAGTTTGGATTATCCAATACAATGAAAACTGAATATTAACTTCTTCCAAAACACCTCCAGACTTTACAGTTTTTATGGATCTTTTTAAAAATGCGGGTTGCCTAATGTAACATAGTATTGCAAATGTTGGCTTTAAATGTCTGTATCCTTAAATCCATGTAAGAAACAACCTGAAAGGAGACAGTAAAGGGTCAGTATCATATAGTATTAAGATGAAACTGATAGTTGTGTGACCACTATCCTGGACAAAAGTGAAGAAATGTAGTTAAAGAGCTACATACCAAACAAAAGCATATTACCTTTGTTGTATTGTTGTGGTCACACTAATGCTAATCTTATAGCAAAGCAAATCTAGTTTTTCCTTTAGCTTGTTAGCAAAAATGCTAACTTTGAGTTCTCTTGGCGTATCTAGCTTCCCCAATGTGAATTTTTCCAGATAAATTCTACAGCGCTAATTTTACTTGGCTTATTTCTATATTTTCAGAATAAAGTTCAACATCTGTGTTGAAGTTTTGGTTGTCGACCGCTAACACGTTTTCAAATAGTTAAATGTTTACATTCATGCTTTTATTTTGAAGTGGGTGAAGATTGTTGATGCAGGAATACAAAACAATTAATTAAACATATATGCAAAAATGTATTAATTGTTCTGAGAACCTCTTCATGTTTTCTTCTTAACACGTGGTGGCTAGTGCTTTAGCATTAGCTTCTGCTAAATACCTGATGTAGTGCATGATTAGTGCTTTAGTTGAACTGTTTCCTGAGGTTGATTTTGTGGCGACTCTTTTCTCTGAGTTCCTCCAACACCATCATCCCCTCGGTCTCCTCCGCTGACCCGTGTCACTCTTCCTGCTGTAAACCATTTCCTCCTAATTTAGGGAGTCTTTTCTCTCATCCAGCGCTGCCTCAACCTGTTATTCGTCAGGTTGTTTTCTCTCCGAAGCCCTTTCCACTCTTCCATTTCTTCCCTCTTAGATTGTACAGACAATTTTCCGTTGTGGAAAATTCCCCTTTCCAATCAATTCCCTCAAACTTCAGCATTACTATTCAGCACGTCGCTGCGTGTGTGTAATTATGCCCAAACCCAGAGCCTCTTTCTAAATTTCAGGCTCCACCTTCCTTAAGTCTGTCACAATCGGCGAGGCGCATTCGGCTGCACCTTGCTCCGCCGTACCAAAGCAGGACCCTGGTCTTCCATTAGCTGCTAATGGCTTTTATAGCTGACAGACTTTTGAACTTCAAGTATCAAAGCAGGGAAAGTTCTGGCATCGGAAAGGAGTGAATGTGGAGCAAACAGGAGGAAGCGGAGGGGAATCGCCGGGACAAAGAGTAATATAAGGGTGGAAATTAATGGTAGCTTAACAGTATCTACAAGTGCAGTTGCTATACAAATGGCAAACGCATTAGCGGTGTCATTAGGGATGAGAGAGCTTTTAGCACCCAACCTTTTACTCTTCCCCACAGCTGGTTCTCCCTCGGATGGTGGGAAAGCATTTTGAGAAGGAAAGGTATTTTTGATTACTGAATTATTAGAATGTTTCTCCAGCTGAGAGAAAGAAAAATGACTGAAGTTTAAGTATTAGCTCTCAACGTTTCCTGGTATTGATTAAGTCATGAAGAGGGGTAGGCCGGGGTAATTGGCCTCACTGTGTGTCGCCAAATTGCAAGAGTTTTTCAGGAGCCTTACAGTTTAAATGGGGAGACGATGTAAGATTTTCATTCTGAACGCAAAAACAAATAGCAAAAACTGTTCATCTTTATTTTAACTGGAAACATTTAGTCTGATTTATATAGTTTTCTGCTAGGGAACATATCAGACATTTTCATGCACTATATAAAACACACTATAGATTTTTTTTTTCACACTCTGATATGAAATCAGAATGAACTTTTCCTTTTTTAAGTCAATTATGGTCATCAAAATTTGTTCAGTTTGCTATTTTTAAATCAATATTTTTTATTTCTTCAAAATAAAAAGTTTAATTACACTTCATTAAAAATTTGTTCCATTTTCCTAAAAGTATATGACTTTGATCAAATGTTTTTATCTATCTACAAGCTTCTCACCATGGTGAGATAGAAGTGAATCTTAAAACTCATTTGTCTATTGTAGAATATATCAGTAATTATTAAAAAAAAAGTTTCAGTCAAAGGTTTTACGAGGCTTGAAAATAAATAACCTTGTCTACACTTTCCCAGACACAAGCAAAGATGAAAAGAAACTGAAAAGAACACTTGTGGAGTTGTTTGTTTTAAGACGTTTGTAGACAAAAACTGGACAAAATAAAAGCAAAACATAAGATTAAAAAGTCCTTTTCAAACACGTTTCTTTTCTCTGAAACATCAGATTGAATGCAGATTAACTGATAAACTACAGTCAAAAAGCGAACTACTCAGGGAGTCCTTTTGATTTAGGCTGAGAATCAAAGGAGGCGTACGTTTGGTCCAGGATCCTGTGAACCCGAATCCGTCTGCAGGCAGAACAAACCCGACCGTCACGACCGGATCTGAAGGACTTTTCACTGCTGCAAACAATGTTTACAAGCTGGTTTATTCTTGCCATAGGGCTATGCTGCCTTAGCTTTCCCTTTGTGCTCCATTTGCTTTTTTATCTTTGTTTGAATCCTTAAAAGACTAAAAGGAAAAATATTTAACTCACTTTAAATATTAATGGCATGTTTTTAAGGTCTTTGGGGAATTGGCTTTTCAGCAAAAAACAATTTCTCAACAAGTTTCTAACAAGATGCACAAAAAAAAACTTTCAATCTCCACGAGAATCTAATTCTAAATGATTTGTTTGCAGAGTTAAACAGAGTAGGAAGTATTTCTAAATCAGAAATTAGCACAACAAAGAGCAGAAATATGTTTTTGACTCTGACTTGTACCTGCTGCTCAAACAAACAGCACTGACCGAAACAGAAATTGAGATTTGGGTCTTTATCCATAGAATAAGTTGACCCTAGTTGAACTTCATTTAAATATGTCTGACTGCTTCAACAGTTTTCACTGTTCTCTTTCCAGAACGCCGCTGATAGCAGCTGGTATCATTGGTGGACTTTCATCATCGTCATCCTGGCTCTCAGCGTGGCCGTTTACGTTCGACGCAAAAGCATCAAGAAGAAGAGAGCCTTGAGACGCTTCCTAGAGACAGAGGTAAGAGTTGAGTCTGTCTTTACTGCATCGTCTTCTCTTTCTGTCATCATTTCTTTTCCAAGCCTGCGGAGGGGTTAAAACTTGTCAATTCAAGATTCAAGATAGTTTTTTTTGTAGAGCATATCTGTAATACTCAAAGGAGATTGCTGAAATATAATCGTTCAATGCTATTTGGCATACTATTTTTCATGTACTGCCCATCCTGTGCTGAAATAAAGCTAAAGTTTTGTTACTAGCTAGCTTCGACTATACTCAGGCATGTCTGACATTGTAAGAGATCTCTGGATGAAATTTATATCCCAAACCAGAAACGCAATCCTAAGACAATGTATCCGTATTAGTGAACATAGAGTTAGAAATGGGAAAAACACTTGCCAGAATCTGCCACTAAAATGTCAAAAACAACAAGAAAATTAATGAAATTGAGCTCTTTTGTCCTGCTGAGTTTCAAAGTCTGGTGGAAAGTTTTAGCTTGAGGTTGATTTGGAAACTGGGTAGAGAAACATTTGCATTCCAGCAGCAACCTAATGGAAAACCACGTCACATGTCAGGAACTTCTCAGATGCTAAACACATCCCCTTGTTCTCTAAAAGCAGGCCAAGAAGCTAAAGCTAACAAGGCGTTATTAAAACTCCCAAGTTTTAATAAGGCAAAAACAAGCTGCTGTTTGGCCAAATCTAAACATTTAGTTTTATTTTTAGGTTGGATGTTTGTTTCTTTTTAATTGGGGGCCCTTCTGGCCTTTTTCCCGTTAACATAAGCAGACCTTCAGACGTCCAACCTTGAGCAGGTGCTTATCCAAACTGTGTGAGCGTAGGAGTTTTTTTTTTTTTTTCTTAATTATGCATGTCTGCCATTGCCCATCGATCTGGCCTTGAAGAGGGTTCATTTCTTGGAAGCCTCAGGCGGGCGGAGTGGACTTTATATTCACAGGAGAGAGCCAAAGATGGCCGTGCCAGGGATTGTGGAGCTAGCGTGTGTGGCTCGCGAAGCTTTCTTCCTCTTGTGTCGCGTGGAGCCCCAGCAGTTATGTCATCAGTGTCATCACTGCAGCCCAGTCGGGGCAGGCTGCCTGTCGGTCTGCATTAGTGTAATTTACAGGTAGAAGGCGCAGCGTTATAGACAGCTGTCAGGCCGGAGACGCGGGAGGGCGACCGCGGGGCACTTCCTGCCTCATCCCGGCCGTACGCATCCATCTTAATCAGCTCGGCTGTGTTCCGACAACAGCTTGACCTCGAGGGGAAGCGGATCTGCTAATGCACTGTCACGGAGGAGGAGGAGCTGGGAAGGTGCTCGCCGACGGGGATTCCTTTTGCTCCTTTTGCATCTTTCTCCCTTCATTTCGTCCTGAAACTGATTTAGATTTGCAAAGCATGGGCGGCCGCACCGCTGCCCTCCCAGGATGCCTAATTGTGGTGTAAAAGCAATTAGGCCCAATCAAATCTTAAAAGCTCTGGGTAGGTCGGCCTCGGGGTCGTACTCCAGGTTTAATCATCTCGACGGCATCCATTCATACACATTAGTATATAAATCCTTAATGTGTCCGGACTCTATTCATGGGTCACTCCAATAGGAACATTAAGAATACAGGGAGGAAGGAGAGTTGTGCCTGAAAGTGACCTATCAGAGTTGCAGCCTGCAGCAAAACGAAGTAATAATCTGTTCCAGTCGTCTCAGCAGAAGGAGGAGTAGTCCAGAAAGATCTGGGTTTTTTGTTCATTTTCATTGAATAAAACCTGCAAAGGATTCATTCCACTAGAACCTTTTCACATTTTATCACTTTACAACCACAAATCTCAACATCAGCGTTGAGAACTGTGTACTGATAGCGAAGCTAATTTTTTTTCCTTTGAGTCTTAGCGTTTTTGCTAACTTTGGATCCGTTTAGCTCACCTAGCTTATGTTTGCAGCTATATTTTAAAGCACTAAATTAATTGGTTGATTTGTAAACATTTCTGCTGAATATAGTTCAGCATCTGTGTTGAAGCTTTGGTCATCTCTTGTTAAAAGTTCTTCAAGTAGTTACACATTTAAATTCCTGCTCTTATTATGAAGTGGTTGAAGACAACGCAGCAGCTCCATGTCCTTTTTTTTAAACAGCTTTATTTAAAACTAACAGGAACAAACTAAAAAACAGACAGTTGTGGAGAAAAAGACACAAATTTAACTAGAATATCTGAAATTATGTAAAAATTTATTTGAACCCAAGGTTTGTAGTTTTTGATGGACAGATAGCGGCTAACTTGAAATTAGCTCGTTAGCTTCAGCTTCCACTAATTGTTATGTTGGCATAGTGCTTTAGCATTAGCAGAACTAATGTTTATGATTAGCTCATCAGGGTTAGCTCAGTAGGCTTCTCGGTTAGCGGTGCTGCGTGTTTTCCAAAGGTTCTTATGAATGAAATTTTTTTAAAAAGTGTGTAATTTATGGAGCAAAGTTGAACTTTTTAGCCAACATGCAAAATACTGTGTGGCAGAACAAACTTATTAGTTTTGGATTAATCAAATAATGTGAGAACCTCTTTTTTTTTTTTACTCCTGTTGTTGTCGTTTGATATGAAAGTGACAAAAAGAGAGAATTGAGCAATGTGTCCCAAACACCCAGCAGCGGTGGCTGCAGCCAGCGGTTGTTCTAGGAAGTGAAAAGTGTCTGAAATATATGAAATCATGCCACACTTTTCAATTTCTGAAACCGTTTATCATTTTCCTTCCCTTCAGCCCATGTCTGCGTACTGCTTGACGTTTTGCAGCTCTAATGTGGCTAAATGTGTGGGAATTAAAGCGGCTTCTTTCTGAAAGGACTCTCGGCGAGGGATTCGTGGAGAAAGAAGCGCAGCCTGTGTCAGACTTTCCCGCGGCTCTTCTTTCAGCCTGACGAAGCTCGGCACTGCGCACGGCCGGCGGACGTGGGCTCTCTATTCAGACGTATAATAGAGCTGACTCGGTGCTGGCGAATGGAGATCAAGCTTGTCTGGATGAGGGATTTTGGTGCGGCGAAGGCTCAGGGACATCCCCCCCCCCCCCCCCCCCCTCCTCATCCCCTCCTTGTCTGCTGCAGCTGTTTGAAAGAGAGAGCTCACCTCTTGTGTCAGACCGGGAAGAGATGCCTCCAGTTGTGCACTGTCAGAATGCGATCTGAGCACTCAGCCATTATTTCCATATCAAGGACACGTGCGAAGGCTGTCTCAGTGTTGACTTGCAAAACACACTCCTAAAACCTCTCTTTATTGTTTTTATTTCCTCCTCCCTTTTTTATTCTCTCTCTTTTTTTCCTGTTTCTCACCTCGGAATTGAAAGAAATCCTGAGCCCCGATTGAAAACGCCTCATCCTGTTGTGTCTTTGTAAGGAAGGCCTCCTGAAAACAAATTGCTTTTCTCCCTGGAAAGAACGCGGCAAACAGCCGCCTCATCTCGCTGCTGCGAGCTTTAAACTTTGACCCCCATACAATGAAGCGGGACTAATGCGCTCAGAATCGCCCTCTCCTTATTTCCTCAAGGTCCTCCTCCTCCTCTTTAGCTGCTTTGTGTTCAGACTGGGGATGTGGACAGCTCCAGCACTGCTTACATGGATCCCCTATGTTTAGGGATAATGGACAGGATCTTGTTGACCGGCTGTTTGCTGGGCAGTGTCCTCCATCTGGAGTCTTACTAAATAGTAAATGGACTTCCAACCAGATGCAGATCAGTAGCTAAAGCTTGGGGTGTAAACCTGAAACTCACAAGACGACAAGAGACACATGTTGTTTCTGTTGATTTCTTTTAACTCTTCAGACCTCAGGAGAGGGTTTTCAACTAAGCATGGCCCCAGTTGGTATTGATGCTGTGATCGTGATGTAGCTCACATCATCAGTTGTTTTAGTATCTAAAAAGCTTGCAGTGCTTCCATGTTGTTTATTTCTGGTCTGTTTCTCTGTTGGTATTTATCATTACTACTGGAATACCAAAATGTTGTGAAGCAAATGCTTTAAGAGTAGTTGAGGAAACGTCTACTGCAACTTCGTTAGACGAAGCCATGCCGACCATAACTGGCTAGTTCTCACAAGTTAGCAGTCTTCTTGTTTGACGAGATCCTGTCACACCCCAACCTGGGGCAGATCGGTGTGTGACAAGGAGGAAGCTGACATTGAACCGACAAGCTTCCGATTGCAAGACAGTAATCCACTGAGCCACAGCCACCCCACTGCCTTAAGGACCCGACACATGGGAAATGCCGTTTCTACTTTTCCATTTATTTACTAGGGAACTTCAGTGTAGCGATGATTGTTTATCCCCTTCCATCCAAGCAACCAGCGACGTTTGTCCATGTGAAAATTTGAAAGTGCACAAGCAGACTAGGGACGCGACATAAATGTTGAACTTTTGTCACACTCCATTGCTATTGCCATCTAACATTTTACCTTAAAGACAAACAACACAAACCAAGAAGATTACTGGCATTCCCCTGAAAGTTGAAGACTTCTAAAGCTTCAGTTCTCTTGGCCTTGTTGTCTACGTTTTCATGGGGTTGGGAGGCGGCAGGGATATTATGTCATGAGGATCCCCATTTGTCCCTGAAGAAGCAGAAAACTAGAAAATTAAGTCAGAAGCTACTAGCTCACCATACTAGTTAGCTACAGAATATAACTTTGATAGCATCTTTCTTTCTAGTTCTTTCTTTGACTTGTTGCTCTGCCTTTTGGCTCATTTATACACAAACCCCCGACTCTAGTTCTTCAGTCATTACACAGTGCAGTGAAGACCTTTACTCATCCATACCACAGTCTCGATCTGAAAAACCGAAATCTGAAATGTATTGGTAGAAATTATTTAGTATATCTGTACAACCCCTATAAATATGCTGGTTTATATATAGAATACAGAGTTATGCTCATCAGTGTTGCATGTATAATTATTGACATACAGCATATAAAAGACAAGATGTGGAGATGAACTCAAAACCTCACAATTACACTTATGCCAGCTGAGCGACAGTCAATGACGCACAACAAATGCATGAATCTGACTTTTTTTCTGTTTTTTTGCCGTCATTCTGATTCAGTCCAGAGGCTTAGAAAAATGGAATTGACAACAAAATTTGTGCGGCTCGGCTTTAGACACATCCTGCCAGCATTACGTCGAATGTGTGTTAAGAGGGTGACTCGGTGAGTTCACTTGAAAGGTGCAGCGAGGTGCCGTCGCTCTACCGGAGCATAGTAGCTGTGATTGGATGACATGACTCATGCTGAACAACAGACGTTTTACTTTTGTGAAAACAAAACTAAAATAAAACAAAGAAAGTGTCTGGATGTTTTGATGAACAGTTGCATTGCTTCCACCCAGCTGTGTTGTAAAAATGTGCAAATTGGCTTTATATTTACCGTTAATCTTACAATTTGTAACTTTCATTTCAAACAGAAACTGCCATTTATCACACTGTTTCTTTTTTGTTATGAATTAATTTCCTTGCGACATACAATATTAAAATATACAGTATATATTCATATCTATATGTAAAGCCATAAAGATAAAATGTGATATATCATCAATCAGGATATAAGGTAATAAATGTGACATATTAGACTTTTCTGGTTCAAACAAAATCCCATAACTTTTCAGCAACTTTTCTAACTTCTTGCTGGGGTTTGTTGTGCAATAGTGCTAAAGCTAGCTTGAACATAAACAAACGGGAAATTCCTTTTCATCCGAGTTATTTGAATATTTTTGTAGTATTTCTGTTAGCATCTCCATCTATGGGCAAATACAGTGTTATATAATTCCAATTCATTTTAGCCTGATTATTGAAAGTAGCATTACTGGAACATCATTTAATAATCACTTTAGTAAATACAGCTGTGTTTGAATGATTTTCCTAAATGGTAGTTTTATTCCAAACGGATCATAACTAATATTATTCTCTGCTCCTAGCTGCTGGCTCAAAGGTTTCTCCGTGACAAAGCTGCTTCACTTCAGTGTGTTTCAATTACAAAGCATGACAACGGCAGCATTTCTGAGCGGCTAATGTGAACATTAAAGCTTCCACCCGAGGGGCTTTCAGAGCAACTTGATGTTTGAAGACACTGTTTACTTCTCCAGCGCTCTGTAATTCTGTGAATGTATTCTGGCTGGAGGATCGAACGCGGCGCTTATTTGTCCAATGAAGCGTCTGCGTCCTGTCCACGGCGCCACCAGTGCAGCTCATTTGGCGGCGGCACTGTGCGTTATTAGCTGGTAAATAAAGTGGCGTGGCGAGAGCGCGGGCGAGAGCGAGCTCAAGAGAGTTTTACTGGCCTTGAGTCTGTGTTGTATTTAATAGAGCTCTCCTCTCAGTCCAGTCCAGCCTTGTCCTAATGAAACAATAACAGCTACAGCCTGTCACCATCTGCTCTTATTACCGCCCCCCCCATAACCCCTCTCAGTCTCATCTCTTCCTGTCAGACCCCCTCCATCACTTTCCACCTTCAGCTGCTCTTGTTTTCATTGCAGCCGTGCAAAAAATGTTCACAAACACACAGATGACAGTCATTTTCTTTGCTGAAGCCTCATATGATGGTGCAAGGAATATAAGAAATACAGGTAACACTTTATTTGAAGGGGTGTGAATAAGATTGATATGACACTGTAATAAACATGACATAACACCTGTTATGAACATGGAGTCTTTATGAATATTTGACTGTTGTCATGAACTGTCTTTCGGTAAAAAGAAATTGCACTTAAAGTCCATTTAAAGTGTCAACTTTGCATTATTTGGCAAATAATAATAAAGTTACATTAAAATTTGCATCTAATTAATTTAAACAATTAGCTAAGAGAAAACAAATGTCGTAATGGATGGTGATGCTGCAGGCAGAAAGGATCTCCAGCAGTAGTCAGTATTGCAACGACTCTAAGGAGGCCTCTGACTGAAGACTGTTCCTGTATTACAGTCTCATGAGCATCATGACATGCTAACAGCTCAGTATCCAGGCAGCAGACATTATATTCCACACTAACATGTCCTGATGACATCATCAGCTGCTAGCTAGGTAGCTCCGCTAATCCACTTCCTTTGGTCTTCAAATCTCTGCCTGCTGATGTAATTTGGTCCTCCACTAACTCCTCTAGGATTTGGGGTCAAAGTTCACATATTGGAGCATCTGAGATGCTAATCTACTGCTGATGATAAAAAAAAAATCAGCTTGTTGCCACGGTTGCACATCATAGCTGTCTGAAAGTAAAGCAAAATAAGAACAAACATCCTTCCAGACTCACAGCATCCAGAACCAGAGGGAATATTTGTCTGAAAAGGCGAAATCATAAACTTTATAAAATCAAACTGCAACTTTATGCAACCTTTAGCTGCTTATTCCCTCCATACAGATCAATGCTAAACAAACATTCAGCTGCATAAACATACGTCTGCATGAATATGGAAGACGGCCATGATTAGAATTAGATTTAGGTTAGTAAAAACTTGTATTCATATAAGCCTAATAAATTCTTTATATAAACCAGTCTACACACACACACACACACACACACACACACTACCACTGATACAATATGCATGCATAGATAACATCTAATCTGCATTGAAATGCGCTGTATATTGCTTATGTTTGCATTCCAATGAGAATGAACTTTAGTTCAACCGTTGACATTTTAAAGATTTAAATATATTTTTATATTTTATCAACAAGCAGTGAGAGTTTCTCCAGTTGGTCCGACAGTAACTCCTCTGCTTTTCTTAATATCCTTCAACGTTTTCCTTTGGACCAGACGGTGAACCAACCAATATATTTTAACCTTTCATATTTAGACACCAAGAAACAAGCCGCCTCTTTTAGGGAGACCGTTTGGGGCTCAATGTTGTTGCAGATTTTTTAGAAACGCTTTCAGGTTCATATTTATGACTGCCATTTTGTTTATCTTCTGCTTGTATATTTGTCTCCATTTTTCAAAGTCTGGTTCAGAAACTGGGTCAAAGAACAGAATCAAATGAATTGTACTTGGACTGCTGATCTGTTTTTTTATTTGGCTTGTTTTGGGGGAAATGAATTGATTTGATCTTGATCTGAAATTGAAGTTGATCACTATAATAAATCTTTAAAATGAAATTCAAGTCAACTGAATTGAATCCAATAAAACATCAAGTAACTGAGTGGACATTGCTCAATTAAGTTAAACTGATACTAAAATGAAAACTTTAGGAATTGAAGCTAAATTGTGATTTCATTGAAATTTATATCAAAATAGAATCTGACTTGGAAAAAAAATTGTATTGATGGACATTGAAGATAATATTAAAGTGAAATTGTATTTAATTGCAAATTCACATTAAACTTGGATTATAATGTGGAATATAACTGAACTTTGGTTCAGTTTTATTATATTTAACGCAAAAATAAAACCTTTAAAGATGAAATTCAGCTGCTTGGAATGAAAATATAAATAAAACAAGCTTTTGCATAAAATGGATATAACCATTTATTAAAATGCATCAATGTCTTCGTGATGTACTTTTTGGGCATTTCGCTGTATTTTTACTCCACTTCAAACTTAAATTGAATTGAATGAAAGTTCCAGTTTTACAGTAAATTCCAGACTCCAAACGTCATTCATGCTGACAGAAAACAGGAGAAGAACCAGGTGTCAGGTATCAGTGGAGCTGGTTAGGTTGAACAACTGAAGCCAGGTGATGCTTCAGCTCAGTAGCTTGGTTGCCGTAGTAACAAACATCCCCATAAAACAACCAGATCTTCCATTTTTACAGTGTTCACTGTAAAACAAAATGGAATCATGTTCCAGTGACCCGTTTCACAGGTCCCACCTGCTGCTTTGGGGCCTCCAGTGAATTTTGGCCGTAGTGGCGGCCATTAATCGCTGTATCATTGCGTCTCGTCCCGTAGCGCTGACGGGTCTGGACCGGTGAGTGCGCTGTGGTCGGGCCGAGCCGAGCCAGCGGCTGATCTATGGCCTCATTAGAATGTTGGATGGCTGCGGTCGGCTGGTGATTATGCTGCTGATGGAGCGCTGCCCAGCAGGGACTCGATAGGCTGATCGCTCATTAAGACGCGTATCGATCAGAGCCATCGACTCCCCAGGCCGCCGTGTGAACAGGTGTGTCGCGCTTTGGCGGCTCCGTGCTCCTCTTACGTTGGGCGGGGCGGAGCAGGCGCCCTGTTAGAACCCCTACCGGAGCGTTTTGGTGTGAGCACAGCTGCCGGGCTCCTCAGACGTTGCGTGATGCTGGCAGACGACACAAGATGACTTTAAAATCGTTTATTCTGAAAATCCGCCCTCTAAGCAGGGCGCACCCATCCTCTACTGTACCCAACAGTGGGCGTTTCGACAAATTCCTCAACTGAAGCGAACTCTGCATCTTTATGCTGCGGAATTGCTTTTTGAAAGAAGAAAATGTGACTCTGGCTCCTTCTCAGCCTTAACCCTAAGTGCGTCTGGATAAAGAAATGACAAAGTGTAAAACGTGCCTGCTGCTCTGAGCAGGGCAGGTTTTAATTCATTATGTTTAATAGAGCAGAGCAGCTTCGACCTTCACTCAGTTCATCTGCTGAAAACGGTTCATTTTACAAGAACCAATCACTGAAGGGAAAAAAGTTAGCTCTCGTCTTAAAATGCATTTTTCTGCTCCGGTGCTTTGAATTTGAATATGACTGTTGGTTCCAGACAGGTGGGAGGATTGTAGGAGTCCTACTGCGGACCCCCTCTGTGCTCACAGGGACCACAACCACTACTCTACTCAACAGACAGAAAAACACTTCTAGATGCATATTATCTTACTTCAAACACCAAATATGCATTAATATGCATCAAAACGCACAGTGGAAATTGTCTTAGTAGACGCTAACGTCTTCTACAATACGACTTTGCTTTTGGGGTTTCAGCCAATCAGAACCAAGGAAAATAAATGGTGTTTACTGATTGGTTGCTTTGCAAACACCAGCCAGTAGTAGGATTGCTCCAAAGTGTTTTAACTGCATTTTCTTTTTTATAGTGTCAAAGAAATCTGCAAATAGACACATTTTAAATCAATAATTTGGAATTAAGCTGCAGAGAAAAATTGCGACTTGGAGAGAAAAACCATCTCCATGTCAACTTCTACTTCCTGTTTGTTACAGTCCTGGGTAGCGTCAACATTTGTTGTAGTTAGCTTGGATTATTTCCTCCAAGTTAGATAGAGACACTCCTAGTTCAAGTTTTGTCTTTTGCGACATTTTAAGTTTGCTCAAAATTCACAAGACCATTAATGGAAACCTGGCCAATGACAGCTTCTGTAAGGTTAGCTGCAGAACTGTGATTGGCTGAGCTGAGCTGAGGTGTTTCTACTAGAAAATAGAACCTGATCAGAAACTAATTGTTCCTGTTTGTCTTCATTGCTAAAGTAAGGAGTGTGTTGTGTGTGTGTGTGTGTGTGTGTGTGTGTGTGTGTGTGTGTGTGTGTGTGTGTGTGTGTGTGTGTGTGTGTGTTGTCCAGCTGGTGGAGCCCCTGACCCCCAGTGGCACCGCCCCCAACCAGGCTCAACTGCGCATCCTGAAGGAGACGGAGCTGAAGAGGGTCAAGATCCTGGGCTCTGGAGCGTTTGGAACCGTCTATAAGGTGATTTTTAAGACATTGACACAATGTGGTGATGGATCTGAATTTGAACAACATTAAAATGTGAATATCTTAAGTACAGAATAATGGTGTGTGTCAGGTGTGTGTTCCTGAGGACTAGTGGCTGCGTCTTCATGGCCACTGCTCGTCTGTTTCAGGGCATCTGGGTCCCTGAGGGCGAGACGGTGAAGATCCCCGTCGCCATAAAGATCCTGAGCGAGGCCACGGGTCCCAAGGCCAACGTGGAGTTCATGGACGTGAGTATTTCTGACTCCAGGTCGTCTCAGTTCAGCTACCGATAACTTCTCATGAGTTGGAGTCGGACTCTGAGTCGGAGCTGGTAATAAAGAGAAACTCACGGCGGCGTACAGCCAGCATGTATTGAACAAGACTCTAGCTCCTAGCTTATGAGATATGGCTTTATTGGAGTCCTGAGCGATGGAGGGAAGTGGAAGAAGGAAGTAAGCAGTGTAATTTCTGTCAGCTTCTCTCCATCAGCCACTCTGGGTTTGACCTCTCAGGCTGGTTCGCTCAAATATAGTCACATCCAAGTTATTCGGAACCACAGAGATACCTTGATTCTCCTCTTTCTCAGTGGTTCTATGTTGATTAGTTTAGTACTAATAAACCTGTTTGGACCAAGAGGCAACTCATTCTGATTGGTTCTTTTTCTACACTTCAGTTCATGAGCCTGTGGTTGATTTTTGTGCTTTTTGGGACAGAGATAGGGTTAGGGTAATTCAAAAATAATTAGAGTATTTTTGAATTACATTGAATTCAACTGAAAGATTACTAAACATCTCTTCTTTAGTCTTGCCTGTCTGAAGGACAGATGCATATCTAGAAACATAAACAGCTAACATGCTAACTGACTTTGTTTGTTTTCCACTCTTGGGAAGATTAGCTAATGTTTAAAATGTTTTCTACTTGTGATGTTTCCAACGGTAACCAGATGAGCTTGAACTTGAAACAGCGTTGTACGCTTACCGAGTTGATGTGTGTCAAACACTTGCACCTCGACTGTGGTCCTACCTCGGCTTTGTGCTGCGGATCAACAATCTGCCTGAACTTCAGCGTTTATAGAGCCGCTGATGAATCCCGTGGAAGCAGCAAAGGGACACTGTTCAGCTGTTTTTGCCTGCTGCATCAGCTGTGATTCAGTCTCATCACCTTTTCCAGATAATAGATCCATTAGTCGTCCTGAATGTCTCACTAAGAGGCTGTCTTGGTGACATTTAGGAGCTTAACAAAACACACTGAGTGTCCAGCCTCCTGAAAGCAAAGTGTGGTGAATTTGTTACGTGACAGCCATCGTTCACCATCTGTTTGGAGATTTTATGTAAGTTTGACAAAAGATGAGATGCAGTTGCAAATATTATAAAATAAATGTAATTAAAAAAAAGGTCTGTAATAAGGTCATAAAAACAACGCTTTGAATTACAGACTTAATTTATTTCAGTAAATCAATTCAAACAGAAGAAATGATGTAGATTTTGTCCAGAGGGTAAGCCACAGAAGGTCATTGATAAAGAAGCTGGCTGCTTCCACTTTGTTCCATCCAAGCATATTAAATGGAAAGTTGAGTGGAAGGAAAAAGTATCAGAAAAACAGTTTCAAACATGAATGAATGTGGTGTGTAGCTAACTGAAACCCAAATTCACCTTTTCTCTATATTAAAAAAATGAGTGATGAAAAGTTCAGTGGAAGGAAACACTGTAACCTTTATATGAAATGGTAATTGTCTGAGACGCCTTAGAGACGAAGTAGAGACCCCAGGCTTTGATTGGGATAAAGCTTGGGCCGAACAACAGCAACTAGTTGTGATGCCAACTTCTGTTTATTTATTCACTTTTTGAACTTAAATATTGAAATACATCAACTTTTCAACAGCATTTCTATATATAACAGTATGTCTGTTATCTCCTACTGTTCCTATTAACCTTTTTTTTCCCCCAGTTTTTCTTATCCCAGCATCTCTCCTCCTTCCTCTGTTTCCTTCTCCCAGGGGGTGTGTGTGTGTGAGGGTGTGGGGGCGGATCTGTCCATCCAGAGCCAATATGCTCTGTCTGTTGGCTTGTTAAACAGCAATCTAAAGGCAGGCTCACGCTTCGCCACTGAGAAACTGGCCACTGGAGTGCCAGCTCCAAGGCACACTCAGAAAATCCACAAAAACGCGTGTGCACACACACATGCGTATGCAAAGAGCAGATTCTTCACAGAATGAAACCCTGAAATGTGTGGCAATTCGCTTGTGTTGGCAAATATGAATCAGAGCTGATTATTTGATATGTGAAATCCGTTCATTTAGAATGCCCCTATGCATGCATGCACTGGCTGAAACATGCACCAGTTTTGCAAAACTCTGCAAGTCTATCATTCACCGTATGTGGCCTTTGTGGTGTGTGTGTGTGTGTGTGTGTGTGTGTGTGTGTGTGTTGTGTGTGTGTGTGTGTGTGTGTGTGTGTGTGTGTGTGTGTGTGTGTGTGTGTGTGTGTGTGTGTGTGTGTGTGTGTGTGCGTCTGAGGGAAAGCAAGCAAGGGAGCAGGGCGGTGAAAGTCAGGTCGACCGGCAGTAATGGAGGTCAGCGCTCAGGGAGATGAGAGAGAAACCAAAACACACACAGTCACAAAATGTCACACACACTTGCAGGAGTCCTCAAACGTTTGCCCGGAGCGTACAGAAGGTTTAGCCGGACATAGTTTATGACTTCAAGGCCTCTTGGGATGTCAGCAAAATAATTAAAGCATTCAGATTCCCTTTTATCTTCCTCTGCTGAGCTGATGCCTGGCTCACAGAGTGGAGTCGTTAGTGAAAAGCGTGTTAGTTGTCAGCATAAAGCTTGTAATCATCAGCATAGAGCATGTAGCCATCTGCATAAGGCCTGGAGTCGTTGGTGTAAAGCATGTAGTCGTCGCCATAAAGAGTATAGTAGTCTTCGTAAATCATGTAGATGTCTGCATAAGGTATGGAGTAGTCCACTTAAAGATTTGAGTCGTTGGCATAAAGTATGTAGTCATCGGTGTAAAGCGCGAAGTTTTCAGTGTAAAGTGTAAAATCGCCGTAAAATGTGTAGTCAACTGTTGTCGGTGTAAAGCATTTAGTTGTTGCTTTAAATCATGTCATCAGCATATAGCATGTGGTTGTTGGTATAAAACATATAGGTTTCGGCTTAAACACTGTAGTCATTGGCATATAGATTGTAGTTGTCAGTGTAAAGTGTGGAGTCAACTTAAAGCATGGGTCATCGGCATAAAGCGGAGAGTCATCAGCCGTGGATGTCATGACACTACTTTGAACAGGAAGCCCCTAAAGTCTTTATACAGCCTGTGCCCCCATTCTCCTGCTTAGTTTTAATCTACTCCACTCTCCTTCTAACATTAATTTTCTGAATATAAATTTTCAGAGGGACCTCATGTATGTGTCCGCTGCCCTTAGGGCCAAGCCCGCATACACTTCTCCTTGACCACTTGCCATATGCAAAGAAAGCCAGTGTGAGTCCTTGAGCGTAGCAGAGAGCTGCTGAGGGACTGCGCCTCCATGCTTGAATCTAAGCAGGAGAGTCAGAGAGGCGAAGGGAGATGAGAACGACTGAACAGAGTGCTTTCTACCAACCACTGCAATCGCAGCTTCTGCCACAAGTACCCGTCCTCGCAATCATAACACTTCATCACCGCCACGCGTCCTTCTGCTTTGCAGCTCCGCAATAACAATTACCCAACACTGAGCCCCGACTGTTCAAACCTCTATGTCCATCTGCTGCTGAAAGGGAGGGAGGGAGGGGAGGAAGGAGAGGGGGGCAGCAGGGTCTGGGTGGGAAAACGCATTTTGCACAAGACATGAAACGAGTGAAGGAGATGAGACAGAGCAACGAGCAGCAAGCATGCATGATGGACATATTTGGTGTTCCTACTGTGCCTGTTCAATATTAGTCTTACTGTGCTTGATGAGCTTTGAAGAAGTCAGTGTGAGAGTGATCTGGACATATGCTATTCACGATCCCACAAGCATGGAGTTTTGCCTCCAACTCTAAAAGTATTTTATACAACAGTCCAAATATTGAGTCCAGGCAGTTGTGATGTGTTCTGTTTAGTTATGCAGATTCCAATTTGACCCAGTCCTGTTTAGTCCAGTGCAACCCATCCTGAAGTACATAAAGGGTCCACTCCTGTCCACTTAGTCTCTCTCTGTGTCCTCGCCCCCCTCTCACCCAGGAGGCCCTGATCATGGCCAGCATGGAGCACCCCCACCTGGTGCGCCTCCTCGGTGTGTGCCTGAGCCCCACCATCCAACTGGTCACCCAGCTCATGCCCCACGGTTGTCTCCTGGACTACGTCCACGAGCACAAGGACAACATCGGATCGCAGCTGCTGCTCAACTGGTGCGTCCAGATTGCAAAGGTAAGCAGACGCCATTGGGTTATAGCAATGATCTCTTGCACTGCAGCAGATGGATTACATGGACCTGTTTTGATTTTATGTAAACGAGTGGAATGTGATTGATGGGAACATGTAGTGGGTTTCCAACTTCAGACTGACAGAAAACAGACTTTGATATTTCTCTTTTTAAAGTCCATCGTCCGTTCTTTAGAGTTTTAAATGTTTCTAACATAAAACGTCTGCTTTGTCTCAAGTTTCAAACCTTTTCTTACCTTCTTCAGTTATAATGCAGGTTTTCTTCTTTCCGTATTTTCCTCTTCATCCTCATTATTGTGCTGAAGCCCTTCCACAGACCTCCTGTCAGTGATGTGAACAATAGACATGCCTTGCTGACTTAAACTCTGTCCTCCGAGCTCGTCTCATTACTCTGAGTCTTAACGACTGCAACAAATGTTCAAGTTAAGGGCCTATCCGCTCCAGAACAAACAAAATCTGCTCTCTCTGTCTTGTGTGCTTTTGCTTCTCCAAAGAACATTTGGGTTTTGTTTGCTAATTACACCAGTGTTGCCAGACTGCTTGGTTCTGGGTAACTTCTGGATATAAATTCAGTAGGTTATGAGCTGTTATGCCGCGCTGGGCGACTGTGGCTCAGTGTGTAGGGTAGTCGTCTTCTAATTCGAGGGTTGTATGTTCAATTCCAGCTTCCTCCTGTCACATGTCACATAACCCCAAGTTGCCTACTGATCAGTAGTGAACAGTTATTATGTTATTGACTTGTTAGACTGATTAATGGAAAACTATAGAAGTAACAAAGTAAGATGGGCCCGTAGTGATGAAATGTGTTGTTGGTGTTCTGGAATCTGGCACGTGGGAGATTCCTGATCGCATTGGTAGGGATTGTTGGCCTGCTCGGTCAAAGTTAGTGACAGACAGATGGTTCATTTCTTCACCTGCCAAGTATTTTTATAGTCTCTTTCCTTTTCCTCACATTTTCCGCAATTGTGTTCCCAGATGGTCGTCCAACACAAACCATCTGGCGCTCCAAGGTTGGTCAAATGCTGGTTCAAACCGCTAATCTGCAGCCGAAACTCAAACTACACAGAGCTACTGTAAGTCACTTCATTGCAGGTATATAAACCAGAAAATATACTTGAAAAGTCTTAACAGAGATTATTTAGATGGTGGCCTGTTTGATAGGCCTCCTTCATCAGCAGATCTGTTGGGATTGATCAGCGTGGGTCGTTAAGAGCGCTCTATTCTTGTTTAGTTTAGCCAACAGTCATTTGTCAGCAATAGGAGGTCAGCGGGGGAGAAAATGGGGGGATTAACCCTTTATCCCACCATGATGGATGACTCTGGAGGTTTTAACTCGATAGGAAAATGTTGATACCTGAGTTCGAGGTCTGGCCTCGACTCGGCCAGGCGCTTCAATAAACAGGCTGATTGTGATTGAAGGCAATCTGCTGCTATTCACGCTTGAACTGGCTGAAAATGATAAACTGATATATCTTTAGACTCTTTTGGCTGCTGTTGGCCTGCAGCTGGACGTGGCTTCCTAATGTCCATTAATGGGTTTAATGACATGTTGATATATTACATTAGTCCACAATATTCTGAGATTGGCTTCACCAACATAATTTGTTTCATCTGATTGAATCATCTATTTACACGAAAAAATATGGTATTAAAAATTGTGTTATTACTGAAATCCAGGCTTTAGAAAAATAATCCTCATTAAACTGTCAAGAGATGGCTAGTTTGTGATCTCATGATTATGTCTAATATTATGACTATGTTTTAATATTTCAATTATATCTCTTGAGAATGATCAGCACTGATCACGTCTGGATAATTTTTACGTTGTCTGGAGCATTTTTATGAATGAACAAACTAGTTTTATTGTGTTTTAATACAGAAATATAATCCATATAATGAAATAATTCAAGTTATGAAGCTGAATTATGTTTTTTGCTTTCAGGACAATGAGATAATTAGACTAGAATAAAGATAAAGCGAGATTTAAATCAAGATATGAAAATATACCTGATTTCAGATTAAAACGTATTCATAACTAAACTGGTGTCAAGACAAAATAAGTATTCATATCTCAAGATAATAACATAACTGAACCACCATCAGCCCAAAAAAAGCATTTTAATTTCCGGATTATGACATAGTTAAACCAAAATAAGTATTTTTATTTATTTTTATTTTAAGATAATAATACACTTAAAATAGGCCATTTGTATTGTTTGTAAATTGATATTTAGGAAAAACAAGACCTTATATCTGAAGATAATAACATATTTTAAGGCAAAATAGGATTTTTATCTTGAGATAATCAGAGGATTTAAATTTAAGAAGACATAATGGACATAATCTGTTAATATCAACTCAGAACAAGATTACATATCTCGAGATACTAAAATTATTACATGTGTATTAACATAAATAAGAGACAATGCAAAAATTTTAATGGTAGCTGACACAGGCTTTAAATTTAAGATAAGAATATATTAAACTGGTATTTGTTAAAAGCTATTTATTTATCGCAATAAAATTGAATAAATAACAGGTTTTACATTTTAAAATAGGATTTTTTACCTTGAGATAATTAAAGTTGTTAAACAGTTATTTAATCTCAACATGACTATAATATAACTGATATTCATATTTAGTGTCAAACAGAGATTAAAGTTTGGGTCACATGACTTTTCTACTTGGTGTGATTGGACATTCTGATTGGTGCAGTCAAAACCTACTACAGGTAAGATGATGACTGCTCACAGCCTCACCACTGAACCCCTATTTTAATTCCACACACTTTGCTTCGTCGGAGTAAAACAATGGCAGAGTCAGAGAGCAGCAGATAAAAAAACGGCTTAGAGAATTCCAGCCCATATTTCCAGAATGAAGAAGGAAGGTTTCTCGTCCCGAGCTGCAGCAGGAAGTCCGTTTAACAAGATGGCTGCTAGTTGGAATGTTCCCAGCAGGAAGCCGGGTCTCCTCCATTTGTCTGCCGGATCCTCCTCACAGGTTCCTCATCACTTCGCTCCGGGATATTTTTTCAAACCGAGAAAAGGACACCCTTTCTCCGTGGTGCATGCCTGAGCATTTTTCATCAGTGTGTGTGTCCTTGCGTGTGTGTGTGTGTGTGTGTGTGTATGTGTTTGTGCATGCGAGCCGAATAAATAACTGGCGGCTTCTTCTCTGAATGATCTCTGCGCTCTCAAGGTAATGATGGGGAACCTCTCTCCAGCAGCGAGAGCATTCTTCACAAGACGCACAATTTTCTGGCTAAGGGGAGAATAATTTGGTTTGCTCTTCAGTTAGCTTTGAAAAGGTTGCAGCAGAAATGGAGGAGGGAACCTGGAGCGCAACGGAGGTCGTGTGTTTTCTCTGTTTGCTTGTACGTGCAGCAGGAAATGAATTATTACCATAAGAGAACCAACGAAACACAACACTTAAAATGTTTTAGTTGCTTCGTTTTAATCGTGAGCAGAACTCTCACTAAATATCCTTTAGCGGACTTAATTCACCGAAATGGCCACCAGACATAAAGGCCATAAAGAGTCAGAAAAAAAAGAAAAAAAAGTAGCTATTTTTGAAATTGATTTCCAAAAAAGAAAGTTTCCCGAATGTTTCCTGGAACTCTTTCCAGCTTAACTAATTTGGCCCTAAATTTCAAATCTCCTCCTGGATGTTTCTGCTTATTTTAATTGTAAGCAGTTCTTTAAATGTCCTGTGAGTAAATATATTTGTTCATTTGTCCTTTTACATTTCGAGGAGCGACTTAGAGAAATGTTCTGTCTCCTCAGGAAAAGAGTAAGTTAAGGATTTTACTAAGTAAACGTTTATGAAACAAAATAAAAATTCTCCAGTCTGTCATGGATTTAAATAATTTGGTGAAAAAATTTTATTTTATAAAAACACATTTTTTAATTGGGGGATTTTTCTTTAGATTTAAATGTTTTTTATTGTGATACTGCAGTTCAAGATGATCTGTTTGTATTTAGTGAAACATTCTGTGTATTTGTTTTCTGCTTTCTGCTATAATGCCATGGCAACCCTGCACCCCTCTCACTGCCCCCCTCCCGCCTGTACAACAGCGGCCGTATGTGGGCTGTGACCCGGGCAGGTGACTGCAGAGCCACAAATTGATTGGCCGAGGCCTGTCGCCAGGCACTGACTCTTCATCACTGAGTGTTTTGGGCATTGAGATAATGGCTGCCATTAATCTAGAGCCACACTCAGGGCGGTTCACTCCCGCTGACACACGCACACACACACACACACACACATGCACACACACCTAACACAAAGCTCACTCTAGATGTAGCTGTTTTATTCACTATCCTGGATCTCTCCTTCCTTGCCCTCCTTTCCTGTCTTTCTGGTTGTTGACTCTATTTGTTTCTCTTTTTTGTCTCTTATTGTTTCTAAATTTGTAGAAATATTCATAAATCTTTCTTTTGCTACCTTAAAACTGTAGAGGTTGTTGTAAATCTAAAGTGGAAAAAATGTCAACTTTTTCACTTTTTTCACTTTTGGAAAAAACTAAGGCATAATGAAATCTGAAAAGTGTGGCATGACAGACTCCTTGCAGAGTCCCCTGTTGTTATAGTTTCAGCTGTAGATATTATGGGATTCATCACACATAATTTCTGCTCATAATTTTATGCCAGATAAATCAGGCTTACTTCAAAAGTCTTGTCACAGATTCTCTTGGACTTTGACTAGACTGTTCTGACACTGTGACATAATGCAGAAGAGTGAGGGCTCCGTTGGATGAAAACAGATCAGGTCCAAACAGCCGGTTCTGAATCAGAACCAGGATTCCAACTGGCTCTAAGCTGGAAGCGGACGGGTTTTGAATAGGCCACTGTTAGCCAGCTGCTGCTGATTTCAGATGCTAATGATGAAGGCTACTCTGACCTCAGAGTTTCTGCTGATGCTGAGCTCAGAATCCCGTCTCACCTCCTGCTGCTGCTTAGTAAGGAGAACGGAGAGATTTCAGATTTTCCTCCTGATCTCTGGCTCTGGGAGTGTGTTAATATTCTGCACATCAGTGTGTGTGCGTGTGTCTGTGTTGAGATTTGCATCCCGCGGTGTTTCCCGCCCTGATCCGGCGGAGCTCAGAGGAAGACCTCGGTGTCGCTCACTTCCCTGCAGCGCTGGGTTTCGGTGCTGAGCAAACACTAATCTCACCTGCTCTCATTAAACAGGCCTTCACTCTTCCTCCTCTCTCCTCCTTCCTCGTCCTCCAGGAGGATGACGTCTGTCCTTTGGATCAAACCATCAGGAGGAAAAACGCTCACATCTATCATCCTGATGTCTCATCGATCTATAGATCTGCAAATGAAGAGAGTTTTTGTAGTTTTTACCTAAAACTCTGTCCAAAATGCCAACAATGATGAAAAAGAAGATTATTTTTATTTTTTTTAATTTGAGATTGCGATAAGGGGCCTCATGCATAAACCATGTGTGCGCACAAAAAATGTGCGGCGCCATATTTTACGCACAAGTCAGCATGTATAAAAATTTACTTTGTGTCAAAGTTTGCGCAAATAAACGCACAAATTTTCTCTGTCGTGAAAATGTGCAGCAGCCAGGCAAACTTTTTCTGTGGACAATATCAAACTACAAAGCGTCAAAACTCATCTAAATACGCTGAAATCTGACTACATTCGGTGTTATTTAGACCAAGAAGCATCAAACCTGATGTTTTTCATGATTTTAATATTTTATTGTTTAATTGCAAAAACTTAACAGCATTTATCCTCAGATATTGAGCTAACACGAACACAAAATAAAGAAAATAAAAATAAAAGGATGTGAAAACCTCCTTTTATCCTCCTTTTTTTAAAAAAAAAGTCCTTTCCGATTTTTTTTGTGTGCCGCACTTTTCTAAATTTTTCCGTACGAGAAGTTTTGGTGTGAAAATTGTGCACTCTTTTATGCATGAGGTCCCAGGACTTTGTGATCATAATTCCAAAACTTTCTGGAATGAATCTCATTGTGAAGCTGCAGTCTGACTTCATGTTGCTTTCAAAGTGAGCGGCTGTTCAGCCCGGCTCGTGTTTCTGTGGGTTTTGACTTCAGCAGATCTTTGTCTTTTGTTCTGGTGCTGATTCTCAACACAGTATGAATTATTGTATCAAGTATTATTTTGACAGAATTTTCCTTAATTTTGCCTATTCTGTTGGCTGATCGTGTGTTCATGGGACGTATTTTTAATTTTTTTTAAAATTTGAAACAGATTGATATTTTTTACTACAGTCACATGTAAAAATTATAACCGAGTTGATATCTGGCTCTTTGTTTAGTGTTTTTTCATGTATTTCTAGAACATAAAGTGAATTTACTGACTGACTTTTCTTTCCTAATCAAAAAACGTTGCCCAGGAGTAAATCAGGACACCCTGTATTGTGACTCGTCGTCCTCAGAGCTTCACAGTTGGTATAAGCTTCTTTTCCTGGAATGCTGAGTTTATTTGATGTGATTCCGGAGGTCCTGGTCAATCTGAGCCGATATTTCTGACACACCAGAACATTCTTCCATCCCGCGACAACAGAAAAAAACCTGCTCTTCATCATGAAATGAACGGTTTTTATTTCAGTGTTTGTTGCGCAGCCAGTGAATATATTTAGTTTGAAATTCTTTTTGTGTTCCAGAATGAGCGAATATCAACTTTTAAGGATTGTAAATCGGCTCTAATTATTATTTGATGAATAGTGTCCTGACAAATGTTGAACCAGTGGGTTTGATCCATGTCAGATATGAAGCAGATGAAAAAGATTTTCATCGACGATTGATGCTTCCTGTTATTTTACTTCTAAAACACATTAAAAGCAGTTATTATGAATTTATAGCTGTGAGCAGGCTGACCATGTTTCCGTGTTATTAATAATGCAAACTCGCAGCGTCACGCCGGATGACCAAAAGCTGCCCCAAAAAAGCTGGTTTCCAAGACAACCCGCAAACAAAAGCAGCTACAGCGTGGTTTTAAGTGGAACCTGTGGAGAATTTCATGTCTCTGCTGACGCTGCAGAAAAAGTGTGTGTGTGTGTGTGTGTGTCTGGTGAGTTAAAGGAAGAGAGATAATCCTCTGAGGTCGTTCTAATTATCTGTGAGGATCAGTGGGGGGGGGGGGTGGGTGGGGGGGGGGGGGTGTGACTGCCTGATCCAGTGGATATAAAGGCCTGATTGGATCGCTCCCCTCGCTCCTCATCAGTCGTCTGGCGTTTCTGTGGATTCACAAACAAACACAAACAAATCCGATTTACTCAGTCAAGTTTTCCAAACAGCCGATTAGGAACAGGATAGACTCGAGCTCCACAAATCCATTTCTGCTCTACTAAGCATGGCCTCCCAGAGTCGGACCTTCAGCAGCATCATTTCAGACAATCAAGACTCATTTCCACACAGTTTTTTTTTTCCTTCTTATTAATAATCGCTGTTTATGGGGAGAGATGGGAGGGAAAACTACACTATACATCCATTAGTTCCAGGGAAAGAAAGAGATTTTTGAACAATTTTACATCCACAACAGTTTGATGTTGACGCGTTCTGACCTTGATCCAATGACCGGGTCACTGGATTGACTGAGAAGACAGTGAGAGTCAGAAGAACTCAGAATAAACATGCATTTATTGCATTTATAAATCAGAATAAACATGCATTTTTTTCAGATATGATTTCATTGGAATAAATACATCCAGACTGACCAGGTGTGATTTGATTGGCTGACTAGTCAAAAGTCTTCTTGCGATTGGAAGGTTCCTGCCACATGACTAAAGTCTCCAGTGTCGTGTTTTTGTCTCAACCAGCCCTTTTTTTTTTTTGAAGGACAATTATTTTGTTCCCAGCACCTCATAATTAATTTAATTTGTTGTTTCTGTTATTTTGTTTATTCATTTTTGTTATTTTAATGTTTTCCGGTTCCAGTGTCAAATGTTCTTTATTTAAAGCTTATTGATCTTTGATCATGTGTTCTTACTATATTATGCCAATACCATTGTATTACTGGGAAATTGTCTCAATGCATCAATATTGAGGAATATTGATACAATATTGATGTATTTGTCCCAGAATAAACTTTTAGGACAATTTATTGACCTGCAAATTTGTTATTGTGTCAGGCCAACAGTAACCTACAGTTGAACACGGTGGTGGCCGTGTGATGCTCTGCTGTCCTGCTCTGGGCCCTCGGTGGTTTCCTGCTGCGGGTTGAACCAGGACGATTCTCTGTCTCCAGCTGTGCTAATCATCAGCTGGTACACTGGAGGCTGCAGGAGGCGGAAGCAGAAGCCTAATAACTGTGTTCAGAACCAGGTGTCCTCATTGTTGTCACCTGTCTGAGCCTGAGACTGTTATTACTGTACGTACTGTTGTACGTGCAGCGCTGCTAATTGATGCTCAGATTGTCACCCTGGCTTTAATTAAACCTTCTTAATTAATCCCAACCAAGAGGCTGTTGTTTCCTGTAATTACCTTAAAAGAGCAGATTTTTATGGCGCTAATCAAAGTAGTTGTGCCAGTTCCTCTAATTCTGTTCAGCAGCAGCAGAAATTATTGACATTTGCTCATGTAAATGTGCCAGCGGTGGTCTTTCATCGCAGCCTGTGACATTTTGGAAGGAGCTGAGATCATGGAGACGGGGCGCTGGGATTTCTTCTTTTCTTTTTTTTTTTTTTTCTTGAGGATAGGCGTAATTAAGAGCGGAGACAGGGGAGATGTCAAGCGCTGAGAAGTTCCGACATTGTTTTAAAAATCCACTCCCGCCAGCAGGAGGATTCCCACACCGGCACACAGAAACGCGTTGGGGTGGGGTTGATGGATAGGCGGTGGTTTTCCCGCTCCGTGGCGGCGGATCGGCTGAGCGCGGAGTAAATGGGCCTTCACCCGGCTGCCGCGCCGCCGTTATACCTGTCACATTATGTCACATCCGCCTGCTGCCTTCATTAACTACCCAAGCCGCTTGCCGTAGACATCCAGAGCTCATTTTGTCTTCAGGTGATAATCCCTACGCAGCTTCTCCTCAGCGTTCAGCGCCGATAATGGGAATAAAAGCGGAATTTGTTGGGCTGTGGTGTGATGGAGGAGGCCTGCCTGCTTCACACAGGCAGCAGACAAAGCAGACGCCATGCTCTGGAGGCTGCCAGCGCGCTGGGAATGCCCTGCCTTCTATCTGTGGCGCAGCATGCGGCGCATGACGGACGGCCACCTGCACCAGCTGCGCCACCTGCGCCCAGCCCATTGTGCGCTCGCCTTATCGCAGCCGTCCCAGTTCCCGGCTCCACTCCGCTCACATTGTCGCTGCCCGTTGAGCTGTTCGGAGGTCCTCTGGCGCCATGGTGCCTGCTTTCAGGGCCAGCCACTTATCATTCCCTCTGGAAACAGACGCCTCACCTTTTAGTTCCCTTCAAACTCAGCCTAACTTCTCTTTCTTCTGTCTTTGTCCCCCAGTGTAAAGTTTTTGCAGACTGCGTTTTCTCCAACTGGAAGATTTTTCATGAAACCCCAAGAAATTTGCTAGACATATAGACCTAAATATGTTAAGAACATACAAATTATGTCTTACAACATTGACTACCAGTACTGTAATACTGTAATGATTTAGACTCTTCAAAATGCATCCTGTTCTGACTTTATCTAACAGATAATCCAACTGCATTCTTAAAAGAATCAAAGCATTTGTGAAAAGTCTAGAACCTGCAATGTAGCACGAGTCCACACCTTAGGAGCATCACGGTTCCGTCTGTGGTTGTGATGAACTTTGAATGTGACATTGACTTTGGGAAAGTTCCAGTTACCCTCTTCAGACCACACCAACCAGCCAATGTGGTGTTGAGTGCCAAACATTACAAGGACTTCTATCTGCCATCGTTAATGAACTGCTGATCGGAGGTGTTCCACTTTTGACCGACACCAACTTGGTGAAGGTTCCAACTGGACCCAACCCACTGATAGGCAGTAAAGGTGATCTGAAGTCATGTTCTGCATTGAATCTCTGTTCTTCATTCTCACTCAGTTCCACTGTGTTGTGACACTGAGGGAAGAGAACCTGTCAGAGACACTGAAGTTATTCCCAAAGCATGTTTCCACCCAGAACTCACGTTCTTGTACTGATTTGGTTTGGGTGCCTTCAGACGTCGAGGAACAAATTGAGGGACCAGAACAGGATCTGAACTGTGTTGGTTTAAAAGACCTATGGGTGTTGAAGGGTGAGGACCCATAAGATTGGACTTCAGGCTTGTGTTTTACCAAAATCTTTATCCCTGTGTAAATACCGCAGTAGAGAAAGGGCCTTTTAAATGTTTGTGTATCATCCATAAATGTGTTACTTGAGATCAGTGTAGGGCTGTTCCTCCATCCTCTGCTCTATGTGCTCATGGTTTCCTCCTGACGAGGCGAGCTGCTCCCCGTAGCTCCTCCACGCTACTTAACGCCTTTTTCACGCCTGGTTTCATCCTCCTGCATTCACACTTAACTGAGGACTTCAACATTTCCACTCATCTTTTCTTTCCCGCCAGACAGAAGGAAGCAAGCAAGTCGCTTTACCTTGTCCTTTGGAAGACCTTAATAACCTGCTAAGGTGAAAGATTGTGTGGAAAACTAGATTGTTATCCAGTTTTTGGGTCTGCATAGATCTTTGAAGGAGGGTGACAATTTAAAACAAATGTAGGCAGTAGAATATAGTAATAAACTCTAATATGCATAAATAGAATGAACAGGTGTCTTGTTGCTCAGAAAACGAGACAGCTGTAAGAACTCAGAATCCATCTGAAATCTAATTAGAGTTGATCAAACTTTTGTTGTGAACTGATGTTATTTTGTGATGCTAATTGCATTTTTGTTGTCATTTTTTACTTGACACAGGCAGCTTTCATGTAATATAGTGGCCAAATTGGTCTAATTATTTCTGTGCTTCAAATGTAGCTAGAAGCAAAAAGCAGCTCAGTTTGAACTGATGTCAGTTTTATTGCCATAAATGTCGGTTCAGTCATTTAGAACAGACGAGACGAGGCGCCTGAATAAATTCTGTAAAATCCCCAACTTTCCCTTCTTTTTATGGCAGATAACTGGTGAATATTATACACCAAACATCTTTAAAAGCTGGTATTACATTTAAAAATCATGTGGTCTTCATGATATGAGCCCATATTATCAATATCAGAAAAAAATCCTAAACATTCTTCCTTTTTTTTCTATTTGCTGGAACTCCATACTTGTGATAGATCCTCAGACCTCATCAACCCATTATGCATATTTTCTTAAATGAAAATGTCTCATTCATGCAGATAATGTTGTGGTTTTTAATGTGAAAAATAAAGACATGAACCCCAGCCATACTTTTAAATGAATATTTAATAATGTAAAAGTAAAAGAAGAGCCTCTGCATGGCAGAAGCATTGCTAGGCTAAGCGTTCATTCTAAACATCAGAGAGGTTCACTTTCTGAGCTTACATTTAAATTTTATTGGACGAAGCAGAACATAAGCAGAGAGATCAAATGACACTGGAGCACCTGAATATTTCAGCTGGCTCTAATCCAGGAATTAGCTTTGAACCGAAAATTGTTTGTGGGCATTTTTTTCTTTAATTCAAAACTAAAATTTTTGTGCTTTTTTTTTTTTTTACTTTTAACTGCTTTATTTTTAAATTCATTCCAATGAACCAGAGATTTTTTAGTGGATGACCACTTATTTGCAGTTCAGGTTTGTGTTTTCCAGCATCATGATAAACCCAACGAATACAGAGTTGGTGTACATGTGAAGGTAATGACCCAATAGCTTTAGCAATATAATGTTGTTTTTTCATTGTGAAATAAGGTTCTGTTCAAACTGCTAAAACGGTAAAACCAGAGGATCTGGATGATATTAAAGGACACAAAGTTTACTTGCATGACTTTAAATTGTCTGGAAAAACACTTAAAAGTGTTTTCAAGTAAATAAAAAGTTTTTATTTACAAAATGTAGCACTTTTGGGCTATTGAGCATCTACCAGAAAAGGTGATCAAGTGGTAATTTGTTTTATAGCTTCAGAAGTCTTTCTTTGGGTTGTTTTCTGGAGTGGATTTTGGGTGGTGCAGAGCTTGCCTGACTGTAAATGGAATCAGTTGAAAACATTTGGTTTCTTTGCAGGCCAGTTTTCTGACTGCCACTCCAATTTGTTACAAAGTCTAACAAATTCTGGACAGAAGAAAAATCTTTTTTTTAAGTTAGTAGATTAGCCCTTCATGCTATGAGAGGCTGGATCATCGACTCTGTGCTGTTTGGAAACATTCGCTCTGGTTGCTCATTAACTTTGCTGGTCTTCTGCAAAACGTGGCTCTCAAAGATGTCCCTGTGCTGACATCAACTGTGTTCAAAGCTTTTTTTTTCTTGTTCTGACAGAAAATTTGTTGCACAACGAGCAAACGTAATCTTGCTTATTGAAAACAATTTTAACATATATTTATTTGATTCTAAATTATTGGATTCATTTGACGCAGTTCAGTGGAACATCCTCTATCAGAGTCACTAACATGCCGTTATTGGTGCAACAGGTCCATTTAGATGTTATGCTTAATCCTGCTATTAAGTATGGAGTACCACAGGATTCTTTGTTGGGGTCCCTCATTGTCAAAAAGTTCACATTTGTAAATGTTAAATTTGGTCAAAAGTTTATTTGCAGTCAGTTTCTTACCATCTTTAAGCTGTAAAAAGGTGGACTTCTACCATCATGTAACAACTTTAAACTCAAAATTGTCTTTGCGGTTCATAAAAATGCCACATTTATGTATGTTTTTTTCTTTTTTCAGGTTCACAAATGTTTGTTTATATCATCATAGTTTCAAAACACCAAAAAGCACATTGAATTGAGCTTTTCTAAATGTTTTGGGAGACTTAGATGTTTGTACTTCTTCTGCACATGATCACGTCATGACCTTTGAAATATGCTTCTCTGCCTCACACCGATACTTTTAATTCGGTCCGCACTGCCAAATGAATTGCCTTACCATCATGGTTTTAAATTACAGTGACATGTTCAACCCTCACATCACAGGTGACCACTCAGTTTGACTCCAAGCAAAGTTAATTTACAGCATTAGAACATATTCTCTTCCTCGGTGCATTAAAAACCTTCCAAAGACTCGTCACTGACGAGAGTTTCCTGCCTGAACTCTCATTGCTCTGACTGTGCACTTCTACTCTTGTTCCACTCACATTGTTTCCTTTAAATAGATTTAGCTTTTAATGCTTACAGCGGCCTTTCTTACTATGCTGAAGCTATAATGCTTCTGCTGTTCACTTGTAAATCACTGTGAAAGCAATAGTCTGCACAGTGACCAATATACATTTAGATTAATTTACAGTACAGAGACTGTAGAGTTTCCCTACAAGCTACAGTAGTGATAGGAAGCTTACATGCTCTTGTAATGGGCATGAATGCCATGTTTTTATTGTATTTCTTTTGTATGTTTTCCAACACTGGTGAGTCAGATAGCCTAATTTACTGGTGACTACTAGTAAAAGGCAGAGTTTTGAGAAAGCCAATCCAGAAAGTTATTGTTGTGGACTTAGGATCCTTGTACCTTAGAAATATTTGCAAATAAATTAGCAAAATTTGTATGTTTGCATGAAGATAAATGTGACTTATTGTAAGGCTGAAGCAGCAGTGGAGTAGAAATAAGAAACACTGCCACCTGCAGGTGGGAGTTAGCATCACTTAAGCACAATGTTTTTGACTACTTATGCAGAAAATTTGCAATAAGCTCACAATAATGCATTAGTGTCAAAATACATCAGGATCTGTTGTTTTAGAGTGAATTCCCATGGCCATCTTCTAAAGTCTTTGACTTCACATCAAATTGAAAGCTGGATGACTTAAACTGGAGAACATAAGGGATCTTGATTTTCCTTCCCAAAGTCTCTTGAACATTTCTGGAATCTGTTTTACATTTGGTTTCATGCCTGGAAACCGAACAGTTTGAACGGACCGTACCATTTCTGTGGACTTACTAATGGTTGCCATTATTTTAACCTTGGCGGAGAGAGTCATGCTGTTAAAGGCCTTTCGTCAGGAATGGAACCCTTCACCTTCTAGACCCCTACGATCCCAAGCCTGCAATCTTCTCCACCTTCCTCAATCAAGACTAAGGACTATGGGTGATCGAGCCTTTGCTGTGGCTGCTCCTCGTCTATGGAACTCTCTCCCAGACTATTTGAGAGCCCCACAATTATTGTCTGACTTTTAAAACTGGCTTGAGACTTTCCTTTTTAGACAAGCCTACCCCACTTTTAAATGACAGTCTTTTTTATTGTTTTTGACTGCTGATTTTATGTTTTTAGATGCACCATGTAGCACTTTGAGATTTTTATTAATGAAAAGTGCATTATAAATTAAATTGATTATTATTATTATTATTAACCCTGGACATGCAGAGCGCCAAATCTACGACTAGGACGCCTTACCTATGGATGAAAGACACATGTATGAAAGATAAAACCAGCCAAACCTTCAGAAGAAAGAAAGAAATCTTTGTCTAGCAGTCTTTGTATGTTCTAAATAGACTTGATGGCCTTATGACAGACCCATCTATTTGCTTCCATGGAACTGATCCTGTGTTCAGCTGAGGGTTCTGCCGCTGAAGAACAAAAGCGCCCGTCAGAGATGTTTCTCTGAGATGATGATATACTCCGGTGTCTGCTGCTCTGGGAGGCGAACAAAGCAGGCAAGGCCGGGCCAATTGGAGTGTATTAAGCTGGATGTTAAACAAGTGGATGCCACTTTGCTGGTAGATCAATGAAAACACCTTGGTGAGAAGCGAGGCAGACAATGAAAAATTTACACCAAGGCCCACGCCTCGCATGGTGCCAGAGAATCATCGGACATTTGAAACATTTAGGTGTTCGTGTGAGTGTGTGTGTTGGGGGAATTGTAAATACGTGTATGTTGTGTTGTTGTTGTGTCGAGGCGCTCGAGCCAAGCCGACTCTTACCGCGGTCGCAACCCCTCTGTGCCTCCCCTTTCCTCGCAGATGAATGTGAGGATAAATCGATAGCGCCGACGTCTGACTCACCGCTAGCTGAGCCCTCATCCATCATCCTCCGGCCTTGCTGGGAGTGACACACACACATACACACACATACACACGACATGACAGGGACATCCAAGAGACCACCAGCGCTGAAGAGCAAGACATTTTCCCAAGGCATATGTGCAATATATCTATCTGTCAGTCTGTTTGCATGGTTCTCTCTTTTATCCACCAAGTTAGATCACTTCCTCTTCGCTGTTGGGCTGAATTCCCCCATCCAGGACACAATGTGCTATGACAGGGCTGCAGGCAACACCCCCGCCTGGCTGGAAGTGTGTTTAAAATAGATTGCTTCTCAGGCGATCAATAACAATGCTGATTACAATAAGCCCAAAGACGAGCGTGCCACGCAATATTTATCTCCGATGTCGATGTCGAGAGAAATTAGGAATCAATGGGCCACACAGCCCATTAATACACTTCGACTTAAAGTGACGGGGCAATGAGGTGAGGCCGTCGCACCGACTGCAGGGGAATGTAGAACAGCTCAAGGAGCCAATTAATTTCCAGCCTCCTAGGGAGGTAAACAGTGGCGTCCCAGTGGAGGATGTGGGGGCAACCCGCCGCTCCAGGTCGGGGCGGTGCCACTGATTGCTCTGCTTTAACACCGCTTAAGTGTCACACTCCCAAGAGTGTCTGTGTCGATGGAGATTCAGGCAAGATTGGATCATTTGTGATTACAAGAGCAAGTAATTATAAGGAGTCCAGTACTGAGACTCAAACAGCAGGGAATTTCTTCGCATCTTCATTTTTGTTGGGCAAATGTGCCAAAATGCAGGTGCAAGTTTACCTGCAGGTAAGTCTGAATTTTTAGTGTGTTTATGAAGTATTTGAACTAATTTATGGTTATAGGAAAAATGTTAAATATTATCCATAAAAGCTCATCTAAACAAACCCATGCTGCACCGCCAACCTTCTCTGGTATTTAAAGAAAACAATGCAAACATTGTTTCACTCTCCACAATCCCATGACCTGTTTGGGGATTGAAAAGGCTCACAGAACTTTCCGTTTGTGGTTTGCGGGTTTGAGAATAAACTTTCTGACACTTCTGAACTGCTTAGAGTCATGCATGTGAGGTATTATAGCGATTATACATCAAATCTAAATGTCTGCATGGGTGTGAAGTTAATGCTGATGACAGTTATGACAATAATTTTATGTTAGTGCTGACATTTAATGCTTCAGCGGTCTTAGGCTTGAGATTTAAAAAGATAAATGGCTCCACGATAGGATTCCTCATCGTCTCTCTGTCTGTCTCTCCCTGCCTCTCAGGGGATGATGTACCTGGAGGAAAGGCGGTTAGTCCACAGAGACCTGGCGGCTCGAAACGTGCTCGTCAAGTCCCCCAATCACATCAAGATCACCGACTTCGGCTTGGCCCGGCTCCTGGACGCCGACGAGAAGGAGTACAACGCGGACGGGGGCAAGGTTGGTGTAAGTGGAAGCTTGAGAACGTATTGGTGTGTGTCAAGTGCTTGAAACGGCTGATCTAGTTAGACGTAATGGTGAGCCAGTAACCAGGGAAGGAAAGAGCAGAGGAACATCATGGATCACGTGTAAACACATCAGATTCTTTAACTTTCTCCAGAACTTTAGATATTTAAATAAGATAGTGGATACAATGTTCCCCTACGATGGTGATTAGTCTTCCTAAGCGGATACATCACTGGTCAACAGTTCCTTGTACATATGTACATATTGCAGCATCAATTTGGCCGTACAGAATCAAGGTAATACCACATAATTCGGCAGCTTGTAGCTTGTAACAATATCAGATCTGCAGATAACCCAACTGTCATTGTTAACATTTAAGTTGCTAACCGAGGTCTGTAGAGTGTGTCGTGGAGCCATGTGTTTATTTTCTTTGACCAATGTATTGTCTGTCTGGAGGTCATCCGCTCCTGGAAAAACTCCAGAATCTCCTAGAAATGTCTTTCTTTGTAGATTTGCTGACTTTAAATGACTCAGAAATGAGTTTTCAGCACCTTAAGAGACGTTTTGGCTGCACAAAAAGGGGTAATCTCTGAGGTCATTGCTGTACAGCACAGTGTCATTACCAGATTAAGAGATTTATTTCTGAATAAAATCATAATATTATGACAATCAAGTCAGTAGTAGAATAAAGACATGACATTATCAGAAGAAAGTCATCAAATTATAAGGAAAAGGTTGTTTTAATGAGAACAAAGATTCCGTCGAGCTCCGTCAGTCCAGTTCTGTCTTCTAAATAAAATCCTCTTACTGGTAATAATTTGATGCTGATGTGTTAAGATATTATTTTTTTACTTGTAAAACTGATATCAAAGTATTGTACACTTTGATACTTTGATTAGTACTTAAATCAGTATTAATGATTTAAGTTGTTTTTTGGGGGGGACTTTTTGTGATGTTCTCATATATATTACTTCAAAGTCCCAAAGTCAAAATGTCATGTCTTTATGCTTGTATCATCATGAAACCTTCATTCTTGAAATAAAAGAAAAACATTTTCTTAGCATGGCGCTAACACTTCAGTTTATTTTCACACGCAGAAACAGAGGAGACCTGTTTTCAGATGCGTAGCAGTACGTTAGCAGGTCTCTGTCGCCTCTGTCCCATCCTGTAAACACTCATTTTAAATGTCAATACAACAAATGACCCAGCAAGATTCAGCTGTTCTGAGGTGTCTTCTGCCAGACAACCTCGCGAGCACAGAGCCGTGATTTTCACCAACATCCTCATGCAACAGTGCTGAAATTACTTTCTACGTCTCTTAACAGGCAGCGTTTATAACCAGCAATCAAATAGCTATTTTCTGCCTGCTCAGCGGCATGGAAACGGAAAATTGTTAACAGGAACAGCCGAACCGCGGAGCTGCGTGTTGCCTCTATCTTGGTGGAAATTAATTGTAATAGTTAGCCACCTGAAAGGAATGAGCAGAATGGCAAAATTTGGAAGGTTTTCTATTTCATATCCAGAATTTTATGAAGTATTAAACTGCTTTGAGTTTTCTTTTTTAATGTTTTTCATTTAAACCTGATCCTGTAGAAATCTAACCTAGACTCAGCAGAAGGTCTTCATTGTAACGTCACACTGGTCTAACATGTTGGGAACCTTAAGGTTCAAATTTTATAAAAACAGTTTGACAAGACCGCGCACAAGTTTACAGAAGAAGAACCATGATGCCTAGCTACGGTGGCTCATGAGGTCCAAAGAGACGTGTTTGTTTTGGTTTGGACTGAGGCTGGTCAGTATTCACACCAGAGTTTGCCTCAGTTTGTTCTGGCACAGAAAGCGAGGGTCTCGGGATGAATTAGAGCAGAGATCATCCTAGGCTCTGGCATCCAACACCAGTGTCTGACCTTGCAAATGCACTTCTTGAACAATGGTCAAAAACACTCCTGAACTCGGGACAAGGTTCAAAAGAGCTGCGGCTGCTAATATGAACAATTGGATAGATTTTGTCTTGAAGTGTCAGTGTTGTGATTCTGGAAGGATGCAGAAATTATCCCTCATGTAGATCCTGACAAAAAATTGACAATGACCAGGTGAAGTTAGGGATCTATAGAATTCATATCCATTTTGAACAATATGTAAAGGGAACAAATTAAATAATGTAAGGGGAACAAATTAAATAAGTAAAGACGTATCCGTTCTCTGATGGGAAAATGTCTGAAAAAGTTTGTTTTATAGAATTTAGAGGCTCTTCGTCCAAGCAAACAACGGAGCCGGTTTGTTTTGTTTGTGGACCGCATCAATCAGGAGATCCCCTAACCCCCACCGCTCCAGACCTGCTATGCAAATTGTTCTGATCAACTCCCCTTATTAAATTGGCTTTTCATTGCCACATCTATTCAGCTGGAGGCCCGAAAGGTTTGCCGCCGCACGTCGAGTCCAGACTGTTATGGCTGATGGAGAGGGGGAGGGGGGGTGGAGGAGAAGAAGAAGGAAAAAAATGATTTCATAACCCGGGCGAGTCGCAAGCAGCCATCTGAGTGATTGACTCCATGTTGGTTTTCACTGATGTCTTGATAAATGAGAGCTGTTGTCAGCACATCTGCATGTTCTTGGTAAAAATAGATGCGACACGGGAGATCCATCAACAGGAAGTGGAGGTGCAACCTGAAGCTTGTCATTTCCTTCTCTCTTCTTCATTTCCCTAAAGAGAGTGTTGTGTGTGTGTGTGTGTGTGTGTGTGTGTGTGTGTGTGTGTGTGTGTGTGTGTGTGTGTGTGTGTGTGTGTGTGTGTGTGTGTGTGTGTGTGTGTGTGTGTGTGTGTGTGTGTGTGTGCCGGGCAAGGAGGTCGTCGCGTGTGTGTGTTCACGTGGAAACGGGGAGAATAATTGGCCTTCCGTCAGTTTGGGAATCATGTTGATGTTAGGAAAGGTGACCGTTAGGAGATCCATGAGCGACGCTTCTCACCAATCCGTTGGAAACGTTCAGGTGAATTGGGTATATATAAATGCATAACCTCCTGTAGCCATAAAACATGTATGTGTCTGTGATAAATTCATAAAGCGCAGACTCAGCTGAGTTAGCTCAATACTAGGATAGCAGAAAAGTGGCCTTTCATATTCAGACGAATGCTTCCTTCCTTTTTTTTCTACATTTCGCCAAATGCTTCACACAAACATGAAGGAGTAAATCCACAAAATGCAACTGATGCCTGTGTGTGTGTTGGGTTTTGTGCCTGCAGTAGAGAGTAGCATTCTACTAATTGATAATTGTGCTCCTATTGACTTTTGGTATGAATACGACGCCATACAAGAGGTATGAATTATTATTAAGGAGTAAGGTTCACTATTTATGTTAATACAAGTATTATTGAGCAAAGAAAAAAACTAAATAAAACACACAAAAAAAGCTCAGAACAAACAGGCTTCTTGTTAACATGGAAATTTAGCCACATTTCAGGTTTAAAATCTAGGGACAAGACTTTAGCACAGTAATTTCTAATAAATACCACTTCCAATTTTTTAACAAGGTTGATCACATTTTTGTTTAACATACAAAGTTTTCGACCAGATCATGTTTCTGGTACACTCATAAATTTGACACACCGGCTACATCCACTAACAATAACAACAGATGACCAACCCTGTCTTCTCTCAGCTCATTTGTGGTTAATTTCCACTTCTAAAGGATCTGATTGGATGGTGGAAAAGACCATTGTTGTGTTCAAGCTATACTATAAGGAGTTACCCTATCCGTGAAGAGAGTCAAGCCTAAAATAGCATCTCGAAGCTAAACATGTAGCAGCTTACGCTAATGTCCACATTTCTAAAGTTCCGCCTAGAATAAAACGGGGCTCCAATCTGATGGTAGAAGAACCTGAAGCTCAGGTTAAAATGTATAAATATGTTTATTGTTGAGCTCATTTGTCTATTTATTAATTTAGTAGTAAAAAATGGTTTTGAATTGAAATTGTTTCTTATTTTGTCACCTGGAATTAACTAGATTAATATTACTAATCTAATCCCACCAGTACTGAGATGATATTCCCATCAGTCTCTGTGTGTCTCCTCAGATGCCCATCAAGTGGATGGCTCTGGAGTGCATCCACTACAGGAAGTTTACCCATCAGAGCGACGTGTGGAGCTACGGTGGGTGCTAAACGCTAACTGACCCAAAGTCCTGCTCCCTTCGTCTGTCCGCACACCTTATTGTCCGTCTCACCTCTCGTCTCCTCTCTTTCTCTTCTTCTTGTTTTTGTCGACGCGTTGCGGTGAAAGGAGTGACCATCTGGGAGCTGATGACATTCGGTGGCAAACCGTACGACGGCATCCCCACACGGGAAATCCCAGACATCCTGGAGAAGGGCGAGCGACTGCCGCAGCCTCCCATATGCACCATCGACGTCTACATGGTCATGGTGAAATGTGAGCAGATGCACATGCTCCAGTAAACACCCATGATGAAATATGTGCTCTATGTGAGGCAAGGCGTAGAGTTTTGTTGCTACTTTTAGCCTGGAAACAGAAAAAAATAACTGAGACCACAGAGCTGTTGGTTAATACGCGGCTGGTATCAGCACCTCTAAAGGCCACTAATTAAAACATTACATCTGGAGTAATGCAGGAGTGACTGGGATTACATGCTGGATCCATGGCCGGAGTAGAAGCTACTTTGATGATGTTGCCAGGCAACTACGTAGACAGAGAGTAGAAGAAGAAGCTGCTAGAAGATCAGCAGAATCCAGTGAGCTCAGAGAAGTTTATTTATTTAGTTCCGACTCCCACCAAAGGTCTTCAACATGGTTCTATCAGAATTTTTGTTCTTTTAGGACTAATATATCTACTGTTATCAGAGTCTTTAAGTGAAATGTTTGCAAGGACATTTTTGCAAATGGCACAGCTCTAAAATGAGCTTAATGCCTGTACGTGTTATTTTTGCATCCTTTTAGCTCCGCTGTTAACATTAAAAGTTGACAGAGGAGAAAATCAGAGACTAATGGACGGTTCCACATTTCACACAGTCTGTGAACAAAAAAAAAACTATCTAAATATTCTGGGTGGATGGATGCTCAGCAACATTCAAAACAATAAAAATGCATCAAAGGTTTTGGGTCAAGATGAACCCATCAGAAATTATTAAACTAGTAATCAGCCAATCAAAATGATTTAATCTGTCCTGCAGACCAGAAATAGAACTAAATGGATTCCTGCTTTTTTTTTTCTTTTTTTTTTCCCCCCCAAACACTCCTTTGCTGAAGTCGTTACAGATCAGTTGGACTTTAATAAAAAACTTTAATATTTATCTGCTGAGAAGTCATTGACGAGCTGCTGCCTCCTAGCGAGGCGCCAGGATGATGCGATGCTGGTTTAACTCCGTGACGGACAGCCTGGCCTCACCAGAGACTCCAGTCCGGTTCTTTATTGGTGCCATCCTCCATCTGGACCGCCACGCTTCCTCACCCCCAAACTTCTCTCCAGCTCATACCACCCATCCAAAGCCCCGTCTCTCCCTGCGTCATCTGATCCCACCGCCGCCACCCTCCTGGCCGTTTCCAGAACCCCGGTGCTTCTGGGCCCGGTTGCCGACTGATCCACCCTCCCATATTTCCAGGAAGCGCTCCAGACGTACGTTGCCAGGACATGCTTCAGGCTGTGCCAGCCGCCGGCTTCTTGGCCAGATTCCCCCGTGCCGTCTGGTCATCACTCAACCCCGTCTGAACTCATCTGTGTCTGAAACGCCCCGAAAAAAATATATCCATACAAAATGTGTTTCTGGTTATCTGGGCTTTTGTCTCACGGTTTCTGAAACCTGAAGGTTCCTCTTAATTCTCATGAAGGTAAGCTCAGACAGTCACTGCTCTGATCCAGCATAATGTTGGAGTATCTAGCGATATACAATGAGTTTGACTGGATCCAGGCAGAGTCTGAAAGCCCTGCAGCACATTCATTCCCCTATTTCTTTTTACTTTTTTTATTTTACTTACTTTTGTTTGATGTTTTCCTTTTAATTGATGCACGGAATTGCTTTTTCAGCAATATTATGATCACAAAAATACAAAAATTTCTTATTCAAGAAGATATTCAGTTTTCCCAGCCCACATGTTTCTGAATCAGTCGATGGGTTTCCTCTGCATGCAGCGTTTCTAACCAACTTATCTAAATGTCTGACTAAAACATATCTTGTTTTTTTGGGAGGTGGGTGACAACGGATTCTTTTTACTAAACGTTTAAGAACTTTAGCACCTTAGCTCACAAACATTCTATAAAACAATCATGACTTAAAAATAAACAGTGAACATATTAGCATATGCACTAATGGTGCAGTCCACTGAAATGTCTCCCTGGCCTACTAGCAGGTTAGATTTCCAAATAAAAAGCATCACATGAGCAAAGTGCTGATTTCCAACACCAACACATCTCAGCATACTTGACTGATGACTCGGATGTTCATTCTTGTCAAATGTCAAAGATCAGAACCCAGCTTGGTTGTTTCCCTGCATCTACAACCTCTGACTTATTATGCACACCACATTACTGCTCTTCTAAATGGTTTTAATACTTTTTTAGAAATAAAAAATCCCAGTCAAATCACAACATGCTTAATATAATATTTCTGTGCCTGAAGGTTTGAGCGTGAACTTAAACACCTCCTCATTAATTCAACTGAACAGCAGAAACCATTGTGAAGTAGTTTGAATGTTGTCCAAACAATTAAAATCAAGTTTGATCCACTCTTGTTATGCTACAGCAAAGTGATATTAATAAAGCCAGAGGTGGGCACTGCTTGGTAAAATGTTAGCTGCACTAATCATAAACATTAGTTTTGCTAATGCTAAAGCACTACAACAACATGGTAATTAGCAGACACTAATGCCAAAGTAATACAGTATAATTAGCAGAAGTTAATGCTAAAATGCGCTATCCACATGTTTTTTTAGCAGAAGCTAATGCTAAAGTGATACAACATGGTAATAAGCAGAAGTTATATCCACATGTTTTTTAGAAGAAGCTAATGCCAAAGCAATACAACATGATAATTAGCAGAAGTTAAAGGTAAAATACTATATCTGCATGTTTCTTAGCAGAAGTTGATGCTAAAGCTCTCTATTCACATGTTTCTTTAGCAGAACCTAATGCTAAAGCGATACGACAGCATGGTAATTAGCAGAAGCTATACACATGTTTTTTTAGCAGAAGCTAATGCTAAAGTGCTATATCCATATGTATTTTAGTAGAACTTCAAATTCACTAACTGCAACCATGATGATACCGTCCATATGTCATTAGGAATACATGACAACACTCTCGTACCAGTTCATATTTGTGATATCTTTCATCTGATTGTTGAATTGGTTGGTTGTTTGTGTCATCTTTATAAAAAAAACAAGAGAGAAAGAACTTGAAAAGAGGAAATGGAACTACCATGTAAACGGTCTTCATTCACTTCAAAAAGAGAGCGTGAATATAAGCGTCTAGCTATTTGAGGAATTCTCAACAATCAACTCTTTGACTCAGATGTCGAACTTTATTCGCCTGAAAGTTTACAAATTAGCACTTTAGAATTTAGCCAAATTTATCAATTTAGGGAAAGCTAAATACAGTCAAACGTTTTTAAAGCTAGCAAAAACATTAAACACAAAAAAAACATTAGCTCCACTATTTCCAAATTAATGAAAGTGTGCCCAGTTAACTGCTAAGTAAATAAATATAAAGGTTTGGATGTTTTCTTTTATTCCCTGACTAACACCTTTCTTTTAACTCTGAAATATGGCTTTAATTAAGAAATACAGATGAGCAAAAATTCTTCTACGACAGCAGACATTTATTTATAACTCATCAGATTCCCTTTAATTGATGCGATGCGCGTATCCAGAGGAATTATTCACCTTCAATCATTTAGCATTGTTTTTGTTGTTGTTGTTGTTTTCTTTTTGAGTAATACTAAGCATTCAGAGTAGTAGAGGAAGTGATGAAGGTTGTGTCAGTGAAATCAGCAGCTCTGCCCAGTCACCACCTGCCGCTTCGCTTTCTCTTCAGGGATTAGCTGTGTTTACTGCAGCTGGAGCCCAAAGGAGAGAGAGAAACACGGACCTTGGACTCAACGACGAAGTAAAAACAGAAATATGCTTTACTCCTCCTTTTATCTGCCTCTTCAAATGGCCTTGAGCAGCACACTTCATTCTCCGATTGTACAGGACTCAATTAAAAAGAGCGTCGCCGCTGCTCAACCGGCATTCGGAGGAGAAACGAAGGTTGAAGTTATAAAGGAGGAAAATTAAAAAGAGGTTGTATTTTTTGTTGTAGTTGTTTTTTTGTTTTTTCTTGCATCTAGAAATGAATTTAGTTGATTTGGGGGACAATTGGGTGCCTCCTGTGAAAATACCCAAATTACATGTATTCATGTGTCCCAATTTGCAGAGAAGCGTCAATGAATGGGCTGTAAAAGCCAGAGAAGGTCAGCACGAGTTTTTTAGTAAAGATGGTGAAGAATCTTTAGGAAGGCTGAAGTAAAAGAAACAGCAGATGGCCTCTCTCTTTCTCTCTCTCTTGCTCTTTCTCTCTTTCATCCGTTCTGATGTTTATGAGCTTCTCTTTGTTGCCTGCTTTCTCCTGCAGGCTGGATGATCGATGCTGACAGCAGGCCCAAGTTCAAGGAACTGGCTGCAGAATTCTGCAGAATGGCCCGTGACCCCCAGCGGTACCTGGTCATCCAGGTACACTCACTGCCTGGACACTTATGTGACAACAGTTATTTTTACAAACCGGATATAGGAGGAGATTACCGTCTCCTTAATGGTAAATGGTAAATGGAATGAACTTATATAGAGTTTTTCCAATCATTTTGACCACTCAAAGCGCTTTACAGTAGAGTCACATTCACCCATTCGCACTCACAAACACTCACACATTTATACACCGATACGCAGATTGGTTGGCAGTTTGTCTAATAAATAAAACATACTTTTGTTATCTTTTCCTGGCATAAGAAGTTTATGTGAGGAACATTTAAGATTGACAAAAGGAGTAAACCTGACGATTAAACGAACTACGTTCCTGTTTCTGTTTCGGCGTTAGGGAGACGACCGCATGAAGCTGCCCAGCCCCAATGACAGCAAGTTCTTCCAGAGCCTGCTGGACGAGGAGGACCTGGACGACCTGATGGACGCCGAGGAGTACCTGGTACCTCGAGGTTTCAACATGGCCGCCACGTCGGCCTCCGCAAGGCCCCGCGTCGACTCCAACCGAGTAAGAGTACTTCTCTCGTTCAGCAAAACATCTTCAGTTTGGTGAAGTGATAAAACATCAAACTAAATGTCTCCACAGTAAGACATGAACTCAGCACCAATGAACGGATCAGCAGGTCTGGCAAACTGTAACTTCATAACCCAGAACTTGTAACATATTACAGCTTAATTCTGTTCACCGGAAGCTAAATCATAACCCCAACACATAATTTAACAAATAACATTAGATAACTGTAAATACTCAGCATACAACATATTCTGTTACTGCTTCATCTGATGAGTTCATAACATGGGATGTTTGCGAGTAATTTGTAAAAGTTCATAAAACTTTTAAGTTACCCCAGAAGAAGGCAGCAAAGTTACATTTACAGCATTTTACCATTAAGCCATGCAGTTTCATAAGAATCATCTGAAAATAACTGTTTCCTAAATCTGATGTAGTTTGAAAACAAATCCCTAAGGTATTTTGTCCCTAAAGATAAACTAAAGTGGTTTTTAAAACGGGTTTTAACCTATCATTATAGAGTGAGAGTAAAAAGAAATCTCACCCCGAAGAGTCTGTGGTTCTTAATGTATAAATAAACAAGTTATTTAAAGATTTAACTTCAAGTCTCTCAAACTCCCACTGACTCCACCATGTCATTATTTATTGGTTAGTGTTGGGATCAGGACTATTAAAATAAAACTGTAAAAACTACAATTTGAGTTCCGTTCCTGTCCTGTCCCAGGTCCTTCGCCGTGGTCTGGGAACTCTCGCGAGATACAAAGAGACGTATGCAGCGTGATGGCGTCACAGAAGCTCAGAATTTAATCCAATCAGACACAAAGAATCAGACACACAGAGCAGAACAGATAAACATGCAGAGTTACATACAATTACCTGAGATACGTAGACTTACAGACAGACAAACATGCAAGACGTCTTGGAGGAATATAACCAGACCCACAAGCAGTGAAAACCGGATATATTTCTGAATTATTTTTGGTGTAAGCAGATTATATTCGCCGTGGGAGGTTCCTGCTTCAAGCAAGGCGTTCCTTGCTTCGACCAATGAGAAGCTGTCTCCTAGCCCTACTAAAAACGGGACCTCCTTACAATTTGGTCAAGACATCAAAGAGAATTTTACTTCTTTGATGTTACCAGACCCCTGAAGTCCCGCTGACTTTTACAACTTACAAATGCCTCAGGAGACTTAGCTGTATCCAAACAGATAGATAACAAACTGCATATATTGTTTTAGACCAAATTGTCTTAAGGTGAACTGTAGGTCAATACTTCAAAGACGACCATAAATTCAGGTTTTATTATACCAATTTATGCAATGTCCTGACTCAGGCAGGGTCAGAAGATTTCCTGTCGCCTTCCTTAAGCACAAACATCCCAAGACTTCACAAATCTCTGTGAATTCCTGAGTTTTCTACTTTAAATCTTTTAATTTGCTGTTTGGTCTGTTATTTCTCCCAACATGTCTTTGATATTTAAACTTATCTAAACTACAAAAATAATCAGGTCCATAAACTATTTTCAATACAAAACAAAACATTTTCAATTTACTTTTATCATTGACTAATTTTCATTCTAATAAAGCAAAACATTCAATTCAAAGCATGCAAAATTAAAGTATTCTTTATGATATCAGTCTGAAAGTTTAAACTCACAGTCTCAGAGTTCAGAAGTGCATGGGTCAACCGTTTATTGTGCCAAATGTTGCCTAATTGGCCCTTCTTTCCTGAGATAGGAATGTGTTCCTGGTTCTCACACAGATATGCTTCTAACCTCCTGGGGTTTTGTCCTCAAGCACTTTCAAATGCTGATTCTGTGAGCTTCCAACCCCCAGAAGCTGCATCTGAGATTAGTGACCCAAAATTCCTAGTTCTAATTAAAAGATAAAACCAACTCAAACACTACAAAAATGGTTATCTAAGTAAAAGATTCACTAAACTACAGCACTAAAAATGGTTATATGATTAAATTCAACAAAACACTTAACAATGATTATATTTCCTACAACAGTCCCCCTTTTGAGGTCTGACTGTAATCAGACCTCACAAACAAATGGATTGTAATTCGCACCAGAGGAATCCATAGTACTCAGAGCAAACCAACACATCATCACACCTGTTCACTAATCCTTACTCAGTCCCCCTTTTTACACAACACCTATCACCTCCAGTTCCTCCTCATCCTCAGCACCACGGAAGAGCATCTGATAAGGAGGCGGAGCAGGTGGACCACCGCTCCCTTTCTCAATGGAAACTGTAATAAGCCTAATTATGAGAGAACGTATACAAGGAACACAACAGCAACCACATGTCACCACTATGGCCACAAAAGTAGCCAGAGAAACTATCAGTGACATCACAATCCCTTTCCATTTACCAAACATAGTGGAAAACCACCTGTCCAAACCACCATCAATTCCTGAATTTTCATGCATCGTTTTACTCAGAGATTTCAAACCTTCCAAAGCTCTTGTAACAGAACCATCTGGAGCTGTGTTATTTGGAATAAAAGTGCAGCAGCTGTCTTGGAAATAAAAACAAACCCCCCCTTTTTCAGCCAACAGCATGTCGAGAGCCATCCGATTCTGAATCGTCATCAAAGAGGTAGGGGCCAACTGATCTTTCAAACCCCCCACAGCGTCCCTAGTCAGGTTGGTGAGACGCAAAAGATTGTAATGTACATAATTAATCCGGTCCACATTCTTATTTGGTGTGACAGGAAATAAGGCAGAAATCAGGGGTAAATTTTCAAACCCCGCCGCAATTTGATCAGCTAATTTATATTGATCCGGGACCCCTCTTGGCACGCCAATAGCATCAATATAAGTAGGAGAATTAACAGTCAAATCAAATTCAACATCCACTCGTGACTGACGCACCTGTCGTTTATGTCTCCGGATCAAAGAATCCAACACCTGTGGGGGATCTACGGTGCCAAGCCTGTCTCCTATAACCGCAAGTGGAACCGCCAAGCGAGTCATCGCACACACACCAACAGCCTTTGGAGGAATCCGCACATATAATTTATCACCCCCACAATAATAATACAGTCCAGCTCTGGCCCAATGTCCAATTCTAGTTGCTGGCAAAGTAACATTACACCAATCAGTGGGAATCTGTCCCAACTGAAACCCAGGTGCAGAGTGAGTAAAATCAAAACACACATAAACTCCTTCACCTTTCACCAGAAGAAAAGTTCCTGTCTGAGTGAAATTACTAACAGGTGGATATAATGCGGCAAGTGCAGTACAATTCACCGGATTAGCTTCACCTGTTATCCTCATCATACAATCAAAACCCCAACTATCTCCTAAATGTAACGGTGCGGGTTCAGTATAAAGGTGGGGTCTAGCAGTGGCACACGCAATACAATTCCCAAGACTAGTTTCTGTCGCTGTTTGAACCATCCAATTTAGCCATAAGTTTTTATCCTTATAACCAGTTGCAGTTCGAATAATGTCCAATGGGGTGACTGCAGTGTAATCAATCTTAGCCGCATATTGATCAGGAACTGGACGTTCCATGTCCTCTGTACTGTCAGGTCTGATCAGATTAATTTTAATCACACCCAGCGGATCTTTAGCATCAACAGAGGCACCCAAAGTTAAATAAACAGCTGAATCTGCTGGATATTTCCTAAAGAAAGCAGTTCGCATATTTGAGATGGTTAACACAAGAGGGTTATAACCTGTCACTGGAGAACCTGGCAGTCTCCCGCGTCGTAAGGTGATCTTGTCATATTCTGCAACAGATTTATAAAAATACGGTGGATTCCAAGATGAGCCCACCATTCTGAAGGCCGCACCCCAGTTTGGACACAATTGTCGAAACCCATTCTCCTGAGTAATACAGTGCCGCTGGAAGGGCAAATCTGCACATAAATAAAGAGTCGTTCTCTGCCAATACTGAGGGCCCGTCCAGCAGCGGCGTGTTACTGCACACAAGTCAATTTGAAAATTAGTCAACGTGCCCAGAGTATAATTCAACTCAATCCCACGATATTTAGTAAGGCACTTATCAACCGGGAAATTCAAAGAACGCTTCACACGAGTAGTCCCATTTTCACCAGACAATCCACGTCCGACTAACATGTGTCGGGAGTCAAGTGCCTGATCAAAAATGAATCCACTCGTGGACTTACCCAAAATCCACATTCCTGTCATAACCATGGCGAAAAACACACATATCATCAGCTTCCACCGCTGAGCCGTATGTCTCAATGGAAACTCCATACTCAGATCCTGTCAGAGTTAATCCTGTGATGTCCAGACAATCAATACCCAGCGAGCGTTTCCACACTTCAAACAAAATATAAGAATAAAATGTAACATGCAAAGACACCTTATGATGTAGAATATAAAAACTTCTAAAAAACTCAAAACAATCCGACTCGTGATACAAAAATACCCAAAATATGCATGAAAAAAATAAAATTATGATCTCAGACAATCACTAAAATGTTCTATAACCTGAAAATCAATAGTAACAACAGAATCACAATTTTGTCACAAAAATCAACACAATATCAAAACAACCAAAAAATACAGAAATTACAAAAGATTTTTTTTTTTTTTTTTTATCAAAGTTCGTGTGTCTTCTTTGGTGATCCTCTTCTTAAACAAAAATATGAGTTTCACAAAAAATAGTTCGAATGGACGCGCAAAAACGAAGGTTCATAAAGAGTTCGCAAAATCAACGATATAAAAAACGCAAACGTGGGGTCAATGTGTGATCCTCTTGAAGCTTGATCCGTTTTATACCCTGATCAGGTATTCAAAGCTCAGGTTTCACACCTGAGTAACCGTTGCTCACTGAGAATTGGATTATTATGCCAATTAAACAGTGAGGTTAAAGAGAAATTTCAATCTCCTCTTCTCTCAATATATTGAGACCGAAACAGGATTATTATGCCTGTTCGGGTCTCTGAAGACGTCAAAACTCAGGAAGCAGAAGTAATCTCAGCAGGGATTCCCGCTGCACTTCTCACTTGAACCGTTGAACCTCCTTGGTCTGGGGAACTGCGTGACGAAGCTCCTCCGTCTGAAGGCTGAAGCTGCAGGTCCTCCTGTACGTCTGAAAGAGCACGCTGGGGCTCCTCAGCTTGTGCGCACTGAGACCAATGGAACCAGGTGTCTCCTTTTCCTTGCAGACGGACAGCGTGCGACGTCCTCTCGACGACTCGATATGGTCCAGTGAAACGGGGCTCCGACCACTTCCTTTTGATGATCTTTAGCCGCACCCAGTTGGTTCCTGGAACCGGTCCTGCGTCTGGACGTTCCTGTGTCGTCTGGTGTCTTGCAAATTCAGCTGCCAGATTCTGTAACTCATTAAAGAAATCTTTATGAGATAAATGTGCAAGTTCACCTTTCCATCCTGGAATCCGGGTCCCCGGTCCTGGAAACATCCGTCCTGTGTGTAGCTCATATGGAGAGAATCCTGTGGATTGGTTAATGGACATTCGGACAGACATCAAAGCAATCGGCAAACCATCTACCCAATTTAATTTGGTATGTGCACATATTTTAGCCAATTTTTGTTTAATTGTTTGATTTAATCTTTCAACCTTGCCTTGGGATGGGGGATGATATACTGTACCAAACGCATGTTTCAATCCTAGGATCTGCTCCACTGTCTGCAGGTCCTGGTTCCTGAAATGAGTGCCGTTGTCTGATCTTATCTTTTCTGGAAATCCGTGTGTTGGAATATAATGATTGATCAGACACTTTATGACAGTTTTGCTGTCCTCCTTCTTAGCTGGCCACGCCTCTGGCCAACCTGAGTATGCGTCCACACACATCAATACATACCTGTATCCTCTAACAGGTGTAATCATATCTGTAAAATCCACAATTATTTCCTTACCTGGCTGTGTGGTCAGGGGGAAATATCCCCTTGGTAGTTTAATAGTGGGTTTTGCATTGTGTTGTCCACAAAGTTCACATGTTTTCACATGATTTTTTACCATGTCCCTCATAAATGGATGCCACCAGTTTTCCCAAGTTTTTTAACATCTGTGCAATACCTACATGTCCAAGTCCGTGAGCTTCCTGAAGAACCTGAATTCTCATGTTAGGAGGAAGGATTACTTTACCGCTCGGTCCCCTCCAGAGTCCTTCATTGCACACGGCACCTCTCGATATCCAGACTGATCGTTCCTCCGGTGAGACTCCTTTCTGATGAAAGATAATTTTTTCCAAATGAGTTTGTTCCATTAACTCAGTTTCTGTACTTACCATCAGAAGAGACGGCAAATATCCAGCTGCTCCTTTGGCAGCCTCATCTGCAGCAGCATTCCCTGCTGCCACTCTGGTCTTGCTTTGATCATGTCCCCTGCATTTAATCACAGCAACAGATTTTGGCAGCAACAGTGCCTCTGCCAAGGTTTTCATCTCATTTTCATGTTTTATTGGCTTTTGTGCAGCAGTGAGAAATCCTGCTCTAAGCCACTGAGGAAGTTCTACATGCACAGCGCTAGCCACATAGGCTGAATCACTGTATATGTTAACCCTCAGTCCTTCAGCCAATTTAAGAGCTTCAATCATTCCCATCAGCTCTGCTCTCTGTGCCGATTGGGCACCCTTTAACCTTTCTGCTTTCAATACCTGAAACTCACTTCCCAAATCTTCCACAATGGCATATGCTGCTCTTAACCCATCCGTATCATGTTTAAAACAACAACCATCTGTGTACAGATTTCTCACATCATCACCTCCTAAAGGGGATGCTTGTAGATCCGGTCTGATTTTTTCTGCCTTTTGTACCAACTCCTCACAATTATGTGGCTGTCCTGTTTGCATCCTATCAGCCATATTTACCCCGTCATGTACAAAAGTTACATTAGGTGATTCCAAGATTTTGCTCAGTTTTTGTTGTCTCAGTGTTGTCAATGTAAAGTGTTGAGAGTTCACATATGCCACTACACTGTGTGATGTCATAACCTGTAGAGGGTGTCCCATCACAATGTGCGCTGTCTTTTGAATCATTTTTCCAACGCCTGCTGCATGTCTGGTGCATGCAGGGTGTCTTTTTTCCATGGGGTCCAGCATTGCGCTGACGTATTGAAGAATCTTCCTTTCCCCCTCTTTTTTCTGATACAGAACGGCATTAACAGTCAGTTCTGTAACAGAAACATCCAAATAAAACGGCGAAGCATAATCTGGGATGGCCAACTGCACGGCAGCAGCTAATCTTTGTTTAAGACAAATGAAAGCATTCTCAGCTGCCGTAGTCCAAGTCAGAGCATGAGTGAGATTACGAATGCCATGTTCCCTGACCAACGCCCGTAAGGGGTCTGTCAGTCCAGTATAGTCAGAAACATAATTCCTACTATAACCAGTCAATCCGAGAAATGACAACATCTCCTTCACAGTACGTGGTTTGGGGTGACTTAAGATCGCAGATTTGTGACTGGGAGACATCTGAGTCCCCGTTCCAGTCACAATCCTCCCCAAAAAAGAAACTTGTTTCCTAGCAACCTGCAGTTTAGATTTACTTACTTTGAAACCCCTTTCTGCCAGGTGCAACAACACGCGTCGTGTGGCTTCAATACAAGACTCCAACGTTTGTGCTGCTAGCATCAGGTCATCCACGTACTGAATCAAAGTGACACCGTCAGGGAGCTGACAATCTGCTAGTTGTTGTTTCAAAACTTGGTTGAAGATTCCCGGAGAGAGAGCAAAACCCTGAGGGAGACGAGTGTATCTCAGCTGCTGACCCCTGTAGGTGAAAGAGAATATGTCCCTGCAGTTCTCATCTAAAGGGAGACAAAAGAAAGCGTTAGCCAAGTCCACACAAGAGAACCAGGTCTGGGATGGATCAAGGTTCGTCAAAGCCACATGAGGATTTGGAACTGGCACTGTAGGGGTCAACAAAACAGAATTAATTGCCCTCAGATCATGTGCCATTCGATATTTACCTGTCCCTTTCTTTTCAATAGGTAAAATAGGAGTATTCCAGCCGGAGGTGGAAGATTCTAACACCCCCGCTTCCAGAAGACCCCTGATCGTGTCTGCTATCCCCTCCTCTGCCGCCTGCTTATGTGGATATTGTGACCTCCATATAGGAGGACCCGGCTGCAGAGCAAACGTAACAGGCGTGATGTCAGCCAACCCCACATCAGTGGGCCCTGCAGCCCACAGAGACTCAGGCAGAGAAGTTAACATTTGAGCTGCAGTCGGATGATCAGTCAATTCCCTGCCATGATGTCTGGGAAGCTGAACATGTCCCATAACCACAGAATCCACAGCGGAACACCTAATTTTGTACGTGTTTGTTGAAGGAGAGAAAAGGAGATCAGAAGCAACAGTATTCTGCCAGTCAGCAACATTGAGGGAGCGTTTTACCACGCCTCCTAATTCCATCGCCTGATGTCCAGGATGCAGAGCCAAAGAAATATGTGGTACAGCCTCATCCTGCATCTTATACCAAATCAACTGTTCCTGGGTCAGATTAACCGCCGCAGCCACACCCTCCGGTGCCACAAAGATGTCCTGTGAAAACACAGTCCAATCTTTACCCGCCAACTGCGCTTCAAACTGTTCCTGAAACCATTCAGTCTGGTGTTGGTCATAAAAGAAAGTTACGTGAGGGACATCAGGAGGCGTTCCATAAGGAGCAAGTGCTTGGATCCAGGGCTTCCAAAGCAGAAAACAAGACAGAATCCCAGCATGTTCAGTCGTCTCTGGCTGCAATACACCCCAGTATATGTCCGAGAGCTGCTCCTCAGCTTGTTGCAGCAAAAATTGTCCATGTGTATAGACAGGAGAGCAGGTGTGAGACGATCCATCAGGAAAAGTGACCATTAGTCCATCTGGTCCACACAAAATGGTTGCCCCCAAAGCAATCAACAAGTCTCTCCCCAATAAATTCACAGGAGAGGAGGGGGAACACACAAAAGAATGTGTCAGTGTTTGTCTGCCCACGACTGTGTGCAGAGGTGTGGAAATCGGCAGAGTCTGTTTCACCCCAGAGAAACCAACCACTGAAATTGTCCGATCAGAAAGTTTTTGCGCAGGCATGACAACATTCATGGTGGAATATGTCGCTCCTGTGTCCACCAAAAATGGTAAAGAATGTCCATCAACTGTCACATCAATCAGGGGATCTGCCAACGCGCCCTGATGCAAATTTCTCTCCGGGGTGTGTCAGTACTGTCCAGACTGAGAGTACTGTCCAGGATGCCGTGGAAGCAGAGCAGCATTCGGAGGCTGCTGCGGCATCTGATCCGGCCCTGCACCAGCTTGTGCAGGAGGCTGTGTGTTGTGAGGGCACCGTCGAGCCCAGTGACCCTCTTCTCCACAATAAAAACACACGTCTCTGTTCATTGAGCCTCGTCCACCCCGTCCTCGCACACCTGGCCAAACAGGCGCCCTCCGACGCCCCCCACGCCACCTTGGAACACCAGACTGCCAACACGGATCTGCATATATGTACGAACCAGGTTGCGCCGCTGCAGCAGGAGCCCGACCCGGAACAGGAAATGATGCAGGAGGAGTCGCCAACAGAGCCTTAGCCTCCTTCCGTCCCTCTTTTAAGAGAGACATCTTGTGTTTGGCTTCCTCTAATTGAAGTTTCAGCAATTGTTTCTTATATTCTTCCTGTTCCTTCTGCACGTCCTTCTCCTCGTCCTGTGATAACTGCAAAAAATGTATTAAATGCAACTCCCACTTTGCGTGGTCACAACTCCTCAACTCTGGATTTTTTCTCATCATATCAGCGACAGAGGGGGGGATACCATCCAAGACCGCCTGACGAAAATGTGTTCTCATTAATGTGGCAGAAGACGGATGTACCCCAGTTTGTCGTCTCCATATTTCTATTGCTTTATCTAAAAACACTTTAGGGTGTTCTTTGGGGTCATAAATAAATTTAGGAATGACTGAGAGAGATACAGGGGGAAACATGTCTCTTAAAACAGCACCTACAGCAGTCAGCACAGCCGAGAGTGCCGTGTGATCAGGCAGATTTGTAGTACCTGCAGAGATCTCAACTTCCCGACAGTTTGTCACTGTTGTTGCACGACCCAATATGGCTCTAAAATCCCCCAAAGCTAATGTCAAGCCTCTCGTCAGGGAATCCAATTCATGCAGCCACAGAGTAGCTCCATCAACCAGAGAAGGTAACTTCTCCATAAGGATCTGTAAATCTCCAAAAGAAAACGGTTTATATTTATGTCCCTGTTCTGTTGCTAACAACGGCATAACCTGGGCAGAGGAGGCCTCAGACTGCAAAGATGCAGCATCTGAGTGACGTGGTAATGTTGAAATACTAGTAGTCAAACTCTGTATATTACTGCTCAACCTCTGCTCAGATTGTAACAACGCCTTGTGCACAGAATCAAAATCAGCAAATGTGGGGGAAACCACACTCTGTGGCGTAGAAATGTCTGGAGGAGAAGGGCCAAAGACACTGTCCTGCATGTGTGGTAACAGAGTCCCATTATCATTGACCGTGGAGTAGAAATGTACCGCGCAGCGCCCCCCTCAGATGATGAAGAGGAATGCACCGAGTCTTCCTCTGACAAGGGAACTTCTTCCACAAGACGGCCCACTAATTTCATATCCAAATTCAGTTGTACCTCCCCTTTTTCCCCCTCCAAACAGGAAGCGTCGGAGGCGGGGACAACTGCAGCGCCACGAGCGTGTTGTGAAATTTGAGCCACAGCTGGAACAGGCGCCGAAGGAGGCAGAGAAAAACAAATATTCTCACGCTGAACACGATCCGCCATCGGGAGGCCATCAGAGACAGATCGAAAACTAATCAGAGACGCCGGGGATGTAGACATTGAAAGAGGCGCTCCCTGTACTGGCGGGGAAACCGAAACAACCGGAGGCGCACGAGCTTTAACAAAATCCCACTCCGCTTTCCCCATTCGCACATCCAGTAATGGATACAGTCCCGTATAAAAAGGGTTATAATTGTTATAAGGAGGAGGTAATGAATCTTCAGATTGACTCAGTACTTGCGGAGGTTTCTCAGAAAACGGCTCCGAGCTGTCCACTACCTGGACTTCAGCTGAATCGGCGTCCTGCGTAACTGGCCGGGTCTTATAAAGATGATCCGTTCCCTGCCATGTTACTAAAAGGTTAGCCCAGAGACGCCTGTCCTGATTCAGTTTTTTCAATTGTTTAGTGAAAGATGCCCTAGTGAACAGATTAGCCTTATCCTGTTCTTCCTGCACGGCATCTCTCTTCTCCACAGCGCGCTTCAAACAGGCATTTAAAATCAGACCCAAAGGCGCCTCGGACGTAATGACGTCATCCTGTTCACGGACCGCAGTTTCTAACAAGGATTTCAAGGCATCCTCCGAAAGATGAAGAGAATCTAATCCAAGCTGCTGATCATATATGTTAATCAAATCTGCAATCTGCTCTTTCAATGATTTCCACGGCCCAACCCCATATGAATAAGCCATTTTATCATCAGTCAGTGCACAAGCCATGAATAACAACAAAACCACAGTAGCAAACAAACAGCAGGGTCAAACGCAGCAGCTCAAATACACACTCACAAACCCACGGAGTCAGACGCACACACCATAACACAGAACAGGCAATTATGACACACAAAGACACATAATAAAAAGACAATGAAACACAAATCACACACTCACACAGAGAAAACTACAGACTACACCAGGTACAAAGAAAACAAACAGATAGTATAGAAAAATAAGAGCCGGCTATTTATACAATGCGAACAACACCTTCCGCAGACTTATTTAACTATTTCATTTACTCATCACTTCCAGTCTGCTACGAGCCGGTCAAGCTCAATCGAGAAAACGCCGTTCAATCGACTGATTCCCCTACACTTTTTGTAGGTAAGCAGGAAGGTCGCGTCACCGTAATAAACCCGTCCGAATTAGAATTTCGCCGCAACGGATCCCAGACCCGTCCGGACCCAGTTCCCAGAACTGTTCAGCCAATCGACCTTAAAATGGTGAGTCCACTTTTGGAACGAGCAATTTATTTCCTCAGTCGATTCAGACTGATTAAAAACACACCAACTATGCCAAATTATTGTTTTTTGGAGACGGTTAAATTCCAAGGTCACAACTACCTAGCTTCAAAAGCAGAGTGTGCAGCTCTGCTGAGCGTGCCAAAGCTCCCCGCTTGCTCCGTGTGTTCAACAATTAACCATTAAATCAAATATGCTCAATTTCGGTTGAAGATTCCGTACGCATTGTACACAGAAAGTAATTCTGAACACCTGGAACGCCACTCACAAGATGGCGCTCACAAGATGGCGCTTACTACAAACCGAAAGCAAAAAATGAATTAACTCACCGTTTGCAGTTAAACACCGCAACGAATCCTCAGCGTCCCCACAGAGGGTTCCAGACCGCGCAACCGGACGAGCCTCCAATTGTTGGGATCAGGACTATTAAAATAAAACTGTAAAAACTACAATTTGAGTTCCGTTCCTGTCCTGTCCCAGGTCCTTCGCCGTGGTCTGGGAACTCTCGCGAGATACAAAGAGACGTATGCAGCGTGATGGCGTCACAGAAGCTCAGAATTTAATCCAATCAGACACAAAGAATCAGACACACAGAGCAGAACAGATAAACATGCAGAGTTACATACAATTACCTGAGATACGTAGACTTACAGACAGACAAACATGCAAGACGTCTTGGAGGAATATAACCAGACCCACAAGCAGTGAAAACCGGATATATTTCTGAATTATTTTTGGTGTAAGCAGATTATATTCGCCGTGGGAGGTTCCTGCTTCAAGCAAGGCGTTCCTTGCTTCGACCAATGAGAAGCTGTCTCCTAGCCCTACTAAAAACGGGACCTCCTTACAATTTGGTCAAGACATCAAAGAGAATTTTACTTCTTTGATGTTACCAGACCCCTGAAGTCCCGCTGACTTTTACAACTTACAAATGCCTCAGGAGACTTAGCTGTATCCAAACAGATAGATAACAAACTGCATATATTGTTTTAGACCAAATTGTCTTAAGGTGAACTGTAGGTCAATACTTCAAAGACGACCATAAATTCAGGTTTTATTATACCAATTTATGCAATGTCCTGACTCAGGCAGGGTCAGAAGATTTCCTGTCGCCTTCCTTAAGCACAAACATCCCAAGACTTCACAAATCTCTGTGAATTCCTGAGTTTTCTACTTTAAATCTTTTAATTTGCTGTTTGGTCTGTTATTTCTCCCAACATGTCTTTGATATTTAAACTTATCTAAACTACAAAAATAATCAGGTCCATAAACTATTTTCAATACAAAACAAAACATTTTCAATTTACTTTTATCATTGACTAATTTTCATTCTAATAAAGCAAAACATTCAATTCAAAGCATGCAAAATTAAAGTATTCTTTATGATATCAGTCTGAAAGTTTAAACTCACAGTCTCAGAGTTCAGAAGTGCATGGGTCAACCGTTTATTGTGCCAAATGTTGCCTAATTGGCCCTTCTTTCCTGAGATAGGAATGTGTTCCTGGTTCTCACACAGATATGCTTCTAACCTCCTGGGGTTTTGTCCTCAAGCACTTTCAAATGCTGATTCTGTGAGCTTCCAACCCCCAGAAGCTGCATCTGAGATTAGTGACCCAAAATTCCTAGTTCTAATTAAAAGATAAAACCAACTCAAACACTACAAAAATGGTTATCTAAGTAAAAGATTCACTAAACTACAGCACTAAAAATGGTTATATGATTAAATTCAACAAAACACTTAACAATGATTATATTTCCTACAACATTAGATATGATCATAAAATGGACAAATTCTTGACAAACAATGAACACACATTAAGAGATGCCACAGCCAGCAAAATTAAAGATGTGCTTCATTGTTACCTTTAGCATTCAAAGGTGTGAAAATTCTACCTTCTGCTTTCTTCTGTTTTTGTCATTTTTGTCCCAAATGTCTCAGAACATCAAACAAACACATTTGTTCCATTTGTTATGGAAAAACACACAGGCATTCAGACCAACGCGGCCCGAAGTTAATGAGAAAACATCACAAATGAATGTTTCACCATGTTTTGGTCTATTTGTCTCGTCACGCTGAGTCAGACCTGCAGAGTTAAGAAGTCACTTAAAAACAGTTCCTACTGCGAATGAAAAAACATCAGTCTGGTCAGAGTTACATAAGCACTGATATGTTTTGGACCATTTTGGATCATTTGCAATAAAGTCACAATAATGCATTAGTGTGTAAAAAATGCAGGGATTTGTTGATTTTTGTGTGTGTGTGAATTTTGATGAAAAACTGGAGGGACTGCTAACGCCTGATAGAGTTCTGCACTCAGATTATTATGATGAAAATTTGCTTTATCTGCAACGTGTTGTGAAAGCAAATACACAAGACAAACACTTTCCTACATTAAACACATTAAAGAGAAAGTTTTCCACAAACACAAAAACTTAAAACTAGATAATTTGGGTCTAGTTTTAAGTTGGCTGTTCCACCAAATGTCTTCATTTCTGAAGATTTCCATCTCTGTATTTTGATCTTCCTGAGCCACTGTCCTTTAGAAGGACTCAGAATGGTTCAGAGCTGGGACTAAACCAGTGATTTCTTTCTGCTCTTGCTCCGCCTGTTGCTTCATTTCCATTCCAGCACTCTGCCTTAAATCTGGGCTCTTTATGCTCCTGGGTCCCCAGGCCCCCAGTTTCATTACTCAGCGCTTTCTAAGCAAATAACACTTCCCCTCCTAAACGGCCCGAGCCGTTTGCTAATGCAGGCTAATGCAGTATGCACCTTGGGCTGCAGGAACAACATGCCTATCATGCAATCTGCATGTTGGAGGTGAAGGACTGCAAGCTCTGCTCCGACTGTCCAGTCACATCCTGAAGTTATTGTTTGACCTCTGAAGACGTGGCTCTGCCTCCATGGTCAGCAGAAAGGAGCAGATAATGACTGGCTGAGGAGGAGGAGGACAGACAGAACCACAGGACATTTCTGTCTTCTTGTCTTTTGTTGCTCTGCTCCTGTAATTGTTGCTTAGCGTTCAGTGCTTGATGAAATGAACGAAGCCTTCAGCCTGCGGTGAGCCAACACCAGAAGGCCTCTGCTTGTTGTGTCATCTTCTAGCTTTTCTTCTGGGTTCTGGTTCTGTTTTGATGTTAGAGTGCTAAAGTTGCGTCGTCGGCCGACCGCCTTTCACCATCACTGCTGTCTTATGGAGGAAGAAAAAAAACTGTAAAGGATTCACGCTTTTCAGGCTTCCTGCATCAGGTTGAAAAGTATAAATATAAATGATCACAATGAGTTTACTAGAGGTTAAGGGTTAAATATAGAACCACCTGGAAAAAATGGATGGATGGATGGATGGATGGATGGATGGATGGATGGATGGATGGATGGATGGATGGATGGATGGATGGATGGATGGATGGATGGATGGATGGATCCCTGCTGGTACCTCAGGCTTGTTCATTAACTGCAACATTACAAGTTAAGATTGTGAATTAATAACTTGTGGTTACATTTAAATAGTTATTAACCTGCAGTGTAAGTAGCCATTTAAGAATGCCAATGTTTCCCTCAGAACCAGTTTGGCTATCGGGACGGGGGCCCGAACACAGTGGAGGGTCCCCTAGTGGGGGCCCATGGCGGAGGGAACCAGGAGGCGTCTGGCAGCCAGGGCCCGGTTCTGGAGGACCAGCGCTGTAACGGGAGCCTCCATAAAAGCAGCCAGAGCCAAGCGGGGGCGGAGGACCCCGGGGCCCAGAGGTACAGCGCCGACCCCACCATCTTCCTGGGGGACAGAACGTCCAGAGGGGACACCGACGAGGACGGCTACATGACGGCCATGAAGGACAAGAGCTCCTCAGGTACTAGAAGCAGAAGCAAAGCATGATGGGACTTTCCATGCTGTTCCTCATTGCCTCGCCGTTGCATGCTTCACTTCTTCATTTCATCTTGGCTTTATTGATTAACATTCTGAATGAGTTTGCATCAACAGCGGTTTGTGTCAGCTCCCACCAAAGAACCATGCTCTGCCTTTGATCATAACTCAGCGCACCAGGCCTTTTCCTGATTCCTGAGTTGCCTCAAATGCAACAAAGCCCCAAGCAAAACGCATCAGAGTGGAGGCGAGATCGATGGAAGCAATGGAGGAGGGTCGTTGCTTTTCCACTTTGACCCCAGCAGATGGAGCTTGCAGAGCCAAAGAACTGCTGGTGTCCTGCCCATCTGGTCCTCAGCAGCTGCCATTACCAACCCTGATTAGTCACTCATCTCTTTCCTTTAGATTCCATTCATTCATATTTTCTTTTCCTTTGATTTCATGTCTGTCTGTCTGATTAGTTCATGGTCTTCTCCCTCTGATCTGTTCTGCAGAGTACCTGAACCCCGTTGAGGAGAACCCGTTTGTATCCAGACGTAAAAACGGCGAGATCCACGCGTTGGACAACCCGGGCTACCACAGCACGCCCAACAGTCAGCCCAAAGGAGAGGACGAGTACATCAACGAGCCCCTTTACCTCAACACCTTCCACAGTCCTGCTGAGCTGGGCTTGGAAGCCCTGAGAAGGAACGGTCTCCCCTTACCCAGCATGCCTCCGTCCTCCATCTCAGCCTCAACGCCAGGCTCCCACCTCCCGCTCACCATTCAGACCAGTCTGCCCCACTACCCCCTATCCTCGGCCCAGCCGTCTCCGGCCGGCCTGCCCTGCCTCCATGCTCCAGCAGCTCACATCCTCCACGCCCACAACGCCATCAAACCTGTAGGGCCGCCTGGAAATCCAGGTGGCTCAGTCCCTCCCAGCCAAACAGGAACTTCAGCTCCAGCCCAGGTGAGCCAATCAGGTTCCCTGTCCACTTCGTCCACCCTTTGCCACGGTAGCCTGCCAGCCTACCAGAGCTACACCACCTCCCATCCCGGCAGCCTGCTGAAGCATGGAGGGCATATGTCAGGGAAGGCCAGCGGGAAGAAGCTCAAGGTAACCTTTGACAATCCTGAATATTGGCAGCACAGCTTGCCTCCAAAATCCTCCTTACAGGTGGCCCCTGACGGGGCGCAGGGAGGCCCCGCCAACGCCAAGCTTTTCTACAAGCAGAATGGACACATACGGCCCCCAGTGGCTGAAAACTCTGAGTACATGTCTGAATTTGCCCTGAAGTCCGGCACCGTTCTGCCGCCTCCACCCTACAGGCAGAGAAACACTGTGGTCTAGATCCTCCACCAGCTCTAGCCTCCTGCCACCCAGACATCCTTTCTGGTTCCACCATCAGTGGCGTCAAAGACCCGCCTGACTCTTTCCAGAGATTGCACCATCTGCTGTAGCAACATCCAAAGGAGTTGGACAGGTTCAACCAACTCAGACACCTTTCCTACATACTGTCCTTTTCCGTTTTTGTAGATATAGACTATCTTCCAACGCATTGAGATGGCCATGGCAACAAAGATCAGGCAACAAAAGATGGAGGCACTCTGTGATGTTGGCGCACAACTCTCAGACTTAAAAAGGATTGAGCTCTGGGGACATGAACTCACTGCCAGCCACCTCAGTGTCACTTTTGTGAGAGAAGCAAAAGGTTTTCTGTTATTTTCCAGCAAAAAAAAAAAAAACAAAGCCAGAAGATGAGCAATAGATTCCGAAACGAGAAAAATTAGTCAGGTTTTGAAAAAAAGCGAAATGTGAGAAACTGAGGCAGAGTTTGGTTTAGTTTTTGGAGAGAGCAGCAGAAACAGACTTATCAGTCATATTCAGTGTTTTTGCCTTTCGGATTATACCGCGTGTTCTTGAATTTTCCACTGAATATGTGAAACCCATCTAATCCTACTGTTACTGTGATACTGTGATGGCCAGAACTACAGTGATCTCTTTTATTTGTAGTTCAACCATAAACTGTAAACTAATCGCCTGAAAATCTCCTGGGCAACAACTGTTGTTTTTTTTTTTCTTTTTCTTTCATCATCAAGGAACAAAAAAGTACACTGGTATTACTTTTCTATACACTGGTTCCAGTGCGGAAAAGTTGCATTTTCGACACTGGTTTTCCATTCACACTGCAAAGCGAACTTTGAGGAGAAAATGTTATGGAAATTGCTGCATCCAGCCAAATTGTGTGTGAAGATCATCTGAAAAGGGTCAGAACTAAAAGTGGTGATCACAGGGCGAGAGAATGTCAGACATCTACTGGGAGGACGAGGGAAGGTTCCTACAAGCCGACTAATGAAGACCTCAAGGAATGAAGAAGGCAGCACCAGCAGAGCACAGGCTACTTTTTAATGTGTGGATCTGGGTTTGCATCAGTGTGACTGGGATGAGTGTGTGTGCGTGCGTGTGTGTGTGTGTTTCAGCAAGCCAGCTTGGCCCCTTTGAGAACGAGAGAAAAACAAGTTGCAGAAATCAGCCGCAGTGTAATTGACAGCTACAGTTATCCTCCAGCAGCAGGCCTATACAAAGGCCTTCAGACATATGGAACATGAGAATCCAAAGGTTAACTGAAGGCTCTTAGAGCGGGCCAATGGCAGCAAATCTTGTGAAACATTTCAGACTCCCTTCAAATCTGCTTGGTTGAGTTCAGGAACATGTGGTTTTATGCTGGATCTGTTGACAAACCCTTTTTATGGATGGAATTGGTCATGAAATGTTGATGGAACCATGTTCTTGGGTAACGTAGATGACGTTACTGCTAGGACACCAATACCTTAAACTCTTTAAGTTAATCTATTTTTACCAAAATATTGTGGTTTCTTACCAGCTATCGGGTGGCGTAGAGTTGCAGTTAGCTGTTAGCTTTAGCAACATGACTGACTATGTCTTTACTTTATAACTTGAAGTTCTGTACACACTTCAGAAACTCTGGCCACACCAGCATATTTCCTCTAACATCACCTTAAAAATGGTGTGAGGTAAAACGCCTTGGTGAACCTCAACACCGGTAACCAAACCATGCCTACTTCTTCTTTCCACTAGAACTGTTTTTTTTATGTTGTCATTTTTACCAAAGTAATTTGACTTTTTTGTACCAATAGTGCTTCCATCTTCAGTTGGTTTCTGTAGGTTTATGTGCAGACATAAGTTTCTTCACCAAGTGTCTCCTAAGTAATACCTTATGAATATGACAACTTTGATTTATTAAGCAAAGTTATGATAATCGTCAGTAGCATAAAGCCAAGAACCACAAAATTCCTCCAACTTCAATGTTCTTTATTGACACATATTTTTTAACACCTAAAGGACCAAGGACATTTACCTGTTAAGTATTTAATTTGCTTAATTTATTAATTTAATAAATTAATTAGTTTGACTGGACTCGGACTGGACGCCTTAAAAAACCTTTACATAACCGCCTCCACACTTATTGTGAAAACTTCCTGTTGGCATGCAGTCCAACGGGGTTCCTAGGGCCTTTGGAAGAGAACCTAGCCCACAGCACCACAGGTCCTCCATCGTATTCAACAGTGAACGTGAGGTGGAAATACTCTTTATTTTAGTTGTATGTTTGGCATAAGTAGTTTTGTAAAAAACTACAATTTGTAATAGGTAAAATGTTGGATTTTTCTAAAACCTTACACCTTTAAGAGGAGCTCTAGCAAATGTGGATGGTACTCCAGGTAACCAGTGTCTGTATGGTTGTTTGTGCTTCTTTTTTTCCTAATATAACGTTGGTCTCCCTCCCTCAGAAACTACATTTCTGTAAATTATTCAGTATAGCCTCAGTCCAAACAGAAACCCGCTGAAACAGCTGTTTGATCATTGAACAAGGTGAAAGCTTCACATCTTCTGTTTTAAATACACAATAAAACCACCACAATTTTACCGTATTATTTGAACTGCTGCCAAAATAATCTAACACAATGATTTGTAGTTACAATGACATTTTCACATTTGTTTTCAGTTTGGAAATGAAGACTAAAGCTAAAGTACTGAAAAAAATTTAGCTCTAGCATTTTGTTGAAAAGACTTTCCATCCAAACGATGAAATGACGCTGACATTTTACATTATTGTAGTTCCATAAGTCATTTGATTGATCTGTCATTTATTTATGCCATCCTCTGGTGTAAACAGAAACAGCCTGTAGCCAAAATCCATGGATCTGTTCCGTGTGTTCATGGCGTCATTTAATGTGTCCCCCTGTATTGTTCAGAATACCTGTGAAAAAAGAATTGATTAATCTTTCCTCTCAAGAAAACAGTCGTTAAATTCGTCACAGCTGCGTCTTCGGGCAAACTGCCACCAACGAAGAAAAATGTTGTTGGTGTTAAAAGTTTAAATCGTCTAATATTCTCCACTTTATATTGCTCAGCATTAAAACTGCTTTTGCATGTGGTGGAAAATTCCATGTGAGCTATTTTCTTATTTACCTTACTTATATATTGGAGCGTGTCTGAAAGGGTTTGACGATGCACATGTAAAAGCTGCGTACGTTTTTCATTTCCCCGGAGCGCTTTGATCAGAGACGCGGGTAGAAATTGTCTGTTTCCATCTTGTCCCACTGAAATATTCAACATGTTTTTCTGCTAGTTTAACACTTAAGAAATCAAATGTTTAAGCATGAGTTTGAGGAAAGTGTTACGTTCAAGAGTTCAACAGGAAAAAAACACATTCGAAGGTGTTGCCTTACCCACCTAAGAAATGTTCTTGTTCCAATGTTGTTGTCTTTTATGTTTAATATTACCAGATTATGACTAATTTATAAAGTAGTATCTTGTAGCCACTTTTAGAACTCTAATTGTATGAAAAAGAAACTGAATTTATAATCAAAGTAAAAAATTTATGACATATTTCAGCTTATTTACGCAGAGCATAGGAAGCAAAACTCAGTTCCAGGAATTTGAACTGAAAAAAGAGACGAGTGCAAATGAAGACATGCTTGATTTTGTTAGCCCTTAGATAAACTTTAGGCAAAGGCAAAATATATAACAACACAGAATGCATATAAAAAAAATCATAGGAAAGCAGCCAATACTAGACCAAGAGGATAACTTCATTGTAAAAACACAGTGGCTCTATTTTAACCCAATCCAGTTTTCATCGACTTTGTGGTCTTTTAGGATCCCTGCTGGACTTTCAGCGTCGATGAAAAAGTTTTTATTTCTTTTTGTGAAGGAAGTTATTAGTTCTTTTGCTGCTCTGATGACTCACGTTTCAAATATATCTTGCTTTGATCTGGGGCAGTGTTACCTGCTGCTGTGACTGAAGCATTTGGGTGACTCATAGCAACAAAAGCTGCCCTCAAACTGATGGTTGTTTTAATCCAACTCCACACATACATGTGTCTTTTTTATGTAACTTTCTGTGTGGCTTTTTATTTTGTTTTAGTTGCAAAAATCTCTTTTCAAAATATTTTTGAGCAGTTGGTTTCATTGGCACAAAAAAATGGGGAGCCCCAGAAGGCACCTTCATGTTTCTACAGGCAGATTTTTTTCTGTTCGGACAGATTTCTTTGTTATTTTAGAACATACTCGCATGTATGTGAATCTGGCACAGATTGATGTTTCTTTTGGAAAACCTGGTTAGTACTGCTGGCATGGGAAAATGAAATACGATCTGTTGTTTTCAGGGATGGATTTTTTTTTCCCGAAGTTTTCTTCGAGCCTAATTCTTATTTAGTAAATTTAATTTTATGAATTTTATGTTACTGTTTAAGCCACAGCTCAAAGGCACATTGCCTTGTTCCAAACAAAATAGCTTTTTAGCTCTCGCATAAATTGAGCCTTCACCACTTTTGGCTGCTGCCATTAAAATCCTGAACACACAAAGGATGGACACAAGTAACTTTTACACTGTGTTTTATAATAAATTAGCTAGGATATTGTCCACAAATAAACAAAAAACACAGGTCAGTATTGTCTTCAAATAGTAGTTTTTGTGGAAAACACCAACTCTATAGAGATGCTTGAACATGTTTCTTATGAGCCTGATTTTGTATGTGTGAATTAGTTTAACGTTGTTTTCCAGGTCTTTGCCTAAAGTAATCTTCACCAAAAGGCACCTAAGCTAGCATCACATTTTTGCATTGACAAAGAACTACTGAAGTACCTGATAACACTTTTTATTTTTATAAAAAAAATATACAAATGTATATGAACTTGACAGATCCTAAACTACTCAAGTGCTTGTGTAGTTTGGCCTTGTGCTAGCATGTACGTTTAGCAGTTGTACGAAAAGCACAAAGAAAGGCTACAAACAAAAGAAACTTACTGTCAGATACCATGGTAATTACCATGAAATTAAATTTTGGTCATACTGTTCAGCTCTAAACTTAGTCAAACTAGGTTTAATGGGAGGAACAGCTGTCACGTTTAAGAAAGAGTCCATTCAAACTGCTATATTGTGTAAAATCTGTTAAACAAATTAACTTGGGTAAATCTTTTAACGAAGGTGATCCAAAACAGTTTCTGCTTCAGGGCTAGAAAAACAAAATGGTGATCATGTTACATTGTGTACACGTAAAAGTGGCTGACCACCACGTATCTTTAATTTTTTAAATATTTTTATCAGTTTTATCTGTCGACAGAAAACTGAAAGGTTGATATTCACAACATTTCTTTTAAACCACAAAATTACAGCACTTTATGTGCTTATCTTAGAGGCAGATAAACTGAAGCTTTTGCACCTTTTTCTCCATCTAAACCAATTTGCACTGTAAATATGGAAACTGGAAGACAAAGATTTTTGTTGTCCACGTGCACCAATTTTAAACGAAGGCGATGAAGACCTGAAACTACATAGGTCTCATGTTCTGAAATAATTTTTTTCTTTTTTATTAGAGAAACAGTTCAACGTATTACTTATATTTTATTTAATAACCTTTTTGTGAGCTTGGACCATATTATTTAAATGAATTTGTACAGTATGGCGCGTCAGACAGTTTAAAAAAAAAAAAACAGGTGTGAACAAAATGTTTTATTTATTATTTATTTTTATTTAATAGTCTGACCATGTACTGTAAGTGTGAAGAAGGCATAAACACTGATTTTTAAAATATTGTTTCATGCTACTGATTGCCTGAAGCTAAACAGCAATGGTCATTTCTTGGCTGATTTTCTTCCATTCAGAATAAAGTAGAGTATGATTTGTTGTAAATTATGTTTGCTTAAAGTGGATGAGAATAACCTTGACATTGTTGTCCAGGGTACAACAAATTTAACAGATATTTCAGCAAGTTAGACAGTACAAACTGGGACTGAAATATTTCAAGAGATATCTGTGTGTGTGTGTGTGTGTGTGTGTGTGTGTGTGTGTGTGTGTGTGTGTGTGTGTGTGGTGTGTGTGTGTGTGTGTGTGTGTGTGTGTGTGTGCAAGTGTGTGTATGTTTTCTCCATGCCATCAAGGACGTAGTTCATCCACTGTACATTATTTAACATGTTTGTAAAAATCTAGCTCCAAACTTTGATTTTTAATCGCACAATTTGTCACATAAATGAAAAGTCATTTGCTCTTTTCCACAATAAAATACCAGATCAGTGTAACTGTACAGAATCTTTGGGGAGGGAATCCTCCAGAATTTATCTACACATACTACAACAACAAATGTGAATAGTATTTTTCTAAAGCATTGTAATGGCCGACATGGTGAATTTGTACATAAAACGGGAGGCGGCGTTTGAATTTAGATCGGCCTTTTCTCCGACTCTGTTTTTTTCTCCTGCTTATCACTACTTGTACAAAAAGAGACGTACATATTTGCTTTCTGTGACTGTATCTTTGAACTGGTGGGGATTTGATTTTCAAAGTGATTGTTGACCTTTTTATCATGTAAAACTGTTTGGTGGCCCTCCTCCAGGCCTCAGTGGCTGTCCTCATGGATTTTTTTTGTTGTTGTTGTTTTTGTTATTTTATGTAAACACTCAAACTCTACAAAAGTGATGGAGGCAGGCTAATATGTGTAATTTAATATTTCAGTTCAATCCTGCCAGATTAACCCACCCATACTTACAAGCATATTTTCCTTTTATTTAGCACCATAACTGTGAAACCAGTGCTGCCAATTAACCTAGACAGTGCTACTTGCTCTGCTTAGTTTCTACTAAATATCTTACTGAGCCAAGTCTAACTCCATCCTTTCCCTGAAAGGCAGAGCACATCTTTCTCAACCACTTTGTTTCCCTTTTCATTTTTTTGCATGCTTTTAGAGGCGATGTAAAGGAGAGAAGCTTCTCGTCTTCGTCCTTCCACACTTTCTCCTCTTCTCAAGCATCGTCATTGGTGACTATCTCTTCAAGTCCTTTGAAATCACACCCAGAGCTTTATATCAGAGAAATACCCTTCCTCATGTTTGTTACATGAATCTGTCAAAAGTATATTTTTAATTTAATATAAATAAAGATTGATTCCGTATTGTTTTGCGGTCATTTTTGGAGTGATTCTTTCCACGTTTGCTCAGATTTTGTAAACGTTAGGCGTAGATAAAATATGGTTTGGTTTTATTTTGGAGCAAAGTCTGTTTTGAAGAATAGAAAATATGTATGAAATGTATTTTCCTACTTAGAGATTTCTGTTGAACTTACATCTGTCATCAAACTAATAAGACAAAGATACAATACAAAGAGTAAAGACTTTGTTTTTGTCTAAACCAGTCTTTTTGTAAAAAAAAAAAAAAACTATTTGTGCTCTTCACCTACTGACTGACGAGTTGCTTTTGGAGATTTGAGGAATGCTGGTAACTTTGGGAAGTGGAGTCTGGAAACACATGGAATTTCTTCATAATAAAGACAGAGCTGTCCAGTTCTGGTTTGGGAGACACAAAATCCATGAACAAGAAATAAATCAATCATTTAAATCCCTTTAGCGGGAAAACAAGCCCAAGTGATTGATCGCCTCTCCACCACCGGGCATCACGGCTAGTAAGAGCTAACGGAGGCTGCGATTCATTTTTCTAATTTTGGCAGAAAATGTTTGTTTGTTTGTTTCTTGGCCCTGACTTTCAGGTGGTTTCTTTTCCTCCGGATGTTGATCTCAGAGACGCTGCAGTCCGGGTTCAAACTCCCCCCATCTGACGCGCCGACGTTCGAGCTTCAATAATAAAACCCAACAGATGTCGTCTGCAATTAAAAACACGCCACGGTCTGCTTCCTCTGCCCCGACGCCTTCAGATCAGCGCCGCAGAAAAGTCGGGCCGGAGACGAGATTTGTGCGCTTTGATGCTCAGAAGGACCAGCAGATGAAAACCAGGCATCAAACGGTCTGTGGCGGAGGAAGACTTGGCCTCAGCCCGCCGTTTTGCTCTCGTTTTCCTGCTGCCCCGTGCTGCGCTTAATCCGCTGTTTACCCAAGCGTCGGTTACGTAAACTGGCATCGGCAACATCGTTTGCTATGCAGCGCTCCTCCAGTGCTGCTTGGCTTTCATTTCCATCATAAATAATACAAAACTGTCCAGTGGCAGAATACGAGCTTTCTGAAGTCGCTGCTATTAATACTAATAAGGCAACGGCTTGCTTAAAGTAAACACTGTTTATGAACAGAAGCCCCCCTCCCCACACTTTCTTCTCCTTTTTATCCCCTCTATTCATCTCCTCAGAGCACTGAGACTCAATTAGCAAGCACATCTAGTTCCACCATAGTAATGTAGGATAGAAGGGGGTGTTCTGCTGCACTGGGACTCCATTTCAACTTGTTCCCGCTATACGTCTTTAGAGCACATTCCACATCTATATAAGGTCTAAGACAGACATTTTCTTTCTAGAAACAGTTTATTCCAAACCTCTGCCTTGCTGGGTTTACAGTTTACACTTTCTACTTTCTGATAATGAAGTGACCTACGAAGTCAGCTGGTTGAATTGGATTTTATTTAGGGGCGTAGAATAAAAACATCTATTGTCATGAAAGGGGAAATTTACCCAAGCAATATTTTTAGATTTTTGTTTGTGCAAAACACTGGAAGACCATGAGGAATGGACCCCCGGTTTGGGACCACAGTCCACTCCATCTTAGTGCTACCATAAAAGCTAACATCTATTGTCTTATCTCCTTATGTCCCTTTACAGAACATATGGCGATAAAACAGTAGATGTTAGCTTTATTGGGTAGCGTTCAGATGGTATTTGGCTTTCATTGGCAAAAGATTAGATATGGAAAAGTTTCAGAAATGAGTCGTTATGGTTTCATTTTCTTCACAAAACCCCAGAACGTACATAGACGTGTGTACGCTTCTGAGATCTACTGCGTTCACACTGGCAGCGATACTTATTGGAAGTCATTTGTCACTTCCAGGCATTTTATGATGCTTTGCATTTAACACTAATCTGACATGATTGCTCCAACACAATGCTCTTTTTAATTTCAGACTGTATATTTATACTGTAATAATGTTGAACACCCTCCCGGTGTTGCGTAATGCGCAATTAAATACAGAATGCGCCCGCTACCATGTCTGGGTAATGTGGTTATAGATATGAAACATAAATCATAGTTATCTCTCATCAGGGGGCCGCATTCCCCTCTGTTGTGCACATTTTATCATGTGGTTTGTTGGGTTTTAAAGCACAAGGTGGTGGAACGTTTTGTAAAAAACACCGGGATTACTTCCACTAAGATCCTTGTAGTCAATAGTCGTTTACTGTAATCTCTTAGAAAATATTCAATATTCAGTCAATAGTTCACTAATTTGATCTTAGTACAACAAAGGCAGCAGAATAAATTAGCATCCTGATTTTAAAGTGCAGACTCCTGTGTTCTCCCTCTGACTTGATGAAAACTTGTGGGACGCGCTCCTCCTCCAGGTCTGGCCTGAGGCTGGCACTGCAAGACGAGAGAGCCGGTGAGATCCGTCTGCAGCCAGCCGGGGGACAGCGCCGGCCCACTCCACAGCCTGGGATTGCTGTGTGGAAGAGGAAGAAAACGAGGGAGGGACACTGCTTCCCATGAGGCGACTTTGCCACGCAGCATAGCAATCAGAGCTGAGATGGCGGCTGAGGAAGAGGAGAGGCCAAACTGAGGTAAAGGTTGGACACAACAGCCTGAGGCAGAGCGCGGCTCACTATCACCTCTGTGAGGGTTGATGGAGCTGCTGCTCCAAGTCCTAACAATACTGATAAAATAAATGTTTCTCCATAGAATTATTCAATCATTAGGCAGCTAAGTGTGGATAAATGCTGCCATGACCCGCTCAAGAGACGATGAACTCTTTAACTGTCTTTAGGTTTATTGGCAAATCACAGTTTAAGCTGAATAGAACCAACATTGCGAGGATATGATCCAAGTTCAACTCTATATCCTGCTTTCAATATGTCGTCTCAAAATTAATCTTCCCTCTGAATAAGCTTCTTCATAGAATTATGCAATCATTAGGCAGCTGACCTTTTCAAATCAGGTGGAAATACGGCACGGTTGAAGCAAACAACGGAACTATCTGTTCCAATAGTTCTTAGAAGAGATCATTATCTTGAATAAACAAGGGAAAGGATAAAACCGATATTAGAGGCCCTGACCGTCTGTAGAGCGGATTCTGGAAGCACAGCTTTCAAGAAACGGTCACAGGAACTTTGGGAACCTTTACGTCCTACGACCTAGAGGGATAGAAAATGTTTCAGAAGAAGTACTGCGGTGGCCATCATGGTCACCAGGTTGGTTGTCATGAAGGATTGACTCATTCTGAGATTGCCAAAGGGATTAAAAACATAATATTTTGTTTAATTTGGGGGGAAAAAAACACATGTCATGTTAACAGTTGCATAGCTACATACAACAGCATTTTAGAAAAGTGGCAGTTTACAAAAACTGACAGTGAGTTTCAGGCTAAGCCACCCAAGTAGCCATGTTTTCCTCAGTAGTTTGTTTTAGTGTTGAATGTGATTGGCTCATATCCTAATCCAGTGGTCCCCAACCTTTTTTGTGCCGCGGACCGGTTGAGACTTTGAAATTTTTCGGAGGGGGGTGGGGGATGCGGGAAGGAGAGAAGCCTTCCTGCACCCCCCGTTACGCAGAGCGGATTGTAACGTAGGTCTCACCTACCAGGCCGGGATGTGTCTCTTTTCCCCCTTTGCTGCTTGTGGCTCAATGTTGGCGCACAAGTAACCGAGAGAATCCGGTTACAGGATTTTCAAAATAAAAGATGCTCCAGAATCAAATAATACGTAAAACGGAAATATTTAATTATTTCTTGCGCCGCAGACCGATACCAATTGGTCCACGGACCGGTACCAATCCCGGACCGGGTCGGGGACCTATATATCTGTCAGAACAGAAAGTTGGTCAAATCTTTTTGTCTTCTATTCAGACAGTAAATGTTAGTGCTGATATTTTTTTGCTTCTAGTGTAAGATTTCCTTCCATTTCTTGGTACACATTGTTATAGAGGCGTTTTTGTCTTTTCTGTCCACATCTCAGCAGTGACCTCAATGACAAAAACCGACACAAGAAGACCAACCAGAGGACAGAGATATGGAGGCCCCACAAACCTTCCCTATTCCTCTAAACTCAATCTTTTCCCTTTCTTCATTTTCAAATTTTACCCAGATTTTCTTTAAATATACGCAGTGCAGTTATACCCGTCTGTTCTTTTTTCCCCATGTCAGCAGTAAAGGTCTGGAAATAGCAAACGAGGGGGAAAAAGGGACAATTAAAGGTGCGTGTGATTCCTGACAAGGCGAGATTATTATGTAACTCCACAGATTCTACGGTTCCTTCCTGAACGGTTTCTGTTTGCGAGGGCACCAACCCTCCACCTGCCCACTCCATCACACGGCGCTCTGGGTAATAGCATCAGCTAAAGAACAGGGAGGCCTGAAGACGTCCAGATGGTATGCAGCTCCTCTGCAATTTGTCAAAGAAAATGATTGCTGAGCTGTGTAAGAAATTAAGCAAATCCAGGCAGAAAGTTCTCACAAGGTGACGGTGTCGTTTCATTTTAGGCCTCAGACTCGCTAGAAAGTCTGGTTTGACTTTACCTCTGTTTGACATTAGACTGCAAAGCACTTTTCGAGACTCACAAAGAGATGCACAAAGAGAAAGCGCTTCTTCTGTTTCACCCTTTAAGTCTGGGGACTTTGATGTGGCCATACGGAGTCAAGAAGGCAGGCTGCCGCCGCCGCTGCCTACCTGCCTCCGCTTTCATCCAGGAATAAGCCTGTTAGCCTGCAGAGAGACATTCCCACAAATACCAGACAGCCACAGTATAAAGCTACACTTTAATGAACGCAAATGCTGAGGGCCTCGTAATTCTTCAGTGTTAGAACATACAGAAAGAAAGTACACCCTCTTCCAGTTCGTATCAGGACAGAGAAGAAATGATCTGGTGTTTTGTTTATTGTTTTTTACCAGGTTATTTTATTATTTATATCTAAGCTCAACTTTCAAAGTTTTAATTTGACTTTTTACTGAAGTTAAACCTAAAGAGTGCAACAGCAATTTCTTCTAGAAGGAAAGCACTGATGTATTTCCATAATGTCACATCTGCTATAGTTATTTGTCCTTCCAATCCACTTGAATTCAGTTCATTTAAATATAACACCAATTCACAATAAATGTTGTCTTCCACGCTTTACAAGATATTATGTTGCTTTTGCAGGTTATTGCTGTTATATTGATCTTATGACATCCACAGACAACCTCTTTACCTTTTAACCAAATCAGTTTCTGTATTTTCTGGACTATAAGTCATGGTTTTTTTTAGTCATGTTTTTTTCCATAATTTTGGTTGGTCTTATAGTCTGGAGCAATTTATTGTCCAAAAAATACAGTACATGTCATTTTATAAAATAATTTTGTTGTTATCGAAGTTCTGACTGATATCTTCCCACCTTGTTATGTGTATTACCAAATTCCCATTTAAATTAGATAATTATGTATGTGTATGTTTTTGATCTTGGTTCCCCAGTCAGCTTACTTTTTGTGTTGTTGGTTTTGTCTTTAAGGCAAACCTGCAATTTCCCTCAAACTGGGTCATAATGTATTTCTGTATCTTTTTTAAGAAATAAGTCATCAGGTGTTGATGTCTTTCCATGCATTATGTTGACTTACATAATTTACTTTTTAAACTGGAGAACTGTAATTTTTTTCTATCTTTGAGTCTTCACTTTATCACATAATAATAATCATGTACTTATTGTCTTTGTGCCTTGCCGTTGTATAAATACACCAGTTTACTGCCATAACTCCTCCTTTCATAGAGTTGCTCACACTAACGATCCTCTAACCATCTGCATTCCATTAGCAGCTCTCTATTGTTTAACTTTTTTCTTTTTTACAAACCAACTGTCCTATTTTTTCAGATTTTTAATGTCCCAATATCAAAAACCTTTGAATTGAAAGCGTGTCTTATCTTTTTTTTTTTTCCCAACCATGACCATAGATAGGGGCATTAAAAAGGCGCCTCATAAGTATGTATGTGTGTGTTTGTGAAACGTGGCGGCGTGTTTGTCCTAGCAGCCCGCGGTGACTGAGTGTCTCTAATTGAGTGTGCTGCCTGCTCAGACAGGAGGTCTCAGACAGTGTTGACATTCAGGCAGTGGAAGGCCACCATTGGGGATGACAGCTGATCATTCTTCCAGCCAGCAGCCTAATTACACAGAGATGGATAGAGGCATAAACACACTCTCTCTCTCACACACACACACACGGAGAGAAAAGGGCTTTTTTTTTTAACAACAAACAGGTTCCGGTTGCTTCCAATCAAGCCTCCTGTCTTGCTGTTTCATCCATTCATAATGGCCGCCCCCTCCGGTGGTTCAAACAGCAGCCAACACCCCCACCAGCTTCCTGCTCTCAGACTAAACTCCTGCGACCGCGCTGCCGCCCCCAGCTCTCCGGCCTGGCAGCTCCTTTTACCAATTACACTAAAGTCCTCCAATGCTGCGTGAGAGCCGAGTGGCGCTTCGGCCTTCCCTCTCCAAAATGTACCCAGACGTTTTTGATGTATGGAGTCAATCAAACTTGGCTGGACGGTGTTGCGATTGCCTCAGGATATTGGTGAGCTTGCTCTGCGCTCACCCAGATGATAAACTCTTTATGTGTCCACGGGCTTCTGTGAAGCAATAACAACATCCTTGGCCTTCCTCACTCTACACCATCCATTTCAGACGGAGCTTCAACGATCTGCAGTCAGAGGGAGCGAAGACCTCCGAGGAATGGGAATGAATTTGGACGACCAGCTGGGAACAGAAGCCAGTGAGCAATTAGGCAATGTTTCGGTCTTGATTAGCATCACAAATACAACTCCCATCTTTCCCAAACTGCCTCAATTCTCTTCAGATACTTCTGATTCCAAACAGACTTCTTGTAGCTGGCGTCATTATTAGCCCTACCTTGTTTCAGCATTAAAGCGGATATAGTCAGGCTGCTCCTAACAGTGAGTTGTAACGTTAACACAGAGGAGTTCAATTTGAGACTTCATAACCAGCATGCATGTCTTAAGTCCAGATGTGGTCCTCCTATTTAGCTTACTTCCTGTTTATGACAGCCAATATCCTCCCTATTGTTCTGCTGTCATCTCACAAATACACAGCTCTGTCAGAAACAACCAATCAGAATCAAGAGGAGGGTCTTAGCACTGTTAATCATCCTTGTCTAGGAGCTGCTCACAGCCTCCCCTGTCAGCAGATCCTGCTGGTCACCAACGATGGCGGATAAACAGTTTTCTTGGACTGATAAGTTGTTTCTCTGCTATTAACACATTTAGCAGGCCGTACATGAGGGTGCTTGACAACGCTGAGACCTTCCTCCTGGCTCTGATTGGTTGTTTTTGGTTGCATTTCTTAAGACAGCAGTTGTAGCTCAAGAAGCCGGTGGAGGAGATCAATGTTTTCACAGATTCTGTCTCAGATCACAACATGTCAACACGGTGACAGTTTTAACAAATAATTAAACAAGAAGAAGCTACATACTGCTGCTGTAACTCTTTAAGTTGAGTAACTCCTAAAATAAATGTAAAGCTCATCGTAAAAAATATTTCACTGCTTGTACTTTTGTTTTAAGAAGCATCAGGACGTTTTTTCTATTTTCTCCCTCCGTTTCGCATAAAAACTCGTCATCTTCAACAGGTTGATCAAACATTACATATTACGCTTTAATATCTGTATGATTCCACTTAAGATTCATGAGCATTTAATGAGTGTCTGGCGGGTGGGGCAGTGCTCCTGGCCTAGTCATACATCACAAGGGAGGCTGCGGCGTGACAGCGAGGTGACTGTCAGCCCTTTTGTAAATACGCGCTTGATCACACGCGAAAACTTTGGACAAAGTAGACGCTAATATCTCTGTCACAGGAACGTCGGCGTCTTCCTGTGAGTCTTCACCATGCTTGTCAAGAGCTTGAGCGGCCCAATCTCTCAACTGCCATCCACCGGGATAAAGTGACATGCAGCCAAACCAAACAGACATACAGACGGAGCGGAAAGCATCACTATGCAGCTCATCTGTGCAGTTTGTCCTGACCTGTCTGGGGCCCTCTCCTCTACGCCGATTCTAATGAGTTCCCGTGGGAGGAGACTTAGGCAGCCAGCGTCCCAATGATGCTGACGGCAGAGGGACCAACACAAACCTTGGCATGCAAATGTAAACTTGTTGAGGCAGCAACAAAAAGGAAAATCCTGTTTGGGCTTCCTAATGTAAATTAATTCTGGCATATTTATCCAAAAAGTCTTCAAAAACTAAACATTTAAGCAACAACTTGTCACTAAGGTGCCTGGTAAAGAGCAGACAATTCAGTTTGGTGATATCTTTTAAATTGACTGCCGATTAAATAACCAACGGACCGAATTAAACTCAAGCTGAGGTTAAACACTGTTGTTATTTGGTTTCATAAGTTGCATGAAAATATATTCTACCAAGATGTTAGTGGAAGGATTGATGCACAACTCCACATCCTTTGGGTTTCTAGATTGCATCAGTGACATTCCCCTAATCACATGATATTCCCAGACCAGAAGAGAAATGTCGTTCATCCATCCATCTTCCTACACCCTTGTCCCTTAATGGGGTCAGGAGGTGCTGGTGCCTCTCCAGCTGGCGTTCCGGGCGAGAGGCGGGGTACGCCCTGGACAGGTCGCCAGTCTGTCGCAGGGCAACACAGAGACACACACAGGACAAACAACCATGCACACACACACTCACACCTAGGGGCAATTTAGACAGACCAATTGACCTGACAGTCATGTTTTTGGACTGTGGGAGGAAACCGGAGTACCAGGAGAAACCCACCATGCACAGGGAGAACATGCAAACTCCATGCAGAAAGGCCGGGGCCGGGAATCGAACCCAGAACCTTCTTGCTGCAAGGCAACAGCTCTACCAACTGCGCCACTGTGCAGCTCGAAATGTTGTTCAAATAAACTTAAAAACAGAATGACATGTACAGGTTGTATGATATTTGATATTAATTACATTATGTACAAAACCATTTTTCAGGTAAGCTGTGGTGCCCTCATTGATGTGTGGTTGGGAGGCAAACGTCATTCCCAGTGGTTCTATGTTCTTACTATATTTATATGTTTATTGACATACTTACTTATTTTTATTCAGCTGTTTGACTTGCCTTCGAGAGTTGCTATTTTTTAAAAATTTTGTTGAGCTTCGTTTCTGCACAATGACAAAAGGAATTGTGAAAATGAGTGCTAATTCTTAGAGAAAATCTATTTGTTCATGTTACTTTTTTAAGGCATTTTTTTATTGGTAATATTAACATTTTTGTGTCAAAATTGCTTCATTTACTCATTTCCTGTTGAAATACATGGAAGAAATCTGGGGCGAGTCAGTGCAGTGCTGTGCTTCACCTCTGGAGGCGCTGTGTCTCACAGTGAATGAGGAAGTCAGTTGGCACATGCACATTGTTGTTCTCTTAATATCGTCAATATACTTGTTTAGTTACACATGTTCTACATATGTTGACGTTCCACAGTTTACCTAATATATTTAATGAATATATGTGATATATTTAATCTTTCTTATTGGCCTTAAATGTACAGTGAAAATACATAGGGTGAGGCAGAAAGTACTGTTCCTTACTGATAGGGGGCAGTGCTTAGCTCCATAGACACAACAAGTGCTCTTCTTCTACACATTGGAAAGACTGAAATTACTTGGTTTTTTTACAATCAAAATACAAAATGATGTGACTTGATGGATGAACAGTACATGTAGGATAAATTGTTACTTACTTTTTATTCGTTCTGTACCTGATCTCTGAATACAAATCGAAAAATAATCTTTTTTCCTGCAGTGGATAATTATTGCTGTGGATTTACACTAAGTTGCATTATTTGATTAGAAATTGCCCATTATCTTCGCACATTAAACTGAAAAAAAGTTTAACTTAAATCCAAACAAAATACATTTATTCAAAATTTCCATACGTAAACACTAGCATGTGAAGCACAGTTGTTAAAGTCATGTTCTGTCTTTGTGAGTGACTTTTTTAAACCTTTATTTATCTGCGGTTTGCTGCACTGATATCAAAGGTTACATGGTAAGAAGGCTGATCAAGTATTGTCTCTGCTAGACAAGCTCATTAATGTGTCACAATTCATTATCAAAGCCTTGTCCTCACCTTGTCAGGTGGCTAATGGGAATATCAATCATAGGCCTCCCCATCACGACCCTTCTAACAACGCTGCTCCGCTTCTTGCCTCCGTTCGCTTCTCATCCCGAAAATATCGCTCGTCCCAAACAGATCTGTCTGGAACAAATGTCAAACACATTTCTTCTCGGGAGTAAACATCAGCAAACGTGTCGACAAGGTGACTCATGGTGGTTTGACACAAATTTTACACTGGTTTTATTCGTGGGATATAACAACTGTGGTTAGGGTTTGACTTTTCATTGACAGCTGATAAGTTTTACTTTAAGAGTAAAATATATTTTAAAAAGAAAAGCAATAGAACTGTGGAAATGGAAGATTTAAAACCCCTGGGGAAAAAATGTCAGTATTACACAAATACAAAATAAACAATTAAAATTGCAGAATATATTATTACTAGTGCATATCAATCAGTGCATTATACTATTTAAAGAATATATTATACTTTTTTTTTTAATAAAAGATTAAATTTAAAGACCCGTCTACACGGAGACCAACACGGTCAATTTTGGTAGACGATTAAGAAAAATGTGTGCTGTTACACTACCATAGAATGGACGACGCCATGTTTCTTTTATTTTCTTTTTTTTACCTGTTTTGTTTATCTTTTTACAATAGATCTTTATTCTGGCTGAAATAAAAAGATGAGGGTGATGATGATGATGATGATGATGATGATGATGATGATGATGATGATGATGATGATGATAAAACCTTTGCAGGTACACCTAAATTTGTCTTTGTGGACAGGGCCTAAAAATCCATGTATATTTATAGAAATACCTAAACATACCTGTCAAGTCTCTCGTCTCCCATTTTGTCTGGGAAGCTACCGTTTTTCACCCCCCTTTCCTGCCGTCCTCCCCTATTAGTATTTTCTATTAAATATCCCGTATTCTGGCAGCAGCGCCTCATCCCCACCCTACTCCCCTCTCCTGTTAGCGTAGCAGCTCTTATGCTACGCTAGTTTCTACTCCCACCACCGACCCCCACACATTTTAATTCATAAGTATAAGTTTTGTATTTTCACAGTTCACATTAAATTCATCATGGGATTCATATCTGTTTTTCTCTCTTCTTAATTGCTCAGAAAGGTAGGTTTTTCATTGGCAGTCCTGACATTTAGACATCACTTAAACGTTAAATAAGCTTTTCAAAGGTAGCAGATTTACTGCATTTGTATTTCTCCATTTGGCGCTAAGGATATTTCATTTCATGTTAAAGTTTTAGCGAAATCATTGTCGTGATGAAAAATATGCTGTGTTTGGTAGTTCTGTTGAATGCGAGTTATTTAAGACGCTAAGTTGAATTAGTATTTACAGAAAATGTCCTGGAGGCAGCTACTTAAAGGCTGAATGTGCCTCAGTAATTAATAATGGGTAATTACAGCAGCACATTATGTGATTTGTATTGTAATAATTCCCTCAACACAGCCAGTTAAGCACTTCTAACCTGTGAAGCTTTGCTCCTTCTTTCCTGCTGGGTTATTTGAACATTACATAAAATCCTGAAAGAAGTCTGACAAAATGAAGAGGTTTAAAGAGTAGCCTAGATTCCCAAACAGTTTATTCTGTTTTTATTATTCTGTTTTCCCAGTTTTTTTTTGTTTGTTTTTTTTTCCCCACTTTTGGGGTAAAAGGAGTTCATCGACTTGGACAGCTCGATAGACGGCGATGCCTCCGAAGCTCCCGCTCTCAAATTGCCTGTAATTTCATTTTTGAGTGTAAATATGTGTTTCTTGTCAGGTGCGTGGTGGCGAGAAGAAGAAGAGGGGTGGGGGGAAAAAACAGGCACGCAGACAGCTCTGACAAGCAATTACACGGCAGCTTGTTTAGGAAGACAGGCTGGGATGAGCTCGGGTCCTCCGGCAGGGCAGATGACTGTACGAGACAATGACCAGAGGGAGAGAGCACTGCAGAGAAAGCCTCAGGCTATGGACTTTTAGTTATTTTAATTCCTATCCTAGATATTGAGAATATCTCAAGTGATTGGGAAAGCTTATCTGTCACAGTTCATAAGAAAAAAAGTCCTCATCTTTCTGAAACTCTAAGATAAGACACCCCTATATGGGGTCCGCTCTTCAAAATACATGTTCATATAACTGCATGGTCACACTTTTGAATGTTTTATTGCCTTAGGCTTTCTAAATAAATCTAAATAACATCTAGTATTTACATAGTATACACAGTTTTAATATGCTTAAATTTTCCAAAACTCCATGTTCTCCAGTTGTAAAGAAAGTTTGAAGATATTCATATAACTTTTGTTTATGAGCTTTTGCTCAGTAAGGTGCTTACAAATGGAGGAAATTACCCGTTTGGTTAGGAGTATGTTGGTAAATATGTAATAACGTTTTGTTTTCTAGAACGACTGAGTATCATTCCAGAAAAGACGCAATTGATTATATTTTATCTTTAATGCAGTGTAATTCTAAGAATTTTTGGGGGAAAAAACACTTATAATGAATGAGAGTAATCTGTTTAATCCACACCTTTTTAAAGCCTGATAAGGTGTAAAGAAGTTTCTCTCAGGTTAGCTGAGACAAGCTAAGAAATAAGCTATTTGTTAGTTTTAACAACAAACTTTAAAAACATTCTGATAAAAACTTTACCATGAAGACTTACATTTTTATAGGCAGCAAAAAGGTAGTTTGAAATTAGCTTTGGAAACAGGTTTGCTTTAAGACAAGCTTTTATCCTCAAACATTAGCAAGCGAGCTTCTTTAAAACAAGTTAGCTTAAATACAAGCTAGCATAAATTCGGCCTCTAACAAGCTGAGAAACAAGTTAGCTTTTCAGAGTAAAACAATGGTGATTAAATTAAGCTTGTACCAAGGTAAACAACTTAGCTTTTTCAAATATATTTTGAAAAATATATTTTAATAATGAGCTGGCCTGTTGCCTTCTAGCTAGCTCCCACCAATGACATACAAGATTACTAACAGTGATAGTTTTGACCTTCTCTCTATTGATCGGCCATTCCTGTAACTAATATAATCTTTTAGTTTGTCAATATGTGACAGTAAGAAAATGCGCCCAGTGGTCACTATTTATTATCTCCCCAAAAAGACTAGCAGAATATGTGCCACCACATTTGTTTTGTATGCTAATTTCTAATCAATGCCAGATATAAATTTCTGCCTCCATTGTTTTAGAGCCTTAAATTGACTAGCAAGCAAATCAAACATACCAAAGCAAAAACAAGAAATCTTCTTTAGACTCAAACAGCTTTGACACTTTGTTTGGCCAGATGATTTGCAGGTCTACAACCCAACAGAGTTTAATGTTCTCCTATTTTGAACCAAAAAAAAGTCAAAAACCAGATCAGACTGCAGTTTTTCCTGCAGGTTAGACGTCGGATTTAGCACTTCTCCAGGGTTAAAACCTTCACAGCCGCGCTGTCATCAAAGCTCACATCACTTGAACAGACTGCAGCAGTGCAGCGGAGCATGCTGGCAGTGGTTACATTGGCTACATAACCTTCCCACGGTGCACACATATGTGGACGTCAGGGTGGGTGGCAGGGGAACAGGCTCTGACAGATTGGCGGGCCTTTCTCAGCTGTCTGGGGTCGTGATCCGGAAAGTGTCCCCTCGGCTGGGGGTCCCAGGGCAATCTGAGGTGGCTCTGTGGGGGACAGTACAGCCAGTACATTCTCTGATCCTCCATTAGCTTGATTAATGACCTAATTACTGGCAGTAAACAGCAGCAGCAGATGCAAGGCAGAGAGGTAGGTGAGAGTAGTGAATTCCTCAGCTTTTCTTATTGTTTTCTTCTGTTTCAGCCTCTACCTTTCACCTTTCTGGAGGTTTTGTTTTGTTTCGCCTCAGGCGGCGTTGCACACATCTAAATCCGAGCAGAGCTGAAAACTGAGCTGCTCCACTGGAATCATTTCGAAAACATCACAGAATTTTTAAAAAACCATCTGCTCTGTGTTTTTTTTTACATCCAAATGTGCCCAAAATGATTTAGGAGGACAGTGGTGGCTAGAAGTTTACAAAGACTCACTGCCATTCATTTCAGACTTCTAATAGCTGTTCTTTATTCAAGATGCAAAAGGTTATAAATTCACAATCAGACTCAAATATCCACATTGAACCATGATGTGATTTGGTTAAATGTCTCTTAGAAGTTTCGGGTGCAATTCTGGTGTAATGTTTGACTACTTTTCTCGGCAGAATGTGTGGATATTTATTCAGGCCAAGTCCACACATAGCTGCATATCTGGGAAAACTAATTATACATTTTGATGTGTTTCAGCCTTTTATCTACACAGAAACTCAGTCTAAAATCACTAAAAACAATTACTTATAAGTATTTATAAAAACAAACGAAAGCAGAGATTTACTGAAACCGTATTTGTATTTGCGTGTCCACTGGAAAATGGAGATTTTCTAATGGACAAACATAGTTGCTTTGATGTTGACATACTCTTATGCTTTAATAACGTTATATAATCTGATTGGCGGGCAGGTTTTAGTTTATCGCTACACTGCCCCCTATGGGCTTGGCATATTTAAAACGACTCTGAGGAGTGTATTTGTATAAATGAAAACTTCTCTGAAACTGATCCTGTGTGCATAATATTTTTGTAATCGACGTGAAGAAGACATTTGCTTTTATAAAGACCTGGCTACATGTGGACAAGATCTGAAATTGTCAGTAAGCTAAAAGATAATAAAAGGCAGGAAATCAGGTTATAGCATGAATTTAGCTAATTAAGTTAACTAAATGCCACATTACTTTCAACCAGTTTGATCTCATCATTGTTATTGATATGCCTACATTCAATGTGGCAAATACCAGCAATTTTTTATAAAAATTATTCTTATCTGCTTACTTACCATTTATTACAAATAAAAATTGTTCTTTGGTCTAGAGAAATTGTAAATAAAAATTGTCACCAAAGTTACTGTATTTCCAAACAGAATAAAGTGAGTTAGTTCAGCTGATTAAAATAATACTAATAATATTAGTAATATGTGTTTATCTGTGCACAGGGTTGTCTAAGTTCAACCCTGTGGGGACACCCTGGACATGTCCTCAGTCCACCACAGGGTAACACAGAAACAGGGCAGACGTAGAAGAACCCGACATAAGACATATTGCAGACATTGCCAAAGGCACTCACAGACAAACAGACCTTGATGAAGGGAAGGCCTCGCTTTCTTTCCGACAGTGTCATCATTCAGTATCAGGAAGTATGCTGCAACAGAAGACTTCTCTCTGCGCATACGTGGCATTCCACATCGGAACGTCAGTGATTCGTGGCTCTCCACTCCCTTGCGGGTTGAACTGGGAGTGGGAGTTCTCTGTGGACCTGCGGGTCATTGTCCTCCATTTTTCAGGTGGAAATCACCATTGTGTCTTGACGAGGAGACGGCTCCGAGTCGAGTCGCTGCTTCTCTACTTGGTCAGTGCAGTGATGCTGCACTGACAGTCTGAAATGCAGCCAACAAAAGAAAAACTCTTTAATATACCAGTTTACGTTTTGACAGCAAAATAGAGAAAAGAGCTGACAGACGTAAGTTTGTAAATGAAGTTATTTTTCAGTAAAATATATATGCAGATTTTGCTTGGGAATTCGAAATCGACCAAAATCACATTGTATTTTAAAAACTACGTAGCTTTCAATATCAAAGTAGCATATATTAATGTGAAAGATGTTGTGACTTGTATCCAAAGAAATGTTCCCATGCTGATGTCCAGTCATTTTCATCTGGAAAAAATTAAAAACACTAAAAATTCTGTTTGTTTTAGTCAGTAAATGAAAAAAGATTAATAAAAATCTCATTGAAATGTGACTTGATGCCATTTTCAGGTTTTTGGAGACTTCTTCTAGCCTCTTCCGGTTTGCTTTCAGGGTTAACTTCCTTGGACCAAGAGACCAGGGGTTCCCAGACTTTAAAGTTTCTGTTGTTTTCTTTCTTGGGGCCTCAGATCACTTCAACAGTCAGGAGCTCTTACTAAACACTAAATGTTGAAGGATGTTGCCTATTTTAACATCACCTTCAAACTAGTCTCTTCTATTTTCACCGCCGTAATCTGAAGTGCTAACCTGAACTTTAGCTTAATTTCTACTGGTTGAATAGAAATATAGATAAATACAGTGGATCACTTGTAATTTTTAATGACTGGTAAGTCCTCAAATGTGAATTCAAAGACTTTAAAAAGAGAGCATTACCGATTCAGGAACCTGATGCTGACATTATACTTCAAAAGAATGCGGTGTAAATTCTGCAAATTGTTTCTTTTTATTTACTCAGAGCTGCTTATGAAACGAGCCCCTCAGTTTACCCCCAGAGTAGGCTGTCTGGTGCCCCGGTGCCGCCCGGACCTCCAGGTGGGCGGCGTGGCCCGCTCCTCCCCCTCGCCCTCCCGTACCGCGGTGGGTTGAGAGCGCCGCGAGGCCTCTGCTCCCCTCCGCCGAGCCAGGCGGGGAAGCGGGCCTTCATCCTCCTCCGCACCAGTCTGAAATGCAGCCAAGTTCAGCAAGGCAGACGCGACCCGTTCCTCTGCAGCGCTTACAAGTAGCTCTGAGGCAGCTTTCGGCGCCAGCACGTTCAGGAAAATTAAGGTGCTTTTTTTGTGCGCAACATGACCGGAAAATTTCATTCGCTGTGCTGCAGTAACCCTCCAGTTTACCAGGTTGTAAATACATCTGTTGTCTCCGTTATACCTTTCTCGTGATTATTTTTTATTATTATTATTTATTTTAATTAAGACCAAAGTTTCTTTTTACCATCAGTATTTACTCTCGCTGCTCCACAAATCATAAGTCATTAGCTCTTGGTTTGTTTTAAATGTGCCTCACCTCACTGCTGATGATTCTTCTCTTCAAAATAAGGCCTTTTGCTTGTTTCCAATAACACATGTATAAAATGAGACTCTCATATATTGTTTTCATTGATTCTGTCGTCGGCGCCTTGTAACAGAGCCCTGCTTCATAATTGGATTGTTAGATCGGGCACAAAAGCCTTCATTTCTCCAATAAAGCCAGAGATGTGCCAGGAGGTGGAAATTTATGTGCAATTTGACGTTTTGTGAAATGAGCAACAGAAAAGCTGACGTGTTATCTACGCTGATTGTTAAATGTAAAGCAAAATGCATCTGAAATGCATAAGGAATTCACATGTAATGTGGAAAATGTTTTACTTTTCTCCATTGACTCACATTTGATTCAACCCTACTTAGTAGATTTAATATTAAATTACATTAATGACGTTTAAATGTCTATTTTCATGTACATAACCTCAGGCAGAATGTTTTCTGCAAGTGCAATGAATGCTTTTCTCAGTTTGTTTTAAGATTTACTCTAATGTAGTAATATCCAGATCCTGCCTGAGGAAAAAAAATACTAACTGAATGTTGGGAACATAAAACTGCATAACAAAGGCATCATCCAATTAGAGAGTGTTTGTGATTTTAGCTTTCAGTGACAGAAGATTCCCATATATCAGAAAGACAACAGTAGGATTTTACTGTTTGGCATCATAGCTGCTCTTTGAAAATGTAGAAACTACCTATTGCATCTACCTTACCCTACAGTAAGAGCCTAAAAAACTTTAATTTCTTTCATATATATGCTAAAACAAGCTAATTCACCGTTAGCTACCATGATGATGTTTTTAGCCACACTAGCTTCAAAAATTAACATTGTTGTTTTTAGGTGGATAGTGGTGAAGATTGCTAGTGGCAATAAAAAACAAAAACTTGCTCAAAACACAGGAGATGATAGACAGGAACAAGAGTAACTAATGATTTCTAGTGCTTTTTTTCTTTCTACGCTGCTATTGTGTATGAACTAAAATATGGTCCAATTTCCCTGCAGTTCTTTTATTTAAACTCAAAACATTCACTAGTAGAAGTTATGCAATATTATATGTAATCATAAGTGCAACTAACAGAAAATCTATATCTTGTAAGCAGCAGCCATTTTGGATTTTGGTTTAAAACTGAGCCAAAGTTCACTGTTTGTTAGAAAGCAGGTGGACCTAATAAAGTGGTCAGTTAGGGTATTATACCATACCATTAAAAACCAATGAAAATATACAGATTTCATATCAGTAACATTCAACACATGGCATATAAACCCATTACCAAACATGAACTATGGGAATCTATTTCCTTATATTTCCTAGAAATACACCTACTGCTAGAATAGTCATTAGATTTGGAGGGAAGGAATGTTGGGATTTCATCAAACCTTATTGAAACTGTCACTTTTGGTTATATTTGTCTTGGGAGGAAAATGATAAAATGTGCTTGTTTGGAATGTGAAAAAAAGATGGGCAAAAGAAAAACATACGGCCCAGAAGATTAATATCTTCTGAGACCTTTCCGAGGATCCAGGTAATTTCTGCTGGAGGCTTTCCGAACACCAACACATGACAGACCCAGTTAGAATTAAAACCACCACAAGTCTATGCAATTACTGCAAATCACTGGATGGTCACAGGCAGAGCACTGTGCAGGGGTAAAGAAAGCTGTTTGTGATTTACAATGCCTTGCAAAAGTATTTGCACCCTTTACATTGTCACCCACAAACTTCTGTGTGTTTTATTGAGATTTTTTACGATAGAGCAACATGAAGTAATGCTGACGTTTCCCACGTCCTTATATCTGACTGCGTGATAGCAAACTGTCCCCAGTATAAAACCTGGTGGTGGCAGCACCAGCAAATGTTGGTCCATTAACTTGAGACAAGTATTTGTGAAACAATGGGTCCATTAACTTGAGACCCCGCTGGTTTTTAGCACGGTGCTACAGCCATGTAACGGTGGGTCAGCTCAGACTGAGCAACGTAGTTCTCTAGGTCACCAACTTTCTCTACAGTCAGCAGCTTCAAACTTCATGTTGGCTGTAAATTAGCCTTACAGTAATTTGTAGAGAGAAAAGTGTTGGTGTGAAGCACAACGCCTCCAGATGCTAGAGCAGGAAAGTCCAAAGGAGGAGATTTTTATCCACCTGGCTAAACGTTTGGACCACAATTTCACTCTTCCAGTAGAGTAGAAGTGTTCCATCGACCCAAGAAAACACATTGGGATGAATTAGAGTAGCGTCTTGTCCAACATTAGTGTCTGGCCTCACAAATGCACATTCCCAAAAGCTTTTGGGAAATCTTCCCAGAAAAGGTTGAAGGTTTTATGTCTTCAGACGGTGGAGGGGCTGGACAAACAGATAGCAGGTTTGAATTCTTTTACAAGACGTTTTCAGATGCTTTTCATGAAGCAGTGCATCCAAATTACCTTTATTGGGTGTTTTATTGTTATGTTGAGCTTAATCAAAGAGAAATGGAGAGCACAGTGGAACGACAGATGGCTTCTCACAATACCCTTGTCCCCGGAGCCCACTCAGTGACCAGCACCATGCCGCCACTCCGGGCGACTGAATTCATTAGCAGGATCAGGCTGGCATACGGAGTTCGGACTCAGCGCTGACGCATTGACTGGAGAGCGAGCCACTGAGTCAAGAAATGAAGCCACCTTGAGGTGAACGCTCTGCGCACCAAAACAAATCCCCTACAGAAGCCCCGATCCTTCCTGTGAGGTTCCCCAACACCGACCGCTCCGTAACAGCCACCAGAACGAGGCGGCGGTAAATGGATTGAGGAACCAATTCACAGCAGGATAACCTTTCACAGGAACACTCTAACCTTGTTGGCGGCAGCTTCCCAGCCTCTTATGTTTGGCCTTTTTTTTCTTTATACAAATCACATTACAGTTTGTTGGCCTTTCGGGGTGATATCCAATTGAAGACTCTGAATTGGTATAAAAGCAGAAAACAGGCATCATGGCAGTGAGGTCATGGTGCTGGTTCTGTCCTTTTGATGGCTCTTTGAGAGAACGTAGAGCTGCAGGTCCAGGTTAATAAATGCTTTGTCCTGGGAGAAATTTGGACAGACTATATCTATATAGATAGATATATATATATATCTATATCTATATATAGATAGATATATATACTGTATATCGATAGATAGATATATAAGCTACTCATTTTGGCAGAAAGTAGTCCCTCTCAGAGGTAATATTCTTTCGTCTGCCTGTTTCTGATTCTCTATGCCGTCTGGCTGGATTCAAACACCTTTTTCTCCTCGCCGCATCTGGTATTTATTTATTTATTATTTTTTGCTTAAATTGGCACCGGACAAGCACAGTTGGTCAGTTTCTATTTCTGTCCAGTCGAGTCTGTTTATCTGTGCGTTTACAACTCCGAAGGAGAGGCTGCGGCTGTGTTTCTTATTACATATTCTCCCTGAAGAAGTCCTCACTATGTTCACTGAAAGCTCAGCCTCCTCCGAGAGTTGGACTCTCTCTCTTTTCCTCTCTCTCACTCTCTCTCTTTTGCAAACAACATGACTCCTACTTTGCCAAACCTGAGTGGAATCGTTAAAAAGCCTGGAACTACACACAGATCTTTCCTGATGTGCTATAAAAACAAGCATTTATAATTCTTGCTGAAAACTGTGTTTTTCTAAAAGAAAAGTTTAGATTTTAAATAGAAAATCTGCCCTAAACCCGGCATTGAAAATGGCTCAACCCCTTCTGCAGCCAAGCAGAATGTTTTTTTTCTTCATATTATTTCCATTCCAATCAGCCTTAGATTAAATAATGATTTCCCTCCATGCATCTGTTTGAGTTATACTGAAATGTATTTCAATATGTATTATTTTCCGTTTAAAACAGCAAATTAAAAGCTCAGGTGCAACAGTACCACTATCTGGACATATTAGGGAACTGCAGATGGTCAAAAAAAACTGTTAATTTATTTTTTTATGTAAATACAGTGAAAATGTCTGTAATTCTAAATAATTAAATAAGCAGTGATATCTTTTTGTGAATAGAAAGCATAAGGAAAAGTCTGCCCACTTTCTGAAGTTTCTCTCTAATAAGCCAGTCAGGGTCGTTGCTTGTGCAAAGCCACCATTACGAAATGCCAGGTGATGCAAATTTCAAAGCTTTTATAGATCAAACCTGGTCCTGCCAATCGAAGCAGCTCCCAGGAACTCTGAATCTAAATAATTAATGCCTACAAAGCAGGAGAAGGTCACCAGGAGGTACTTCCAACTTTTTAAATACAGAATTGTGAGAAAGCAAACCTCACGCCATTACATCTCAGTCCCATGATTCATGTCTCCCTTTTTCAACACGGCTCCTACACAACCTCAAAGAGGAAGGGATTTGGTAGTTTCTTGGAATATTTAGAATAAGGAATGGGAAAATTAAATTAAGTATGAAAAATTATTACATATTGTCAGCTCCAATCAGTGTGTTTTCATGCTGGTTTTTAGATTAAAGTTGCACATTGGAGTGTGTATCCGTCCATCCATTCATTCATCTTCTTCCTTCCAAACTCTGGTATAAGCACATTTCATATGTAAACTCTAAGCTGTGTTTTATATATATATATAGATATAGATAGATAGATAGATAGATAGATAGATAGATAGATAGATAGATAGATAGATAGATAGATAGATAGATAGATAGATAGATAGATAGATATAGATAGATGATAGATAGATAGATAGATAGATAGATAGATAGATAGATAGATAGATAGATAGATAGATAGATAGTGGAACAATGATTCAGAAATGGACTGGAAAAAAGAGTTCATACAGGTGAAGTATTGTTTTATTTTTATTTTTTTAAGTTGAATGGCACATTTTTGTTCTGGTTCATAAACTTCTGGCCCAGTCTTTGAACCCAGAAACATGGCAGCATATTTTCCAGTGTTTCTGATGAAAATGTAACAAAGACAAAGAACAGTGTAAAGCTGTCCATTGTCAGAAAGTTCTATTTTTATTGGATAAACAAAAATATGAAACAAAGGACCTGACATATATTATCCATCATTTAATTATGTACTGTATGTCATGTTTTCAGCATAATCTTGTTGATAATAACAAATTGCTAGCTGTTGTCCCCTAGCAAGGACAACAGCTAGGGGTGCTGATGCCTATCTCCAGCGGTCTAAGGTCAAGAGGCAGGGTCACACTGGACAGGTCGCCAGTCCATCACAGGGCAACATTAATTTTTACGCATGAAAAATGTTAATGTAACCAAGTTATTTTATTTTTTACATACAAAGGTTCTGATTGGAACTTTCGCAGGTTATGGTACACCCGTCTATCTGACGCAGCAGCTACATCTGCAAACAACATTGATGGTGGACAAAGTGACTTCTCTCGGCCCACTGAGGATTCATTTCTGCTTCTAAAAAAAAACTGGATACTGGAAGACTATTGTTGTGTTCAAGTTGTGCTAAAAGGACTTAGCCTACCTGTGAAGCTATGCTAGCCTAAAACGGCATCTCAATGCTAAACATGTAGCAGCAGCACAGATGTCCCCAACGCTAATGTCAGAGATGAAAACATAAAAAAAGATGGCTGATCCAAGACCTTTAAGCCAAGCAACTTTGTGACACTTCCACTGTGTTGCTGAGCTAATCTGACACTCCGACTCATCCAGCTTTATTTTCACCAGACATGTTTTGGTTCAAGTCCCTGCCTGCTTTACAGTTCACCCTAAAATTCAAAGCAACCATCATGTCCGACCTCCTCAGCTCTTTCCTCCCTTTGCACACAATGTAGAGAGACACATCTACACACTCCTGTCCGTCACCCCTCACCACCAGGGTTGCCACAGACATGCGCTGACATCACAATTAAACTGAGAACGCCCCGGCTCTGCACGGTCATCCATCACATCCAACAGCTTCTCAAATACACACACACGCACACACACACTGAATCCAACAAAAGGCAGTGGGCAGGAGACTCTTCCTGCATGCTAAAAGCTTGACAAAGAGTCTTGATTGAGCCGAGTTGTTTCAGTGGGATTTCCCTCCAAATTTACTCTTCTTTTGAAGGAAAAAAAAACGTACCAGGAGATCTTTTGATATAAATTTTGTGATATCTCAACTTTTTTTGCTTTATCCACACATACCCCCCCAATTAGAGCCAAGTGGCAGCACAAAGTACAAAGAATCCCCTGAATATTAAGGTGAATGCCATCTTTAGGGCCCAGCAGACCCCTGGTTCTGATCTCATCAAGCGAGCACGTCCGCCTCCATTAGTCTCCGGCATTGTGCTTGAAAATTGCTCTAACTTGTCGAGTGATTACCTCAAATGAACAATTAGGCAGGCTGGCTGTCACAATAACTCGCTCACCATCCGCCAATTGACTCGCCGGCTTTAACAGCCCTTCCGCTGCCATCAAGGTGCTCCAAATAAATGATCCGCTCTGGAGGGGGAAATGTCAGCTCATAGCCATCGTAATGAATTGATGAGCAACATCAAGTCACATTCGCTATAATAAGATGATGGCGGACATAATGCTGTTATGAGGCAGAATAAGTTGGCAGAGAAAGTTTCTTGATTGAGCCTTGAAGGACTTAGTCTTTGGTGATGCTAGAGCTTAATTGATCCAGATTTTTCAATCTTAGATTGATGCCATTTACTTTAATTTGCCTATATGTTTTTGGTGTCTTTTAATGTGTGATCAGAACATTATTCTGTAATTCTATTAATTTAGTAATGAAGCTATTTCAGGTGGCTACAGAATATTGTTTTTCAATCAAATTCCTAATTTGATCTAAGAAATGCCACATTTTTTGTTTAGGACACATTAGGTCTTCAATCTAACCTCGAATGATACTGGAACATCGTTGTTTTACTCTCTGGCTTAGCTTTCAGCACATGGGACTGACTCTGTAGGGAAGGGGTTTCCAAACCTGGTCCTTGAGCTCTAGTGTTCTAATGACTACCTCATTATCAGATCTTTACTAATTTCACCAATCATTTGTTTCGAGGACTAGGGTTGGAGTTCCCTAATGTTGGAGTAATTTGTAGGCCCTCTTCCTTTACGTTACATAATGTATAAAAGAATGATGAGAAAATACTAAAAGCTTGATCCTGGCAATGATTTGGAAATAGTTTGACACTAATACCAAAACAAAAACATGCAGTTGCCTATTTCCATGTTTTTTGTGACAGGGTTAAATCAGTGCGAACAACTGTTTCTTTACCACCTGGTCCCCATAAATCAAGTGCTGCCTGGTGCTGATTAACATCCTAAAGTCAGTGTTCACCTTTGACAGACCCATCGTCTGAGCCAGTTAAGCTCAATTGGAGACAACTACCTTACATGAGATTGACAAGTTTACCAAATGTAAGTCTTTTTTCTTCTTCTTTGATCTACTGCCTTTGTGTTGGAGTTCACAAACTTTCTGCTCTTCCTACATACTCTATCCTCCTGTCTAATTACCCATGAGGCATTGACTCTGGAGGTTTTTCCCCTTTATCACAAACACACGATTTTCTGGGAGGTTCTTTTGACGTAGATTATTAAGACAGTTGCTGCTTTTTGCGTTTTGATTTCCAACGAAACAAGAAGTTTACTTTGTTACGCTTTTCCTGGATTTTTAACATATGATTAGCAAACATCAATAATTTATTAGATTATTATATGTAATCTACAGCCTCCTTAAGATGTTTGTGCTACTTTCTTTCAAATAAAAGTGGGTCTGTAGATTTTACTGTGAAACCTTTCTGCCGTTCTCCCAATCCCTCGGCTCGGATTGAGCTCTGCCATGTTGAGGGAGTCATCAATAGCTGCAGCCATCCAGCTCAATGAGGCGTAGCCCTGCATTGGTAATGTAAGCTGAGTGCTTTTTGTGTAGTTCTGCTTCTGAGAATCCCCCTGAAGGAAATCCTGCGTAAATTCAGAGCAGATTACCCGATCATAGTGTGACCAATGTCAGGGAAAGCTCAGAGCGGAGTAACGGGGCTAATGGCGAGACGAGGCGTGGAGTCTTTAATGGTAATGAATACACAATGTGGGCCTAAGGCAGGATGAAAGGGATGGTGAGGTGCAGGGAAGGCGTGACCAGACTCTAGAAGAAGGACAGATTTACACTCTGTGTGGGAAACAGGGGCATGGTGGAAGGTTTGTGGTGCAAGGATGGGAGGCCAAGTTGGTAGAGAGCGTTCGCATGTACAGAGACAATAGTCCCTGAAGCGGTTGACCTGGGTTTGATTTGCTGCGTATCTTCTACTTATCTTTCCACACACTTCCACACAGAAAGTACTGTTCAATTGAGAGCACCAGTGTCTAAATAAAAGCATAATTTTAGTGAGCCATCCAAACCAACCTGGTGTCATACCCAGCTTTGATTTCTGTCACACCTGTAAAATTAAACATTACTTCAATAGAATGCATCAACCACATGTACCCTACCTCTCCCCTCCAATGTCTGATAGACCTCAAAAAGCCAGAATGTTTTAAGTTAAGTAAAAAAACAGACTTCAGCTTCACTGGTTTCCAAAAGTATTAAAACAATATGTCCAAAATATCTGCACATTTTTTTTTGCCATTGAACATACTTAGCATTGTTATCAAGTCTTGCCTAAAAATTTTAGTTAAATCGTAAATCATTAGTGTTTCCTTATACCCAAAGATAATTTCTATAAAATGCTGTTGGCATGTGTGTTTTCTTTGTTTGCTTATTCATTTGATTTAAGAACTAGTGCAAAATGTCATCCCATTCGCATTTAGGTTTCTCTTTGCTGGCTACGTCTGGTTAGCAAATAGCTAACCAGTTGTAAAAAATCGGCAAAAGAGGACGGATGTTGTTGTGGAAGGTCGTTATGAAATGGAGCTAGCATGGGGTGCTGTGGTGGCGTAGGGGTTAAGCACCACCCACATATGGAGGCCTTAGTCCTCAACACGGCTGTCGCAAGCTTGTTCCCAGTGGTGACCTTTGCTGCATGTTCCCCCTCTGCTCATTGCCCACTTTCTTGTCAATTCACTATCGAAAAAAGGCCAGTAGAGCCAATAAAACCTTTAAAAAAAATGGAGCCAGCATGTGGTTGTAGAATGTAGAACACGCATGCTAGTTCTTGTCGAGAATCATCTGTTCTCCATGCTGAGTTCTTGATATATGAGGTTAAAGAAAAGTCAGTAAGTTGAATTCATGAATTCCATTTATTAATACCAAAATAGAGCTGGTCCATTATGACCTTTTAAGAGCTACTTTTAAGAGCTAACAGACAAAATGGCTTCCCAGATGGTTTTGTGATATCCTTTGTTAGCTCAAGCTAAAATATGTGTATTTTATCACATTTGAATATTGCTAATGTGCTAAAATACAAAGCATTGGGGATAAGCATCAATGTTTTAAACATGGATAAATATTCATGCATTCATGAAAATAAAAATCTAAACTTTTATAATGATGTTAGAAAGTGTTCCTCCAATTAACTATGAGTTAGCATTGCGCTTGGAAGTCAGACTTTCTGGGTTTAATGTCAAAAATCCACCAACAACTCCCACTGAAGCGGAAATTTACACTGGGCAAGTTGGAGGACTGCCACAGCCATCCCTGTAAAATATTAAAATATTTCAGGCATAAATGGCACTTATAAACTTGTACCACACATCGTGTTGTACAATACCTTTTTGAGAAAATGTTCCTTTAAATTTAATATGTGAAACAAAGTAAGTACATAAGTAGCACAAGGCTCAACCCAGTTTTGATGCCATTCCCAGATCTCAGCTCTGACTTCCAAGACAAATCAAACACAGCATTAATCTGTCCAATGTTATATTAACTGGGATAATTAAGATTCAATGACTTATTTGACAAAAGAATAAAAAGCTCAATGTCCCTGAAAGAAGGCTTAACCATGCTTAACAACAATCAATACAGGATAGAAACCACAATGCTGGATGTCCATATTGCTCTCATGCAGGAGCAAAAATTGTAATTTCCTTGCCTAACTGCCTCTATCTTCCTCATTTTTATAGCCTCAAAAATAAGAACCAATTTAAAACATTACACTCTTACTCCTGATGCACCTTAAAATGTCAGCAAAATAATCCAAACGTATAAACCTGTCTCCTTCATAATTCAAATTGCTTTATGAGCAGCCGTAAACATCAGATGAGGAAATAATGAAGGACTCGAGCTGAGCTTGTAACGTCGTATTTTTCATTAAGTGTCCCTGTCTGTTGTGTGCATAGCCTGTCTGTCCCCATGTGGTGATTTTCTGGCTTTGTGTAACAAAGGCTTCGTTCAGTGGCTCTCCCAATAAAAACCGGAATTAAACATGATCAGAGGGGCTCTTCTTCACCTTCCTCACATCCCCCTGCGAAGGCCCACTGGGACTCTCTTTTAGTGCCGGTCAGGCTCTTAGCAGCTGAATTTTTATGCCTTTATCTCGTCTCACTTATCTTCAAGGCTTTCTGAGATATTTCTTATTAGTGTTGGCGTTTTTGAGAGTGAACTTGATTGTGTCTATCTGAACTCGGTTGTACAGGGAAGAAAGAAACCGAAATAAACATGATGGCAGTTGTAGCACTTAGTGTAGGCAGAGATATCTTTTGTCACGCTGGAAGAAGGGATCCCGCCTCTGGTTCCATTTTGGAATTCAGCAATTTTTATGAAATTAAGATGAATTATTTTCTACCTTGATCATTTAAGTGGTTCCAGTCCACTTATATTCAGCTCCAGTCTATTTGTGTAGAAAATCTGGTTCATTTGGGGAGGCACTAGCCTAGTGGTAGTGGAAGAAATGGCTTGTGGTTTTTTACTAATGATAAACAAGAAATTTTCCAATCACTAAAATCTGATGCCGTTATTTTTTGTTTCCATTTGGTGAAGTAGGAAGTTGTTATGAATGTTTTCTTCAGTGACATTTGTGTCGTTTCATTCAGTGGCTCTTGGTGCAGCGCCCCTACAGGCGAGGAGGGTTTCTCAAACGGTTTGGTTGGTTTGACACAGTGCTGTGTGAGAGGACTGATGAATGGACTTCAGCCTTCGTAGATCAGAATGTTCACTGTTCTGAATAGAACATGTTTGAAATGTCCAGAAACTTAAAGCTGCCCATGTGGGTTATGTAATGGAAAGCAAAGGAAAGGTGCCATAGTTCATGAAATGAAGTGACTAAGCCAGACTTCCATTGTCTTTTATAGCTGTATTTGAACAGAGTGGTCAACCTGCAAAACACACTAAAAAACGATGTCGACCTACTGTACCTCTATTGTTTGGTAGGTAGCATATTAGCGGCACTCAAACCCCTAATTAAACTTAATGTATTGATCCTGCAAGTGGAGTGCATACAGACAGGCATATTCAATTAGATTAATGTTTTGTACTAATTTCCTGTAGCACCTGGTGCTTCACAGAAGCATATTTTTTCCTTCAAGCCCTCCCGTTGTTTAAACCTTTGTAAGAAGGTAATGGCAGAGAAAGCAGATTATGCAGAAAAAAGGCATCCTCTAGAAGAAAATTTCAAACATACTGATGCCTTGAAGTCTCTTTGTTGCCGTAGGAAGTCCATTATTTGGATGATTACCTTCATTTCCTGAACCAAGCTGCTGTGGCGAGCACGGCCAACCGCTGACAGGACGGACTTGTTTTAAACGTGCAGCCCTGTGTCCACATAGTCTATTGAATCCAATCAGAAGGTGGAATCTCCCGGCTAAATTGTTCTGTTCCAACACACGTCCTTAGATTACAGCCGAGGATAGATTACAAGACCGGAGGGAAGAGGCACTGCCATCAGCAGAGTGTGGAAAACGTTTATGTCAAGTCTGCTTTAGTTTCAACGTTCAAGTAATAATAAATATTTAATGTGCTTTAAGCATTAAGACTGGAAAGCAAAGCATGCTAGTGATTCCTCAAGCGGCAAAGGGAGACAGAAGAATCCATTACCGTTGCTGATGAATGCAATGTTTCTGAAACATAATCTGCTAAGGTGAAGACTCCAGCAACATTTGAACTTTATTCCTAGACCAACACATTTCGGCCGAACGACCCTGATGAAGCCTCAAGCTGAAACACCTTGGTCTAAAAGCAAAGTTGCTTCCTATCACTTCAGGTGCTTAGACTTTTTACACTCCACACTCTTAGGGAGTCGGCCAAGTTGCACCAGAAACGTTTTTGGATTTCTTAAGTATAATTTCCCAAATGTGAGTCATTTTAACCAGGGGACGACGTCTGGTTTAATTTTAAGTGATGTGAAGCCACAAACAAGACATTTAGTACCCACCCTCTCCCTTCATTTACTGCTTTGTTTTTCTTCACCGCCATTCTCTGGTTATCATTGGGTATCATTTACTTTTTCTGACTCTTTTTGGAACTTGTCATCAAGTGAGGCTGGTTAATAATCTCATTTCCCTCACCGGGAGCGAGAGATAGATTGAAAACATCTGAAATCAATAGAGAAGGATTAAGGAAAACCCCTGGGCTTCCTCTGTCTTTATTCACATCAGCACAACAGACGCTTCACTTTGGCTCTCCTGAGTCCCAGAGGCAGAAAATCCTCCAGGAAATAGCTCCAGGCTGCTCAATGTGAATAGCTCAACCACTTGCTGATCTCAGTTGAGTCTGGTGCTTTGTAAGATTTGCTTTTATTCCTTAAAACACAAATATTTTTGTTCCAAAATTCTCTGTATTTATGTTTTTGGAGTAGTTACCAAATTCTGAGTGGAGTCAGATTATGTCCTACTCTAATATATGCAGGATTTTGTTCAAGGACTCGGAGGATCTCCCAGAAACGCTGGTGGGAATTTAAAAATGCAACCCCAGCAAGGACTCTGCTGCCCACAACTAAAAAAATGACAGAAGTAATTAAAAACCATGTCCAATTCAAATACATGCTATGAAGCTTTGAAATGCCCCTCAGACCTTTCGGTGGAGTTCTGGGAAAGTGCCGCTTCCACAGGTTTCAGAGCAGAATGAGCCAGGAGTGTCTCTGCTGACACAGCTATAGCATAACTTAGAAGAAACAGGGGACAAATATTAGGATTAATTTACTTTGTATATGTTTTAAAGACAGATGCTAATACTATAATGATATAACAATATATCACTTGTTGGCAGAACCTTTTCTTAAAGGCCTTTTATAAAGGTATTATAAAGGTATAATTGGTATGAAATGTTAAAACATTTAATTGGCATGAATGTTAAAACTTCTTCTAAAAGCGGAAATTGAAGTCAAAGTGGAAAAAATCAATACATATATCTTCATCACCTTATTTTTGAAACTGAATGTTGTATGTAAGGTACATTTTTATGTCTTGTGACAGTTTGTTTTGCTATATAATGTTAATTTGATTAAAACCACTACGTGACTTAGCATAACTAGCTAGCTAACTCCCTGTTAGCTGGCTAACTCCTTGTTAGCTAGCTAGTTCGCAAGCTAGCGAAGAGAGTTCCAATCAGAAACGAGTGGAAACTCAGTTTGAGCTGGTTATTTATTCATTTTTCAGTTTTCATGTAAAACAGAGAAAATGTGTTACTTTTAAAAGTAACAATTTGACTTTCAAAAGTTGCTTTGTTTACATTTTGTTTCTGAATCACTCATTGGAACGAAAACCAACGCCTTTCTCTAAAGAACGGTAATAAAACAGTGAATGCAGAGGCTAAAGAAACAATAAGGCTGGAATAAACGGTAACAGAAATGTATTTCTCTGTCACCTCCCCATATGTGAGCACTTCACCGTCTTTTGTTCATTTCTACCTTTGTGTGCCTTTAGGTAAAAGGCCCTATTGTGAGTCGGTGAAGCGGTTCAGACACTACTGCAGGTCTTGCTGACAGAACTCTGATGTATGGGATCTTTTCAGCGTTGGGCTGCCTAACAGTGGAGCCTGCGAGGAATGGATGGAGGAGTTAGAGCCCTGACACACAGGCCCAGTGGGGCGGCAAGCCTCCACCGGTTCTGTCTAACGCTGGTGTCAGAGTCCCAGTGCCTGCAGCTCTCGCTAACTGAATTAACTCATTGTGTTTGATTGTTTTCCTCCCAAAGCCGTGCTAGTTGAGTCTAGAATTTATCAGCCAACGCTCACAGATTTATACTGTTTCCCAAATTAAATTTGGCTTTTTACACTTCGTTGCCCATGGGAAGAAAAATCGTTGCCTAAGTGGCAGGGTGAGGACGCGGTACAGACGAAGCTTGCCAATATGAGAGGATGTTTTTGTCTTCTTATAAGCTTCAAGTTGTCTCTTATGTGGAAAAATATTATAAAAAGCAGCATATTTCTCCAGATTAGTTCTGTTTCACAGCATCCAATAAAACAGAGACATAAGATTATTGCAATACTGTGAGTGTTCAGTTTATGAGCATAAATGCCTCATTTTAGGTAAGTCATAACAAAAGTGACATGTATAGAAAACAAAACGGCAGCAGTTTTTATTATGGGCATATGCCCAGGGCGGCACTAGCTGAGGGATCACACACACTATATTTTGAAGAGCAGGTTTATTAATTTTTTTCTCTTTTATACATATGCCGGCACCTCTGTGTGGTGCATAGGGATCCCAGCTTGTTCCTAAGGACAGAGAATAAGTGACACTGACCTCATATTGATTAAGGTGCAAGCTACCTTTTTGTCTTAGCTTAATTACTTTGTTGGATGCAAAACCAGGAAATTATTGTTTCATGAGTCACATTTGCATGGTGACATGCAAATGTCACCAAGCACCCAACGCTTACAAACACTTGAAAGCTGAACATGTAGAATAGAATTTTTCACCAGTCTGATGACCGAAGGACTTGAAGAACAGATTAAAAGCGATTATTATTAGTACTTTTGAATTAAAAATGTTGTTTTTTTGACAATATATTGTGTTCAATTAAGATCACACAGTAAAAGGCCAAGAAAGCTGTGAAAATGTTGCAAAAAAAGCAATAGAAACAACCTACGCTTTGACAAACATGAAGCAACAGTAGCCTTAACATTTGATGCTTATTTTAGATAGAACAGATAACAATGAAGAGCTGGACTGTTGTTATGGTCTGAGATTCAGTTGTATCTGCTTATTTTTCACTCCCAGAGATGCAGCTTGAGCAGTTGGAACGTTAATTTTACCAACTTTCCTCAAGTCTACTGGCGTTTTATTTTTCTACCAACAAAAGGCGGCAGATACATTTAGACGTTCAAATCTAAATGTCTCAGGAAACTAACTTTCATCTGCTCTTTGTGGTTTTGTGGATGTGGCTCCATACATCACACCTGTCTCCTTTAACCTTCCACTGATTGCCGCAGCTTCATCTTTATTTCAGCCAGCGAGGCTGTGTCTGGCTCCAAACCAAACAACTTTCCCATCACAGAGGCTACAAAGGAGCGTAATCAGCAACGGAGCCCGAGAAGCACAGCCTCGCTTCAAACCACTTACCACCGGCGGGAAAAACGTAAGCAGGTGGAGCCTTCTGTCACGGCTCTCTCCACCTGACGCCAAGGCGGCCGCCAGCGGGACGGCAGACCCACCGCAGCCCACACAGTGTGGGCTAATCAGAGCAGAGCCGTAGCTTGAATTAGGACGGGGCGGGCGGTACAGGAAGGAGGCCCGAGGGCAGTCGGGGCGACGGGGTTGAGTGGAGGGCAGGGGGTTCTCCTGTCATCAGCACACCCAGCGTGAGATGTGATAATCACGGACCACCGTGAGCCCCCAAGCCTACGCGCTAACCAGCTATCATCGAGTGCAATCACGAAGAGCGGGCCTCTCTTCTCTGGAAGACAGAAACAAAAAGTAACGGCAAGACTGGGCAAGAAATAAACCTTTACTGACCGTTACAGAAGTCTGGGTTTTATTCATAGAGCACATTTTCAGACGGTTAATGCTAGCTCGGGTTAGCTTTCCAAAGCCATTTTCAATGTTTGCTTGGGAATATTGCCTCGCAGTGGTGAGCTACAACAAATAATTCAAATGTAAATAGCACATCTGTTTGATTCTGAAGTCACATCTATAGTAGTACGACTTTTTGACTGCAATTGGATTGGCCTGGATTGCAATCATTTCACCTCCCAAAGAATCTGATTTGCGCCACTTCCGTCAGTGGAACTAGACAGAATGCAACTGTTTTCAAAGTGTCTGCAGTGTGAACGGTCAGATCAGACGTTGTGCAACTTTTAAGTCAATGTCCAACTTTTACGACAAATGATGATAGGCTACGACAGATGATAGGCTTCTTTCCTACAGTAGCCTATCAGCTACCATTAAATTTAGAGTTTAAGGTGATAAACGGGACTCCTGCTTAGATCTAATTAATGTAGAATAAGTTTGCATTCAGTTCTAGAACTGCTGTTCTCTTTGGAACTGGCATCTCTTGAAGTAGTATCGGTTGCTTCAGGGATGTGTAAACATTAGATGGTATATTTAGCTTGTTTCACTGTTTTCCTTTTGGTTCAGATCTAAATGCCTCGTCTCTTCCTCTATTTGTGAATGAATCATGAAAACATTCCTTTCTTCTTCACCAGCCAGAAGGCTTTCTGCTTCGTTTCATTCGTTCTCCATTGGAATAATTCCCAGCCGCCACTCTGTCGTCATCATCGTCATTTGTCCTTTAATCCCGTCGTGCTCTTCACATTCGGAGATAAACAAATTACCAATCTGAGAGGTTCCTTCCTGCCTTTCTCACCTTTAGAAACTTTAATAGACCACATTTAGTGCTGTCCTTTAGGCTCACAAGGAAGGGAAATCACAAGGGCTGAAGACAGAAGGAAATATATGAGGAAAGAAGGACACAAAGTGTTGACAGTAGGATAAGGAGAAATGTGTGGAAAAGCTTGTTTATGTCCACGGCAAGTGAGTCGGACCTCCAGATGTTTGAACTCTACTAGCAGAAACATGACTGCAGCTGTGAAACTCATTCAATAAAAACTTATCAAATGCTTAATTAGCTGAAAAGCAAAATATGTGGTGTGACTTAAATTCTGTTGATGAATTAAATATAAACTGAGCTACTAGAGGACATGATGAAACCATGCATAATTAATGACTGGATAACTGTAATGTAATGTCGAATTGTTGTGTTTCTTCATGATTCCCGTCTGCTTCCCTCACTCATCTGATTCGGGCTCATTTGGAGTTTCAGCACCGCAGATATCCCCCGGCATCATTAACAGCACCCGCTTTTTACTTTTAATGCGCCTAATTGTGCTGCTCTTCACAGACGGGTGCGTGCAGCCAGGGCTCCATTGTTATGATAAGTACCCAACGTACAATTACAGGTCCCATCAGCGCTTCACAACGGAGACGGAGCAGCAGGTACATGAGCAGAAACAATATGTTTACTGTCACAGAAACAATGCAGATGTGAGTGGTTTTCTGTGGAGGCGCGTGTCGGGTGCTGTTTCCGTCTTCAGGGTGATGGAGCGGGAATGTGACCGGGTCAGGTTTAACCTGGAGAAGATGACAGGCTTTGTCTGGAGGCTTTGTGTTGAGTTTAATCCCAAAGAGGAGGAGTAATTTAGTGCTTCAGTGCGCTCACTAAAATTACAGGCTGTTTTTAAACTCACTGGTAGTGCTACTGTAAATTCATCTCCCTATCAAAGTTGGATGTTTTAGACTTAAATTAAGGCAGTTTTTTCGGTAGACTCGGTTCTATTAGGACTAAATCTGCAACATTTGTTCCACTGCGCTGAGTCAAACCAACCAAACCCTTTGAGTAACCTGTTGACCTCCTCAGCTGTGGGGGCGCTGCAACAAGAACCACAGAAGAAAACAATACATAAACTTGTGAAGAAGACCTGAGTGCAACTTCCTTCCTCACCAAGAGGAAACAAAAATGGCATCAGACTTTAGCGGTTGTAGGATTTCTCTTTTGTTTTCGACTGGAGACTATGAGCCATTTCCCCGCATTTATTTTGCTTTTATTTTCTCAAAATGCAATGCACTATAGTCCACCTGATGATTTTGGAGTGATCTCTGGTCCACTTGGCATTCACATATATGTGCATGGAAGAGAGAAAACATAATTCATTCCAGCAAAAATTTCTCACTTATTTTATGTATTTTATTTTTTTCTCCTTCACAAGATCGTTCATAGCTGTTTTGGAGAAAGGTGAGTTTCTTGAGCTATTGTTGATTTACAATGTACAAGCTTTAGCTAATGCATTTAAGCTGTTAGTTTAATTTTATATGTGTAGTTGGGTGAAGAATGGGATGATTTTGGAATTATTTGTTGTTGCTGTTACGTTTTTGGGAAAATAAGTATTTCTCGTAGTTCTCTGAATTTACTGACTTTATTTTTGGCTGAAGTAGAGATTTGTTTGATAATCTGATAGATTTACGTTTTAAAAATTTTTCAAATAACTTACTATTCATGGACTTAAAGCTAATTATGATACATTTTGGTTTGTAGTGTACAATCTTTTCGACGTGCAGTGGCTTTTTTTTTTTAAGACAAAATGTCTCATGTAATGGAACTGATAGAGGAAGATGTTTGGATAATCTACTGTCTGGGGTCCAAGTCGGTGAAAAGTCAAAATGGATCACATGAAAGGAGAAATGAAGGCCATGAAAGGGCTGAGATGTCTTCGAGTTTGAAAAGAAGGGACGAGGATTGGCCTGGAGGGTCAGATATGTCTTCGTCCATCAGTCCACAGATCTTTGCATTTCATCCCCTTTCTGTGAAAATCCTTGCATGCCTCTCTTTGTGAAGATCAATTTGACGCCCTGACGTCAAAGCCGGCTTTCCACTTTCTGCAAAAACCTTGAGCATCGCTGTTGATTTTGTGTGCATTGTTTTCCTGGTAGATTGCTCCAAACTATTTTTCCGCCGCAATAAAATATGTATTTATGTTTTGTGCTCCACAACAACCTGAGGTTTTGTTCTGTCCTTCGCTCGAAACTGAACAGGGAGACAGATTATTAGAGTGTCTGGCAGCATCGATATGTCTGAGTCAAAGCAGGGGGAAAAAAAAGCAAATCATCAAAATTCACAGTGTGTTCTACAAAGCTTTGTTTTCTGCCACCAGTCTACGGGGACTCCAACACTCTGCATAACTCAAACTTTTAATAACCTTGCAATGCTACGTCCAATCTCTCCACCCCGAAACACCAAAGTTTACTCAAGAATCAGCAATCCTTTCTGCAAAATTCACCAAAAACAAGTTTTCTTTTATGGGAGGGTGGTTAAGAAACTCGAAACATTTTAATATGCATAATTTTTCATGTGTTAAGAAAATATATTTAAAATATGCTAGTTGTAAAATGTAACCTGATTTAATCGAAAATAGTCTAATAATAGTTTTGGAATTAGAAACTTATTCTGGCTTATTGACCTTTACTTTTTGGTCTAGAGTAAATTGTCGTATAAGGTTTAAAATTAGTTTTTATGTCAGGATATCACCAGTGGAAGTTCCAGCTGTTTCACAGCAATTTGTGAAAAAGCCATAAACCAACAGGGGATCGGAGACATCCTGCTTCTAACTTATTTAAAACAAAAGGAGAAGCCGCGTTTTTTGTTTCTGAAGGAACTCTAGGGATTTTCTGAATTTGAAAAGGGTCAGAGACAGCTTTTGATTGGTCGAGAGGTGTTGCACCCTATTTGAATAGAACACACCTACTAGTATAAAACCTCTTGCACAAAGAAAATGAGCCAGAAATAGCCAATTTTTAGCTCCTTTTGGGCTGACTATTTCTCCGAAGACGTCTTCGTTTTTCCTCTATCTGTCTCATTCTCTCAGGTGACTAATGTGTGACTGTGTTTCTTTAAATTTTCTGTCTTGTGTTATACTGTCCACTGATTGGATTAAACTCTGAGCTTCTGTGACGTCAACACGTAGCGTGCGCCTCTGTTTTGTGCCACACGGCTGCGGCTCCGGCTTTGGATACAAGAAAGAGCCTGGGACCAGGAGGAAAGCCCGAGCCTAGTTGTTTTTTAATAGTTAATTTGGTTTTCCTCAACACATACTACACCCTGAAACTCAAGATAAATCTTCAGATAGGAGGAATGTCAAAGTAAGATCATGTCTATTGTATGTAACCATGCATATTATTCTTTTATATAATCAATTCAACCAAAACGAAGTTTTTCAGTGCTCCTAACACACATGTAATATGTATTTTAATGGATAAGATAGATTATTGTTTTAATATTCTTTCTCCAAACATACTTCTTTATGGTGAACAGAAGGTAAAATGGATTAGCTACAAAATGAGAGTCAAAAGCCGGTGCTCAACAGTTGATTTGCATTTTCATGGCTCTCAGCAACTTCATTTAAACACGAAAACCTCTGCTAGACACAAGGGGAAGGAGGTGATAGGGGAACACGGACACACAGCGTTTTTGACCATTTTTGGCAGGGCTCTATCATTTTCCACTCTCACTAAAACCTCTTGCCGAAAGCCCTCAATCTTCATGCGCACGGCAGAACTAGGTGTCAATAGCTGTCGAAAATCCCACTTTTCATCTGTGTGACACTTTATTTGGGGAAAAATGCAGACATTTGTTTAGTTGTTCCATTGTTTCTGTTTATCATCCTGTTAATATGCAATTAAGGTATTTTAAGAAAATAATTTAAAGAACAAAAACACATAATAATAATAATAATATGCAATATGTTAATTTCTCCCACTGAGCTCAATTTCTCCAGTTGAATTTCATCTTGGCCAATCGGCGACCAGAAGAAGTTGTGAACAATGACGTGTCTTATTGGCTCTGTTTGGGAATTGTATGGCTGAAGTTCAGCAATTGCGACGGAGGAAGTGAATGAAGCCATTCAGTTTGTGTTGGCAACATTTCAAAATGTTGATCAATTACAGTCGAACTAAGAGAAATGGTTAAGACATTTGTTCACGGTTGTTTGCAGCACAAGCAATTTCTGGTAAGCTTCATTGCGGCACCTCATTACCAACTCAACTGATAGAAATGCTATGGCTAAATGTTTGCTAAATGTTAGCGATTGGGTACATTGTAGCGAATGTACAATTGGTGTTTGTACAATCGCTACAATTGAAGTTGAGGGTCCAGAACCTCTGAACAAAGCAAAGTGGAGAACAAGGAGCTGGTTTTTAACAGACTAATTAAAATATTACGATTAAAAAAATTAAAATTAAAATAAAGAACGACATCTAATTCAAGCAATGGTAACTGGATATAACCAGATTTTCACTCTTTAAAAGTTTCCTGTTATATCGTTATTAGCAATATACTTTTTTTTTATCTTGAAGCCCAACTTGTTAAAATGTTGAAACAAGTAAAACTTTATACATTTTTGCTCCATTAAAATCTAACTAGCAATTCTGATTGGAAGGGAAATATTATTAGCAAACAGGAAAGAAATGAATTGAAGGAACTGTAACGTGTCGCCACGTGTGATCAGTAAATTATGATGAATCAGGCCTGTCAGGGAAGAATCCATCTTCAGTCAGATGAAAAGTTATGACTGTGGCTCACATTGTTCTCAGGTTAGGATTTTTTTTCTTTTCTTTTTAGTGTTTAGTGTGGCACTTAAGAGAGATTTTAGCGGTAGATGGTGTGAGCGCCTGACAGGGTACATCAGGCTCCTGGAGGTGGAGATGCTTTGCTATCAGCAGGCAGCGTTTTCACCTGCTCCTCGCTGTCCATGTTCCCTCACTGGAGAAGGGATTTCCAGCTGCTCGGCCTGGAATAAAGAAATGGGAAGAGACGTGGCCCAGAGCGCCGGCTTTAATCTTACAGTAAGCATATACGCACCACCTTTTTTTTTTTTTTAGCCCTTTCACATCTGTATTTACGCTCAGTTTTCGGTGGCTTCTTGAAGAACATCGTTTTCTTTGAGTCGTCCTCAGGAAGGACCAGAGAGACAGAGGACCACACCTCGCCTTGTTCTGGCTCGTTATTAACGGCCGCTTCAGGTTGGACACGATGCGAAGCAAGGCGAGCCGCGGAGCGAAGGAACCTGACGTGAATTTTAAAAGAGCGAGAGAGAAAGATCATAGCCGGAGCGGTGAAACAGGCTGCGGCGAGGCGCAGTGACTAATGACTGCTCCTGTTTCCCATGCTGGGATGCGTATTAGGTCAGCCAGCGTGAAAAATGCATAATTGGATGACGAAAGAGAAACTCCCACCGAGCGCGCGCCAGTTCAAGTCCTGCACGCTTTTAAAATTACAAGTTTTATTCAAGCTCTTCCAATTTAAAAGAAAAGTCTGATCATTCATTCAGGCCGTGTGAAGCCTTTATGATAATCTTTCAAGCATTTTTCCCTTCATTTATTCATATTGATAGGATTTAAACTGCTGTGAGAGACTTGTGATGTGCTGGTGAAAACTCCTCACTGCCTGACAAAAAGGACTCTGGGAAAATATTCAGATTATGTTAACCACAGGCTTCAATGTAGTACACTGGGATGCTATAATAAGCCAACATAGAGTAGTGCATAACTGTAAGAGGAAAACAAAGTCTGAATAGTGTGGTGTGCATCCAGAGACTTGTACGTTTGCCATTTCAGGTTTTCAAATAAAATTTGGATTAAATTGTCTGTTAAAATCAACTTCCAAGGCAGTTTGGACTTTGACTAGTCCGCTCAAACTGAATTTTCTTGTTTTTCCCTTCCATCAGCTCTAAAAAGAAAAGCATCCCCTGATCATCATACTGCCACTACCATGTTCCACTGCGGGAGTGGTGGTCCAAGTGGGGTTTCAAAGTAAATGGGGCTGAGTACACATCCATGCTGCACTTTTAAGATTTCATTTATCAAAAGACTGGACTGCTTTGCATCATTGCATACCTTGTATGTTTACCTGTTTATAATTTATTTTAAGGTCTGAGAACATCTTTTTCCACCCACCTGTCGGTTCTCCTCATATTTAATTCTGTTGTGATCATTATGATTATATGGCTCTTTCATAAGCGACAGTCTAGTCTTCGCTGTCACACCTGCTGGTGTTTCCAAATGCCATGCCAAGACTCCTGACATTTTTCCCTCTGTGTGCTCACACCTCTCCAGAGATTACCCCTCAAGTATGGAGCGTTCTTTACACACAGGTGGGCACAGATACAAATGACGGCCATGTAAAAGTATCTGATTTATTAGAAATGATTCCTGAGAGATCTATCTGCAGCAGATGGTGAATTAGAGAATACAGTGGAGGAACTGCGGTACTGAATTAATTTGAACTTTGCTTCGTCCGACTGTCTAGGCTCAAATTTAAGAATCATCAAAATGAGTAACTGTGAAACATTTCCAATCAAGAAAATAAAACAGTTTAGCTTAACCCCTTTAGTTTGCTACCGGGCCATTTTTACCAATTCTTTAGCAAAGCTAACTATTTGTCGTCCTTCACTCCGGTAACACTTTATTTGAAAGGGTGTGCATAAGACTGACATGACACTGTCATAAACATGATATAGCATCTGTCATGATTATAAAGAAGTCTTTATGAATGTTTATGACAGTTGTCATGAAGTGTCACTTGGTAAATAATTACACTATTAATGCAAAGTTGCTCTAAAAGTTGCATTGAAATCCATTAAAAGCACCAACTTTGCATGATTTTGTGAATCATGATAATTTAATTCAAAGTTGGCATTTTTATTTAGTTGGCATTTGATCTCAAATTAACAGTTTGAAGTGGAACCTAAAGTGTTTCACAACTACTCAACTATTTTTTATCACTGAAAATTTTTATTTATTTATTTTTGCCTTACCTTTAAGGGTATTTTAATTGAATAAACACTGTTTTAACAATAATTAAAATGATTGATGCTGCATAATAACCAGCATCAATCAGGGTAGACTAAAGTCATATTAGGAGAATATGTATAAAACGTTCCAGTCCTCTCTCTCAGCTGTGAGTCGGTCATTATGGAGCCGCCTCAGAGACGGTGACCTCTGGCTGGAGCCTTGGAGGCCAGCAGGGTGCCTCTCTCTGCAGGACTCGGTCAGCACCGACAGCCTTATCATTCCCTCCACGTTCCTCTGATTCCCAGCCACTCGTGGATCAATAGCCGTCTTTGTACGAGGCAGAGGTCCTATTGTGGCTGTGTTTCGCCGAGGCCCAGCTAACGCCACTGCTGGTGCTGCTAAACCATGACGGATTCATCTCGGCCCGGTTCTGCCATTAGCCGGCCGCTATGGGGTGAAAAACACAAACCCGAGGTCCCCTAATGGGAACTGAATGCACTTCAGTGTACCTGCAGGCAAATGGAAAGAGAGCGGCCACTGTTTCCCCTCCACAGATGATGACTCACGGTGAATATTAGATCTGCGCAGCCAGCCAAGCCGACATGTATCATAAGTGGAGCTTATTTGTTTGTGGCTTGGACGTGAAATCGGGGCACTCGGTGCATTTGGTGCTGCCATCGGGGATGGGGCTTACGAATGGATTGTTTCTTTTACTTGAAAGGAAGTGGGTGTAATGTAGAGTGTGAGGTGTGTCTGCTTCTCTTCCCATCTTCTCTTGCTTCTTATCAATCAAAAACAGAGCAGGAGATTACAGCTCCATCCACATTTATTGGTACTCTGGGCTAAAAAAAAAAAAGTATAAAAACCCTGAAAATAAATTCATCTTTCATTACAGTAGCTTCTTGGGCCCTAAATATCAGGACACTATTCACCCACATTAAGAAATAACAATTTTATGACTAAATTTAACAAAAAACGCCATCATTGGCACACCAATCAAAACCTATAAAATGAATGCAAATCTTTGTTAAAGTTGATCACCAAGAAACTTTGACTAATTTCCTGTTTCCATGAGGTTAAATATGATGTGACATGGAGCCTTATTTCTATTAGCAGCTCTTCAAAATGGGAAAGATCCAGTATGAATTTTATGGATCAGGGCACAAAAACAGATTTCACCCACCAACATTGAGATGTCAGACGGAAAATATCACAAAGGTTCTCCTGACCTTACCTGACTTCGGAGTAAACAAACATGGCCGAAAGGGAAGAAGGAATGGAAGAAGTTTGTGGGCTATATTTAACATAGAACAATACAGGAATGTCTCTTTGGGGACTGTTTTTGAGACGGTCGGAAGAGAAAATCAGGACAGCAATCCTTGTAAAAACTAGGCGTTAGATTCTGAGAACAACTGGAACTGTGACGAACAAGGCTTGACAAGGACACACATTTAGCAAAGAGCGGCTCTTGATAACCAATCATCATTTGCGAGGGAAGGATGTCTGAGTAGAGCGTAAACACGTGATTCTTCTACACTACATGGCTTCAGACGCTCGGACTGTTAGAGATTTTTTGGTATTATCATTTTGTTATTACTTATTTATATTCAGTCTAATGTTAATCAACAATAGTTAATATAGATTGTGATTTTTAGTTTAAAGTGGTCTCTTACTTCTGTGTCTCTGAACTGACTTGAAGGCTACGTCTGCCTGTAAATCTTTATGTGAAACAGTTAACTGTCTGTTTCCCAGACCTTAAATTACACTTCCACAGGTGGTCTTATCACTAAATACTCCCTACTTTAGAAACTGCCTGTGTGCAGTGATAAATATTGTCTGTGCTGTCCTCCATTCCCCATCCTCCCTGTTTTTGCTTGATAATAAAAGACGAGCTGTAACCAAAGGTTTTTTAGAACGCTCGGTGAACGGCTTGTAGAAGCCGTTTGTTGAGTCTTCTCCTTTTGCAAAAGCTTTGTCATAATTATTCACATGTGTTGTCTGTGGTTCTTTTTAATGAAGGTTCAAGAAAATACCCATCATTATTTGGTGCCGTGACCCGGATCTCTCACACTGATCGCTGACAGGCAGAGGAAGACGCGCTGAATCCATGCATGGCCAGAGTCAACTGGACCTGGAAAGAAAGACCCAGGAAGTGAATTCTTCGCTGGGCCGGCTGCATAGGTCCGACTTTGTCTGCCAACGACTGAGTGACGAGATCCGACCGGACAACCCGAAAACTACAGAAACGTAAGTGAATATTAAAATGACTTTTCTAAGGTTTTGAGAATCCTTGTTAGGCAACGTCCTACTAAAACTCTGAGGTTTTGAGTTCCCTTGTATGATGTCGCTCTGCTAAAACTCTGAGGTTTTGAGTTCCCTTGTATGATGTCGCTCTGCTAAAACTCTGAGGTTTTGAGTTCCCTTGTATGATGTCGCTCTACTAAAACTCTGAGGTCTGAGAATCCTTGTATGATGTCGCTCTGCTAAAACTCTAAGGTCTGAGAATCCTTGTATGATATCGCTCTGCTAAAACTCTGTTCGAGGAGACCCCATAAGGGCAAATCCTCACTGAATGCTTGTCACTGCTGTGTGGTTTTGGTCTTGTGCGACGGGCAAGATGTGACTGGTGCTGAGTTCTCTGAAAGTATAACTTATTGTCTTCTCTGAAGAACCACACCGAAACACAGTTTTGGTGGGAGTTTGTTCTTCAGAGGACAATAAGGCCCTATTGGAGCACTTTCCGTGAAGAGGCACAACACAGATCATATTGCGTTTAAGTCGCAGAGTCATTACTGTTTGTCATTTGCTGTGTTGGTGTGCATGAAGGAGTGAATGGTGCTTTTCTCTCTGAGAGTAAAACTTTCTGTCCTCGGAAATAGAATCCTAAGTGAAGAACCGGACCAGAACTAGTCTGGCCTAGAAGACTGTTCTTCAGGGGACACTAAGCGCTCACTTAGAGCACTCTTGTTGAAGAAAAAGCACAAAATATCAAGTCATTGTAAACTAAAATTGTAAGTGTTTTAAATAATGGGAAACACAAAGTCTTGTAATTCCTCACTCGCTGAGGGCCCCGACGGGGATCAAAAGTACATGCAATCCAGGTTTCCTGGTAGCACTTTACACCTAAAAAAAAAAAAATGGAGAAAGAAATATAAAATAGATGGAAAGCTAAAAAATTGATCAATGGCAAACAATTGTGGGAATTTTGGAGAGTAGTGTAGCAAGAAAATCTGGGATAAAAAAGGCTAAAAAGGAGGATGAGCTGAGATGTGCTAAACTATGGGTAAATGAATATAAAAACTTATTTGTAGAAACAGCAGATAATAAAGTCATTTGTCAGGGAGTGCGAGCTCCTGCAGCCACCCCTCCCCCTGCAACAGCTCTGTATGCCCCAGTATCAGCCGCTGCAGCCCCAGCAGTACGACTGAGCCCCTCACTAGAGGAAGGGACACAATAGGCAACGACCCCAAAATAACACCCCACAAAATCCACGCCATTTAAATGGCTGCTGGATTTGTGGCAATATTGGTCACTGGGCAAGAAACTGCCCTTCAAAAAATCCTGCACGGGGAAACAATCCTCGGCATGATCACACTCAACCACACCCCAAAAAGAGAAACCACTAGACTAAATTGATGAAATGGTGGACATATGTTCAGTTTGTTACACGTTAAGTAAAAAATAAATAAATAATTAAAATAAATTTCATTCCTGTACGAAATCAGTGCATGCAAAAAATAATTTTTAATGTTACTAAAAATTAGATTTAAACTTCACAAGTGAGAAATTATTTGTTTTAAGAAATACTGGTGTTTGTTTTGTTTTGTTTTTCTTTTTGAGCATTCCTACACTTTTAAAGAAAAACCAGTAGAGAGAAATAAAAAAAATATGTATATATATATATATATATATATATATATATATGGTAACAACTTCTTTGTATACTAAAAGTGGAATAATGACATTCCTGAAGGAGGAGAAGCTGAAAGATAAAACTAAATAATAAAATTCTCCCCGGAGAACAATGTTTAATGTATTGTGCCAAAATGAGATTACAACACCAACTTGGTGAAATGATCCTTTGGCTGTCTAACTGGAGGAGTCAGCGGTCAGAGTAAGGTACCGACCTGGACATTATCCAGCCTCGTAACTCTCTTAGGCCTTGAGAGGAGGGCTGACCTCTGACCTCACAGTCTACAGCACTGAGATCAACAGGTTTAGAGAAATCCATTGTTCTCTGGTGAGACGTGTTTTAAATGAAGTTAACATAAACTTACATATTACATTGTAAAGGTTAAATGTTGTGCAAAATAAAATAAAATAAAAAGAAATAATAAAAGAGACTACAGCTTTTAACATGTTTCATGTTTACATGTGTTTTAATAAGGAAATAATTCATGACTTCTTAAAAATGTTGGGTAATATGTGGCTAAAAAACTATACGATGAAAAGAAAGAAGTTATATGGAAAATGTTTGTGTAAAAAAAGAAAAAAAAATTACAGAAATACGAACAAACCCTAATTGACTCTTATTTGCTTCTTTCATTTTCCTCTGTCTGAGCCTCGCTGTGGTGCATCTGACCTCTGACTTCAGCTTAGACCTGTCCTGCCGATCAGATGAAGTCCCTCTTTCATCACCAGCCAAAGACAGTTGATAAAGAAGAAAAAAAGAACAGGACGATTTCTACCAACTGGGCACTGAAGGCACTGAAGTGTCCGCTGATCCTAATTCCTGGACATCTGAGAACTGCCACGCAGCAGATACTGTATGGAGTCCTGCTGGACATTTGGACTGGAACTACAGTATATTCCTGTGTTTGGCTGCAACTGAACCCTCACAACCCTCGCTGATTTACTCTTTGACATCAGCGTGGAGAAGGAAAATAATGTGTTTTACAGAAAAAAAAGAAAGCAAACTGAACTGTTTTTTTGCTTGTTTCATTGGTGGACAACCTGGACATTCACTAAGGGACAGTCTGGACAACTTATAATTAATCCAACACCAGAGCTAGTTGGACTGACAGGGAGCTGGAGGAGAGACAGAGGGAGGACCAGCTGCAGCGACGCCAGCAGCAGGAGGTGGAAGCGAGAAGCGAGACAGAAAGGAGAAATGCGAGATAAGTTATACACACACATCTGTGATAGACAATGTGTCACTCATTCTGTTTACATATAGAAATTATCTATCTATAAAAGAACATTTTGAAGGTTTTTAGGTTCAATGTTAGAAAAATTGTTCATTTTGTGCCCTTTAACTCAGTCCTTAACAGAAGGACCAGTGATCCTCTTAGGGCCCACGAGCCATAGATTGGGAAACTGTAAAGGAAAAAACTGTAATGACTAAATTTAAGAAAACAAATAAATAAAGCTGATAGAGCTATGCAACTAAATTACAACAAAAAAAAATTATTAGAGATTCTGACCTAATAATTATTTGCAAATGTTTTATTTTTTCCTTTAAAAGAAATACTAGTTCAAAACAAAATTTAACATCTCTAAGTGTTGAAAATAATTGATATTGCAGTGTTGAAATATTATGAAGTATTTCTTTACATTTAAGTGAAACATTTAACTTAGAGTTTGATTCTATAAAGAATCTACAAATTGATTGGGTTTGTGTATTTTATATTGGAATGAATGAAAATTATTATGAGAAGAAAGACATTTTACTACAAAATTAAGTAACGGATGAAATTATTGACCATTTACTATAACAATATAAAATAGTTATGTTGTAGACTTGTCTGAAATGCAAAGTTTAAGTGAAGTCTGAGATTTTAAGCAACCTGGGAGATGTAAATGGCTACTAAAAACTGATGATTGTGGATAAAAGCAACATTTTCTAGATTTCAGTCTAAAACATTTTAATCAAGATTTGATTGATAGTCAATACATTCAAAAAGAAAAATGTTGAATTAGAAGATTTGAGATTTGGTTTAAATCAAAGATGGTCATTTTTATTTTAGAGAAATAAAATAGAAATGTTGAAAGGTGCTGAATTTAACAAAAAATAAATACATAAATGGCAGGTAAACCTGTAATTAAAAGATTTGTTTACTAAATGATCTTCTAAAAGCAATAAACCTGTGAGTTCACCTGAATGAACCATTAACTCTCCCAAGTCTCTATTTGAAGCTAAAGCGATTGTGACACATGGCGATGCCATGTGTCAACAGGGGGAGGGGGAAATAAGAAGGAAAATACTATATAATAATAGTAATACTATATAATATTCTTAAATGAAATTTTTTTGTTATGAACTTTTGAAGTAAATAGTTTTTGATAATGATTGATACTTTTTTTTTTTAAATGGGTTGAAATAGTTCCAGCAAAGCATGCTTTTGAAATAATTCATGGGAGAGCTTACAGATTTCCTCTGTTTGCTCCAGACTTGCAGAAAGCTGATGAAGAACAAACATTAGCAGACTATATGATCAGAACTCTTAAACTGAAGGAAGTGTCCAGAACAAATTTACTGCCTTCTGATTCTATTCTTTCGCAGGAGGCCACTCACATCGAGTCAGATGACTGGGTCTACATTAAGGTCATCAAATGAAACAACTGGGCGAGTCCACAGTGGGAAGGACCGTTCCCGATGCTGATGACCACAACAACAGCTGTTTGAAATGCTGAAAGACCCAGCTGGATACATCTCAGTCACAAGAAGCAGCAGAGAGTGTTGAACCCCTAATTCGTCATCCAGTCAGGGCTACAAAGGGGTTCTACTTTTAGTGTAGTTCGTCTCAAACCCTGTGAAGAAACACTTAAAAGTCTCATTTCCTTAGTTTGGGGGTTTTGACATCTCTGCGCGCTGAGCAACAATGGCGACTCCATATTATAGATGGATCTTCTACTGCGTTGTGACTGCAGCATGTCTGATGTTTGGAGGAGGAAGTGACCTCACTTTCCACCCACATGACTATGGTACCAACCCCTGGTGGCAGCTGATGAACAGGACTAGTCATGAGGAGAAAAGGTGAACTGCTTTGTGTGTGCAAAGCGGCCAATCGCCACACACAATTCAGGTCTGCATCCGGGAAACATCACTGAAGACAAACAGATGTGTCTCTATGGCCTGAGTGCAAAACCATGACTCAGCGTGCCACTACCGAAAGAATGCAAATGGTGAAAAAAGGATTATTCTGTTCTACTTCGGACAGAAGAATCCAAAAAGGACTTTTTGGATCTAAGAACTGTTCATCTAATGCTGACGTACTTCCTCTTCTACCGTTCCCGCAAGCTGCATGGAAAAATACCAGAGACCATTTCTTTAGCAGAAGCTAAACCCGGGTCTCTGAGGAGCTGTGTTTTCAACGACGGACACATTTGACTTAGGATGTTACCTTGGAATTTGTGTAACAAAGTTTACACCTATTGGGACATGACACCGGATTACATCAACTACATTGCCTGCAGGGGTCAAAGGGCGACCCCCGACTGCAAAGTCTGGAAGGACAACCCAGACTGTGACAACTTGCTTGATGAGAGTTTCAAGGCCACGTTGAGATCAACAGATATGGATTATGTGACTTATCAACAGCACACAGCAGCTGGCCAATGCCACAGCGAAAGAACTAACTGAACTGAGAAACATGGTTTTGCAAAATCGTGTTGTCCTGGACTTCCTCACAGCCTCTCAGGGTGGTGTTTGTAAAATCATTGACCCAGCGTGCTGTACATTCATTCCTGATGAAACAGGGACTGGTGGAACTATTTCTGACGCTCTACATGACCTGGAAGAATTTAAACATTATATGGAAAGTGGAACGCAAGGATCATCTTCTTTTGATTTTCTTTCTTGGCTCACTTCTGGGCCATGGTGGAATTTACTGTTGAAGCTTGGAACACCTATTCTGGGTGTTTTGATTCTTTTTTGTCTGTTCACAAGTTGCATTGTTCCATGCCTTCGAAGCATGATGCTAAAGACAATTAACACTGCTGTGGTCAGCTATCAGCTGGTGAAAATGACCTATGACAAATGAAGACGACTTGTTTTCTGATGATGAAGTTCTGTAATCAATAAACAGATTAATTCATTTGCTGAATGATTCCTACATCAAAATGTGAAAACAAGTGGTGTTAGTGATGAGAAAAACTGCATTTGATTTTTTGCTGTTTCTTTTATTTTTCATTTACTTTTCATTTATATCATATATTCATTCTGTATTTAAAAATATAATAATTCTTGCATTTATTGGATCTATTCTTTTCTTTTCTATGCTTGTCTTTTGAAAATGATAAAAAGGGGGGAATGTTAGAGATTTTTTGGTATTATCATTTTGTTATTACTTATTTATATTCAGTCTAATGTTAATCAACAATAGTTAATATAGATTGTGATTTTTAGTTTAAAGTGGTCTCTTACTTCTGTGTCTCTGAACTGACTTGAAGGCCACGTCTGCCTGTAAATCTTTATGTGAAACAGTTAACTGTCTGTTTCCCAGATCTTAAATTACACTTCCACAGGTGGTCTTATCACTAAATACTCCCTACTTTAGAAACTGCCTGTGTGCAGTGATAAATATTGTCTGTGCTGTCCTCCATTCCCCATCCTCCCTGTTTTTGCTTGATAATAAAAGACGAGCTGTAACCAAAGGTTTTTTAGAACGCTCGGTGAACGGCTTGTAGAAGCCGTTTGTTGAGTCTTCTCCTTTTGCAAAAGCTTTGTCATAATTATTCACATGCGTTGTCTGTGGTTCTTTTTAATGAAGGTTCAAGAAAATACCCATCACGGACTTATTCTGGAACCTCCTGGGTGAGTCGTTGAAGCTCTCTTGGAGTAATGTTGGAAGGCAGGCCTCTCCTAGAGAGTGAGCATGGTTCTTTTTCTGATCAGGTTGTGGATAAAGTCTCTGTCTGCTGGAGTTCCAAACCACTGGAAGTGGTTGATAGCCTGGTCTAGACTGAAAAATGTCGCAAACATGTTGGGATAGGGTTCGTGTTTTCAGCCTATGTCAGAGTGGTTCTTTTTAGGATACCTGTTGGCTCTGAAGGTTTGGCAGTAATCAAGTGTAGCAGTTAAAATCGGACTAATCTTTCAGAAAAATGTGGTAATTTTTCTGGATACGAGTCCAGTTTGACTCGTATCGCTTTCTGATTAGTTTGCTAATCTGCAACATGTTTCAAATGACTTTATAAACTTATTTTATGAACAAATTCCCATCATTTCCTCCTGTCTTCTTTGCATCTATCTAATTAACGACTTTACAGTTGATTGGATCAGCCTTTATCGTCCATACTGTACGGACCTGCTGCTGTTTTCCAGATAAATTTGTATTTTTTTTTCCTTCTTGACTGAGATCCTAACCTATCTCATTACTCACTCAGTTGGGTTTTTCTGCCCAGACATCCACCCTCTTGGTTCCTGCGGCGCTCCGAGGGGTAAATATTTTAATGGCAGCCTTGTGGCGGTCTTAAAGATGTAAACAGTGTCTGTAATGCTAAACACTTGACTAAGTGGCTGAGCTCAGAAGGTGCAGAGTGAGTCATTGACTGGCTGCAGTTGAGTCTAAACAAGCCGAAGGAAGATGATCGTTATGCTCCCAGGCCTTTCATTTGCCTTCATTCTGCAGATGCGTTGAGACACTGAAGCTCCTTATGGAGCAGAGCTTCTCCTGCTTCATCAGCACTTTCCTGTCCGATTCAGGCTGGGTAGTCAGCTGAAACATGGGGCTGGAGAACAGAGGCAGCACATCGTGCCAAAGGGTTGTCAACTCTCACCCCACGGCGGTGCAGAGGGCAGAGTACTCCACCCAGCTCTCTGGTGACCCTTGAACCATTTGCTGACTTTCACCTGTCTGACAAGCAAGGCAGAAGCAGAAACCTGAGGCTGTTTCTGTGAAAACTGACAGAGAAATTCAGGGTTTTACCTCGTTTCAAGAAGTTGATGCTTTTCCAAACCATCTTAATTGGATGGAAACAGCTGTTTTCTTAATCTCAGCGGGTGAAAAACAGCAGTTAATTTATAGCAGATTAAAACCAAACCAGTATGGATGCTCACAACTTAAGATTTAAAGTTGTTAGATTGTTTTCCAAACCTGAGAGAAACTGCCCCACACACATAAAAGGATAAGAAATCAGCGGTATAACAGGTGTGGTATCCAGTCAACACAGAAACCAATTTCACCCACCAACATTCACATGTCAGACAAGAAATCTCAACAAACTTCTCAAGATTAAACGTGAGTTCAGAGTAAACAAACACGGCAGCCAAGAAAGAAGTAATGGCGGTAGTTTGAAGCTTTGCAAACACCAGCCAGCAGCGTGCCAACTAGCATGCTAGCTCGGTATCTCAGTTTCCCAATCTGTGTTCTCTTGAGAATAATTTAGAGCTGTTCATGTAAAATAATCCACTAATGGGATTATTTATTTATTACGTATAATTATTTACATTTTACGTGAACATCTTGGAGTTGCGTTTCACAGAAAAACATTCACACACTGACCCAGAAATCGCCGGGATACAGTGGATCGCTTATTTGCATATTCTTTTAGTTGGGAGTTAACGCCCCCTTGTGTTGAGTAGGAACACCTGTTGCATTTTCCTTGTGCCACAGATAAATGGAATAGAAACACTAAAACAAAAGTAAACATTCTTGATAATGTTATATTTTCTAACATTTTTTCCTTCATATCTTTTAATAGAACTGTCATGTTTGAGAATTTATCTTTTGTTTGTACTATTAAAATAAGCAGTTATAATTGTTTTTAGAAGAGGTTTCACAGATTTTAGCTATTCGTGGTCCCTAACCCTCAGACACACCAAGAGTCACAACAATGAAAATACAGTCAGGTTTTGACTGAAATGATGACAGAGAAACTCAGGCCTTGGACATTTCTGAGACAGTTTCTAGTAAATATTACATTACATGTTGAAGGTGCATATTTGCCTGCCTGTCTACAGTCTGGATGTGACCAGGCTTTAATGGGAGCTGTGTTTGTGTTTCCATTTCCATGTTTGGCTAATGGAAGAAGCAGTCAGTGTGACTTAAGTGACAAAGTTCTCACAGCAATCACATCAGTTCCATTCTTCTGTTTTTTTCCAGTGTGGGCGTTCAAAAGCATAAAAAGCACTTTGCCGTGGCTTGTGCAAATAGTTTAACCCAGTAAAACACAAGTAAACAACTTTGATGTTTCTTTCTTCCTCCCCTGCGCTGTGATGTTTTCGGGAGCGCCGAGCTAATGTGATTTGGGATGATGAAATGCGCTCAGCGTGTCTTCCAACTCACAGAGGGGCTCCAGGTAAGCTCTACCTGCTAACCGACTGTTAGCTAAGCGTCCGAGCCCACCTCCCCGCAGGGGGGGGGTGCAGAACTCGAGCTCTGCTGGAGATTAGAGCGAGGGAGGAGGAGGCGTTGAGAATCGTGTGTCGCTTTCCAATCGTGTCATCAGTCCCTCAGATGAGGGGAAGTCAGGGTGTGAGTCAGTCGAAGCCGTCGCAGCTACAGTATCGACGGCGCTCACATGGAAGGCATGAACCACAGAGCCTGACTGGCAAAGAACAGCATACACATTAAGACTAATAATTTCATTTTCATAGATACATCCCTTATTTATTACAGTTCATAATCTGTTCAGAGCTGCAATCTGTTTCTAAGCACTAATAGAGTTTCTAACTGTCATGATCTGGCATATTTAGACATATATTAAGATGCAATTCTTAAAAAAAATGTGCTGGCATGTAATCAGACCTAGGAATTTAAACCAGAGCTATCAAGTGTGAAAGTTTTCACTAAGTAGCTTTAAATTCAGCACCAATAATAGTAGGAAAGTGTGTTTTTAATCAGGTATTTCTTTGTGTGTGTTTGTTTCACCTAAATGGGGCCACGTGTGTAAGGAAAATGAGTTGAGCACGGTGGAGGCGGTATGATGGTGGCCAATAGTCTGTCTGGTCTTCACCCCACTGACTGATTGAACACCTGGGTATTGATTTTATCGGTTGATTAAATTTTCTGTTTTTGAAGATTTAATTTTTGGGTTTCCATAGTTCTGAGTGACATTTATCCACTATGAACTTGTCAAACTACGATCTTGTTTGACAAGCAGGTTTTATAACTTGTTTTTGTTTTCAACTTCAAATCATGCAAAATAATCAAGGTAACCAAAGTATCTATTCCTGTGTCCCACAGCACTACCCAAAATATGAATAAGTCAGTATGAAATTGTAGAATGCAAATTACTTTCTGTGCAAACTGCAACATAAATAGAAACAGAAAGACATATGCAAATTTTAGCACTGCTTCCTTATAGAAACATAATATTACTACAAATACACTACAAATGGACCTAGAATACTTGAAGAGTAGATGAATGACTGTAGCTCCAAATCCAGTTAACTTTGGTGATGGCTTACAATAATGGCACAAGCTCTCTCAGCTGTTTACAAGCAGGTTGTTATGCTAAGTGACTAGCTAGCGACTTGTATGTGCCACTTCCAGTGGTGAACAATATGTTTTTTCATCCATGGTGGTACATGAATAATTCATATTGGATCAGGTATTACTATTGCTACTAGCCTCAACACTAGAAAGTTGCATACCCGGGTACCGATGAAGCAGAATACTACGAATTCCACACCTTTGAATTCCACCTAAAGCACGTAGTATTCAACATTTCCTTCATTTCCCACACTGAGATCTATGTAACATGTTTTTCCTCTGTTGTTACATATGGAGCAAGTGTCCAGCTACTTTACTACCACTTTCTAAAATTATGTCCATACTGCGCTAGTTTTTTGCAAATGCTACAAGCTTTATTGTTTGGTTCTGTCTGTGTCAGCATAGCAGCACCACCTGTAGGTCTGACGTAGTTATTACATCACATTGATTTTGTTGTTGGGTTTTCCTTTTTAGGAAAAAAAACCTTTCAAGATTGGATTCAGTGTTGATAACAAATAGAAATGTTTTTTTCATTTCACCATATTCCTCATATGGCTAAAGAGCTAGCTGAATTTATCACCTGAAAGTTTGACTTTCCTAATACTCAGCAGCTCACTTGACTCTGCCTGTGATTTTCAGACTCTTGCACCGCTTTGAAGTTTCACTTTCTTGCTCTGTTGGTTTTATTCACTTGTACTTTCTATGTCTATATGGCCATATTTCCTTTAATGTTCCTGCTCAGATCTTTAACAGACTCATATAATGCCCTGCTACCTCATACCTTTCCTGCTCGTTTCCAGGGAGAGTTTGCCCTATCTATGCCTACCTTCTCTTCTGGCCGGCGTTAATGGCCTGATTTGGGGCTTGGGGGTTTTGTTTGCAGCAGCAGGAGGTCGTCGGACACGATGTACGGTTCCTGAATTCCTCCCTGAACCTGGACGCCCCCCCGGGGGGAGAGGTTCCTCAGGTACAACGGGTGAACAAAGACAGGGCTAGGTGTCGAGGTGGCGGAGGGCCAGGTTACTGAAGAACTCGATGTTTTTACCACCATCCTGTTTATTAGGTCCACAGAGGAAAGCTGTGTAAGTGTTTTCCTAATTGACTCCCTAATTAGAAAACCTAAACAGTCTTGTTGCTGAGGATCAGCCATTAGGAGGGAAACAGGCTTAACTGTGCAGGAGGTGCAGCTTCATATACCCGCATGGAGGAGGAGGTGGGAGGAAAATCACATGCAGAACTACTGAAATTACAAAACTTAAATGAGCTCACATATTTTTGGACAAAAGGAACTAATTTCTACTGTCGAGGCAAAGTCATTAAATCCACGAAACTAAACGAACTCCAAGGACTCCACCTAGTGGCGGCTGTCAAAACTACAGCAGTAGTAGTAACTAGTGTACATCAGAAGTGCTGTGGTAGAATGTTTGGTAATAACGTCTGTTGTGGTGGTTGAGTGGCAAAGATACTGCAGAATGAGCCGGTTTTAGGGTAGCATCAGGTTTTCATAGAGAGTATTGCAGCAGGAAGCATATGTCAACACTTTCACTGTGGGAAGAAGTTTCTCTTCACACTGCTGGGTGTTCAATGCTGCATCGGTTTTGACTTTTCAAACTCTGAGCTTCAGGAGAATCAGGCCCACAGCATCACAGATCCTCCACTGCCCTGACCAGGGATCAGGTGCCCTTTCCACAATCAAAATTGATTATTTGTAAAATTACCAATTTATTGGACCAATTTCCTGACTTGTAAGTATCAACACATAAACCTTTCTTTCCCATTTTGAAGAGTGTCTAAGCAAAAGGAGCCACATTCGTGTCAGGAAACAGAAAGTCACAGATTAGTAAACAGAAGCTTTCTGTGATCACGTCAAGCTTACAGATGAATATGTTATAAATGTACTTCATATGAATTATTAGAGGTTCCCGCAGCGTATTTCCTGGATCCAACATAACATATTGACGTAAATGTGAGGTTTGTTTACAGTCAGTTTCTAAGGCAGAAGCTGGGTGAACCTTCAGATCAGCTGATGGAAAAAGACAAACTAGGCAGAAACACACACAGACAGCAAGAACCACCAATAGACCAAACATTTAATGTTTAGGTCAGTTATGTTTAGTGAAATTATTTGTGTTTGCTGAATGCCCAAGTCATTGGAGAGAGATCGTCTTCGTTTTTCTGTTTGTCGACTCCTTAACGTTGTTCTGATGCTCCTCATAACAACAACTGTTTCACAGAAACTTCCTGAAATAATGCATGGTTATAATTGTGTGGAAATATCTAGAAAAGCTATGAAAAGTAGAGTTTTTAAAATAAATGTTCACATATTATTTTCTAATGCAATAAACAACTGATATTGACCATAATGGGTTTAGGGTATGATGCACAGATTTTCTGTTTAAGCTCATTTAGCTTTGGGAGTACAAATCTAATAAAAAAATCCAACACTTCTGACAGTTTATTTGTAAAATTTACACAAAAGTATGTTCAAAATGACAATCATTTTATGAGGTTTCAACATCTAGAAATATGATTCTTTTTTTCAGTATGTTCCAGTAAAGTTAAAAATGATTTAATGTACAGTAAGCAACGACGCAGTTTTATTGGAGATAATAACAGCATCATGCTAATTTATCTGAAGAATTTTGCTAGTTTAATAATTTAGACTACATGTTTCTACAAAAAAAATCCGAAAACTATATTGAAAATATGCAAAACCTTCCAGAGGAACCTGTAAACTTTTACACATGAACTCTGTTAAAATAATGATTATCTGCTGTATTTTAGTGTACTTCTGCCAGTTTTTACTGTTATGCCAATAATTTTTTTTCTACAGTTTTTGGTGAACTGACCAGCTCCTCCTGCAGCAAAGTGTCCCCAAACCATAACACCTCCACCTCCATGCTGTACTGTTGGTGCTCTGTTTCCTGGATACTGGATTTATTTGATGCCAAACGTGTCCCACCTTCTGGTGTCCAAGTAATTCATTTTTGTCTTCTTCAATATGGTTTTTATGTTCTCTTTGAAGCAGCTGCATGTATTTTCATGTTTTTGGAGACTTCTCCTATCATCTTGGAGTTTGCCATTTCTGTAAATTTGCTCAGACGACCAGTTCTGAATTTCAGTTTTCTACATTTCATTTTGTTCATGTTTATTTGAATTACTTGAATGTTTCAGTTTTCCAGCCAGGAAACCTGCCGCAGAATGCTCTAAGTTTGTTTCACAGTAAACTAAGCGACAGTATTTACCTTTGTTTGCTGTGCTGCATCTGTTTGCTACCATCTCTGATAAGACAGGGATTAGTTACAGTCTAATCTGCAGCGATTCTCCTGTGTAGTAATATTTCTCTGCTCCTCTTCATCTTCATCCTGCCGTTTTTCTCCGTGCTCCGTGTCAAATGACTCGACTTGTATCTGTCTGTCACCTTCCTTTCATCCCTCCCCCTCCCCTCCCTACTCCATCCTCCTGACAGTTGACTGGTATGGCAACAGCAGACTGGGAGTATTTTTAGCGCGTCACAGATGGGGGGCCGTGGCAGCGCGACAGAGACCAGAATGTTCTTTATCTCAGCTGTCACTCGCTTTTCTGCTGGGTTTTTCTCTCTCTGGACCAAACATGGATGCTGTCCACTTGGAGAGGGAGATGAAGGAGGAAAGGTGAGGGGGTGTGAGGCCCAGTTCTGCCCCCTCAAACTGAAGTTTTCATTGAGTCTTACGGCTGCTCAGTCAGCTCCCTGGTGGGAACACTTGAGGAAGAGATGCAGGTTGTTCTTTTACAGGAAGATATAAATTACAGCAGGTAGTTTGTTAATAACCAAACTGGTTTATGTTTTGCAACATGTCCTGTCCAGAGTTCAACTCCAACACATGAAACTTAATGAAGTCGCCCCCTGCTGGACAACTCCGGCTGAAGGCTGCAGGTGGAGAGCAGAATTCATGATTCAATCAACAGCAAAGTCGCCCCAGACCATCACACTCCCACCACCAGGTATAACTGTAGGTTCTTTAGTCTTTTCAGCCCACTGAACATTTCCTTCAGAAGCTTTGAGGATAATGAACATATTTTTTGGTGAATATGAAACAGATCTTTGTGTTCTGCCTGGACTATTGGCTTCAGCTGATGGTTCACTGGAACTACAACGTTCTGGAAATGGCTTTGCAAACCTTTCCAGATGATCCAGTAGATTTTAATAACATAGTCTCATGATGTTGAATGATGTTCTGCTCTTTGAGATATTCTAGTCTACTTGAAGTTTTCAGTCAGGTTCTGTTTGAGAGATTACTTGACTCTACAGGTCAAGAAACTGAATCAAATACTACTTAAAGTGGTGATTACTTTTTGAGAGAGCTGGGTTTGTCTGGAATGAAATTGGGAATAACATTTTTATATTTTAAGATTTTTTATATATATAAAGTTCTGTAGTGGCCTTCTCCTTTAATAAGAAAGTATTTGAAACTGCTTTTACTATTCATGTATTAATATTATGTTAAAGATGAGATATATGAATTTGTGATTAAAAAGAAAAAAAGCACAGCTTTTTCAGCTTTGAAAATGAAGAGTTTTAATTGTGTGTGACTCAAAACCTTTGTGGGGCCAGTTTTTATAGAAATGGCTGACTGGGAAAAAAATCGTGAAACATCAACATCTTTATGTTGTAAAGTCAGGTTTGCTCCTCTGTTGAAAAATAACAGCTGATCAATAAATGGATCAAGCATTTTTCCTCCTCCAGAGGCGAAGAGGGAGGGGAGCCGCTCTCTAATCAAAGCGAAGGTCTTCCTCTGAATCTTCCTGCTCTTTCAGCCTCATTTCCATCCCTTCCCTGAAGGAAACGCGTGGCAGTCCAAGTCCGACCTTCAACCCTCCACCCCGGACAGCTGATGTGGAAATAATGGTGCCGACGCAGAAATAAAGCAGCAGACAGGTAAACAGGAAAACACAAGGTGATGATGATGATGATGATGATGATGATGATGATGATGATGATGATGGAACCATCTAATTGTCGGCTTCATTTGTGATTTTCAAAGCCAAGGTCGCCCGAGTCATCAAGACTGGGAGGCATTGAAGCACAACAAACGGTTCCAGATTAAGACACTAGAGAAGAAGTCACAGACAGTCCAAGGTCTGGTTAAGGTGTTGATATCAGGAAGTAAGCAAAGTCTGCATCGCTGTTCTTCTTTCCAACCTTCATATCTTTCCCTTTCCAAACTTGGAAAATGCTGCTATTAAATTCCAGGGTTTTCCAGACTGCATAGGAACAGTAGCTAAGTCGCCAATCAGCAGCAGCTCTGCATCTCCATGGCAACTGAACTCATCATCTGCCAGTAGACCAGCCTGGTAGGGTCTTCATCGTGTCATTTCTATGTGTTTATCTGTGTTCCAACATAGCTTTTTATTGAAAGTTCAGCATAACAGTAATTATATGATTCCAATACATAACTATAAGAGAAAGTTGTGAGAGAATGGACATCAGAAGTAATTACACGCCCTCCCTTTTCTTTTTTTTTTTTTGTTTAGTTTTGTTTATTTGCTTCCATTGTTCTTGTCCTGTCTGTGCTTTAAGCTGCTCTTCTCTTGCTGAGATGCGCTGTGCTGCAGTGACAGCGCTTCGCCACCAGTGGGCACAAGAGCACAGTGACGCTCCTGACTCCGCCAGCCAACAGTAACGGCTGGTCAGCCGAGGCGCTTCACTGTGGCTCTCATGTTTCCACAGGTAAATGTCAATTAGCGCTGCTGTTTGAGTCTCTTGTGAGGAAGGTGGGCTAGAGCGGAGTGGCGAGGTAGATGTGTGGAGGTTTTAAGCTAATTCTTTGACTTGTATTGTAAATATTTGTTCTTTGACTAATGTTGGAAATGTTTGTTTGTGAGCGAGTCAACGGCAATTAAGCGCAGTAACGGCTGGTCAGCGACGGCGCTGACTGTGGCTCTCATGTTTCCACAGCATTCGTGAAAATAAAAGAACCTGCGCAGCACCACACTGATTAATTATTAAATGTGCAACAATGTGAACATGGAAGAAATGCATTTACCTTAATTTTCTTGTATCACAAGTAAATCCAGTATTTTTTAGACTCTTCTACACTTGAAGTGTTTGTTAGTTTCATAAGTTTTATTTTGAAAGAAACTGATTTGGAAATATTTTGTGTAATGTTGTTATTTTTTGTTACTTGTATGAAATATTGTCATTTTGGTTCTTAAAATACCAACCTTTCCACTTAACTTTATATTTTGGTCTGTATTCTTACTTGAGTAACTTCCTGGATAGCATCTTTTAATTTTTTTACTTGAGTATAGATATGTTGAAGTGATGTTACTCTTACTTAAGTACCATTTTTTGTACTACCCACCTCTGTCTGGACACCGCATGACCCTGTGGTGACGGTTTGTTGTAGTCAGATTTGTTAGCTGCAGTACTTCCTCTTCTGCAGTAGTTGGCAGTAGCGAGTTAGCATCTCAGGAGCTACATCACAACAGAGGCTGCAGAGCAACACTGCAGCACTTACAGGGGGGTGGCCTCTTATGTGAATACATTCTATACTTCCTTTTCTTTTTATTTACATTTAATAGCAGAGTATTGGCTCATTTTATTACAGTCTTACAGTATTTCCTGCGCCGCTCGATGCTAACGGCTAGCATTAGCTCCGTGGCTAAGCTAAGTAGTAGCAGCTTCGCTAGCATGGATGGTGTGGGCGTGTAGCTCTGCTCAGAAACACGGTGGCGTTTCTGTGGCTGCATGTTGAGTATTTAAGACACCGTGTTCGTTATTTATTCTTCTTTGTTCGATGTAGATATAAAAGCTTCCGGCTCTTATACGGATAGTGAAAATGAACATACGATCTTTGAGGAATCCGTATCATGACTATGATGGGAACCCAGCTTCCACGCAGGCACTGTTTGACTCTGAGGGAAAGGTAAACCGCAGAGGGATGCGGGGGAAACATGCGAGCTTTGTCTGGCTGATCATTGTTTAAATCCTTCTTTTTCTCCTCCAGCTCAGTCCGACGTTTGCCCAGAGGCTGAGCAGCAAAGTCACCGAACTGCTGGCTGTCATGGAGACCGGACTGAAGTCTGCTGACCCCAGAGACTGTACGGCTTACACAGGCTCTGCAGGTGAGGGGCGGAGCCAGGAGTGACACTGGTGATGACGGTGAAGCTGCGGGAATATAGGAAACACCGGCGCATTGTGATCGGTCCTGCAACTGTCCGGCATGGTAGTATCAGCATCATGCTGTGGGACTATTTCATTACCAGTGGCAGCATCATGCTGTGATCGTTCTATTACTGTTGTTCCCCCCTGCACTAAGCTCATCAGAGTCTGTTAGAGAAGCAGTCGTGTTTCTGTCCAGCATGTCTGGACTCTCCTGGCGGTTCCTTCAGAGGAGCAAAGCTAGCAGAGGCTAGTGATGTTTGCTGTCTGTTTCCCTGCAGGCATCGCTCTGCTCTACCTGCACCTCCACAGGGTCTTCAAAGAAGCCTCCTTCCTGCACAAAGCCCTGGAGTACGTCACCCACAGCCTGAAGCACCTCACCCGTTGCCATGACGTCACCTTCCTATGCGGAGACACTGGACCGCTGGCCATAGCTGCTGTGGTCTATTCACGCCTGCAGAGGCCGCAAGAGGCCGAGGAATGCATCAGCAGGTTGGGACTGGCTGGAACCAAGACTGGACCCAGGTCTGGACCGCAGGCTGTGGTCTGACCGCTGTGGTTCTGCTGTTCTGCCTCCAGGCTGCTGCAGTACCAGCAGTCGGTTCTGTGCAGGTCCAGTGGGCTGCCGGACGAGCTGTTGTATGGCCGGATGGGCTTCCTCTCCTCCCTGGTGTTCCTGAACCAGCAGCTGGGTCCAGACCGGGTCCCGCTGCACTGCATCCAGCAGGTCACCGAGGCAGTTCTGGTGTCGGGCCAGCAACTCAGCAGGAAGCTCCACCTCCAGAGCCAGAGCCCGCTAATGTACGAGTGGTACCAGGAGCAGTACGTGGGTGCCGCCCACGGCCTGGCCGGCATCTACTACTTCCTCCTGCAGGTGGGACACGGGTCCAGGGCCTCACCATGATGCTGTCGCCGCTGCTGTGGTTCTTACGATGTGTTCTGGTCCAGCCGGGCTTCGTCTCGTCAGAGGAGAAGGTCCTGCAGCTGGTGCAGCCCAGCGTGGAGCACGTCTGCAGTCTGCGCTTCCCGTCTGGGAACTACCCACCCTGCGTGGTGGATGACCGGGACCAGCTGGTGCACTGGTGCCACGGGGCCCCTGGGGTCGTCTATATGCTGCTGCAGGCCTACAAGGTCAGTTAACTCTGCATACGCCCTCTAGTGGTGGTGTCTTGTTGCTGCCGGTGCCCTCTAGTGGTGGTGGTCTACTGCTGCAGGTGCTGGGTAACCCACGGTACCTGGAGGAGGCGCTGCAGTGCGGGGACTTGGTGTGGCGCTGGGGGCTGCTGAAGAAAGGCTACAGCCTCTGCCACGGCGCCGCCGGCAACGCCTACACCTTCCTGGCCCTCTACCGGCTGACGCAGGACCCCAAACACCTCTACAGGGCCTGCATGGTGAGCACACCATGGTCCCTTCTGCTCTGACTTTGACGTGGACATTAAGTTTGGTTCAAAGCAGCTGCAGCAGTCAGGCTCACAGCGGCCTCTCTCAGCCCTCTGATTGAAATGTGTCTACAGTTTGCAGATTGGTGCATGAACTACGGTCACCATGGCTGCCGGACGCCAGACACCCCCTTCTCTCTGTTCGAAGGTACGAACTGCAAAAAATTTGTGTGAATGTTGGTGCTGGTCTAGATGCTATCATTAGTATTTCAGCTAGCCTTAGCTTTTTGCTAATTGTACAGGCATAAGCTGCTAGAACTGTTGTATAACATTGTTTTGAAAAATTTCTAATACTTTCTGTGTGAGATTTTTGAATTCAGAGAACATTTTCAATTAACTATAGGAGTTTTGCAGGTTTTTGCCGTCTTCTGTTCCTGTCTTTCTTACATTTATTCTAATTCTTTTTGGTGAAAATTGCAGAGGCATTTAAAGTCAACTGTAAAACATTCAGGCTACAGCATTCCCACTGCATTTTCATAGGAATTGGATTTTTTCCTGTCTGTCTTCTGTTTTGATCTTTTGGTCTTAGAATTAGAACATGTTCCCTTCTGGTTGCAGGCATGGCAGGGACCATCTATTTCCTGGCAGACCTTCTGCAGCCAATGAAGGCCAAGTTTCCAGCTTTTGAGGTCTAACCCCCCCCCCCCCCCAGTCCTGTGCAGAAACAAGGCCTGCTGTCTTACGCATGCAGAGACTCGTCGTCTTTTTTCCTGCAGCACAACATGGCGCTACGCAGACCATTCTTGTTTGTTTTCAGTTACCAGAAGGCACAAAGGAAAGAATTTAATTTCCAAATGTTCTAAAGTCTGGATTTTAAAATGTAAGCTGTATATTTTTGTTTTCCCAAATTGTAATAACACTTTAAAGGCTCTACTTATAAAGCAGCAGTTTCCTGTAGTTGCAGTATTAGCGAGGAGATTCCACCAGGTGGCAGCAGAGAGTCCATCCATCCATCCATTTTCCTACACCCTTGTCCCTTAATGGGGTCGGGAGGTGCTGGTGCCTATCTCCAGCTGGCGTTCCGGGCGAGAGGCGGGGTACGCCCTGGACAGGTCGCCAGTCTGTCGCAGGGCAACACAGAGACACACAGGACAAACAACCATGCACACACACACTCACACCTAGGGGCAATTTAGACAGACCAATTAACCTGACAGTCATGTTTTTGGACTGTGGGAGGAAACCGGAGTACCCGGAGAAAACCCACCATGCACAGGGAGAACATGCAAACTCCATGCAGAAAGGCCGGGGCCGGGAATCGAACCCAGAACCTTCTTGCTGCAAGGCAACAGCTCTACCAACTGCGCCACTGTGCAGCTGCAGCAGAGAGTCATTAGGGGAAAGTGTTAAAGTTGACACCTGGTCCCAACATTAGGGGTTTATTTCACAGCCAGATCGGTTTAATAAACCAGAAAATAAACACAGCAATGTGTCAGATTTAATATTAAAGCTCATAAAGGGAAAATTAAATATGATTCAAATAACCTGGGAGCTTTTTAATCCACTTTGATTGGATATTTGTTTCAAAAAGTTGAGTTTGTTCTCCAGGAACTCGTCTGTTTGGTGGTTCCACCGTGCAGCAGAAATGCAGTTACTGCAGCAGAGGCTGTAGAAACCCAACACGTCCTTCAGGACTGCAGGTAAAAATAGAGCTCATCTGTGGCCCGCAGGAAGCGCCTGCTGCTCCTACCAACGTCCTCCAACATTCGTCTTCCTGCTGGACGCCAGCCGCTCCGTTACAGTGTCAAGAAATATTTGTAAATATGAACTGAGATGAAATGTGTCTGATTCTATGTGGTTGAAAGAATCAATAAAGTTTACATCATTAATTCCAGTGAAATCAGCTGTTCGCTTAAATATTCATGCAAATTCTGCTTTGCAGTAGATGTTAAGTAAATCCTTTAGTATCTGGAAATAATGATTTTTCTGTGTGGATAAGATTGATCACTGATTGTCCATCCAACATTTAGTTGCTGTAGATCAGATCCAGTGTTCCAATAAATGTTAGATTATTTTTAAATTCCCACCAAAAAAATTCAACCATTATCACAGAGATTAGATATTAAAACATGAAGGTTCATGCTATTTTTTGAAAAGCCACAGAAAAACATGGAGAATATTGAGACCTCTCAGTCAACAGGATGTTAGGATCTCCATTCAGTCAGACTTTCTCATAAAATCTAAACTTTTTCATAGAACTGACGAGTGATCAACACATCTGAATCTCAGATGAGATTCAGAGTAGTTTGGGGTTTCCTAGGAACCTTTTTTTCCTGCATTTTTAGATGCATGTTAAAGAACATAATCTCCAAATACCCCAAGACACATTCTGGCTGTCCTCCTGAAAGGGTTAACCAGAGGGGTGTCTCTGGAGGAGCTGCAGAAACCAACAGCCCAGGTGGGAGAAACTTATTCACTCTAGAAATCTTCTGAAGTTTGCAACAAACCAACACACAGAGGCATTATGGTGTGGTTGATCTTAAAAGAACCAAAAAACTAGTTTTTTTTTTAAGTGTTATTAATATTCATGTAACATGAACAAATGTGAATAAGCCAGACTGAGAAAAAAAATATCTAGGTTTTAGAATTGTAAAGGTTAGACGCCCGTGGCCTAGTCAAAGTCCAGGTGAGAATCTAACAAGATTTGAAAAGCAATGATTAGTATCTCTGAGTGCAAAAGTATTGTAAATTATTGTTCTCCGTAGAGCTCATTTAGGAATGGAAAGGTCAAAGGTCATTTCAGTGTCATAGAACATTGATGTTCCCTCTGGACATCATGTTCTCTGGCTTTTTATTAAAACCTAAAGAAAACATGTTATCCTCTGGATGACTGTTGGGTTTTAATCTGCAGGTACACAGAGGATGTTACAGTTTGGCTCCAGTTTAGCTGCCAGGTTCAGCAGCTCCATACCTGCCGGAGAGCAGCCAACGTTTCGGCAGCTTTTCCCCCTGCCGTCATTTCACCATATGAGGAGGAGAGTCCTGTCTGATTTAAAAATACCACCTAGTAACCGAGCTGAACGGGTCAGCGACCCATCTGGAGACAGCCGCTGAGTCTGCTGCCTCCTCCCTGCATCAAGCGTCTTCCAGAAACATCTCCTCTAACCAGGAGTTTCATCATTTAACCCTTTCCCAATAAATAGATAATCATAAAGCCAATCTCAGGGTCTAAAAATAGCCCTTCCCCTTCTAAAGGCTCTGAGGGGAGATGGCTCTGCTTTCCCTAAGAAAGTTAAAGATGTCCCAACGTGTCATCTGATCCCTCCTCCCTCACCAGGAGCTGCATGACATCACATGCCGAACATAAATAAGGGGGCTTTGACCATGGCTCAGGACCACTCTGTCTCGGGACTTCAGCTTCTCTTCTCCTTCCTTTCCGCTCCTCCGTGCTTCTACTCTCCAAAATGGTGTGTTGGTGATTCTGGCCGTTTTCAATAGGGGGGCGATGGAGTTTCTTGGTCTGGATTTACTCTCTCAAAAGTTTGTAAAAGAATTAAAAAACATATCTGGTTATCAGGGATTTAAGAAATACTCAGTCAAGAAATCCATCACCTTTAGTTTTATTTGGAATGAAATTGCTTCATTTTGTTTTTCTTATGTTTATTTTTGTGTGTTTTTCTACGACAGACGGAGTTCACACCGGACCAGGTTGAGGGTAGGTCCAGAAGATGTCCTTAGCTTCAAAGTACCTTCCTGTTATCCGGTTGAGATTTTCACATTACCGCCCAATGAGTGGCAGAGTTAGCTGTAAAAGATTCCACCGTCTTGTCTTTGGTTATCTATTCTAAGACGACCTAGCAGTGTCTTATACTTGTTAATCCCTGACCCTGTGGTCCCCTGTTGAAAGATGTGTCCAGGCAGGCTTTGTTCAGCGTCCAGGGTCTTTTAGTCCTGTACCAAGGAGGCGTTTGTAATGCCTCAGTCAGCATTCTCAACCCAAGTCTCTATATGGCCTTGGTGTCTCTGTCGGGGTGTATCAGTTTGCTCCAAGCAGCAAGCAGGAATGAGGAGGGGTCAGGGTGGGGAGGTACAGCTGTTCCTGCTAGGCGAGCATAAATCTCTCAATAAGGTCACTTTGAGTTCCTGATGGGCTTGGTAGAGATGACGAAGCGTCATCTGGCCCCCAGTTTTCTCTTCTCTGCTCAGATACAGCTGTCACGTCCAATTAGCTGGCAAACAATGGTGAAAGCATGCAGCTCAAAGTCCTTAATCTCTCAATCCAGGCTGGTTTCACACAGCTGTCGCCTACAAGAATGTTGTAGTCATAGAAAACCCAACGACAAGTCTGAAACGTTTAACTCAAAGGTTTTTCTTGCCTTTCCCCAGACTTCAAGGAGGCTTTTGGTCTCTTTGACAGAATTGGTGACAGCCAGGTGGCCTACAACCAGGTGGCCGACATCATGCGCGCTCTGGGCCAGAATCCCACCAACAAGGACGTTATCAAGATTCTTGGCAACCCCAGCGCCGAAGGTAAGAGGCCAGATGTCTTCTAGAGAAGTGGCAGCTGTTGTCTTGTGTCTCCCTAAGACAAGTGCAATGTGAACCAACAGACATGGCCAACAAGAGGCTGAACTTCGATGCTTTCCTGCCCATGCTGAAGCAGGTCGATGCCCTTCCCAAGGGAACCTACGACGACTACGTTGAGGGTCTGCGTGTCTTTGACAAGGAGGGCAACGGAACCGTCATGGGCGCTGAGCTGCGCATCGTGCTGTCCACCCTGGGTAAATTTAGACACATACAGTTTGCTTAGCGCGGTAGAAATGTAGACGCTGACATGGATCCTTGTGTTTCCACAGGAGAGAAGATGAATGAGACTGAGATTGATGCCCTCATGGCCGGACAGGAAGATGAGAGCGGCAGCATACACTACGAGGGTAAGTCATCTGTCTTCCAGGTTTGGTTTTATCGTGGCAGGATGCTAATGATCTGAACTTCCTCCTTTAGCTTTCGTCAAGCACATCATGTCTGTGTAAGAGGCCGGCAGCACTAGTGCTGAAGAAGCTGTAGCTTGCCTACAGACAGCCCGGCAGCGTTCAGGACATCAACGCTGTTTCAAAGACCAACCAAGGAAAGACAAGGACTATGTACAAGGGATGTTGAAGAAAACCCATCTTATTGTTTATTTTGTTTTCCTTTCCACTTCGTCTCAAAACCTGCTCTCTCAGGACATCGCCTCTTCGTTGTAGACCCCATCACTTGGCCTCTGCTCTCCCCCCGGGGCGCGTCGCCTCTCGCCACATGGGGTGAGGAACGGGGGAGAAGGGGTGACCGCTCACCAAGTGAGGGTAGATCCCTCCCTTCCCACCACCACCTCATTCAGTCCCATAATCACTGGCCCAGCAATGCCAAAGGTGCTGGAGAAACGATGAGGTCAGACCGCCAGAAGTTCCCGCCTCCCTGAAAAGTTGTAATTATTTTCACTCTGAGTCACTTCAGAATAAACTTTTCCACTGTACATCCCACCTGGGCTGATCCTTGATCTTTCATTGCTTTCATTCACAGCTAGAGGTTTCTCTAAACTATATCTGTTGATTTCAAGTCAAATCTCACATATAATTTTATTTAATCTTGTGAAATATTACATATTAGGACCTCTAAGTGATCTAACCCTGTAGTATAATTAAGAAAAGATTGATTTCATGCCTTAAAATTTGTATGTACAAATATTTATAATGACTCATTCTTTAAATGAGTCAGTAGAACCTTGGCCAGACTCATTCTTTTGATCTAAATGTTGAAAATTAAAGCATATAAAGGTTTAGGCTGTACAGCAGGCGTCTGCAGCCATACACTCCAAAGAGCCATTTTTGAGCTCTGTTTAGTTCAATAAAACTTGTTTAGAGGCACAAATAATACATAACTTGTCATTTTTTATGAATATTTACAGCTCAAAAATTTTTTTTGCAAAAAGCACCTTTTTATTTTTAGGTTTTGGAAGGGAAAGAAAAAAAAAGTTTGCTAAAGTAAGATGGAAAAAGCATGGACAGAATATATGTAGAATATGTCTACAAGGTTTCCAGTCTAATACTCAAAAAATAGATCTAAAATATTACTGGTACTGTTTGTCTCATTCTTTTGTGGAAACAAAATAAAAAACAAAAATGGCTAAACCATGCTATTTTTTTTCATTATATCAATATTTATCACATTTTGATCATTCACATCTTTATCATTTTCAGCCAAAGATCATTCATGCCATGCTCCAATGATGATGTTGTCGTGATTTGCCTTAGAATATTATTGAAAAGTTCATTTATTTCAGTAATTGTCCCTTCACCAGGTGAAACTTATTGTTTAGTTTAAACAGACAAAGACGGATGTTTTAAAACTTTTTTTTTCTCTTAATTATGGTGATTTTCTGCTGACAAAAAATAAAAACACAAAACTATCAAATTATACTAATATAGGTCACTATATTCTTAATAAAGATGTAAAACATGGTTTGAAGTGACATATACTACAAAGTTAACACTAGGTGGCGTTAGCTGAAATGATTATTTCTAAAGAGAGAAATAGTTATTTCTCTGGTAAAGCATTTTCACGTGTTGCTAAAAATGGCTCGGTTCAGTTTAAAAATTCTAGTCGTTAGCTGAAAGCCGGAAGTAATGATGACATTTTTCTTAGTTTTTCTTTCTTTGGGTTTTAGTAGTTGTAACATTTAAGCAGAGGTTACCTATTTTTTTCTGCTCTGCTCTTAAAACCACAGAGAAAAGTTATTTTCAGTGGCTGAACGTCATCTGGGACCTCATGTACAAAGCATGCGTACGCATACAAAAATTTGAGGCGCCATATTTTACGTACAAGTCGGAAAGTATAAAAACGAACTTTGCGTAAATATACGCACACTTTTTAAACTGCCGTGAAAATGTGCGGCAGCCACGCAAATGTTTTCTGCGGATAATATCAAACTACAAAGCGTCGAAACTCACCTAAATACACTGAATTCTTACTACATTAAATTATTTAGACCAGGAAGCATGATGGGTTTTTTTTCATGATTTTAATATTTTATTGTTTAAACGATGAAACGATGAAACTGAACAGTATTTATCCTCAGCACACACTGCAAGCACACAAAATAAAGAAAATAAACACGAAATTATGTGAAAACCTCACTCGAATGTAAATAATTTTCCTCAGTTTTGTCTAATAAAAATGGAATGTTTGTGCGCGGGAGCGCATGAAATGCATCTGCGGATAATTTCATTATCACTAAAAAAAAAAAGAAAAACGATAACAGGGTTGGATCAGTAGATTAACTAAAAACAACTTTCATTATTTTTAAGGTGATAGAGACTTGTACAGTATAAGTAGCTGCATAAAGATGAGCCGCGTAATTGTGGAGCGTTTTGGATCTGATGGAGAACATCGCTTTATACATCCAGATTCTCTTTGGGCGCCGCACTTTGTCCGTACGCCAAGTTTTAGTGTGAAAACTGCGCACTCTTTAACTTGAAGCTCCTGGTCCGCAGATCGAATCCTGCCAGGGGCGGATCTAGAAAAATATTTATGGGGTGGCAAGAGGGTGGCAGGGACTTTTTCAGGGGTGGCAGTAAAAAAAAAAAAAAAAAAACCTTCTCACCCTCTGCGGGTGGTCTCTCTCTCTTTCATCCTCTGAGCTCGGGTCCTCTACCAGAGGCCTGGGAGCTTGAGGGTTCCTCCAGTATCTTGGCTGTGCCTAGTACTGCACATTTCTGGACTGAGATGTCTGATGTTGTTCCTGTGATCTGTTTTAGCCGCTGCTCCAGTTTGGGGGTGACTGCCCCGAGGGCCCCGATGACCACAGGCACCACTGTGGTCTTTACGTTCCAGTTCTTTTCCAGTTCCTCCCTGAGGCCCTGGTATTTCTCCAGTTTCTCATGCTCCTTTTTCCTGATGTTGTAGTCACTTGGTATAGCTACATCCACCACGACGGCTTTCCTCTGTTCTTTATCCACCACCACAATGTCCAGTTGGTTCGCCATTACCATCTTGTCTGTCTGGATCTGGAAGTCCACAGGATCTTAGCTCGGTCATTCTCCACCACCTTTGGGGGTGTTTCCCACTTCGATCTCGGGGCTTCCAGTCCATATTCTGCACAGATGTTCCTGTACACTATGCCCGCCACCTGGTTATGTCGTTCCATGTACGCTTTCCCTGCCAGCATCTTGCACCCTGCTGTTATGTGCTGGACTGTCTCAGGGGCCTCCTGGCACAACCTACACCTTGGGTCTTGTCTGGTGTGGTAGATCTGAGCCTCTCTTCTCTCTCTCTCTCTCTCTCTCTCTCTCTTCTCTCTCTCTCTCTCTCTATAATATGTGATATAATATATATTATTATATATATAATACACAGTCAGTCACATTAATGTGACATCTGTCAAAAGCCAGAATAACACCTTTCGCAGAGCGAACTGCTACGAGACGTGCAGGAAGAGAGTCACTTAGGTCCCTGAAGGTTTCTCTGGGATGTTGAGCCATGCCGACTCTAATGCCGTGGCCAGCTGCGCTAGATTACGCGGTTGAGGATCCATGGCGCGAACAACTCGATCGAGATGGTCCACAGATGCTCGATTGGGTTTAAGTCAGGTGAGTTTGCTGGCCAGGGGAGGACGGTAAACTCATCCTGGTGCTCTTCGAACACGCACGTACACTGGCAGCTGTATGGCACCTCGCATTGTCCTGCTGGAAGATGCCATCATCCTGAGGAGGAAAAACAATGCGCATGTAGGGGTGGACATGGTCCGCAAGGACAGATGCGTACTTGTATTGATCCATCGTGCCTTCCACAATAATCAGTGAACCCAGAGAATGCCAGGAAAAATTCCCCAGACCATAATGCTCCCGCTCCAGCTTGGACCGTTCCTGCAATGGTTGCAGGGTGGTTCCTTTCAGAGGTTTCACGCCTTATACGCCAACGTCCATCTGTCCGATGGAGCATAAAACGCGATTCATCTGAAAACGCTACCTGTCGCCACTCAGTGGACGTCCAGCTGCTGTACTGGCGTGCAAATTCTAGCCTTCGTCGTCGATGAACACCAGTCAGCATAGGTGCACGAACCAGGCGTCCGCTTCGGAGGCCCAGACGCAGCAATGTTCGCTGAATAGTGGTTTGGGAGACACTTGTGGTAGCCCCTTGGTTCATTTTAGTGGTCAGTTGCTCAACGGTAGCCCGTCTATCTGCCCGAACGCATCTCCGCAACCGTCGTTCGCCTCTGTCATCTATGGCCCGTGGTGCACCACATTTGCCACGTCGTTGATTTTGGACAGTCCCATTTTGCCATGCACGGTACACTTTTACCACGGCGGCACGCGAACAGTTCACAAACTCAGCCGTTTCGGAAATGCTTCCACCCTTGGCCCGAAAGCCAATGTATCATGCCCTTTTGGACGTCGGATAAATCGCTTCGTTTCTGCATTACGCCAACGATTGAAATGTTTTCCGAAGCCCACACACACCCTTTATATACGCTCAACTGCACTGTGCTGCCACTGCCTTCTGTGATTGGTTATTTAACTCTGAAGTGGAAAGTACGTGGTGGTCACATTTAATGTGACTGGACTGTGTATAAATATATATATATATTATATAATATATAATATATATATATATATATTATATAATATATATATATATATATATATATATATATATACTGTATATATACGTATATATACACTGACAGCTCAATTGACTGTTGTAAATTCAGCCCCGCCTGGGGCTGAAGTTACAACATATATATATATATATATATATATATATATATATAATATAATATATATATATATATATATATATATATATATATATATATCCAGGCTGGGGCTGAAGTTACAACAGTCAATTGAGCTGTCAGTGTGGGTCCTTAGGCAAGACCCTTGGAGCTATATAGCCGACCTCATACCATGAGAGACACTGATAAGCACGACATGCGGCTCAGACGTCGCCCGGCCAAACAAGGTCTGCGTCAGGTGCTGGGGAACCAGAGCACCTAGATGAAAAATGGGCTACTGGAACAAGACGGAAATGGGCGAGAGGTTAAAACATGGATCTGTTGGAATGCTACTACTCAAGTAACCCTAGTCAGAGGGGCTACATGCAAAGACTGTGGGAGGAATGGTTACTTCGACATCCCCAGTCAACACTAACTGCTAAGCAACTAGTGGCTCAGTGTTCCAACATCCGCAAACGGCAACTGCTCTCACAACTTGAGATTGACGAGGTACAACACAAATGCTATGGCAAAGGGGAGGAGCCAGAACGCCAGGTCAGAGGGGAGTTAACTACCCACCCAGAGACTGGGTATGTAGCCCCAGTAATGAACGAACCATCAGAGCTGAACGAGGCAGCAACTGACCTGAGAGAGAGAATCGTGGCCGTAATGAACACCAGACACCCCCGACGCCAATTACAACGGCTGAGTGAAGCACCACCAGAAAGTCTAATTGAAGATGTGAATGCGGCATTGAGAACGATCCCTACCAACACCATAACAGAAACCAATGAGCTGATATACAACTCAGCATCAGTGATCCTTGAGATGCTTGGCTATAAGAGCAATCATGAGACCCAATACCCACCATGGAAAAGACGGTTAGAGGCTAAGATCAAGATAACAAGGAGGGAAGTGAGCCAACTGTCAGAGCTCCAAAGGGGTGCAATGAATAGATCAGTACACAAGAAGTACAGCCAGATGTCCATACCTGAAGCACTCGAAACTGCCAAACAAAGGCTCCAAGCCTTGGCCAGCCGCCTGAAGAGATACACAAGAGAGAATGAAGCCAGGAGGATTAACCGGCTCTTCCACACCCAACCAGCTAAAGTGTACTCTCAATGGCAGGGTACTAACAACAGAGCAGACCCACCAAGGCTGGAGACTGAACAATACTGGAAAGGCATATGGGAAAGGGAGGCGACCCACAACAGCAATGCAAAGTGGCTGACCTCTCTACGAGAGGAACACAGCAACCTCCCTGAACAAGCCCCAGTAACCATCACTGTGGCAGATGTCCAAGAAAGAGTCTCGGGTATGAAAAACTGGACAGCACCAGGACCTGACATGATCCATGCCTACTGGCTAAAGAAACTCACTGCCCTCCATGAGCGACTGGCAGCTCAAATGAACCAGCTGCTACAAAATGGGATTCACCCTGAATGGTTAACTGAAGGTCGCACAATCCTGATACAGAAGGATCCCTCAAAGGGTTCAATCCCATCCAACTATCGGCCAATAACCTGTCTCTCTACAACATGGAAGCTCATATCAGGCATCGTAGCGGCTAAGATAAGTGGTCACATGGATAAATACATGAGTACGGCACAGAAGGGCATTGGCAAAAATAGCAGAGGAGCCAAACACCAACTCCTTGTAGACCACACAGTCGCCCGAGACTGCAAAACCCGACACACCAACCTGTGCACCGCTTGGATAGATTACAAGAAAGCCTATGACTCAATGCCACACACTTGGATCAATGAATGCTTAGAGATGTACAACATCAATAGGACTCTAAGAGCCTTCATTGCAAACTCGATGGGGCTGTGGAAAACCACCCTTGAAGCCAACTGCAAACCACTTGCACAAGTGTCCATCAAATGTGGCATATACCAAGGAGATGCTCTGTCCCCACTGCTGTTCTGCATAGGCCTGAACCCCCTCAGCCAAATCATCAACAAGACTGGCTACGGATACCGACTGAAGAATGGGGCCACAATCAGTCACCTCCTCTACATGGATGACATCAAGCTGTACGCTAAGAGTGAGCGAGACATCGACTCACTGATCCACACCACCAGGATATACAGCACTGACATTGGGATGTCATTCGGACTAGAAAAGTGTGGTCGGATGGTTACAAAGAGAGGGAAGGTCGTCCGCACAGAAGGGGTCTCACTCCCAGAAGGAACAATAGCAGACATAGAGCACAGTTACAAGTACCTGGGAATACCACAAACAAATGGCAACCTGGATGAGGTCACAAGGAAAGGAGCCACAGCCAAATACCTCCAACGAATAAGGCAAGTCCTGAGAAGCCAGCTCAATGGCAAGAACAAGATCCGTGCAATAAACAGCTATGCCTTACCAGTAATCAGATACCCTGCCGGAATAATTAGCTGGCCAATAGAAGAGATAAAGGCCACGGATGTTAAGACTCGGAAGTTACTAACCATGCATGGAGGGTTCCACCCCAAATCCAGCACCCTGAGACTGTACACGAGCCGTAAGGAAGGAGGCAGAGGACTAGCGAGTGTGAGAGCCACTGTCCAGGATGAAACATCCAAGATCCATAAATACATCAAGGACAAAGCCTCAACGGATGATATGCTCAGCGAATGTCTCAGGCAATGGGGAACACAGGATGAGGGGCTAGAGGTTCCATCATGGGAGAACAAGCCCCTACATGGGATGTACCACCGACAAATAACTGAAGTGGCTGATATCAGGAAATCCTACCAATGGCTGGACAAAGCTGGACTCAAGGACAGCACAGAGGCTCTCATCCTGGCTGCACAGGAACAGGCCCTAAACACCAGAGCAATAGAGGCTCAGATCTACCACACCAGACAAGACCCAAGGTGTAGGTTGTGCAAGGAGGCCCCTGAGACAGTCCAGCACATAACAGCAGGGTGCAAGATGCTGGCAGGGAAAGCGTACATGGAACGACATAACCAGGTGGCGGGCATAGTGTACAGGAACATCTGTGCAGAATATGGACTGGAAGCCCCGAGATCGAAGTGGGAAACACCCCCAAAGGTGGTGGAGAATGACCGAGCTAAGATCCTGTGGGACTTCCAGATCCAGACAGACAAGATGGTAATGGCGAACCAACTGGACATTGTGGTGGTGGATAAAGAACAGAGGAAAGCCGTTGTGGTGGATGTAGCTACACCAAGTGACTACAACATCAGGAAAAAGGAGCATGAGAAACTGGAGAAATACCAGGGCCTCAGGGAGGAACTGGAAAAGAACTGGAAGGTAAAGACCACAGTGGTGCCTGTGGTCATCGGGGCCCTCGGGGCAGAAACCCCCAAACTGGAGCAGTGGCTAAAACAGATCACAGGAACAACATCAGACATCTCAGTCCAGAAATGTGCAGTACTAGGCACAGCCAAGATACTGGAGGAACCCTCAAGCTCCCAGGCCTCTGGTAGAGGACCCGAGCTCAGAGGATGAAAGAGAGAGAGACCACCCGCAGAGGGTGAGAAGGGAATTTTTATATATATATATATATATATATATATATATATATATATATATATATATATATATATATATATATATATATATATATAATATATATATATATATATATATACACACGGCAGTATTTATACTGCCACCCCTGAAAAAGTCCCTGCCACCCTTTTCCACCCCATAAATATTTTTCTAGATCCGCCCCTGGTCCCCAGTTATTTACTTCCTCTTTGTTGTCCTCTCCTCGTTTCGTCTTTGAATTTACTTTCATTTCCGTTTGGAGGTGGGCAAAAGCTCAACTTGTGGTTATTGGCTCCAAATGAAGGTAATGCAATTAGCTCTTAATGTTTGATTCTGAAATCAGCGCATAACTGCAGATGCATAGTTCCCGTCAAGTTGTTCAGCAGAGGTTTGCAGGAAGCGGAGAGGAGCCAGACTCTCCCCGCTGCTCAGCCCTCGAAGGCGGCCTGAGCCCGAGCGGATCCCCGCCGTGCGTCGCCGCGTCTCTTCATTCACCCAGAGCTCCACGACTAACTGCAGATTGACCTTAAATGACACGTTTTCCCCGATCTGCACCAGTCATTGTTTATTAAAAACGGAACTGACCGTCCCAACATATCAAACTGAAGATCTGATGAGTTGATGTTCGCGCTATGGATCACCGGACGGAGGAAGAGAAGAAAGGATTAGTCAAAGGCCGATTTATAGAATTGTGAGAACGCATAGTTCTTTCAGCATAGTAAGACTCTTTACACTTGTTTGCTTCAAAGTTTTTGTGTATCTTCACTGATATGCACATTCTCCACACAGGAGTTCTGCACTTTATTCACACAGACATAAAGTGGAAACGAAGCTCCCAGATGTTAAGTGGTCAGAGAAGCCCGGCATTTATTTTCAATTTCCACGGAAAATCCCATTTTATGGAAAAAGGTGAGCTGTTTCTCAATGTTGTGATGTAAAACGTAACCGAGTCTGTTTTAAAATGTAGCAGTCAGTACGGGTTTTGTAAAAAAATTAAAAAAAAATGACTCCACTTCAATGGCGGTACTGAAAAATCTCTGTCGGCCAGCCATCCTCTACCGCTCCCTCCTCAAGCAACCGGAGGTTCACTTTGGGACCGTCAACACATTTCCGAACCAAACATTTTAAACAATTTTATTAAATATAGTTTCTGATTTTGAGTCAATAGATCACATGATCTAGAAACTATTGAAGAAAAAATACAAAATTTTGCCAAAAAAACAGCTGAATAATTACCTTAAATGGAATAAAAATAAACTTGTGCTTCATCTGGTACAACAATTTCACACTGATCTCGAGTCTATGGGGCACAGTACACCATTTGGAAACTATTGAAGAAAACATATTATTTAAGTGATGTAAATATGGTGTCACAGGAGTAGCACATGAAAGGCTAGTTATTTATAAAACAGTTTTTAGAGATAAATAATCCAAGATCTGACCCATGTAAACTGTGGAGTACCACAGGGGTGAGTCATTGGACTAAAACATATTTATACATCAATGATCTCGATTACATACCCAAACATTACAAAGTTTTCTCTATGCAGAATTTTCTGGCGAAAATTTGACAAATTTGTTGGATGTAGTTAAAAAGGATTTGAGTGTCATAAAAACATGGTTGAATGTAAATAAATTATCAGTGAATGTTGATATTTAGCAATAAGTAGAGTCCTCTCAAAATGATGATTGATGATGGGGTTGTCATTAAACACAAACTATCTGATGATTTGTATTGACCCAGACGAAGGCTGAGAAACATTGGTCTACAAATGAAGTTGTTTCCTAGGACTTTAAGTGTTACTGGAGTCGGCACCTTAGCACATTTTTTAATCCTCTCCAATTGCATCGGAGAAGTCGTGCCAGAAAGATTTTGGATTTCTTCTGTAATTATTTACTACCATGACGTTCTCAAAATGCAGCAAGAGATCTGGTGAAAATTAAAAAGAGAGATCATACTTCTCCTGTTTTAGCTTCTGTTGATGATCTGACCGTCCTCCTCCTTGCAGGGTGGACTTTTCTGGAGACCATAAGTTGAGAGAGAAACTGATAAAATGTAAGTGTTTTTAAAATGGCTCACATTCAACCATCTCACATTCAGGAATCCTAATCTAATTCTGAAGGCATAGTGCCCCCTACACTTACTGGGACACATAGACATGAATATGTAGACGCCTCATGGAGCGGGTCAGCCCGTTGCTACGATATGTCACAGCGTCCGCCATATTGAATGTGGCTTCTCTCCCATTAAGCTAATACAAGTGAAAGGACCAAACTTCACAAAGTGCTGTTCTCCAAAGTATTTTAAGTTAATAGCTGTCACTGACACATTTTCTCACACACCTTAATATATTTGGTAATCAAAGAAATTACTAAAGACAGAGTGTCTAACTTTTGATGTGATTAATTGATTTGGGGGAATAAAGAGCACAATGTTTTTGTTTGATAGAAATTATTCTGATAAGTTTTATATTGACATTGATGAACAGAAACACTTTTACAGTGTTTTATTAAAGAACATATTTACAAATTTTCTCTCTTGCTCTTGATGAAGGCAGACACTTTTTTCCTCTGTTCCCTCCCTGCCCATGCCTGCCCTGCTTGCTCTGTTTTTGTTCTGTCTTTTTCAACATTTTGAGCCTTTCTTTGCACATAATCCAAATCTACAAATTATGGATCTGGTCAACTGGTCTCTCAATGGAATGGATCAAATTTTCCCTGGATTATCGACAAATTTGTGACAGACTTGGCTGAACTAGTGAACACTCGGTTGTTGGTGTGGACAGAGACGAGGACTCAAAAAACTCACTAACGGGATCTTGGAGAATCGACCTTGGAGAAGTTACTAGTTTCGGTTCAGTGGAACGACAAAACTAATTTTGATTATTTGGAACTGAAATGTATCAAGGAGACTTTAGGGAAGATTGAAATTTATAATCTTCCCAACCTAAGACACTCTGTATCTGAATTGGCTTTCCCTGTGTGGCCTTGGAAGAGCTGCATATTTCTAGGAGGCTCAGCCACCTGGTTTCATGGTCCTTTGACATCACCACCTTCACTCATGTCTGTTTTGCCCTTTGTTTTGTCTGAATGTTGCGATTTGCCCTAATTTGTCCTTTTCTCTTTTTTGTGCTCTTTTCTTTGGTTTGTTATTTTGTTTGTATTTTCTTTTAATTCATGTAAAGCACTACGAATTGCCTTGTTGCTGAAAATGTGCCATACAAATAAAGTTACCCTACCTTACCTTACATAATTCCATAATTAAATTTACATTTAATGTTTCAAGACAAATAGTTATATGTCAACTCTGCTATTGACAGCAGCTGGTTTGACAAACTAAGAAAGAAACCTTTGGCTTGTGGTAAAATTATTTGTATTTGAGTATCGCTGATATATCTGCATGTCCATTTCATAGTTAATTAAAAGTCTTCTTACATTGTTTTGGACTCTGTTCTTTAGTTCAAAAAGTTTCTAATATTTTCTAAATCTGTGAGACTATGCCCTTTAATGTAATATCTTCCACTTTTTGAGCGTCTTCATGCGTGGAGCTGAATTGTGTTTGTTCTTTCCTTCAGATTCCTGCAGTCTCACCTTTGACTCAAACACAGTTCACAGAAACCTGAAGCTGTTTGATAATGGCAGAAAGGTGACCCGGGTGAGCACAGCTCAGTCATACCCGGATCACCCAGACAGGTTTGACGGCCGGTGGCCTCAGCTGCTGTGCAGTGAAGGTCTGACTGGTTGCTGCTACTGGGAGTTGGAGTGGAGCGGAGTGGTTTACGTTTCAGTGAGCTACAGAGGGATCAGCAGGAGAGGATACAGAGACTGTGTGTTTGGCTGGAATGACCAGTCCTGGAGTCTGAAATGCTGCGATCTTGGTGATGGTTACTCTGTCTGGCACAATAACAGAGGAAAACTCGCCGCCTCCTCTCATGTTGACTCCGCCTCCTTCCCCATTGACTCCGCCTCCTGTACCAGTGACTCCAGCCCCTCTAACTCAGACTCCGCCTCCTCTGATTCTGACTTCGCCTCTAACAGAGTAGCAGTGTATGTGGACTGTCCTGCTGGCATCCTGTCCTTCTACAGAGTCTCCTCTGACTCACTGATCCTCCTCCACACCTTCAGAACCACATTCTCTGAACCCATCTATCCCGGGTTTGGGTTCTGGTTTCCTGGGTCCACAGTGTCTTTCTGTCAAGTTGAGTACACCATTTCCTCCTGTTGGAAAACACATTGTAGTGACAAAACTAGTTTACATGATTTTTTATGTCATACTTTTGAACTATGTACTGTATTATTACATTTCATTGTTCAATTGCTAAGCTCTAAAATTTGATTGTCTCAGGATTTAAAGCCCAAACTTTTGGATATGCAGAGAGGATCTCCATGCACATCCTCCCAGTCTGTACTTTTTGATGATGACTCAAAGTTGGTCGAGGTGAGTGTCGCCACTTAAAAGCATCTAGCAAAAAACAAAAAAAAACCATCAATCTGAGACAGGGATAATTCCACATTTCAAAGAATTCAAATCAGTTTGGAAATTTCAAAGTAAAAAAGGATTATTAAAATGACTCAAAATATTGTAAACCATTGGACCCACACTACTACTTCAGTTCCAAAGATGTAAAAGCGAAGATAAACATCTAATGGTAAATGTGCTGCACTTGTATATTGTTAATCCAGTCCAGAGGATTCCAAAGCTTCTCACTTCATTCAGTCAACCACAGTGGTGAGCTACTGGATTGTAGCCACAGCTGCCCTCTGATCACACCAAACACTGGACAACACACACACGCACACACACACACACACACACACACACACACACACACACACACACACACACACACACACACACACACAGGACAAACACTTGGCTCAGTTTTTGTGTTTCATAACTTTATATTTCAATAGAAAATAGTTGATGTTGTTTGTAAATTTCAGGCTCCATCAAGCTTTAGACCCAAAGTGGAAACTCACAATTTGCAGGTTTCATACAGGTAAACAACACTGTTGATATTTTCACTCAAAACAATTCTGAATATATTTGATATTAACATAGATAATTCAGTGTTTATTGATGATTATTGGGTCAAACCCAGCTTTGGTTCATTGTTGTGTTCATGGAGTCACTTTGTGTGTTACAGGTTCCAGTGTCCAGGACCGGGTGTGTTTGAGTGCACTTTGACTGGTCTGGTGTTTGTTGTGACCCAGCCGGCCAAACTGTGTTACAGGATCATCCAATGGGATGAGAGCATTCTCCAGCCAGCTGGGAAGACCCCTGCTGGGCCCCTGTACAGCATCAGCTGTTCTCCTGAAGCAGTGTGTGGGCTCCACCTCCCACACTGTCAAACTACAGACAGTAAGTTACTGGAAACTGAAAACGAAATAATAAAGAACTTGTCTGATTCAGAGTTCTTTTGATTCTACCTGTGAAATCAGTGTGTTGGTGTGTTTGTCCTCAGTGTTGCCCAGTGAAGGCCTGCTGTCTGTGGTTCATGATTCCTCTGATGATGGACTGAACCTCCTGGAGCCGCTGAAGATCACTGAGACTCACGTTGTCGTGAGGGTCTCTGACCTTTCTGCATTCGGTCTGGTCTGGGACTTCTTTAAGAGGTTCATAGAGAGAAAGGATCCGGTATCAAGCCAAGTCCTGCTGTACCTCGGACCTCTGAACTCAAGAGCTCAGAACCAGAAGCTCTATGTGTTTCTGCTGCCCAGGAACATCCCAACATCTGAGGTCTGGATAAAAAAACATCACCGCAAGTTAGACCCTTTAGAAAACGAGACAGAATCTACCCACTGCAATCAGCATTATTGAATAAATGTCCAGATCTATATATAAAAAGAAAACTTTCAATCTGCATCCAGAAAATTATTTACATGAAATAAAATTTGAAGGCTTCCTGATTATTAATTTTTATTAAGAGCTTTTTTCCTTCCAGGTCAGCAAAGGTCAGAGGGACTGTAAGTTCGTCCGCTCCACTTCCAACTGCAAACTCATCAAAGACCAGAGATACATCCTCACATGTCCAAGAGCTTCACAGCACCATAAAATACAACCTAAGGTGAAACTTGGTAGTAGAAATGCTTCAGTGTCCCAACAGAAGCCACACATATATAGACTTATTTTATTAAATGCTTAATTTTTTTTATTGTATTTTTGTTAGGGACAAACTAAAGTATGTTGAATAAAACATTTAAAGATCTTATGATAATCTATTCTAGACTGATGGAGGTGAAACAACACGTTCTGGTAGAAACATGAAACAGAAACGTGTTCAGACTGTTTTCTGTTTTTAGAGCGCAGAGTTCGACCTAAACTTTGGAAATCAGTACCACCCAACATTTGAGATCCGTCTTCCCATCAACACAGAGGGAGTGGTGATAATAATCAAAGATGAAGCAGACATGGTGGTCTGGGAGTACGACGTCGATCTAACAGGTAAAGTCTTCAGCTGGCTAACATCACTCCAGCCTGTAGCAATGAAAAGATGGAAAGATCAGACCGAGTCCAGGAACTGAAAGCTCATCATTATTTTTTTAACTACACTGTATTTCATGATCTCTATGCCTTTGAGTTGTTTTAGTAGATTATTAGACGAATGTTTCTGTCCTGCTCTTTCTGTCCAGATCATTCACAAGATGACGTCCCTTTATCTGTCACAGTCCAGTCAGAGGTGAGGTTCTCAGTTCATAATTAGTTCAGATTTACTAACAGGAAGAGCATAAAACCAGGATTTCATAAGGAAACAATAAAGTGGTAGGGCATTTTTTAGGAGACTGAATAATTCAGATTTTTAAGCAAAAATACAAAACCTGTTCTTTTCTCAAAGGATGGAAGTAATCAACCAAAAAAGAAACAGACCAATGAAAAATCTGAACATGTTCTTATTCCAGCAAAAATATTGAAATATAGGATTTCAATAACCGCCCTTTCACTCAAGCATTCTAAATGACAAAAGAAGGATAAATAAACCAATCGATTTGTCCCTTTCTGTTGATGGAAACTTACTGTTTTAATCCCAGAGTTCTGACCTCCATGTTGACCTGCTGAGCATCCTGGATGAGCTGAATGTGGAAGAGTTCAGCAGGTTTAAGTGGCTCCTGAAGAACGGACCGCAGAGCAGTGGCTTCAGAGTGAGAGAGTCTGCAGTGAGAGAGGAGGTGGTGGACCGGCTGATGCATCAGTGCAGCCCTGAAGAAGTTCTTCAAGCTGTGAAGAGGACATTACAGAGCATGTGCAGGAACGATCTGGTGGAGCGATTATAAAAACTCCAGTTACTCGTGTACCACACAGTCATGTTCATGGTTATGTTTGTTTCAGCCAATTTGATGGTTTCTGTCTACAGGATGTCAGTTTACATTTTAAATGTCTTTGAAATGTTGAGATTAATCTTTGAAATTTTCTTGAAAAAACGTGAAAATATTCAACACTTGAAAGTCAGAAATTTCCATGTTTTTTCCTAGAAATTTCCTGAGATTAATCTCAACATTTCTCAGTTTTCTCTTGCAAATGTTTGACTTTTGGAACTCAGGAATTTCCACGCTTTTCTTGAACCAATGGCAAAGGTTCATCCTCTCGCCTGGAAAATGATTTCACACAAATTTAATACAATTTTGTTTTTATTTCAATAAATATTTTTTGTGTACTTCTAATTGTCATGAAGGAGAAAATATGATTTTGGTTCTCAAAATCATTTTAGATTTCACTTTCAGCTAATTTTTAAATATCAAGAGAACCCAATTCATCCCCATTAAAGTTAAAAACAGCTGCCCTCTTGTGGTAATAAAAATAAAAAAAATACAGTCTATAAAATAAAAAGAAAAAAAATATTTTCGATTTCACTTTTAACACCATCACTTACAACATAAATATATGTACACATGTATATTTATTTTTATATTTCTATTTTAATAACTTGAAAATCAGATCCAAAATAGGGATGTTTGTTTACCTCTAGATTGCAGTAAGAACGTAAGGCATAAGAACTGTTTTTATTTTTTTCTAAAAGAAAAATCATAAGGATTAAATACAGAAGGACAAGAGGTCTCACTCTGCTCCTCTTTTTTGTGTACAGATACTAAAATACATTACATTTTCGTTAACTTAATTTCTTTACGAGCTGCAAATATGAGTGTTAACATAAGTAAAACATTAACTAAAATAAACTCTGTCCCATTTATTTTTGTTAACTTAATCTCTTAACGAGCTGCAAATGTGTGTGTTAAGTAAAACATTAATTAAAAAAAGAACTCTGTCCCATTTATTGCATAAACCAGGAATGTGAAACTCCAGTTCTCAAGGCCCACTGTGCTCCAGTTTTCAGATGTGCCAAAGGTACAAAACGCTAAGACTAAGAATATCTCTGCTCGTCTCGCGTCTCCGTGTTTGTGTTGATCAAAGATGTTTCTAAGGAAGGTTGTTCATTCGGGCCTTTCTGGACATAGAAATGTCTCTGGACGAGGAGGACAGGTGTTGTCTGCAGCTGCTGCCAGGTGAAACACGTCACTTTTCTCACTCATTGCCAGACAGACGCTGAGCAAAGTATATGTTGTGGAGAAAAAAAAAATCAATTTTTCACACAAAAAATATATCTTGTATTTTACTGCAGTCTGCAGTCACACTTGACGTCACACTGCAACAAAAGTGTAAAATATTCTATTTAATTCTTAGTTGGGCTGTAAAAAAACACAATAACTTTTGACGCACTTCATTCATAGTTAGCTGTGACATCAGTTGATGTTATCGGTGCCTTAAAACTTTATTTCTAACTTTACAAATACAAAATTAAATGTATTTTCTTAGAAGATTTAACACAAAGAGGGGGAAGAAAAATATGGAGAATTTTTCTGCTTCAAAATGAAACTTTTTGAGCCTCAAGCAAAAGCGGTAGTGGCAGCATCATGCTGTGGGGAACCTTTTTCTTTCAACTGGCTCCGTTCTGTCTTTGAACAGGAAGCAGTTCTCTCAGGCCCAGCAGCAGGGGTCAAAGGTTGCCTCCACCCGACCTGAGACGTCCACCGCCAAAACCCTGATGGACATCGGGACGCGGCGCATCTTCAACGAGGACCATGACATCTTCAGGCAAAGCGTCCGCCGCTTCTTCCAAGAGGAAGTGGTGCCGCACCACAAGGAGTAGGTGGCTGCAGGAACCCAACGTCAGCAGGAGATGTTTTCCTCCCGTTGACTTCCTGTTTGTGCTCCCAGGTGGGAAAAGGCAGGTGAGGTGAGCCGGGAGTTGTGGGAGAAGGCCGGAGAGCAAGGCCTGCTGGGAGTGATGATCCCAGAGGAGCACGGCGGCATCGGAGGGGACACGTTTTCTGCTGCTATCACCTGGGAGGAGCAGTGAGTCCACACTTCCTACTCTGAATGTATTGCAGTTGGAGTTTTTAAAACACTGGAATTTTGCTGAATGAAGATGAATTTTTTTCTGCTGACCATCTTTCCTCAGAATGTACTGTAACTGCACCGGGCCGGGTTTCGCTCTACACTCGGACATCGTCATGCCGTACATCGTAAACTACGGCAGCAAGGAACAGATCGAGCGCTTCATTCCCTCCATGACTGCTGGGAAACACATCGGCGCCATCGCCATGACGGAGCCGGGTGCAGGCAGGTGGTTACCCCAGTCCCACTTCCTTCATTATATCACAGACTGACCAGTGAGACACTGTGTTAACCGGTCGGTTTCCCACGGCAGTGACCTCCAGGGAGTGCGGACATATGCCAAGAAGGACGGCAGTGACTGGATCCTCAACGGGAACAAGGTAGAGCCACTGCTGTTCCTCTGGATGGCGCCATCTGCTTCAACCGCTTCCTTCCTCTCAGGTGTTCATCACCAACGGTTGGATGGCGGATGTGGTGGTGGTCGTCACGGTGACCAACCGCGAGTCGAAAACAGCGGCCCATGGCATCAGTCTGTTCTTGGTGGAGAACGGCATGAAGGGCTTCCAGAAAGGCCGGAAGCTGGAGAAGATTGGCCTGAAGGCGCAGGTAGCGCAGTTTTTACTTCATCTTTGAGAACGTCTCAACCTCAAAACGCTGAATTGGTCTGAATCTGTTTGAAAGGACACAGCGGAGCTGTTCTTTGAGGATGTGCGTCTCCCAGCCAGTGCTCTGCTGGGAGAACTCAACAAGGGTTTCTACTACCTGATGAATGAGCTGCCACAGGTCTGAAAACACACAAACACACACATGTCCTCCTGAATCCTAAACCTCAGTGATGAATTTTGCTGCCAGAGCGTCTGTTGATCGCTGACATGGCCATATCCAGCTGTGAGTTTATGTTCGAGGAGACCAAGAACTACGTTCTGGAGAGGAAGGCCTTTGGAAAGACCATCGCTCACCTCCAGGTCTGTTTAATTCCTCCAACACACACCAGCAGGGGACAGGGCTTAGCAATCAGAGAGAAGACCAATATTTTGGGGGCTTGTCTGGGATTTTTATTTTTTTTTTGCAAGGCAATTTTTGAGCCGGACTAGACTCTTTGATTACTATCTCAACTATAGGAAATTGTTTTGCCCCTCCAGTTAAACCCTGAACCATTCTTTCATGGACATGTAAGATAATTATGTAATTATTGGCTCCCCTGGAGAAGATTCCTAAAATCCTTTAAATAAATTGGCATAATTCAAGTATATTCAGTCACAATGACATGATGTCTAGCAAAGTTCTCTAGAACATTGAAAGAGAACTTGGCCCACAGCATTTCAGATCCTCCACCGTACGTAACAGTGAGAATAAGGTGATTCATCTAAAGAACATGGCTCCAACTAATGTGGATCAAACTGTATGCTTACTCATATTCAATAAATTAGAATATGCTTTCTGATGAAGACTGTTTGTCAGATTAAAAGGAACTTTTCAAGATAACAACCAGCTGCATTTCTGTATAAAATGCTCTTTTTTTTTGGCGTGATATAATATTCAGATTTTAAATGTCATGTTTTCATGAACCATAATCAGAATGTCATCACAATTAACAGAATTGAAAGCTTTCAAACAACAACAAAAAATTACATATATAAATGGGCTTTTTTAACAATTTATGTAATAGATTTGTATGTTTGTCATGGTAGGTAGTTTGGTTTGTCATGCTGATGTTTTCTACCTTCTTCCAAAGGTTCTTTCTTTGTTCCAAATTCTTTAGTTCTTTCTAAAAACAAGTCCTCCATCATGTGCAGACGGTGCAGCACAAGTTGGCAGAGCTGAAGTCGGAGATCTGTGTTGGTCGAGTTTTTGTAGATAACTGCCTGCAGCTCCTCTCGGAGCGCCGCCTGGACCCCACCACCGCCTCCATGGCCAAGTTCTGGTGAGAAACCTGTGCGATCAGCTGGCTAGGGACCACTGACCTGCAGCTGACCGTCTGCTTGTCACCTGCAGGGCGTCGGAGCTCCAGAACAAGGTGGCCACCCAGTGCCTGCAGCTCCACGGAGGCTGGGGCTACATGTGGGAGTATCCCATCGCTAAGAAGGTGGAGCAGCTTGGGAGTGGTGGGGGGCTGAGTGATGTCTGCTTCAGCCTGACTCTGTGTGTGTGTTTTTCAGGGCGTTTGTGGACTCCAGGGTTCAGCCCATCTATGGAGGAACCAATGAGATCATGAAGGAGCTGATCGCACGCGGCATCATGAGCCAGAAATGAGACAGAAGGAACGTTTGATGATCCCTCAGCACCAAGAAAATTAGGGATATTTTTGAAAGAATTGTACCATAGTTGGACTATTTCATATCTGGGTGACGTAATTTAAATAATTTCTAATGAAATTGTGATTATTTTAGATAAACAAGTTAAAAGGTGAGATTTCTGTTAACTGATCTGTTATTTGCTTTGTGTATCAGATTTGTCCCAATCTGAAATAAATATATGATGATATCTGAATCTCAATCATTTGTTCCAACTTTTTAAAAGGGTTTTTTTTTTTGCAGCATAGGTTGGACTCTAGTTGAGTATCGTCCTGACAACCTTTGTCCCTCATTGGAACTTGGTTTAAATTGCTTTGTAAAGATGCAGTGTCTGCTCTCCGCCAGTAGGTGGCAGCAGTTCAGCGTGCTGACTGTCAGCAGCAAGAGAAATGAGTTTTCATTTGATTCCATTATGCAGGGAAAAAGAGAAAACTGTTGCCTCTCTGGAGAATAATAAATGCTTAAAAAATGGAAAACTTTTGCCTCATAAACTCAATCAATAAACTCAGTTTAAAATTCTCCTGGACCGGAGTATTTTTTAACTTGTACTGTGTTGAATTTCTTTCAGTTGTCTTCTATGAGTGAGTCTATTTGCTGCTATTACCTGACAATTTGCTGCTGTTGCACAGAAATTTCCCTATGGTGGGACAATAAAATATATTTCTATCTATTTTATAAATAAAATCATATTTGTTATTTCTTGGTTTTAGGGTTAAGAGGTAAACTTGCGTTTTGACTCCAGCTCATCCTGGTGGTGACTCTGTAGCAGGAGCTGCAGACTGACAGCATCCCCGCCACGCCTCACCTGCAGGACACTGTGGCTCCTCTGTTCTCCTCCCCCTTCCTCCTTCCTCCCTCTTCTCTCCATCTTTCCTCAGCATCAGCCACACCCAGCGCCCAGCTCTGCAGACTGGGATCTCCTCTCTGATCACAGTACAGAAGGCTGAAACGGCCACATTCAGAGCTCTGCAGCACCCGGTCTGCATGCATGCATCTGCTGCCAAGTGATGCTGTGTGAGTTTTAATTCTGATTCCCCTCCTTGCACGCCTATTGGTGGCTTTACGGTAGCTGAATTTGCAAGAGGTCTGGCCCTGCAGGCCCTCATTGTGTCTGCAGTCCACTAAACACTCACAACACACACACCAACACACACACACACACACCACACACACACACACACACAACACACACACACAAAAGGGCTCCAAAAGTATTAAAGTTATTTAATTGTGCTTTCTGGAAAACAATATATTTTTACATTTAGGCACTCCTGCAATTATCACATTTTTTCTGTTATAAACTGACTCCGCCCCCCAACAGAGAAGGAAAAAGTTATGTGGCCCTCACAGGAAAAGGTTTGGGGACCACTGAGTTAAGGTGTCTGTAAGATGTGAAAAGCATCATTTTAAAATATATTTGTAGGGCAAACTGTTGCACTGATATGGAAATAGAACTAAGCTTATTTTTTAGATTTTATTGGTCATACTGCAGTATTGCATTAAGTTAGTCAAACAGATAATCAATACTAGAATAACATTAATTAGAAAATGTCTAGAATTAATGTGTTTCTATTAAAAACTTTGATCTAAGAGGATGTAGGAGTTCTGAACCACTTTGCTCAGCAGGTTTCATGTCAATTTAAAATGACTGCAGAACGAGACAGAGGTCTTTCAGATAATACTTATATTCTTCCCAAAACCATTTTATCTGTTGAGGTAGGAAAGAAAAAAAATTAAAGTCATAAATAAATAAAATTAAAGTCAGAAGTGATTAAAATATTTTAAAAGGAAACTGAAATTGAACTTAGAAACATTTGCTGCTGTTTAAAATGTGACAAGAAATTTTGCTTGCTTGGAAAAGAGCTACAAAGAAATAATTTTGGTTTAATAATTTTACATGTTAGCATAAAAATAGAATAAAGAATGATCCCAAAGAAATGGTGCTGCCGCTCCATATTGGATGGATTGTAACAACCCACTTGAACACATTTGTTCTGTACGGTGCGAAAACGTGAATAGACAGAATGTAATGTCTACCAGCTTTTTCTGTGTAACTGAGAGTTTGAGACCAACAGCAGCACAGCGTCAGCAGCCAACATGGCTGATAGCTGGAAAGGAGACAAATGAGTCCATTTCTATGCTTTCCTGTAAACTGGTTATGAGTTTGTTGGTTATTCACTTTTCTTGAATTTTAACCAATAAACCAACTGATAAACAAATGTTTATATCTGTTTTTGAAAGAATAGTAGCTTCTATCTTATGTCTCCATCAGATGAGCAGCATTAGCAGCTTTTGGTGACATTATTATTAATAATAATTAGATTATTTTTGAATACGATACAGGATTTAAAATGAACCGATGAAGATGGTCTATGTGTCTAAACTGGCCGGGGAGAGATGTCTGCGGTTCCCTTCTGGACCTGTTACCACATCAACCCGATGTGGAAGAAATGCCTTTCCATGCAGTTCAGCTTGATTCTCATCTCCCTTCAGTTGCACAACGCTTACTTCGAGATATTTATTGTTGAATCATTGTCATCTTTACATGAAATGTAAATTGAAAGATCATCTCAAAGCAGAAAGGGGTACAGTATACGACACATCAAACATAGGTCCAGTGCAAAAACAAGGCAACAGAAGTTTTACTAACTACAGGACTAAGAACATTAAAATTTTTCACTTACATATTTATATGTACTTATGTATTTGGTCTCATTAATCACAAAGTCATGGAAACCAGCAATTACTTTCTAAAACTTGAATCATTTAGCCCAACATCAGTTTTTGATGAAAAAAAAACAATCAATTAATGATCAGCGTTTTGGAGATTTTACATTTCAGTGGTGAGGTAATTTTATTTATATAGCACATTTTCAGCAACAAGGCATTTCAAAGTGCTTTACATGAATTAAAAGGAAATACAAACAAAATAACAAACCAAAGGACAAAGAGGAAAGGACACATTAGGGCAAATGGCAACAATCAAAGGGCAAAACAAAGACAAGAGTGAAGGCGGTGACATCTCAGGGCCATGAAACCACGTTGCTCAGCCTCCCGGCAAAGTCCGATAAAGGTGTTGTTTATCGAGGAATGACCTTGGGAGAGCTTAGCTCCACAGCTGCATAGCTAACAGGATGGGGTGAGGTGGGAAGGAGTGTTTTGTTTACATATCTTCGAGGAGACTGGAAATATGAAGCCCTTCCAAGGCGACATTTCAGAAACAGAATGTCTTAGGTCGGGAAGATTATACATTTCAATCTTCCCTAAAGTCTCTCCGATACATCTCAGTTCCCAATCACCCAATTTAGTTTGGTCGTTCCACTGAGCTGAAACTAGCAACTTCTCCAAGATCGATTCCATCCCGTTAATGAGTTTTAAAGTCCTCAGCTGGGCTTCGAGTCTCAGCAAGACTCACATCCAACTTGTGTCTCTGTCGACACCAACAGTCTGAGTGTTCGCTAGTCCGTCACAAATCTAATGATAAACTAGGTGTCCGATGTCCATAGGAGCAAAACCTCTCGTAAAGATACAGACCAGAGGGAAGACGCAAATCCCAGACTCATCAATGTTAGTGAGTATGAATACAGACTATTAAAACAAATGTGTTCATCGTGGTGTGGTGTGCTGCTGTATGATAGACAGAATGGATCAGGAGAAGAACACAGCAGATCCGGTTAGAACAAGAACCAGAAATCAGAGTCTCTTCATCCTTCAATCATCTCCTGAGGCTGCAGGGCCGTGCAGAGACCACTAAAGGGGCAGGTGCTCAAAAAGAAGGACACATCTAACCGCATCCTAGGACAGAATATTAACAAAGCCACTCAGCTTTCAGAGTTTAATAAACAATGATAAACTACAAAATTGTGACATATACAATCAAAGCTAAGGAGAATCTCTATATAGAGCATACAACTATGCATATGTAATATTTATTTCTGCATGTCTACTTTGTTATAGGAAAGTACTGCAATGTTCAAACCCACAATTTAGCAAGATATTCAAATCAGAGCTAGACCACCAGACATATTTTGTCTTTACAGGGGCACAATATAAACAAGGGCACAATGCAATCTTTTAGTTTACTGTAATCTACAAAAAAGAGCTGCCTGTTTGCTGCACTTGCAGTGGAGATGAAGATGGTCCATTCAGGAAACCAGAGCTGCATCAAACTTTAACGTGGAACTGCAGAAAAAAGAAACAAAAAAAACAAAAGCAAAAATTGAATTGTTTAATGCATGTCACCTTGAGAATAGCCTACTCAGTATAGCTATAAAAAAATTTAAATTAAAAATCACACAATTTTATCACATGAAGTGAAAAAATTATTTTCAAAAAAACTTATTTTGCGCATGTCAGAAATCTTTGCTTGATATTCTAAGTTTTTGTTTGTGACTCAAAATTTTGCTTGTGATTCTCACATGATGTCGTGAGCAGGACCCAAAATCGCAACAAAGGATTTCTGATGTGTGCAAATAAAATTTATGTTTGGCAAAAAACCTTTTAAGTTCACAAGACAAAAAATAGTTATTTAACTTTAAAAAAAAAAGTTTTTTAAACAAAACTTTTTGTTAAAAAAAATCATTACAATTCCACAAGTTTTGATTATAATTTTGTTTTACTTAACTGAGGTTTGTTTGTTTTTTCCTTGAATAAATGGGGAAAAAAACTAATGTCATACTCTGCGAACCAGACCCCAAACTTACTTAAAGTCTCGATTGAGTTTTCTCCCCTTTATTAATGACACACTTTTATTACATACATTATATCTATCATTGTATTTCAGGGTGAGTTATTTTTAATTCTAAATGAATATCCTTGTTGGACTATTATTTAAGTGCTATTCTCTTTCAAGATACAGCTTATCACTGAGGTTTTTTTACCACTCTGACTCAAAGGACTGTTCCCCCTTGGTAAAAACAAGCCAGACCTTCATCAACAATCATTTAGTAAACCAGATAGATCAAGATCAATGAAAATCAATACATACCAGAAACAAAGAAAAGTAACATGGTTGAAAAGTTTTTAGGTGAAACAGATTAAAGTGTTGGAACAAGAGAAACCAGCTGCCATGTGGAGCTATGGATTGGATTGGATTGGTGAGTCAATATACTTCAGACCTGCTGAGTTTATCTCAAAAATGCTTTCCTCTTTAGTAGGATGATCTGTAGAAGACATTATGCAGCATCTCTCAGTCTCAAGCAGACCTGCTGATGATCATGAAGAGAAATTCAAGAGGAGGAAACTCTGCTGGTCAGTCAAAGTCCTTCAATCAGAAGAAAATCCGAAATGTTCCCATGGCACTGAAATGTTCCTATGCCTCTAACCATGGCACTGATAGGTCAGAGGAGCCGACCCTGACCAGCAGAATAAAGAATCACAAGTAAGTTTTGGTTTCACCTTTTGAGACTATTCTTAAATATAAAGAGATTATTTTAATATATTCTGTGAATCCTGGTAAAACTTCAAGTATGCTTTTGATGAGGGAATAACATTATAACATGGTGTAAAATTGAAAAAAGTTGATTTTACATACTGCTCCGTTTTAAAATACAAGTAAAAATCACATAAATTACTAAGAAGAAAAAAATGAAACTTTTAACCATTATATAATTATAGGCTACTTCTGCCTTTCAGTTTCCCCTTAGTCTCCTTCATCTTGAGTTTGCCTCAATCTGTACTTTTTGTTGCCTTGACAACACATATGGAGTACCAGTCATGCAACAGGGGATTATTCCCACTTGTGGTGAAATCTACCTTGACAGAGTCAGCAACCAAACCTGCCTGAATTACACAGGACGTGGCTGTTTTTTTCCCCTCTGAGGTTTGCTTTCACTTTCCATCTTCCGTCAAAACAAAACGATTTCATCAGCTGAGCCTTGATCTGAGTGGTAATGTACACAGTTTGTGATGTTTTTCTACTGTCTAAACCAGCTTTCAGTCGTACAAGTTTAGCTACGACACAGAAAGGATGTGGTTTCTGTGTCATTTAAGTTATTTTAACTGTTGGCTTAGTCAGGCAACATATGCTCCTCACACTTGAGTGAATCAGCTTGAAAGTGTATTTCCGTAAAAGATCCTTGTTGTATCTCAGCGGGAATTAACAAGTGATGTCTACCAAGGTATTAGACAAAGATATGTGTATTCATAAACACATATCCACCATCGTTGATAGAAAACAGGTACACATGTCCCAACACATTCCTTTCTGGGATTGTTTTAGGCTGTTACTCTGGTTGCTGTGGTAATGGCTGCCTGTTATTATAGTCAGAGAGAGATGCAGATTGACGAACAAGCAACAATAAGTTCTGTAGCCCAAGATCTGTTGACAGGTTGTAGGACGGGTAGAATTTCTTGTCCTTCTTTAATGTCATATCTGGGATTTCAACACATGTCCTGTGAGACGGGAGTCCGACTTTTCTGGCATATTTGTGAAAATTTTGACATCACAGAACTAAAGACTATTTCTCTTATACAGTAATTTAATTTACAACAATTTCTGGTGAAAATCTAATCCTCCCTGGCTGTATTATTTACTTTTTTCACACTTTTTTTTCTAAAATGTCTTTCCCCCCCTATCATTATGTTGAAAACTATCAAGCCACTTAGGAGACATGGGGGATTTTTTCTTTTATGTTACTTTCCAAAAGTGTTGCATTCCCTTGCAATAAATTCTCATGCACCCTGGTGTTACCCTATTTTGTTTACAATCACAGTGATAAAATTGACAGTTTATAATTGACACCTATAAAGATCTTGAGTAATAATGCGTTTCCACATTCTTAACCCTTTGGTGCAGAAAACCAGTTGAAAATGGATCTATTGTTTGTTTTGTAAAATCTTCCGGTGCAGATGGGTTAGATGAAAACGGCCCTTAATTAACCATTCAGACTAACAGAATCAAAACTGTCAAATGGCAAATTACCATTTGAAAATGACTCTAATAGTCCATATAGTTTCAATATACACAGTCCAGTCACATTAATGTGACCATCTGTCAAAAGCCAGAATAACCACCTTTCGCAGAGCGAACTGCTACGAGACGTGCAGGAAGAGAGTCACTTAGGTCCCTGAAGGTCTTCTCTGGGATGTTGAGCCATGCCGACTCTAATGCCGTGGCCAGCTGCGCTAGATTACGCGGTTGAGGATCCATGGCGCGAACAACTCGATCGAGATGGTCCCACAGATGCTCGATTGGGTTTAAGTCAGGTGAGTTTGCTGGCCAGGGGAGGACGGTAAACTCATCCTGGTGCTCTTCGAACCACGCACGTACACTGGCAGCTGTATGGCACCTCGCATTGTCCTGCTGGAAGATGCCATCATCCTGAGGAAAAACAATGCGCATGTAGGGGTGGACATGGTCCGCAAGGACAGATGCGTACTTGTATTGATCCATCGTGCCTTCCACAATAATCAGTGAACCCAGAGAATGCCAGGAAAACATTCCCCAGACCATAATGCTCCCGCCTCCAGCTTGGACCGTTCCTGCAATGGTTGCAGGGTGGTTCCTTTCAGAGGTTTCACGCCTTATATGCCAACGTCCATCTGTCCGATGGAGCATAAAACGCGATTCATCTGAAAACGCTACCTGTCGCCACTCAGTGGACGTCCAGCTGCTGTACTGGCGTGCAAATTCTAGCCTTCGTCGTCGATGAACACCAGTCAGCATAGGTGCACGAACCAGGCGTCCGCTTCGGAGGCCCAGACGCAGCAATGTTCGCTGAATAGTGGTTTGGGAGACACTTGTGGTAGCCCCTTGGTTCATTTTAGTGGTCAGTTGCTCAACGGTAGCCCGTCTATCTGCCCGAACGCATCTCCGCAACCGTCGTTCGCCTCTGTCATCTATGGCCCGTGGTGCACCACATTTGCCACGTCGTTGATTTTGGACAGTCCCATTTTGCCATGCACGGTACACTTTTACCACGGCGGCACGCGAACAGTTCACAAACTCAGCCGTTTCGGAAATGCTTCCACCCTTGGCCCGAAAGCCAATGATCATGCCCTTTTGGACGTCGGATAAATCGCTTCGTTTCTGCATTACGCCAACGATTGAAATGTTTTCCGAAGCCCACACACACCCTTTATATACGCTCAACTGCACTGTGCTGCCACCTGCCTTCTGTGATTGGTTATTTAACTCTGAAGTGGAAAGTACGTGGTGGTCACATTAATGTGACTGGACTGTGTACTTTTTCTGATGGGCTGGTGATCTGTCCATGGTGGACCCCTCCTTTCACACAATGGCCACCAAATCATCAGTCTGATGCTTTAACCACTTCATGGAAATGTTGCTCCATCATTATATGTCTGCAGCCTCATGTTTGCTCCTTTGTTTTTCCTCAGATGAAGGCAGAAGGTTTGTGAACTAGTGTGAACTGAGCAGCATGGATCAGTGTGAGAACAGAATTGCTTCCTCTAAAACCAATCTGAGTGGAGAACATGAAAACCAGAGGTGAGATCACCATCTCTACCTCTTGAGGACTGTTCTCCATCTCAAAGCAGTCACATCTCTCAACCATCTTCATGTACAGGAAAATACAAGAAGCACTGTCTAAATCTGAAGCTGAACCCAGCTGTGTGTCCCTCCGAAGTGAGACTTCCAAGGATCTTGCTATCATTTTCAGATCTGATCCCCCATCAGCTGCTAAGAGGTAACCTACATATCTAAATGCTGTAATAATGTAAAATGTAAATGAGACAGTATATGATGTTTTTTGTTTGAAACTTAAACCTGAGATGTGAGATCACCATATCTACCTGTCCAGGACTTTTCTCCATTTTAAATCCATCAGCTCACTCAACCATCTTCATGTACAGGAAACTACTAGAAGCAGAATCTGGACCTGAGGATGAACCCAGCTGTGTGTCCCTTCAAAGTGATGCTTCTAAGGAACTTGGAATCACTTTCAGATCTGATCCCCCATCAGCTGCAAAGAGGTAACCTACATCTAAATGTCCTGTAAACCTGTTGGAGACAATTATCACTAGTTTGCCTTCAAGCACTTGCAGTGTCAATGGAGCCATGATGGTGTGTGTATTAAGTATTGTATTGAAAATACTTTGTTACCTTTTAGCTATGCTTAAGGATGTATTTTATTTTATGTATTTGGCAGTTGGGTAGATAGGAGCATCAACTCCGGTGGGACTCTGGAGAAGCTTGTTGGTCAGGAGGATTTGAATGCACCTGTTCACATTAAAGGTTCAAAATGAGGATAAATGTTGTGAGCAGTGATTCCTGTCAACATAGCAACCAGTTAGAGGTGTGCAGATCATAAACACCGGGCCACATATCATATTAGTGGGAGATACTTCAGAGTTCTTCAGGATAAACTACTGATAAACTAATGTGGAACAAAGTCTCGCAGGTTCTGTCGATAGGTTTTTACCAGGGGTTCTAAAGAATTAGCAGAGACTATTGATAAATCTGGAACTTCTGCCTCTCCTCTACTGAATTATAGCACAGTGGATGGCACATGGTGTGTATGGGTGTGATCACACCAGCCCTGCTCAGTTTGCTTTAATCGAACTGTAGTTTGTTTCCCTAGAAAGTCCGGTTCATTTTCTGTCTAATGCGGACCAAAAAAAGCAAACTCTAGTCGTCCTAGACCTCAGTCTGGGTTTGTCTGAAGTGAACTCTGGTGTGGTTTGAATGCATATGAAGTGGACTACAGCGCAGGTCATTCTGGGAAATAAAACCAAAACAAACACACTGGCAGGAAAACTGACTTATGGCCTTCAGCCAAAAATAAGTGAAATCCTACAACTGCTAAAATTTGATTCTACTTCATTTTGTTTCCATTTGGTGAAGGAGGAAGTCTCGCTCAGTGTCTTCAGAGGTTTTCATGTCGTTTCCATCAGCGTTTCCCAGTGATCCGTCTGCCCAGGAGCATCGGACACAGTTGGACTCCATATTTATGGTCTGTACATGTACAACTGCTACTTTTCCATTGGTTTTGTCCAAAGTCTTCTACATGCACCACTTTGTAGACCAGAGGACTGTCGGTCTGTCCAACGTGGACATGACGTTTGACTCCATGATTTCAGTCTGATAGGTCCTTCATCAATATTCTGTTCCAGCTGCTGGAGAAAAACATTGTCACTTTTGTGAAAAATGAGCTGAAGAAGATGCACAAAGTCCTGAGTCAACATAAACCGCCACCATTGGAGACAGAAAATGAGGATGTAATGGAAGAAGCATTTGAAAAGGAGATGAGAAACAGCAAAGAGGCATTTGAGAAGATCACACTGAACTTCCTGAGAAGCATGAAGCAGGAGGAGCTGGCTGACCGTCTACAGAGCAGTAAGAGGATTGCTTTACAAATTTCACCTGACCAGTAAACTTTGTGAACTCTGATGTCCCAATTACAGCATTTTTTAAATTAGAAATCTTTAGGACAGTTGAAATTACGAGATGTGCTGTGTGTTGTTTACTTTAGGAACACCTGCAGGAGCTGGTTCTAAACTGAAGTCTAGTCTAAAGAAGAAGTTCCAGTCTGTGTTTGAGGGGATTGCTAAAGCAGGAAGTCCAACCCTTCTGAACCAGATCTACACAGAGCTCTACATCACAGAGGGAGGGACTGGAGAGGTCAATGATGAACATGAGGTCAGACAGATTGAAACAGCATCCAGGAAACCACACAGGCCAGAAACAACAATCAGACAAGAAGACATCTTTAAAGTCCCACCTGGAGGAGATCAGCCAATCAGAACAGTGATGACAAAGGGAGTGGCTGGCATTGGGAAAACTGTCTTAACACAGAAATTCACTCTGGACTGGACTGAAGACAAATCCCACCAGAACATCCAGTTCATATTTCCATTCACCTTCAGAGAGCTGAATGTGTTGAGAGAGAAAACGTTCAGCTTGGTGGAACTGATTCATCACTTCTTTACTGAAACCAAAGAAATCAGCAGCTTTGAACACTTCCAGGTTCTGTTCATCTTTGATGGCCTGGATGAGAGTCGACTTCCTCTGGACTTCCACAACAAGGAGATCCTGACTGATGCTTCAGAGTCCAGCTCACTGGATGTTCTGCTGACAAACCTCATCAGAGGAAAACTGCTTCCCTCTGCTCTCCTCTGGATAACCACACGACCTGCAGCAGCCAATCAGATCCTCCTCACTGTGTTGGCATGGTGACTGATATTAGAGGGTTCACCGACCCACAGAAGGAGGAGATTTCAGGAAGAGATTCAGTGATGAGCAGCAGGCCAGCAGGATCATCTCCCACATGAAGACGTCACGAAGCCTCCACATCATGTGCCACATCCCAGTCTTCTGCTGGATCACTGCTACAGTCCTGGCGGATGTGTTGGAGACCAGAGAGGGACGGGAACTGCCCAGCACCCTGACTGAGATGTACATCCACTTCCTGGTGGTTCAGACCAAAGTGATGAAGGTCAAGTATGATGGAGGAGCTGAATCAGATCCTCACTGGAGTCCAGAGAGCAGGAAGATGATTGAGTCTCTGGGAAAACTGGCTTTTGATCAGCTGCAGAAAGGAAACCTGATCTTCTATGAATCAGACCTGACAGAGTGTGACATTGATATCAGAGCAGCCTCAGTGTACTCAGGAGTGTTCACACAGATCTTTAGAGAGGAGAGAGGGCTGTACCAGGACTAGGTGTTCTGCTTCGTCCACCTGAGTGTTCAGGAGTTTCTGGCTGCTCTTCATGTCCATCTGACCTTCATCAACTCTGTAGTCAACCTGATGCAAATAGACCAACCATCCTCAGAGAACTTTAAAACAAAAACAAAGGAACCCAAATCACTCCATGAGAATGCCGTTGACAAGGCCTTAGTTAGTACAAATGGACACCTGGATTTGTTCCTTCGCTTCTTTTTGGGTCTTTCACTGCAAAGCAACCAGAGTCTCCTGCTTGTCCTGTTTACTCAAACAAAAAGCAGGACAGAAACCAGATGTAAAACAGTTCAGTACATCAAGGAGAAAATCAGTGAGAATGTGTCTGCAGAGAAAAGCATCAATCTGTTCCACTGTCTGAATGAACTGAATGATTGTTCTCTAGTGGAGGAGATCCAACAGTCTCTGAGTTCAGGAAGTCTCTCCAAAGATGAACTGTCTCCAGCTCAGTGGTCAGCTCTGGCTTACATCCTTCTATCATCAGGACAAGATCTAGATGAGTTCGACTTGAAGAAGTATTCTGCTTCAGAAGAGGCTTTCCTAAGGCTGCTGCCAGTCATCAAAATCTCAAGCAAAGCTTTGTAAATAATCAAACTTTCCTTAAAACACATTTCTTTATTTTTACATTAAAGAAACATTTACCAGCCTTGTTTTTTTTTGCTGCAGACTGAGTGTCTGCAACCTCTCAGTAAGAAACTGTGAAGCGTTGTCTACAGTCCTCCGCACTACGTTGTCCTGCCTGAGAGAGTTGGACCTGAGTAACAACAACCTGCAGGATGAAGGAGTAAAACTTGTAGCTGCTGGACTGAAGACCTGCAAACTCCAAATTTTGAGGTAAGGACTAGTACATTTTCAAATTTAAAATTTTATAAATTAATTGATTGTTAAATTTGAACAGCATATATTAACCACCGAAGAAGATATGTACTATACCAGGTTAAAGCTATAAATGCTAATTGGCACCTGCAGTCCCCAAAACACCCAGTATTATAAAATCATATAAAATAAATAGTTTATGTCTGTTTACATTTTACAGATGTGGATTTATTCAGAATCTTGGTCAACTTATGTTTGTTTTTTTGCTGGCTAGTCCGAAGGGAGAATCTCACTTTAGGTTTTCTATAAGCTACACAGAGAGCAAAACACAAATATATGGAATGTAAAAACAAGACAAAACAAGCTTGTTGTTTTCTTGGTAAAAATATTTCTAATATGTTTATTGACTGGAAATTGACTCCGGGTGTCAGTAATCCACATATTGGGTACAAAATATAAAAAGAACATAAATGAAGTTGTGTGTAATGAAATTGAAATAAGTAACTGAAAAAGGCAGAGAGCCATATTATTATTTTTTTATTATTATTATTATTTTTTTCCTTTTAGAAGGAATTCCTGCTGCTATGTGCAAAACATTATCCAACTTAATCCTGGTTATTATATGCTATACAATGAAGGTTATCTGGCTGCCTGGTCACAGAGGAAGGCTGTTTGGTTCTGGGTGCAGCGCTGACCTTTAACCCCTCCCACTTGAGAGAGCTGGACCTGAGCTATAATCATCCAGGAAACACAGGAGTCAAGGTTCTCTCTGCTCACCTTGAGGATCCTGGTTGCACACTAGAAAATCTCAGGTACAGAAAATGTGTTTTTTTATCCTTTTGTCTAAAACAGTTTGCAGCAAAGTCCACATCAAAGTCCTTGGAATCTTACCCATTCCCAATCCGACAAGTCACTGATTACTGTCACTGTTTGTCTAGTAGTTTACAGAACTGCGTGACATAAGCTCAAATTCTCTGCTTGTCCAACAGATGTTTGGTTTTGTTCTTTTTTATAAAGTAATATTGTTCCACTTTATCAGCAACAAGTGATTGACTTTTAAGTACAGAACCATATAGCATTTCAAAGGTTTCCTAAAAGAAAGGCTGGATGAAGGTAGAGAAGAGGCAAAGTATAAAGAGGGAAAATCTGGTAGTTTGTGTTTTTAATATTGTTTCTTGTGTTCTTACGTTATTTGAGATTCAGATGTTAAAAAGGTACTGAGAATCCCAGAGTGTTGAAGTGTTTAATTACATGTTAGTTTGAACAGTTTTTACCTGCTACATTCAGCTGAAATCATTCAGTTTTTACTCGGGTCCAACAAAGCAAATTTGTTTTTGTGGAGAATCATAAGCCTTGATTGGCATTTCTTCTTAAAAATCAAAGTTTTATAATAAAATAACTAAAGATTAGTTGTCTTAGTCCCTGCTTACATTTATTTGTCTTAATATTCAACTGACGGCTGAACATGGTATCCCTCGTCCTTTCAGGGTGGAGCCTGCTGGAGTCCAATGGTTGACCCCGGGTCTGAGGAAGTGTAAGTCTTTTTTTTTTTATCTAATTCATGATAACAAACCTGCTCAGATTTAGAAATCAGGAAAAAAATAAATGAGAGAAAAATCCTGAACAGAATCTGGATTGTTTGCTGTCTCCATCAGACTCCTGTCAGCTCTCCATCGACACAAACACAGTGAGCAGGAAGATGAGAATCTCTGGCGATGGAAGGAAAGTGATGCATGTGGCGGAAGATGAGCTGTACCCCGATCACCCAGACAGATTTGATGTTCCACCTCAGTTTTTGTGTCGCGATGGCCTGTCTGGTCGTGGCTACTGGGAAGTGGAGTGGGGGGGTCAGGCTCTCCTAGCGGTCAGCTACAAAAAGATTCAAAGGAAAGGAAACACTCATGACTGTCTGTTTGCCTGGAACGATCATTCCTGGAGTCTGAGGTGTTCTGACAGTGGTGTATTTTCTGTCCTTCAAAACAAAGCTGAAACAACAGTTTCAGCGTCGTCGTCCTCCGTCTCTAACAGAGTAGCGGTGTATGTAGACTGTCCTGCTGGGACTCTGTCCTTCTACAGAGTCTCCTCTGGCTCCCTGGTCCACCTCCACACCTTCAACACCACATTCACTGAACCTCTCTATCCTGGGTTTGGCTTTGGGTTGTTGTACACTTCAGGTTCCTGGATTTCCCTTTGTCCGACAGAATAGACTGCTAACCAGCAGGCTCAACTAACTCACTCTCTCGGTGGTTGCCTAGCAGTAACCTGTTGAATAATTTACACAGCAGCAGTTTCTGGTTTCTCCACTGTTCCTCATAACGGCTTTAAACTAGACAATGCCATGGAGTGAAAACTGTGGATAAAACTGGAAATGTCAGGCCACCAGTTTTTCATGATTTCAAACAATTTTCTTTTTGAATCAATATTTTGGTTCCTTGTTTAAAACAAAACATCAAGTTTCCTGATATCTCACTGCTACATTGTTTTTTTTTTCTTTACACCCCCTGGTTGAAGTTGTTGGCCTGTTCAGGATGACAGAAAATTCCCTTGATTCTAAGATAACAGTTTCTGTTTTCAGACCATTTGTTCTGGTATAAACCAATAGATAAACCAGTTTGCTTTAACTAGGACAGTACGATAAACCACGGAAGTCAGTTTGTGTCCAACTCTACAGTTTACCTCATCTGAGTTAATTTCAGATCTTCTTTTGCTGGTTAATATCATGATATTCCAATCATTTGCTTATGTGGATTTCTTTGGAAACATAGTTGAGCTTACAGCTACTTTTTATTTATGTTCTGTCAAAGTTTTGTTTTCTGTAACATTTAGTCTCTTGTTTTGTTTTTTTGGTGGTGGTGGTGGTGTGTGTGTGTGTGTGTGTGTGTGTGTGTGTGTGTGTGTGTGTGTGTGTGTGTGTGTGTGTGTGTGTGTGTGTGTGTGTGTGTGTAAAATGCTGCTCCAAATCAGGTCCAGTTATGGAATGTTTGTGTATTTTTCTCACTTCATCAGGTGCAAAAAGCAAAAACAGTTTGCTAAAATTCTAAAATAAATGCAGCAAATCCTTAGAGCTGCTCTTCTGTAAAAAGGTGTTTATTTATGGTCTGAGTGAAAATAAAGGCATAAACTAATTAGAAATGAAAAGTTAACAAAACCTCTAAATCGCTCATTTGTTTGTTGCTTTGTCTCCTTCCCAGGTACAAAACAACAAATGGTCTGTTTGTCATGACAGATCGTCATGAGAAATCTGGATAAGGAAACTGAAAACTAAATAAATAAATTGACTATTCAAATTAGTTTTTTGTTCTGTCTTCTTGTAGCTAAAACAAAATAACAATCTGATGTGAACACTGTCAAATACAAAGTTCAACTGAAGTAGAAAATATTTTACCAACTCAGTTTAGATGAAAAATATATTTAAGTATATTCTAAATATGCTCTATTTTTCTGAAATACATCATTAGTATGTTATATTAAAAGTGCAAAATAAATACATTTTTAAAAACATGCTCCTAATACTCTTTAAAATTTTATTTTGGTACACTTTCTAAAAATATATTTTCTGAAGTATATTTTAAATTCTATTTTAATATATTGCTAAAATTATGCTTTGGATAAACTTTAAAAAAAATACTCTTTGGATGTATTTGTAATGTATATTTTTAAATGTACATTTTACTTTTGATAGTATTTTTACACAGTTTCTCTGTGTATTTTATTAAGTCTTACTAAATCTTACTAGCAGAGGGAGGTTCCTGTGCTAAAAGTTAACACAAGACGCCAATATTTCCCGTATTCTCCAATCAAAAACCATACAGGTATAATCAAGGATCACTTTAAAACAGCTCACATTCAACCATTACACATTCAGTTGCCTTCTTCTAATTCTGCCCTCCACACTTACTGGTAGTAGACCAGCCTACCTCTATATTATCATTAAGTCCAAAAATGGAGATAAGATTGTATTCCCAGACTCTTCCTGGCCAGGAGAGCCAGCAGGAGTGAATACCTCAATCTGCTGGATTTCCTTAGACAGAAACTTACGAAATAATGAAATGAACTTGACTGCATCGCTTAGACACTAGGATCAGCTGGAATGTAAATTATTGGATTGACTTTTTTTTTTTGCTGCTTTTTTTTGTAAAGTATCTTTAGATGACATGTTGTGAGCTGTCATTGTATAAATAAACTGAAATGAATTAAGTTTTGGACAGCGATATGCCCTGGTTTGAAAACAAGAAACCACATTCCACATTCAGCCTTTAGAGCTCACCTTTTTTGCTTGAGTGTAATCTACCACATTTATTTCCAGTATTTATTAGAATGTATTTCAAAATGGAACTTAAATTTTCAGCAGCTGGATTGACAAACTAAGACACAAATCTTTAACTTGTGGTAAAAGTACTTGTATTTGAGTATCTCTGATATACAGTATATTATAGTCATATCTACATGTCCATTTCATAATAAATTGGCAAAAGTCTTCTGCTTGATTTGGAATTCAAAAAGTTTATAACCTTCTATAAAAAAATCTTTCATCATTTTAAACCTTTTTAAGTATCTTTACAATAATATGCATGGAGCTGAATTGTGTTTGTTCTTCAGATTCCTGCAGTCTCACCTTTGACTCAAACACAGTTCACAGAAACCTGAATCTGTCTGATAAGGGCAGAAAGGTGAGCACGGCTCAGTCAGACCCGGATCATTTTTGTGTACATTTCGTTCTCAGAATCATTTTATATTTCACTTTTGTCTTCAATTCATCCCTAAAGTTAAAAACAGCTGCCCCCTTGTGGTAATGAGATGAAGTAAATACAGTCTGTAAAGTAAAACAAAAGAAACAAACTGTTTATTTTTGATGACACTTAAAACAATGTTGAATATATCATAACTCAGTGTATAAATCGATTTCATTTATTTTTGATATTCTTAATTAATTTAGAAGCAGATATCTAGAATATTGATATTTATTTAGTTTTTACCACTAGGTGGCACCACGCAGTAAGAACCCGCCTGTTTCTTTTACTAAAAGAAGAATCATAAGGAATACCGAAGGACAAGAGGACTCACTCTGCTGCTTTTTTTTGTCGACGAACGTGAAATCACGCGAAATGTTCGCTTACTTAATTTCATTTCATAGTGAACTGCAAATGCGTGTGTTAATTTAAGTAAAATATTAAATAAAAAAAAAATAACATCTCTGCTGCATTTATTGCATTAAACGACCGAGTGATCAGTCTTACACGAGCTAGACGATCTCTGCTCGTGTCGCTTCTCCGCTTTTGTGTTGCTTGAAGATGTTTCTAAGGAAGGTTGTTCATTCGGGCTTTTCTGGATTTACAAATGTCTCTGGACGCGGAGGACAGGTGCTGTCTGCGGCTGCTGCCAGGTGAAACACGTCACTTCCTTTCTCACTCACTAGGCATACCCAAAACAAAGTATCTGCTTTTCGGGAGGGAAATCACAGTTTTTCACGTAAAAATATATCTTGTGTTTTACTGCTGTCATATTTGACGTCACACTGTGGCAAAAGTATCAAACACTCTATTTAATTCAGTTGAGTCGTAAATAAGTCACAATAACCTTTGACACACTTCGTTCATAGTTAGCAGTGACGTCAGTTGATTTTATCTGTACCTTAAAACTTTATTTCTAACTTTACAAATACAAAATTAAATGTATTTTCTTAGAAGATTTAACACAAAGAGGGGGAAGAAAAATATGGAGAATTTTTCTGCTTCAAAATGAAACTTTTTGAGCCTCAAGCAAAAGCGGTAGTGGCAGCATCATGCTGTGGGGAACCTTTTTCTTTCAACTGGCTCCGTTCTGTCTTTGAACAGGAAGCAGTTCTCTCAGGCCCAGCAGCAGGGGTCAAAGGTTGCCTCCACCCGACCTGAGACGTCCACCGCCAAAACCCTGATGGACATCGGGACGCGGCGCATCTTCAACGAGGACCATGACATCTTCAGGCAAAGCGTCCGCCGCTTCTTCCAAGAGGAAGTGGTGCCGCACCACAAGGAGTAGGTGGCTGCAGGAACCCAACGTCAGCAGGAGATGTTTTCCTCCCGTTGACTTCCTGTTTGTGCTCCCAGGTGGGAAAAGGCAGGTGAGGTGAGCCGGGAGTTGTGGGAGAAGGCCGGAGAGCAAGGCCTGCTGGGAGTGATGATCCCAGAGGAGCACGGCGGCATCGGAGGGGACACGTTTTCTGCTGCTATCACCTGGGAGGAGCAGTGAGTCCACACTTCCTACTCTGAATGTATTGCAGTTGGAGTTTTTAAAACACTGGAATTTTGCTGAATGAAGCTTAATTTTTTTCTGCTGACCATCTTTCCTCAGAATGTACTGTAACTGCACCGGGCCGGGTTTCGCTCTACACTCGGACATCGTCATGCCGTACATCGTAAACTACGGCAGCAAGGAACAGATCGAGCGCTTCATTCCCTCCATGACTGCTGGGAAACACATCGGCGCCATCGCCATGACGGAGCCGGGTGCAGGCAGGTGGTTACCCCAGTCCCACTTCCTTCATTATATCACAGACTGACCAGTGAGACACTGTGTTAACCGGTCGGTTTCCCACGGCAGTGACCTCCAGGGAGTGCGGACATATGCCAAGAAGGACGGCAGTGACTGGATCCTCAACGGGAACAAGGTAGAGCCACTGCTGTTCCTCTGGATGGCGCCATCGGCTTCAACCGCTTCCTTCCTCTCAGGTGTTCATCACCAACGGTTGGATGGCGGATGTGGTGGTGGTCGTCACGGTGACCAACCGCGAGTCGAAAACAGCGGCCCATGGCATCAGTCTGTTCTTGGTGGAGAACGGCATGAAGGGCTTCCAGAAAGGCCGGAAGCTGGAGAAGATTGGCCTGAAGGCGCAGGTAGCGCAGTTTTTACTTCATCTTTGAGAACGTCTCAACCTCAAAACGCTGAATTGGTCTGAATCTGTTTGAAAGGACACAGCGGAGCTGTTCTTTGAGGATGTGCGTCTCCCAGCCAGTGCTCTGCTGGGAGAACTCAACAAGGGTTTCTACTACCTGATGAATGAGCTGCCACAGGTCTGAAAACACACAAACACACACATGTCCTCCTGAATCCTAAACCTCAGTGATGAATTTTGTTGCCAGGAGCGTCTGTTGATCGCTGACATGGCCATATCCAGCTGTGAGTTTATGTTCGAGGAGACCAGGAAGTACGTTCTGGAGAGGAAGGCCTTTGGAAAGACCATCGCTCACCTCCAGGTCTGTTTAATTCCTCCAACACACACCAGCAGGGGACAGGGCTTAGCAATCAGAGAAAATAGAAATATTTTGGGGGCTTGTCCGGGATTTTTTTTCTATTATTACTATCTCAACTATAAGAGGTTCTGTTACTCCTCCAATTAAACTCTGGAACATGAGCCAGACTTTTATGGACATGTAATTATTGGCTTCCCTGGTGAAGATTCCTAAAATCCTTTAAATAAATCAGTCTTTTATTGCAGAATTTAAGGCCACTATACCATGCCGTCTAGTAAAGTTCCCTGGAACCTTGAAATAAAACTAGGCCCACAGCATCCCAGATCCTCCACAGATCCTACAGTGAGAATGAGGTGATTAATCTAAAGCACATAGCTCCAGTTAAAGTAGATCAAATATACAGAAGAGGACTTCAGTTTGGTTTGCTGATGTTTTCCACCTTCTTCCAAAGGTTCTTTCTTTGTTCCAAATTCTTTAGTTCTTTCTAAAAACAAGTTCTCTGGCATGTTCAGACGGTGCAGCACAAGTTGGCAGAGCTGAAGTCGGAGATCTGCGTTGGTCGTGTTTTCATGGATAACTGCCTACAGCTCCTCTCGGAGCGCCGCCTGGACCCCACCACCGCCTCCATGGCCAAGTTCTGGTGAGAAACCTGTGCGATCAGCTGGCTAGCGACCACTGACCTGCAGCTGACCGTCTGCTTGTCACCTGCAGGGCGTCGGAGCTCCAGAACAAGGTGGCCACCCAGTGCCTGCAGCTCCACGGAGGCTGGGGCTACATGTGGGAGTATCCCATCGCTAAGTAGGTGGAGCAGCTTGGGAGTGGTGGGGGGCTGAGTGATGTCTGCTTCAGCCTGACTCTGTGTGTGTGTTTTTCAGGGCGTTTGTGGACTCCAGGGTTCAGCCCATCTATGGAGGAACCAATGAGATCATGAAGGAGCTGATCGCACGCGGCATCATGAGCCAGAAATGAGACAGAAGGAACGTTTGATGATCCCTCAGCACCAAGAAAATTAGGGATATTTTTGAAAGAATTGTACCATAGTTGGACTATTTCTTATCTGGGTGACGTAATTTAAATAATTTCTAATGAAATTCTGATTATTTTAGATAAACAAGTTAAAAGGTGAGATTTCTGTTAACTGATCTGTTATTTGCTTTGTGTATCAGATTTGTCCCAATCTGAAATAAATATATGATGATATCTGAATCTCAATCATTTGTTCCAACTTTTTAAAAGGGTTTTTTTTTTTTTTGCAGCATAGGTTGGACTCTAGTTGAGTATCGTCCTGACAACCTTTGTCCCTCATTGGAACTTGGTTTAAATTGCTTTGTAAAGATGCAGTGTCTGCTCTCCGCCAGTAAGTGGCAGCAGTTCAGCGTGCTGACTGTCAGCAGCAAGAGAAATGAGTTTTCATTTGATTCCATCATGCAGGGAAAAAGAGAAAACTGTTGCCTCTCTGGAGAATAATAAATGCTTAAAAAATGGAAAACTTTTGCCTCATAAACTCAATCAATAAACTCAGTTTAAAATTATCCTGGACCGGAGTATTTTTTAACTTGTACTGTGTTGAATTTCTTTCAGTTGTCTTCTATGAGTGAGTCTATTTGCTGCTATTACCTGACAATTTGCTGCTGTTGCACAGAAATTTCCCTATGGTGGGACAATAAAATATATTTCTATCTATTTTATAAATAAAATCATATTTGTTATTTCTTGGTTTTAGGGTTAAGAGGTAAACTTGCGTTTTGACTCCAGCTCATCCTGGTGGTGACTCTGTAGCAGGAGCTGCAGACTGACAGCATCCCCGCCACGCCTCACCTGCAGGACACTGTGGCTCCTCTGTTCTCCTCCCCCTCCTCCCTCCATCCATCCTCCGTCCTCCCCCTCCTCCCTCTTCTCTCCATCTTTCCTCAGCAACAGCCACACCCAGCGCCCAGCTCCGCAGCCTGTGAGCTCCTCTCTGTCCGCAGTACAGAAGGCTGAAACGGCCACATCCGGAGCTCCGCGGCACCGGGTCTGCATGCATTGATCCATGCATCTGTTGCACATCTGCTGCCAAGTGATGCTGCGCGAGTTTTAATCGGGGTTTCCCTCCTTGCGCGCCTATTGGAGGCTTTACGGTAGCTGAATTTGCAAGAGGTCTGGCCCTGCGGCGCTCGGCTCATTGTGACTGCAGCTCCACTCACACACACACACACACACACACACACGTAAGGGTATTAGTGTCAGAGCGGCTTAACCCTGCAGGTAAGGCACGAACCGCATTGTTTATGATTTTTAATAGAAATGAAGACATTTTACTGGCGCAAACCTGCGGCTGTTGGGAGTTTGGCGCTTTTTAGCGCGGCGCTGTCTGGGAGATGGAAAAGTTTGTGAAGCAGCAATGTGGAGTAATGCTGCTGCGTTTGCGTCATGTGCCGCTATGTGGATTCATTGTCGGACCTGATGTGTCGTTAGCTCGCATCTCTAAATGTGTTTTCTGAGCAACACGGAGCGTTAAAAAGCTTTGAGCTGGTTGCGATCCGGCGCCGCTGCTGCCTCTTTTGTTCTGGTCCGCGCCTGCAAGGTGCTGCAGCAAATCGATCCGCTTTCTGCTGGGAAGAGATGGGACCTTTATCAAGGATGAATGAAAATGTGTTGATGTTTGAGCTCTGGATCTGAGGAGGTGCAGCCAGCGGCCATCTGCACCGGCTCTGCCCAGGAATCTCACCCGCAGCAGGCGGGAGGCCGCGTCGCTTCACATGGACAGGCTGACGGCATCACCCGTCAATTCGCCCGTTTTTAGGATTTATGTGCCTTGACCGTTTCTGGTGAAGAATCCAGTGAACGGAGCAAAACTTAAATCTTTATATCACCCTGAACCCGCCGTCGCCATGGTGAAACATTGTGGTGATTTTATGCGGTTTTCAGCTATACTTGCAGTAAAAGCTGGTTCTATGTTGCGTTTGGTGCTGAATACAATTTTTTTTAAAAAACAAACTTTTATATAAGAATATATAAAGGTTTGAAAACCATTTAGGAATTTCAGAAATATTCAGTTGGAGTACCATCAATACATAAATAAAAATAACTCTTATCTCCAGTGTCGTTTGCGTCAAGCTAACATTAGCATTACAGGACCTCTAACTGCTACAGAAAATTGTAAAAAATTATTAAAAGCAATTTGACACTAGACAATGTCAGAAATGCAAACGTGAAAAAGAAAAATATCTGCGTCTTAGCTATGTTTTATGTACTGGCTAGCGTTAGCTCAACAGCACAGCTGCGGGAGGAAGTTAGAAAAATTGCTGTTTCAAACACTAAAAAATTTCAACTGAACTGCTGCAGAATAATTTTTGAGACACTGGTGAAACTGAATGTTCATATGAAGCTAATTTTAACAAGATAGCACTGCTAGCTGCTAAAGAAAATTGGTAGTGGTAGTTTATAACCCCTATTTCTGACCAATTATTTTACCTCTTAAGTGCTTTTTAGGACCAAGACAGAAATAAAAAGAAATTGTAAGACAAGATTTCTTTATTCGTCATTATGTCGCTAGAATATAACGAAATTTAAGTGGCATCCTTAGTGATGAATAAAGTCTTAATTAGTCATAGTTAAATCTCTTTTTAATAGTGTTGATCTCTAAGCTAGCATTAGCACTGTCTGGAACACAGCAAAACTCTACAAGAAGTCCAAAAAAGTTGATGTTTAAACTTTTAATGAGAAAGCAAAAGCCAAGCATAATTTTAAAAAACTGTCCCCTCCAGGACACGATATTTTAAGGGGGAATTCTAAAAAAAAAAAATCGGATACAAGTACAAGCTTTATCGAATAGCACTGTATGCAAAATGGGAAAGACATGCATTCATTAACACTAAGACAGGCTGCATGGCAGGAACTGGGAACGAACTCTGTACTCTTGACTACTTTCCCCATGTAACAGAGATTAAATGTTTCTCAACCAAATGGAAGCTGACTAAGGTCATTAGCTCAGCAGGCTAGCTGTGTATCAAGTTTTAGCCACAGCCCTCCTCCCATCACGCCAGATTGGGCTGAGTCTAATCGCTAGTGGGAGTAATTGAAATGACCCTAATCAGCACCAGCAGGTTGAGTCCACCTCCTATCTGCAGGGGTTTCTGTGTGGATGTTATTGACCCGAACATGTCGATGTGACGCCTAATGTGTCGGACGTGGAGCGCTCGCATGCAGCGAAACTGAGGTTACTGGAGTTGCTGGTGGGTTTTGGTGCCGCAGTGTAAGGTTGTGGGTCGGCCTCCTGCTGCTCTGTCTTTCTGAGGCTCTTTGGGCCTCAGGTGCCTAATGGGAGGTGGCAGAACTGTGCTTCAGGAGGTGATTAAGTCCTGACTGAGAGAGCAGTTTAATCCAATGTGGAGACGTCAGAGGAACCAAACGGCGCCCTGACCTGGATAACCCTCCACCTCTTTCACCTGCTTAAAGTGGATGTAAAGTTCACATTTTGCTCATTTTTATATTTCCGTTTGGGTTCCTACAACTTCTAAAAAAATAAAAAAAAAACATCCAGCAGAGTTTTAGGTTTTGGCAGTAACTTCATGTTTTTTTGGTGTCTGGAAAAATTAGCCATTTCCAAAACCTCTGGAATGTTAAGTCACACATTGGCAGGCGCTGATTTGTGATGCTGCCTGTTACCTAGCAACTCCAGTGAAGCCCAGAGTTTGGGCTTCACTGGAGTTTGGTCAGCTGGTTTTCCCTGCTGTGTGCGCTGTACAACGGCTGCTGGAAAAGACAAGTATTTTGTCGTTGACTTACCATCCAGAAACCACTTGCTGCATTCTTGTCGGTTGTGCAGGAGGCTCCACTTTTGCTCTTCAAAGATGTTCAGACTGAAAGGTGTTCAGATGTTGCTCATCTGTTTGCAGCCATTTTCATGTGCGAGTGTAAACTTTGGTGGGGGTTGGCCAGCAGCAGCTTATTTGGATTTAAAGTGACAGGAGGCCACAAAACAGCTCAAAATAAGCAGAGCTGAGCAGAGTGAAATTTTATTATCTAAGAATAATTTTGTGCAAAAAAATGTGATTAACATAATTTGCAGCCCATATTCATCATGTTTAAGGTTATGTTTAAGATCAGCATCTCTAAACGTAACCATAAACACATGAATATTGGTAATAAAACCGACTGATATCCAAGGTGAGTGGAACCCTGAATGTGCCATGTCTTTATCTGGCGTGAGGCTCCACCCTGTGACCTGCTGGCTTCCAGCACAGCCTCTCTAATCAGTCATCCACACTCTGGCTGCACCATGGCTGACTGGCGGCTACTTTCCCCAAACCAGCCCTGACAGCCGGCGTCACATTTCATTCCTCACGGATGATGACGCTCTCCGACAGAAAGGACTCTCTTTCTTTCTCAATATTCTCCCAGGCTTTCCCGATCTCGATAGTTTTTCTTTTTTTTTTTTTTAGCCTTGTTAGGTAATCGGCGAGCTCCTGCAGCTGCTTGTACATGAGACGCTGCAGAACAGAAAGCAAGTCTCCTGAGAGTGGAAGGCCTGGCCTGGCTGGACTCCAGGAAGTTTCGAACGATGGCCACGCTTCCTCAAAAACTTGCTTTCTTGTTTTGGAGAAAAGCCCTCTGTGTTCACGCCGAGCTATAACAGGAAGTTTATGTGTCTCCGTCGCTGTGAGGTAATTGCGTATCATTCGGTTTTTACGCACTCTGTGGTTTCACAGCCCTAATTGAAGCAGAGAATTGCCAGCAACCAGCTGTTGACATCTGATGGTTAATGTGCTGCTGGCGCCTGCAGCTGTACATACACTTTGTCACTTCACTGACCGCAAACTTCACTGTACTTTTAGATCAGAGGAAGATTTTCTGAATGTTTTGCTAATAAAAAACCCTTTCAGTCCAATGCTCCTAAGTAGAAATCCGTCTGGGCCAGATTAGTCCACTTGTGTGAAGCATGGTGGTGGTAGCGTCATGCTATGGGGGAGATTTTCCTCATGTCGGCGCTAAATACAGGAAAGAAATGTGGGGAAAAAAACCTGTTGGAGGAAACCTGTTGGTTTCATTTTTAACTTGATTTAAAAATGAAACCTTTTCCTTCCACTTATGTGGGACTTTGTGTTCTTTAAACTCATAAAACCCCAATAAAAACCATTGAATGTATGTGGTTAAATCCTGACATGATGTGGAAAAGTTTCCTACAATGTCCTTCATGTACAAGTCAGTTTTGAAGGGACAGTTTATGGCTGAATTTCCATTTTTTTTGGATCTTAACCAGTAAAAAAACAATGAATCTAACATGGCTCTTTTTCAGTATAAAACCATAACTATGGATGTGCCGTAGTAATAATAATATTCTGTATATAGTTTTAAAATAACCTCAACTGTTGTGTTGTATGAGCCTTTGTTGCTTTCTTGTGCTTTTTTCCCCCACAACCCCATTCTTCATTTTGTTTCCATGTCTTTCCGTGTTTTTCCATGTAGCCTGTGGTTTTGAAGATTCCTCCTGGGAGTCATAACGTTCCTCCCCTCAACATGTCCATCAAACCATGAGCTATTTTGGGCCTCTTGTGACCAACAGAGAGTGGGAAGAAACCGCGAATGAGCCAGGGCCGTTTCCTGCGTGGGCCGCGGACACGGCGTTAGCCTAGCGCTCAGTTATCGGCTAAGCTATATGGTTTCCAGATGTGAAAGCCAAACAGCTGGGTTGTTTTCCTCCTCATCCTTTGACAAACAGTGGATTGGCAGCTTCTTTGCTCCAACACAGAGCGGTGTGTCCTAGAGGACTCAGTGAGGCTCTTTGTAGCAGTCCAGCTAGCACCGAGTGGCTAGCAGCTTTCCTTGGCATCTTGGTTTTTGAGGAGAACCGTGGAATTAAATCCCACAGGGATGCGGGGCTAAATTGCTTTTCATGGCTGGAAGCTTTAACATGTCCTGTCTGTGTTAGCGTGCATGGTTGAGAGCATCTGCTGGTCAGGGGCGACTTTTAGGATGAATGGGATTCCCATAATCATGGGAACGTCGGGCATGGCTCTGAGTGAAACATGGAAACAGATGGAGGTGGATCAGTGTCTAGGATGGCACAGGAAGACTTCTTACTGAAAACTCATCTGATACTAGTTAAATATAAAGGATGAAAAATATAGGATTTGGTTTGAAAGTAACCTAAAAACCACTTTCTGACCACAGATAGGATGACCTTCAGCTCATTGGTGTATTAACGCTTTTCTACATGTTTGAGATGCAGAGGTTAATCCTTCACTGTGTTATGTTGAAACACGACTCCTACAGGTTAATATGACAACACTTTTCCAGAATCTAATTTTCAATGAATTAATATGATGAATATTTCTGTATTCGGATGGAAAATTGACAAAGAAATGAATGACAAAGAAAACTTGTTTTCATTTTGGGCACAAAGCCAGTTGATTCCAGAATCGATAAACAAATGGTTAGAGCTGTCTCTTCTTAAAATTGAATAATAATTAATAGTTTTTAACATCAATCAATCCCTCCAGGATTTTTTTTAATTCTTTGCAATAAATTACCAATTTAACAAATATTTGCAAGGAATTTTGCTATGTTTGCACTTGTACGATGATAAAATTGGCTTTTTATTATTTGCATAAAATCAACTACAGACTAGAACCTGATTCAAGTAGCAGAGGCAGAAGTGTAGATGTAAAATATACTGCCACCTGCAGGTGGGAGTTGGCATTACTTGTCATCAATGTTTTTACCATTTTTCTGGAAAATTTTCAATTGGCTCACAAACAAGCGTACAGATAAAAATCACTTTGATTTGATTAATAAAATAATAGTTAAGCACACAACTGTTATCTTGAAGGTGGTATTTATGTGTATCTGGAGTCTAGAGGGCTACATGAACAACTATGGCTTTAGGCAGTGGGGTAGAGTATAAACTCTGCTCACATCTTTTTGCATTCTGTCTTGGTCTTCATTCATACTGATCTCAATCAGGTAAAACCCATCAGTCAGGTTGTTTTCTTTTTGATCAACTCTGATGATCAGCAGGACTATCATCTCTTGACAATTTCCTGTAAAAATGGCTGATCTCTCGATTTTTTTTTTTTTTTTTTTTTTTTGTTTTTACCATTTTCGTAATCTTGTCGGACACCGTTTGCATTTTGTTTTCAGGCGCTCATCTTGTGAAGTATGTGACGGACTAATTAAAAGAGGAGACTGTTGGTCTTGTCCTCCTCTGCTCTGATTTAACAAGCCTCCTCCAGCCCGGATGGATGGGCCGTAATGAGTTGTTTGGAAGCAGTGACGGTGCCCACGGCTTTATTGGGGCCATCGAGGGGCCCCCCTCACCATGGGAACGCCTGCCATGGAAACCAGCCCCTGAAAGGAATGACCTCTTCCAGTACCACTGTGTGGATCTCTGTGTTGCTAGAGACAAGCGTTCTTTTCTTTACAGTTTGACCTGGGAATACACAGAGTAAAACTAAACCTTTGACCTCTTGCAACATCAAATTCCTCTGATTGGTGCTTCTACGCTCGAAATCCTTAGGTGAACAATCTCAGATGTTTGGTTTCTGGCACCAAGATTATGATTAATGCCAAGCAGAAGTGAGAAATATAGTGAATTTTCCACCTCAGATCCCCTCATTGAACCAGCCAGCATAAATCTGGGTAAGAAAAGCAGCTTCTGGTTTTTATTTTAGAGCACTAGCAGATGCCACGGGTGTAGAAAGTGTCATTTAACTCCAAAATGACTTTGATTAGTCAAAGATTTCAAGCTTTAAAATTCAAATTCATTAACTGGGTTTTCATGAATGCATGGCAAGAAAAAAGTTGACTTTAATTTTTAAAAACTGCTTTTACGCCTTTAAAAGCGCACTTAGTAGAGTAGCGGTAAACACTCAACACTTAAGAGTTTTTGTGTTTCTGCCATGCCCCTAACCTTCCTGAATATTTCCACATGACTCAATGTTTTGCTAGTTTTCCATGTGCATGAATGCGTTTTAATTCGATTACAGTTGGTCATTTTCCCGTGTCAGGCAGGAAAACCATTGAGATCTCTTCACGTTTGGCTGAGCTCAAGGCATGGGGGACTGAAAGAAGCAGACTTACCTCGCTCCCGACACCCGCACCGCGTTGCAAGTCCAAACATTTCCGGCGTGAAGTTCAAAGCCAAGATGGAGTTTGCCCTGATGTTATCTCAGAGTCAGTCTGTCTGCATTTCTACACCTGATTGACATCTCAGATGTTCTGGCTCTAAGGTAACATCCGGACTGAAGCAGGGGTGGAATCACCGGAGTGATGTTCAATCCTCAGCTTCCTCTGGTTTCCAGTTATTGGTTTGAACCTTGAGCTCACCTATACCCACTGCAGGGAAGCGGTGAGGAGCCGAGGGCCGCCCGTGGATCTGCGGGGCCCCATTCAGATGCTAATCTGACGCCATCTGCTTCTTTAGCTCACAGGACGGTTGATGTTGCAGCACTTCCCTCTGAACATGGATCATTAATGAAAGGATCCACAGAGCGTTCCTCTTCCATCCAGGCCAGAAGGCCTTCAGTAGCAGGCCTGTTCTTCTGCTTGACCCCTCCATCACCAGTGAAAGGACCCTCCACCAGAGGATTAAATCATTGGCAAGGCAGTTTGTTGAGGGTTGCTCCAAACTGCCGACTGATCAAATGAAGCAGATGTGATTTACACAAAACTTCTGACTTGTTGGAGTCTGGCTCCCACTCAAGTAGGAGTGGGAACCCTTCTCATGCTTGTTTTCCGCCTGGCTGCACCTCAGTTAGTGTCTGTGTGGGATTGGATGACATAACCAAGCAATTTCTGGCAACAACTGCTGGAACCCGTTTTGGTGTTTGGTTATAACCACCTGAATAAAGCCAAACTGTGGTTTTCATCAGTCAAGGAGGCTACTACGGGAACTCTGTGGTTTTTATTAGCTAATTTTACCCAGCAGTGAACCTAATGACATTTTCAAATGTTCTGAAGCTTGTATCGATACTTATTTTATTTTATTAATTTAGGGAACTACAGCATCTTCAGTAATCTATATAGTTTTCTATCCAGGTGCTGGTTAAAAGAAACCAAAAGTTCAACAGTCTCAACAGAATTTGGTGCTGTTTTTGTGTTCACCTGGTGATTCTTCAAAAACAAGGATCCATTTTGTTTTAATTCTGCTTATTTGCATCGTCCGCACAAGTAGAAGGATGGAAATCTGGATTTAGTGATAAGGTTATGTTTTCCTAGGCGGCTGTTTTAGGCTCTCAACTACATGCAGACGAAAACGGTACATTTTCGTAAACAATTAAGAAAAAATATGCATCCAAAGAAAGGGTGTCGATATAAACACTGCCACAGAACAACACCGAATGGTGCCAAGTCATCTTTTCGAACAAGACGCACAGGAACATGAGACCGGCGATTTGGAATGTTTCCACTGGGATCTGAATTCAGAAACGCCAAATCTGTGTGAACGACAAAACACCTTAACAGATGCATATAATCTTTTTATGTGTGGATGAGGGATTAGACAAATAAAAGTTAATTAGAAAAAAACTGAGCCAATATCTAATGTCCAATATTAATATTGCTGTTACTCCTGATAACAGATTTTTACCGATATTTTCTCTTCCTACCGCCAACATTGCTTCTCTGCTTCAGTTAAACAACTCTGCTTCCTTTTATGGGACGTTAATGCCGATGTTGTGTATCCAAAGATGAAACAATACACAAGAATTTAAAATGATGTTCAACTCCTATGAAGTGTTTATGTAAACTAATTAAGCCCACAGATGGAACGATCTGAAGATTAGGGGTGAAGAACATTTATGATTAAAAAAGAGAGAGAGACCGCATGACAAAATGTTTATTTATTCATATGGGGTTTTTTTCTGATTGTTCAGTAAAACCAGTTTAGACATAAATAAAGAGAAAGTGTAAATAACTATGACTGATGTAAGGTTTCTCTGCTTTGATGACGACGTCTCCCACCGCTCCGTCAGTACAGAGTTGATATAAACAGGAAAGTCGGTCCTCTCTGATTCCCACCGCTAACTGGTTTCAGCCCTGTGGTTCTCCAACCAGGAGGATTTTTACCGGCGGTAGCTCAGGGTTCTCCAGCTCGGCTATTTCCCGCGTTGGGCGGCATCCCCGTCAACACACACATAAACCAGAGCTGGAGCTATCCGAGAGTCGCTTTAATCTGCTGCCACATCAGAGTAATGAAAACGCAGGACGCTGGGTCTGGTCGAGCCTGCTCTGCATCATTCTGTCTGAATGTTTCTGCTTTGGCGTCTGGCCCGGCTGTATGAAGCCAAAGCGACAGACACAGTCAGTCAGACGGTGTCGGTCTGGAGCAGCGGAGGGAACGCTGACGTAGACGGGGAGGCCGCAGCGCAGGAACCACCTGGCTCAGACTGGGTCAGCACTTTTCTGCCCATGAGTAATGAAGGTCAGGCTGATGGGACCGAGTTTGATGCCAGCATAATTTCAGGCTCAGCTTTATTCACCAAAGACACGTGAAAAGACTAACATAACATTTTTAAAAATATGTTTTTGAGAAACATTTGGAACAATAAAAATTTTTGAAAAAACAAAAGTTTTAAAGATGCTCATCGCTGCCAGAGTTTGGAGACAAATTCTTGTTTAAATGAGATGACTGTAATCTTCTATATGAATTCATAGCAGTAAACGGAAAAGCATTGTGTTTTTCCTCTACTGCGTGTTGTAAATTGACATTAATAAACTTAAGTGAATTTTTCAAACATTTTCAGTGTGAGATCATACCGCTCCTGCAGTCGCCCAGGAAAATATCAACTTATTTTTAGATGTGAAGGTTGCTGGAGTCACATTTTGTCCTTCCTTCTACAAAACCTTGTGAGGTAAAGATGCTTATCTCTAAAGAAAACATAGCTGCCTGTCTGCAGATTGATAACGGTTACATGAAAATGTTTGAAAGAGTGCAGACAGATGAGATCAAACATAGATCTTTGTGAGAGAAAACCCCAGCATTCTTGACTTAAAAGGTATCCAGTGGGTGTGGTAGTATCGTGGCGTGGGTTAGAATCCAAAAACTCTAATCTCCAAGTTTCTGAGGAAATGTAGGAAAATATCAAAGTTCCTGTTGCTTCTGTTTACGTAAACGTCGGCTTTATTCACGAAAACCTAAGTAGCTTGGGTAGTTTCAGGGCTGCAAAACGAAGGAGTTTGTCGTCCATCACTGGTGTTTGTGGATGTTGTTTGTGTCTCCAATTTACGAGTGTGGAAAAAAACGCAATTTGGTCAGGAAAAAGTTTATTAAAAATATTTAACATATTAAAATCTGTGTGATAAATTTCTCAAAACTCTTAATAATTTCCAGAGAAAGTTTCCATTTAGTAATTTTTTGCCCCTTCACAGTTCTCCATTATTATTTTTTTCCTCTTTTTAAGGTAATTCTTGGTTTGTTAAAATAAATGGCAAAACTGTCACACTTGTTACTTTTTTCATTAGATGGAAAACAATATGAAATGAAAACAGACACTATCCACTCCAGCTTCATTGTCGACTCATTACATTTCCGAATCCCCGCTTCCTACGCCACACTTCGTCATCACCGTCCTTGGGCCTCTTTTTGTCTAAATTTATCAACAAATTGAACCGTATCTGTGGTGATTTAGCTTATTGTCATGGAGACAAAGTGCTGCTATTGCAGTGTACACCTGCAGCCTTCTCTGCACTCTGTGAACTATCTTCAGCATTTTGGAATCTTTTCTCTTTTTTTTCCCCCTACAAACACATATCCATTAAATTTCCATATTCTCAAAGGAAGCGGCTAAGTGAGGTGGACACTGAGAAGTTTCAGCTCAGATTGAGCCTCAGACCCAAAGCATTCGGGTTCCAGAAGATAATCCTGCCAAATCTTTTTAGTTTCATGTTCTGCAGCGGGACATAAAGGCAGATCTGAGTTTACAGCAGGCCACAGCCGTAATCAGACAGACATGTCCTGAGCTGCAGCTGGCTCCAAGCATGGAAACGTCAAACTAAGTTACTGGTGAGTGACCTCACCCCCCAGTCGCTCAAGCACAGGAAGTCATTATAATCCAACCTGGACTTTTTGCTCAATGAGAGCATCAATAAATATTGGAGTTTAGTGCAGCTTAGTGATATAAAAATCACACATTTTTAAGTAAGTGCTGTCTTGAAGTAGCATATTTATAAGATGGCATATTAAAGCGCTTGCTAGTTGAAAAGCAAGAGTAAATTTGTGCCCAAAAATACCCCTGAAATGTTGAGATCAACCTCAGAATTTCTAAAAGAAAACTTGGAACTGTATCAGATTCAAAAGTCTAAACATTTAGATTATCGACACTCCACAATTTCTAACTTTTTTTCTAGAAAATTAATCTCAAAATTTCACCTTTTTTTCTTGCAAATATTTTACTTGGGAGCCCTGAAAATTACTTTAAAAATGTTCTCACAATTGCAGGTTTGTTATATGGAAATGTACTCCTCATTTTTTACTTTTCTATCTATAATGGCCCTAATATGCTGTTGGGTGTGTCACGAGTGTTTTTCAAGAGCAATATTTTTGTTTGTTTTCGCTATAAATGTTGTGCCATGCAGTTACTGTCCTGCAGAACTATTATCACCTAAAAATAAGTAATATATATATACATTATTAAATCACAATCTTTATCGTGATCACAAAATATCGCCCAAAACTCCAAGTCCATATCAGCCCCTCCTACTGGTCACTGATTAACAAGGCGGCCGTCCATCCTAACCTTGTCCTGCTCTGTCGATAGATGTGAGGAGATTATAACATGTCCATCCTCTGAGGGATTCAGGCTGTGTCCATCCCCCTCCTTCCTCCATCTAGCTGCTCACGCTGACCACAATATTGCTGTATCACTTACAGTAATAGCCGGCACTCAGAGTACTCCAAGGTGAAAGTCTAACTGAGAAGCTTCCTGTCCACACAGGAAATCTGGTCAAACTATGACCTCCTGTGTTTGCCATTTAAGAGGCCTTTTGTTTGCCATGATTGATTGGTTGTGTTTCCCAGCATGATCACTTAGCCTGCAGATCATTGTTAAAGGATTGCAGTGTTGTCTTTTATCTCAATATGTCATGGTGTCAATATAGCCTGGTTTTCTTTTGTATCGTTTAATTTAGCCACATTGTAGAATTCTTGGGAATGAACATCCTGTAAAAAATTCAGTCCAGTTTAAAGCAGACACATCACGCTTTTAAATCCTTCATTTCCACATTTTAAGTATTCAGCAGTGGTCTACATAAAGCTGAACTGTGACTTTTGGTCTGAATTGCTGGTTCTTGTAGTTCCTTTTTGACCCTTGGTCTGACAGCAACTGTTTTGATGCTGTCCCTTTAAATGCAAATGAGGCCCTTCACAGCCCCCCCAGGTTATACTCCAACTCATTCAGTCATTTTTGTTTGATAACACATATATAATTATAATGTTGCAAAAGAATTAACATTTGGATCAAGTTTTCCCCAAGAAAGGATAAGCAGAGCCAAACCGTTTATGTAATAAAATCATTAAAAACTGGCAGTACAGTTCTGCCTCAAGAAGCTAACAGCTAGCACCCTGTGCTAACTGTAGCTGAAGGCACGATGCTACTGCTAGCAAATCGATGGTCAAAACTGCATTTTTAATTTTCTCATGGTATTATTATCTTTTGAAATTTGATTATCTGAAGCAGAGAAGTGTTTTAAAAAAGCATAAGCAGATTTTTTGCACTTAATAAGGCTTGAGAAAATGGGTGATTTAGGGCTGCACAGTGGCGCAGTTGGTAGAGCTGTTGCCTTGCAGCAAGAAGGTTCTGGGTTCAATTCCCAGCCCCGGCCTTTCTGCATGGAGTTTGCATGTTCTCCCTGTGCATGCATGGGTTTTCTCCGGGTACTCTGGTTTCCTCCCACAGTCCAAAAACATGACCTGTTAGGTTAATTGGTCTCTCCAAAAATTGTCCCTAGGTGTACATGGTTGTTTGTCCTGTGTGTCTCTGTGTTGCCCTGTTACAGACTGGCGACCTGTCCAGAGTGAACCCCACCCCTCGCCCAGAACATTAGCTGGAGATAGACACCAGCAACCCCCACTACCCCACCAAGGGACAAGGGTGTCAAGAAAATGGATGGATGGAAAATGGGTGATTTAATTTAAAATGTCACTAAAACTGGTTAAATAGATGGACATGCTGTTTATGTTTAGAGGTAAACAAGTCTAACCTGGAGTTTTGAGTTCAATAAAAACATGGCTGTCAGCCATACATACACACCAGCACCAGTAACACCTTATATCAAATAAGTTATAGTTTGAGCTATAAAAAATATATTGATTTTATAACTGGGTAGCTTATATTTCTATATCCCACCTGTTATCATGCTGCTGCACAAAAATAACTTACATGAATGCGAAATGATTGGAAACAAGGCATGGTTCAATTTGAGGTTTTAAGATAAAGCTTTCATTTGGCAGTCGTTTGGTTTAAAACCTTTAAAATGATATGCTGGATGGTGTGGTGTGTATTTTGCAAAAGGATATTTGTGTATTCATAAAAAAATGCAATTATTGTTTTAAATTGCAGAGATAACCCTTTCTTTAAAAACCAAAATACAGTTGTAAACATCAGCATTTATTTCCAACTCAATACCTAGGCAACCAATATGGCTTTCTTAATCAGTCAACCTCATCTCGTCACTCTTAACATTACTTAAAGAACAGAACAACAGAAAACTCACATAATTCTTCCCAATAAGCATGCTTATTGGGAAGAACTGTTAGGGTCAGATCGGTATGATGCCACTCAAAGGACATGATGTATCCCCACATGATGGACACAGGCAGATGGTGTTGCCAGTAGACATCTTTGCTTTTTGATGCTAAAGAAAAGAATGGAGCTGATTATGTGGTCTGACTATTATTTATAGAGGCTGGGGTCCACACCCATAGTTTTTCAGTGTTGCGCTGCACATGAGGAATAAACCCATTAGCAAAGACCTTGAAGACCAAAGCTATGTGAAATATCTTCTCAGTTCCTCATGGAAACGGTATAAACTGAGCTGTTTGTCAATATCACTAACTAGTTTGCTTATTGTAGTCTGAGTTAGTACTTAATCTTTCAGACATTTCCCATGAAGCCTAAAATTGAATAATTGGTTTCAAAACAATAGGAAAATGTCAATAATTGCCGTTTTCATAAACATAAATGGTTGATGGTTTCCCTGCCAACAGAAATGTGACCTTTGAAAATAAACTGCGTGATGTAACATTGTGTTGCCATCTGAACCCAGCATAATCAATGTGATCACACTGTATGGAACGAAAATGCAAAATATTCACTAATAATTGCACATATGATGACCAATTAGAGCACAAAGTGGTTTTTATGCCATTGGGGAATTAACAAAGAGCTCCGGATGTTTGGCTAGCCTTGTCCTTGGATTACATAAGCAATCCTCTCAGAGATAAATGGGCGAAAACACACAGAGCACTTGTTTGGTAGCAGCTGAGGATCCGCTCTCCATAAAACATGGCCGACCAAAAACAAGACGTTAATCATGAGGGTGGGGCTTACTATTCTCCCTCCATCTAACTGAGCCAAACATCAACTTGTGCTCCCAATCGTCCTGCCATGACTCACTGTGGAAGGATTGGGAGGAAAAGTGCTGACTTGATGGTTCTGGAGGCTTCGCCATGCAGCGCCTGAATGACTGCTGGCTGCGTCCCAGAGAGGAGAGGAGAGTGTTTATTGTTTACCGGTGTCAACGCTCCACTGCGTGTTGGCATGTCATGCCGTTGACCTGCCATGCCAGGATGTGGGCTTTTCCTGACGTATTTCGTCAAGCGAAGCATTGTGAGGTGTGTTGATTTCCATCTTCGCTGCAGCTGGTCTCTGCTGTCTGTGATGGATTCCAGAAACTCCTGCTCTTCTTTCTGCGACACAAGTCTCTCCTCCAAACTTTAGACATGTGGCAAAATATTATATTTGCTGGAAAAAAACCTTTCCAGCTAATATTCAGTTCAGTTTGATTCAATTAATCTTGATGTTGGGCTGGTCCTCTAGCGGATTTAGGATCTGACCACTGCTGCCTGGATCTTAGTGCTTCCTGTGAAGGTGCTAATTTAAAACAGATGGCACATGGAAGCATAGTTCAGATTAGTCAATAATACGAAGGGATTTAGAATCAAGGATGTTGTTGGTGCAAATTACCTTTTCTCACCGGTAGCCTCACCTGTTACTATGTTTTTTTTTTTCTTTTTTTACTGCATTTACCCCAAAAATTAGAGTAGACTGCTATAGTGGTTTAGAATATCAAGTTTACTCTCAAAAGAGCTTTACAGTTATGGGTAGCGTTCTATAACGAGAGATTTGGGACTCCACTCCAAACTTTAACCAGTCTGGAATTTTCTCTGGCATTTTATGTAAGAAACTTTAAAAAACAAAAACTTTTTTTTTAAAAATGTGTCCCAGGAGTACTTTTAATTTGGTGATTTTTAAGCATAGCAAATAGTTTGGAAGCTACTGATTTACAAAAAAAGCAATATTTGACAATACTTCCATTGTATAATATTACATATTTGTAATAGAGTTTCTTTAAAGTATATAGTTGATGGAAGTTCATACTCTCAACCTTTTTTTAAGAATATTTTGTCATTCTGTTGGGGAAACTATTTGATATCAACACAGATTCCATTTTGAAATTCCATTTTTCAGAAAGCCATTTTCTCCAGTTTTAAATGCTTTTTCGACTTTGTAATATTTGAGTGCAGGTAAAATTGACGGTGAGCGTCATGTTCAAATGTGTTCATTTCTTCAAATTACTCTACCTTTATTAACTCATAATTGTCACTTCTGAGCTTTTGAAGGGGGTAAACAAACTTTCAGAATTCAGATTTCTAGATTTTTATTATAAGGAGTTCAAATCTTAGAGAAATAAACAACATGTAGCATAAGAGTCTTGTGCCTAAAGAAATCTCTGGATAATAATATCCATCTAATTTTTTAGGTTTACTTGTAATGTTTCCATATCTCGTACGGTAGCCTGTGTTTCAGTTAAGAGCTGGTTGTAGGGATGACTTCAAAGCACCAGGCTACACCCTGTGGTTAGCATAAAGTCAGACACACCGCCTGGCAGACTGCTAATATATATACAACACTCTGTAAATCTAAGCCTGGCACACGCCCTCCCACGTGCGTAACCCCATTGAAGTTCATCATACAGACACGTTTTCTTGGAGTCACTGCGTCCCTCCGTCATACTGCACAGTACTGAGCCTCTTCACTTCCTTCCCATTTCTGCCGTTTTTTCCTCAAAACTATTTTAAACGGGCTTCACAGGCATATTTCACATATGAGGAATTTCCTGTGTTCTGCTTTGGAACAGCGAGGAACAGCGGTCCAGAAGTAACACGCAGCAGGCCGTCCTCAGCCTGGAAGTGTTGGAGGATCAGACATGCATATGTTTGACTGATGAGACGATATGAACACCCAGAAGGACGTGAGGAAAAATGACTTCCAATCCACCATTGACTATTTTGTCCATTTAGACATTTCAGGCAATTTGTCACGATTTAGATTTTTGCCAGCTGGTCTTTTGCATTGTGTGATGCTCACTTTTGACTAATGGACCGCCTGTTATTTGCTCTCGGCAGTAATTGCAAACTAAAAATGCAGCACTTTCATAAACCACTTAGTCTTTTTTTTTTTTTTTTTCTTTTTTTTACGCTCTTGGGAGCTTTTCACAAACTGTTGCAATCGTCCCCCTTGAGCAATAATGAATAGCAGGGCTGTCATTGTGCCTTTCAGAGATAATTGCGACAACATCATGAAATCAACTGTTTCTTTTCCGTAAATATTAAGACCAAGAGAGTTAAGCTTGTCTGTAATTTTACAGTCAAGGTAAATAATGTGCAAAACTCTTTATTAATACTAATTCTGTCGTAATAAACAAAATCTATTTATACAGCCTTTGTGAGCAATGTGTACATAAATTATGGCAAGATTTTTGAGGATGAATAATGGTTTTTGAATCAAACATATAAACTCTGTGTTTAATTATTTGGTTTTGTACACCACTGTTCATACACTGTTCATAATCAAGCCTGCACAGAAGATGTAAGTTGAAAATAAAAGGGTGCCGAGGACAGATACCTGAAGTACTCCACAAGTCTACTGAGTAATTAATGATGCACAATTAAGCGTGAGAGTAAAGGTGAGGTTTTATTAGAACTAGCTGTTAATATCGTTCTATAAACATTAACTATGCCTATGTGTTATCAGTTTTTAGCCAAACAAGCCTGTATTCATTTTATAAAACACTTCAAACTCGTAGTGTGAAGAAAGAACATTAAATATCTTTGAGACTTTCGCTTAGTTTGATAAGAACCTTTTTTATGAATGATAAAGTGAATAAAGCAATATTTCTTAGAGTATTTCATAGTGTTATCTGCATAAAATTGATAGTAGTACTCTGTTATTCTAAATCAGATTAACTCATAAGAGGAATTTAATGAAGAGTAAAGGGTACCAAGGACACACACCTGAGGCACTCCACAGCTCAAAAAATCATGTTTCAACTATCCATCCATCCATCCATCCATCCATTTTCTTTACACCCTTGTCTTTTAGTGGGGTCGGGAGGGGTGCTGGTGCCTATCTCCAGCTAATGTTCCGGGCGAGAGGCAGGGTCACCCTGGACAGGCCTCCAGTCTGTCTCAGAATATTTCAACTAATAAATGTTTAAATTCAAAATAAAACTGATTTTAAGATTGGTACTTAGCAAATGGGTCACAAAGCAAACCCTTCATATGAGAAGTCTTTCGAAATAAATAACATGCTTTTGTTGTTTAGCTCATTCTTTCAGTTTTACCATCTAGCAACATGATAGTTTTGTCTAAGACGTCTCAGTGAAAAATATTTATCTTAGAAAAGCTATTTAACTTCACCAAAGCAATTGGAGATATTTAGTTACTCTAGCTGTGACCAAAAGGAGGATTTTTGAAACATTTTGTGATGAATTGAAGCAAAATCAAACGGTTTTGGGTCATCTTCTAAAATTCTGTCCCAAAAACTCCTGAAGCCGAGTAACAAACAGTAAGAAATATGAGGGAAAATATTATTTGTGAGTTAATAATAAATAGTTTGGCCATGGTATAAATAGATATTGAGTGAAAGCGCATGACCTTCCTGTACTTTGATGAAAGACCATAACTGATGAGAATATTTGCCTCCTGTGTTTTCTGGGTATTTTCTAAGCTTTGAACAACGCAGTGCAGATCTGGCTAACTCAATCTCTCAAGTCTAAATTAAATCTAGCTTGCTTTAAACAAGCAAGCAGTCGGATGAAGGTATTTTTCCATCCATTTATGACCAAAACAACTAGCAATAGATTTTGTGCTGCTGTCCTGTTTAAATGCATTGATCCAGTCCCCATCCTGCCTGCCAGTATGGGAGATTACAAGCTTCCAGTTTGGGTCACAGCATTAGTTCAGGACCAACTTTAAGCCTTGCAGTCAAACACACTGCAGAGAAGCCAATCTCTGCTGTTAGAAAACACAACATGACATTAAAGTTTGTCTCAATTACATCTAATTAAGACATAAAGCAGGTTAAAATGTAATAAACTTCATTGAACCAGCTTTCTAAACTCATTAAATTAAATACATTTGTACCAGAGCACATTGTTTTTGGTCATGATTATACTCAATCATCCACTTTTATAAGTGGATGATTGATAAAACATGGCTGTAACCTGGTGGTTAGACCTTGTAACCCACTGTGTTTTTCTACTCTGTTCGGGCATTTAATGAGTTTAAGTGTTTTCAGGCTTAGAAATCTGTGGAAAAAGAGCTGAAGTATGTTTGTTTTTCCATCCATACATTATCCATCCACCCAACCAATGGTTTATCCATCCATCCATCCATCCATTGTTTGTGGTTTTGGCAGGTATTTAACCTCTGACCTCTGTGAACAGGACAGGGAGTTGTGTAGATGTGGTTGTTACTTTGACCTGAAGGATTTGTTTTAGTCTCTGTGGTTTCTGTCCGGCTCAGTGAAACTCATCTGGAGCTAAAGCTGCATTTTCAGACAGTCTGCCTGAGTCATGGTTTGTCAGGTGAGGTTTGGTGACAGCTGGACAGGCCTTGTTTCGTCTTCACAGCAGTCCTCCGTCCTGCCTGAATACAGAATGAGGTGCAGTATTAGTCAGCACCTTTCTGTGTTCCTGTAGAGCAGATGAAGCGTAATGTGTTGCCCTTCACAGAGTGGCGCTTGAATTTCAGCTTCTACAGCACTCTCCAGTAAGACTTCTGGACATTTCTATTGATTGTTGTTTGGAGAATTTAGGCTGTGGGATCAGACGCCGAAAATGTTCCGATGTGCAGGAAAATGAGCCGGCCCAAATCTGGAAGACAGGGTCATCATACGTGGATGTCAGGGGATGATCTAGTCAGCTAATCCAGATCAGAGTGTTGGGGTCCAGCCAGGGCCATACTTTCCTGTCCAACTCATCCCCAGCACATCAGCAGCTGGCCTTGACCTGCAGGTCTGCTCTGTTTGTTGACAGTCCTGTTAAGTTCTGGCAGATTGGCATTAGCACTGTTAGCATCTGCTGGTTGGAGATTAGATGTCTGCTGCCACATTTTACTTTCCATCTGGTCTTGATGTCTAATCAGCAGAGATGCGCAGCGGCCCAGAAGATGTCAGGACAGAAACCAGATTTTCTCTTTCTTTCAATACCTTCACATTTCGTCTCATTTTTCTAAAACGGTGGCATCTGCCTCACTGTTTTAAACTTATGCGTTCTTTAACCTCATTGCTGACAGCTTGATTATAGTCTCTCACCCATGGCTGTTTCTGACAAGCTAATAGAGGATGTGAAGCAGCAGGTCTGCCATTTTCTCTCTCGCCCTCTAATTTTGAGGTGCTTTTGGAGACCTTAGGACTGCCTCCTTTCTGATTCAGTGTCACGTCAACCTCAGTGGTCTCTTGGTGATGGATGATGAAGTGCAGAGTTTCTTAATTTCATTCTTGACCTTACAGGTTTGATTTGGTGGTTCAGGCTGCCAACTACTGAATAGACAAAGCTGAAGCAAAATGTTGTTTGTTTCAGTCTTCAACAGAAAATATTTCCAAGAGCTCCTGAGCTGGTTGTTGTTCCATCGGCAACATTTCCCACTGACACAGTTTCCCTCTTTAGCAGTTGGGTGGATTTGTTGGACAAACCTTGTTCAGGCTGCAGGTCAACAACTGAGATTTGCCATTTTTACAGGAGTTAGCATTTTACTATCTAGATGTGTTTGTTGTTGGTTGTTACAGTGGTGTGGGTAAAAGATATTGTGGGAGGTTTCTGATGAATTTGAATTTTAGGACAGCATGAGTAAGCTAAAAGATGACCTCATCTATGGAGCTTCAGCTATGAGAAGCTAAGAAGCTTCTATTGTTATTTGGGGAATTTCCTGACCTTCCAAAGTCAGAGTATGAATAAAATAATAAATTCATGCAGCTCTACTGCTTCCTTGTTGGCAAAATAAACTCGGGTTTAAACTTTTAGTTGTTTTAAACTTTTTAATAATTGCTTTCTCCACAGATGTTTAGGCTAGTAGCTATTTAGGCTACTAGCCTAAAGTAGCCTGTTTTAGGCTAGTAGCTAATTTCTTGTAGCCAAATCTTAATGATAGAAGATCAACACGTCTTCCATGAATTGCATTTTCTCATGTCCATCTTGTGCAAAGTCACTAAGAGATCTTGGTATTCATTTGATTGAAACAATGAGGGAAAAAGTTTTTTGTCACACTGGCCACTGCTGGTTTGGTTAAAACAACCATTTTTTGACAATTAAAAGTCCTCACATTAAAAGTTGATGAATTTCAACAATGATTCTTCATTCATCTGTCTGTAGATTTTCCAAACTTGTTTCAACTGGTGACAAATCAACGATGCGTGTTGATGAAGGTATAAACCAGTGGAGCTGAATTCTCAGGTTTTTTTCCACAGTTTTCTGTCGTTCTTCCTCCAAACTTCTGATGCCTCTGCGTTCATTTCCTCTGACATCTTCAGCGGTGCAGGTGATGGATAGCTGCAGCACGGCCGGGGCTCTATAAATAAATCCCCCTTCATCTGGTTTGTGGTTGCAGAAGCGAGCAGGACTCTGCGGCTTGCAGTCGTTTCTGGGTTGGACGGTCTGCTTGTGCCGTTGCGGCCTCTGCAGCCTCTCTCTGCAGCCTCTCTCTTCTCTGCCTTTGTCTCAGCTCTGCTGCAGCGCCCGGCCCTGCCTGCAAATGAGCACCATCGACAGAGCGATTATTCAGCACGGGGCAAGCCCTGCACCCCTTCCTGCACCTTGCGTTGCACTCATGCCGCTTTCGCCGTCATGTTTGGATGCTTCCCGCATTCACAATCTGAGCGCCTTCAGGAGCAGAAATGAGAATAAAATTCTCTTTGTGGAGATTCAGATGCAGACGGAGGTCTTTCATCTTTAGACCCAGTCTCCCCCCGGGGGTTGGGTGAGCCTCATATCCCTTTCAAATATGAATTAATGTCTAAAACATGAACATGTTTCTGGTGCTCAGACATGGCTGGAACCCAGCATCCCCAACCCCCATCGGCGTGATGCTGCCTTCAGCCCCAACTGTTGGTGTGTATGCTGGTGGAGGGGATGTGATTGGCTCGTTCTGGTTTTGTGTGTGTGTGTTGGTGGAAGAAGTGTGTAAGCTGCAGCAGTGTGCTCTCGCCGGCTCCGGTAGCCGGCGTAGAAAACATCAGTCATCCCAGCGAGAGCGCCGCTGCCCGGATGACTCTCCCTCCTTCTCATTCGTTTATTTCTTCTTCTCCTTTCTCTGCAGAAGCCACCGCCTGCCCACCCGCCAGCCCCTTCAGCCCCTCGCTCCCCACGCCAAAAACTGAACCCGCCTCACCAGGTAAGCTGCTACAAGCAACTGCGTTCCAATCATGTAGAATATGCATGTGAATCCCCCCACCCCCTACAGTTTTTGTCCCTCAGGGCTTTCTTTTCTTCCCACCTTTAATTTCAAATCAATATTCCTTCTTTGTCCTCTTTCTTTTGTTTGCAGACATTCAAATTTCTCAGGATATTTGCAGCTATTGAAAACAATTGAGCTGATGTTATAATGAGCCCAGGGTTGGTTCTGGATTTAATTATTTTTGTTTCTGACCTTTAGTCTTTGAGACGCTCTGTCTAGACAACACAGACTATTCAGCCACTAGCATGCCATGAGAGCATATCTCAGGATATCTAACAGCATTAGCTGCTTTATTTTAGAGACATCTTAGCTTGTGGTGCCATGTGTCGGTAACTAGTAGCTTGTTGTTGGTTTCTCAACCAAGCCGGGCGACACCGCGGGACACGTCAGACTGTCTGCTCTCATTGGCAGAGCTGCCTGTCAAAAGTTCTCCATCGGCTCGGTCAGGGTGCGCTGTGGAGCAGGTGGTGTTATGCTGACAGAAGAAAATCACAGCAACCTTCTTCTCTGGATATCTCTGAGATTTTGCACTGTTTTGATAAATAAATAACCCGTGAGCAGCTAACAACCAATTGGCATGTTTGTAGCACCCCCATGTTGCCTAGCTTAAGGGGAAATGGTTAAAAGGAATATTATGTAACATAAGCCACAAACATTGATTAAACACAGTCTGATTGTAGAATATTTGCTAACGTAATCAGTCACACAATGACTTTATGAGTTATAGCCGTTAGCATATCTGTTGCTAACATAACCAGCAACAGACATTGGCGCAAGTAGCCTGTCATCAATAGCCTATCTGCTGCTTAGGACAACTTTCCAGAAGGTGAATGTCAGAAAAAGACAGTAACTGTGAAGCACGGTGGTGGAACTGTTATGGCTGGTGATTGAGTCTTTCCAACGTTCAGGACTCAGTTATTTTGCCCCTAGGGATCATGTGAGGCAGTGGTTATTATTCGGTTGATGATGGTTGGGTATCAGAACATGGAGGGCTGCGTAATGACAAAGATGCAGATTGGAGTTGTGCTGAAATGTGGTGGGAGGATTTTAACTGGTGGACCATGATGCACATCGCCCACATCGAACTGCTAAATGGATTTCAGCTTGTTTTTCATCACATTAGAAGCACTAATTTATATTTTTGGGAGGACATTTTATCTGTTTGGATCACATCCGTGACTGGTCATCTACTGGGTCCATCACATGCTCACCAACATGACGACCCACGCCCCCGCCGAACCCATTCTCTGTCCGTCTCTGTTTCCGCCCGCCTGACGGTTGCTGGGCAGCTCCCAGGCGAGCCGTCTCCTCTCCGGAGACCGACTCAGGGTGACATGCAGGACAGGGGGGGGGGGGGGCAGCGCGCCCTTCCTCTGCCCTCATTTTTAGGAATGGAACCAGAGGCCTGTCCCCCACTTCACCCAGCGCAGTCAGTCCAGGTTGCTGACGTCTGCAGCCGTGGGAGTCGGCTACGACTAATCGCTGTTAGTCAGCCAGGGCTTTCAGATCTGGACATGAAGGTGATAGGAAGTTGCTAAATGTGCGACGCAAGGCCTTTATGAGCGTTTCTTTCCTGCTGTTCGGTCTCCAGCTACAACTGAAGCCTGCTCGGCGAAGGTGTTACACATCCTGGAGGTGGTGAACGTGTGGGAAGGTGACAGAGCAGGAAAGCAGTTCTCACACCGCCTGCTGATGTGGAAACTCAACCGCACAGACTTCTTTTACATTTCTGGGGATGTTCCCTCACCATCCATCACCAACTAAATACTTCTGTAATGTAATATAAAATAGTGAACGTAAGGTCATATCAGCTCTGATGCACTGGTGGAGGAAGTGTCATGGTGAGGAGATGTTTTGAATTTAAGTGTTTTTGTTGATTCTTCAGCTTTCAATTATGCTTCATATGAAAAATATCAGAGAGACATGAACATAACTTTCTTTTTGCATGGAAGTTGCTCGTTAGCGCCCTCATTTTTTTGGAGGTCATTTCACGCCCAACCTGTCAGGATTAGCTAAAATACAGCTTCGTGCTCACATTCCTGACCTCTAGAGAAGTTCATAGGAATGAAATGTCTGCCTCCAGGCTGCGTTTCTCCCCGCCTGGTGGCAACATGCTGATTGATGGATGGAAAACACTTTCATTCGGAGCCGTTTGGCCGCCCATTTCCACATTTTTAAATGCAGCTGTTGCCTTCGGGGCTCAACAGCCAGCACCTGCCGACGCTCGGTTTTAATCTAAATTCACTCTCCATGCTTTAACATCGCAGATTGTGTGGCGGTGGAGCTGTGGAGATTTCTGATTGGCTGTAGAATATTAAAGGACATTTGTATGTGAAATGATTTCCTGAGTGGAAAGTTCAGGACTCAGACCCAGATTTCCCACGGTTTGCTGCCCTAAACAGGATATTACTGCAGCTCCTGACCCGAGGTTATGTCTGACTGTAGGATTCAAAGTTTCTCCACGCACACCTAAAAACGGGAAAAGATTCAGGTTTTCACAACATTTAGCTCCACTCTGTCCTTCCTGGTTTTACTTAATTAGATGGTATTTGGGTTCCTGTGTGTGATATATAAGGTCTTCTTTTCTAATGTTTCTGTCAGTCTCAAATGTTTTAGATCTTGAACAGACAGTAAAAAGTAGAGCCATGGTCTTTTATTTGGAGCCGCTTCACACTGAAAGACATTGTTTAATATTATTTTTAGGTGACTTATAGTAATTTAAATTCTTGTTCCTAATTTTATCCCTTCGGTTCTACAGTTATATGTAGTGCTATGACACTTCTATTTTCAATTATATACAAATTCATCCTGGAAAAATCTTTGTAAAATCCTCCAAATTAGTGTTGCTTGTACCTAAATACTTTAATGTCCTGATGTTCAGCTTTTTTGGGGGGGGAGGGCTGGGGGGTAATTTTTTCTTTTTTCTCGTATGTCATGTTTGCTGTTCTTTATTTCCTCCCGTTTCTATTTTTTAAAGCACTTTGTGTTGCTCTCACTGGAAAATGCTCTGTCAATAATAACAGATTCTGATATTGTTGTTAAACAGATAAAATTTTGTCTTCATATTTAAGTGTGGATTGTGGTTTTTCAACCTGAATCAGCTAAATTTAGTTTGATTTTTCTCAGTTTACAGCGTCTGTTCACTCTTAAATAACATCACCATAAAGAACATCCCAGTTCAACACACTTTGGTTAAAAACAGGTTTTGTAGTTCTAACATTATTTATGCTACTTAAGTTTAACACAGTTGGTAAAATTTCTGGAATCAATAAAACGTCTAAAACGTCTGTAGATTTTCAGATTCCCTGCACCTCTTGCCTTTAATGTAGCATCCTGTGTGTGTTTTATGGAGGTGTGTATCGGCCTGGGGATGAGCATGTTGGGCTCCCTGTGTGTAGGAAGAAGGAGGCTGTCGGGGTGAATTATGGGTGACGATGTGGGGGTGACTGCCAACTTAAAAAAGGATGAAGCTGGGAAACCTCAGAGGGCTGCTGTCTGATTTTTCCGACCGGACCCCCAGGTTGAACCGCCAAACCGACCACAGCTGCCTCACAAGTCACGTTATCACCATAAATCTGTTGTGGAGCTACTTTTCTACATCATACCAGCTTTTTAAAAAACAACTGGAAATGTAATTAGTACTTTAGTCTTGTAGTTTGCAACGGTGAAATACAAGGTTGACATAATAACGTGGTCAGCTGCCATGGGGATGATTGTGTCGTAGTACAACGTAGATTTAACATAATGCCATAAAGTAATGCAGTTACAATGTAGTACCATGTAGTATAGTACAACATAACAGAATGTGATACCATGTAGTGCTACATACATAGTACCACATAGTGAAACCTACTACAATGTAGCCTCCTCTCTGACTAAAATCTACTTACAACAAAATTTAAAACAAAGCCATTGACCAAAGAATTGTACAGTAAAACAAATAAAACTGTTGTTTTTGTTGTTGTTTTTTTTCCTGTGACTACGTCTATTTGTGGATCACAGGTGTATTGACCTCAACCAGTCCTTCTGGTTTGGTTTTCACAAACCAAGGTCACGTCTAGACCCTCGTTTAAAAGGGTCGAGTAAAAGCAGCCACAGCTCGTTCCCTTCTCTTTCTTTAAATTTATTTTTAAAAATAGCCATTACCTAATTTCTTAAACATCTTGTTTCCATCTGCCTCCCCCCTTTTGATCCTTTTAATAAAGATGAACACAGTTTTTCTGGTCAGTGGAACGCCGAGATTAAGATTCATTTCCTGTTTCTCATTCCTCATGAAGAGCCGATATCTGTGGATTAGCTCGGCCTCTGACCTCCTTCATCCGTCGCTCTGCTTTCTGCCTTCTCTACAACCCCTTCTTCTCTTGGATGAAGAGGAGCACATAGGTCAACACGACACGAGAATGGCTGAAAATGCGAAGATGTTCGACAAGGAACGTTTTCTAGACTTGATCACAGCTGATGAGCCACTCTGCATGATGAACAGAATTTGATGATGAGATAAAGCTTGAGGATCTCTGATAAGATTGTGGGCATCAAATTATCAGCACGGCTTCCTGTATAAGCTTCAATTAATGAGTTTGGAGATAAGATGAGACGTTGCTTAGATACTCTGTGACGACAAGTTGTGGGAATCGGGGAGTCAGGGGGCGGATTCCATTTCTGGAGCTTTGACATAGAAACACAAAGAATGAAACGCTCCAAAATGATTCTGGATTTTCATAGAAACATTTATCCCTTGTGCGTGCGATGACTGAGGCAAACGTACGAGGACAGAGGCAAATTATACAAGTGATACGGTGTGAGGTCGGCTGGACTCCATTTGTAGACATAAGGGTTAAATAAAACTGCTTCCATGAAAGTCAATGAGTTCATTAGGACACCAATGATATCACAAAATCCACACAGTAGTTTAGTAAAAACCATGGAAGTTAACAACAATGCAAGTTGGCTTTTTCTATAAAGCAAGTTGTTTATGAAATATGTTAACACTGCACAAAGCATCACTACTTATACTTGTATACATATTTCCAATGGAGAAATGATTTTTTATGTATTTTTACATTATTTAAATTGTGACAAATGTGAGTTTTCCTGTCATACTTTTGGTTTTCCAGTAAATGGAGCAGAGTAGAATGAGAAAACGGCCGTTTACTGTCGCTGTAAACAAATTCTTTGCTTTGGTGCTTCTATTCCTGTCATTTCCTGATATTTTAGGGGCAGGATGGAACCACAAATCTCTCAGTGTTTTTCCCTCTTCTTTATATAGTAAGCTTGCTGTTCTGGCTCGGCCGCCATTGAAAGAGAAATTACTTCCTGCTGCACTCTTTTCTTCTTATTACAGTTGCTTTCCTTTTATTTATCACACCAAGCAGCTTCCCTTTGGAGAATAGTTTGTCTCTGTCTCTCGTTTTCTTTTTTTTCCCCTTTGCGCAGATAAAATAAAATTCCCTAAAAATTTGCCAAGAAGCAAAAATAAATCTTTTAGCTTTGCTTATTCCTCTAATTTGTCAATCTCAATTCATAACAGGCAACTGTTTTCACATGTTTAGTTTACTGAAGGCAAATCATTTGGATAGTTTTTACACAGTCCAGTCACATTAATGTGACCACCACGTACTTTCCACTTCAGAGTTAAATAACCAATCACAGAAGGCAGGTGGCAGCACAGTGCAGTTGAGCGTATATAAAGGGTGTGTGTGGGCTTCGGAAAACATTTCAATCGTTGGCGTAATGCAGAAACGAAGCGATTTATCCGACGTCCAAAAGGGCATGATCATTGGCTTTCGGGCCAAGGGTGGAAGCATTTCCGAAACGGCTGAGTTTGTGAACTGTTCGCGTGCCGCCGTGGTAAAAGTGTACCGTGCATGGCAAAATGGGACTGTCCAAAATCAACGACGTGGCAAATGTGGTGCACCACGGGCCATAGATGACAGAGGCGAACGACGGTTGCGGAGATGCGTTCGGGCAGATAGACGGGCTACCGTTGAGCAACTGACCACTAAAATGAACCAAGGGGCTACCACAAGTGTCTCCCAAACCACTATTCAGCGAACATTGCTGCGTCTGGGCCTCCGAAGCAGACGCCTGGTTCGTGCACCTATGCTGACTGGTGTTCATCGACGACGAAGGCTAGAATTTGCACGCCAGTACAGCAGCTGGACGTCCACTGAGTGGCGACAGGTAGCGTTTTCAGATGAATCGCGTTTTATGCTCCATCGGACAGATGGACGTTGGCGTATTAGGCGTGAAACCTCTGAAAGGAACCACCCTGCAACCATTGCAGGAACGGTCCAAGCTGGAGGCGGGAGCATTATGGTCTGGGGAATGTTTTCCTGGCATTCTCTGGGTTCACTGATTATTGTGGAAGGCACGATGGATCAATACAAGTACGCATCTGTCCTTGCGGACCATGTCCACCCCTACATGCGCATTGTTTTTCCTCAGGATGATGGCATCTTCCAGCAGGACAATGCGAGGTGCCATACAGCTGCCAGTGTACGTGCGTGGTTCGAAGAGCACCAGGATGAGTTTACCGTCCTCCCCTGGCCAGCAAACTCACCTGACTTAAACCCAATCGAGCATCTGTGGGACCATCTCGATCGAGTTGTTCGCGCCATGGATCCTCAACCGCGTAATCTAGCGCAGCTGGCCACGGCATTAGAGTCGGCATGGCTCAACATCCCAGAGAAGACCTTCAGGGACCTAAGTGACTCTCTTCCTGCACGTCTCGTAGCAGTTCGCTCTGCGAAAGGTGGTTATTCTGGCTTTTGACAGATGGTCACATTAATGTGACTGGACTGTGTATTTAATGTAAGAAATCGTGAGAAAATGTCTCATACCTCTTTCGTGCAATAAACATATCAGATTTGTGTCTCCTGCCAATTATGCATTAGATGTATAGTAAAATCCATACAAAGCCAATGCTTAAATATGGCCCCATATGGTTTAGATCAGAGGTGCCTAAACTTTGTGAGACCAAGATCTACTTTTTTCTCTCTTTCATGTAGATCTCAGACCAGCTGTCTGAGATCTACGTGACACGAAGATATAAAAATTGTAAATGAAATTCTTTTTACTTATTTTATATGTGAATATACATCAGCTACAGCAGACATTAAACTTCATGCAGTTTCTACGAAATAAGAGATGAAAATAAAGAGCACACACAGAATTGCACAATGCCTTGTTGAAACAATAATGAAGTTAATTATTTTTGTTGCATCATTAATTTGAACACGTTATGTTGATTTTTTTTTCTTTAATAAAGTTACAAATTTGACAGTGTGTTTGTGTGTGATGAGAAGGTATTTGCAAGGTATTTTTTTTTTTTTTACCAGAGGGGCAGAAACGGGCTTCCGTAAGCTTCACTGCACAGTGACATTTAGCTTACAGAAAGAGTGCCAAGCTGCCAAACTAACAAAATTAAAATGACCATCAACATTTAGCTTTAGGATGGACATGTGTCCCCCTCTGCCCCCCATAGACTCACACAGGTTATGCGCTACGTACAAGATGTTTTGTCACAAAATAATTTTGTTTTATTCATAGTTCTGTTAATAGCAAAGACTGTTGGGTAATAAAAAAATCCATTAACTTTTTTTTTTTATTTATTTAAAGAAATATCTCAAGGTATGCACAGTGCGATTTGAAATACCGGTCATTGAATTGTGTATGTGCTCCTAATTTATCGTACAATTTCATTTGACCTCTGCGAGTTACCCATTAATTAATTGATTGGTCTACTGTTAGGAGGCAAATTGTTTTTGCTAGTATGGAAAAAAAGATGCTCTTAGTATTAGTCACAGTGTTTGAAGTGTGGGGGGAAAAGTAGCAGCTTATAGTCTGGAAATTATGGAATATTAAATATATTGGGTACTACATATTACCAGAAAAGGAGCTATAAATGAGATATAATTTCCTTTTTTACATTTGGCTCCAACCTTTTTAGTAAAGTTAAGAGGTTAAATCAGGAAAACATAAAAACCACGTAATCATCTGCTAATAGTAGAATAGTAACATTTGACTTTTCCTCACCTCTTTTCGAATAGTTTTCCTTCTTCTCTCATAAATTCGCATCCTCCCTGTTTACAGAAACTCTTTGTTTGCAGAATTGTATTGCCTTAATGCTTGTTTTGACACCTGAACCCCCCTGATGATCCTTTCACACCCTGTAATGCTAACAGGATGCTCTGCGTTCCACCTCCTTACAGTACCAGAGCTACGCACGGCTGTCTGTCTTTGAATCTTGGCCCAAGATTCAACTCCTTCATCCTCTGGATCGGCCCCAGAGGGCCAATCCAAGACTTTAACAAATCCTAAAAACAGCTCACTGGAGCCGCTGGTCTATTTGGCACAGGAAGGATGCTTGTAATCACTTGTTGGAGCAAAATTACCATCCCTGCAGTTGCCTTGGAGACTCTCCGCCAAACCCCTGCTCCTCCTTTTTTAGTCTGTTGTGTTGCTGAAGTTTGTCTTGATGCATTGATGAGGATTTCCAGCTTCTCTGGATACTAATAACACAACTCAGTCAGGCAGATTATGGCCTGAAATGTCGTGGTGGTACTAATGGCATTCATTTCAAAGTAAATCCCCATAATAAACAAAGGAATAAAATGGAACAAACTTTATTATTGCATTGTTTTGGCTGTGGCTTTGTTATGATGAGTAATAAATGTTGCTTACAGGCAGAACTGAGCCTAATGCACGGCTCTGCAGCACAAGTTGAAAGCTGAATGTGTGGAAAAGACTTTAATATGATTTAAGGCTCACCAGATGGGATTTGGTTGTTTGCGCTTAAAGTTGTGGATAAATTAAATAGGCCTAGGCTTGCTTCTTCAAATATCTAACTGTTTGATTCTAATATTTATTTCCCTTAATTTCTCATTTTTATCTCAGGTCTGAGCCGACAGTTCAACGCCATACCTTCCTGGTTCAACAGGCAGAGAAGCTCAGCTTTCAGCTCAGGTAACTTGGCATCACACACCGAGTGGATTCAATAATAAATGGTGGTTTAAATGTGGAAAATTAAAAATAATATGAAATTCCAGCGTCCATTTAGTTATGAAAGCAGAAATAAAATCTTGACCAATAAAATTGTTGCTTCTGAACAGCAGAGCTAAGCCTTATAGCTACGCATTACGTAGCTAAGCATTACATAGGTAAAAGTCACGTTGCGGAACATCACGTAGCTAAACATCATGTAGCTACGTTGTTGAACATTATGGAGCTGAATGTTACAAGACTAACGTTCAGCAATGTTTAGCTCCTTAACGTAGCTAAACATTACGGAGCTAAATGTTACTCAGCTAAACGTTACGTTGCTGAATGTTACAAGACTAACGTTCAACAATGTTTAGCTCCATAACGCAGCTAAACATTACGGAGCTAAAAGTCATGTAGTTAAGTGTGACGTTGCTAAACATTATGTAGCTACATGTTGGTGTTCAAGCGTGGCCCACTGCCAGCTGCTTCATTCAGCTCTACTCTCTCTGACATTTTACTCTCACTTTTCCCATGACTCACGGGGCCGCGGGGGTCAGCTGGAAGTGGCTGCATTCAGCCAGATAATTGGCTTGGCTCTCCATATGTGTATAATAGCAGGGGATTGTGCTCGGTTTGGGCTGATGTCATTTTGACCTACAAAAAGCAGTGATTAAGTTAAACTCTGATGTTCCAGTTTAACCTCAGCTGGGTTTGAAATGTTAGTGACACGAGAGGACGTTTCCTGACCAACCTGTCTGCCAGATCAGCTAGAGTCTTGAGAGGACATGAAAGGAGGTTGACACGATGACAACTCATTGTCAGATTACATATAAACTGTCGAAGTTATTTAAAATATTTGAAACATGCTCCACGAAACCATACATGAAAAGGCAGGTTCCACTGTATTTAATTATTGTTCTGACCAACATTTTGTAGAGAAGCTTGAGATATTCAATGTCTTAAGATGTTTTATAGAAATTGTTATTGGATGTTAAGTTACATAATATTATGAGTATTTAATGTTTGATTATTGTGTTGTGTAGTTGGTTCTTATGGAAGCGTTTTACTGTTTTTACTGTTTACTCAGAAATAAATTTGTGAGCAGTAACTTGATAAAACGAGAAAACAATCTCTTAACAAGATTTATGTCTCATTAAATCCAAAGTATCTTTTTTATTTTGGTAAACAAGATACTTATTTTTTTAACCAAAAAGTATCTCTTTTGGTGGGACAAAAAATGGCAATAAAAAGTATCTTTTTATTTCTGTTTAGTCGCACCAATACCTCTTGGAATAAGAAACAAGAAAAAGGAGAGTCATATTTATCTCCATTATGTTTGTAAGAAGTTGTAATCAGCTAGAGAAGCATATTTCTATATCTTATTGTAAAAAGTGAAAGTTTCTCGTTATGATTTATATAAAACTCCTCCTCGTCTTAACCAGTTTTACATTTTGCTATTGTGTGAAAGTTTCTTATTTTGACAAGATATGAAACTCTTCTACATTTAACAAGAAATGTTCTTGTTTTGATGAGTTTTGCATCTTGTTATAAGGAGAAACTGCTCCTGAGTTTACTTGAACCTCTGTCAACTAAACACTTCCTTAAGTTTTTACCTTTATAAATCAAATATCTATTCACTACTTACTTAACTTTCTGTTTTCTAAAACAAAAATAGACTCTGAAACTGAAGTTAAATGTACATAAATATGAAGGTGATGCAATTATAAAAAAATGTTTCTATTTCTTTCTAAAGCGAGTATTGAATAAATTGGATACATTTTATAACCACATTATAGCTTGTGGCTTTTGAGACATTTGATCTTGAGCGATAAATTGTGGGCTTTATGAGCTTTATGTTGGCTTTATTTCGATGTTATGCAAGCGGTCATCAGTAACACCAGCGCATTGACTGGTTTAAATGGCTCCATTCGTGTCAGAGCAGTGGGGAAGGAACCCCGAGGCGACACCGCGCCCAACACGATCCGCTGACCTATTTCTGGATGGTCAGAGTCACTCCATTCGCTGCTGCCATCCTCTTCCAACTACTGACCTCCGTGACTCTACGTTGTGATATCACTATGGGAACGATGACATCGCTGGTGTCCTCTGAAAGGCTTATTGGTGGTACAGACATGGAAGGAAAACACCAACTAAAGGCAATAAAGAAGCTAAGATGAAAATATTTAACATTTCAGAGACTGAAGAAGAAGCCAGTAACAACGCTAAAGTTTGGAGGAGGAAGTGTCATGGTTTGATGGTGCTTGAGTAAAATATGACATTATCTATAAAAGTAAAACTGATTGAAGAATTGAACTCTTAACAGTAACCGTGTTTCCATCAACGTTTTTTTGTTGTTGTTGTTGCAAATTTTGAAGTATCGCTGGTCGATGGAAATGGCAAAATTTTAAATAACTTCAGCAATTTTGTTAAAGTTTTTACGCTTGCTTGATGTTTTTTTTGCTTTTCCAAAAAAGAGAGTTAATTTGCAATAGGAGAAATGGAAACACATTTATCAAATAAGTTCCAACAATAGATGGATAAATACTTTATTGATCCCAAAAGGATGGACATTTGTTTGTACCAGAATAGCATAGATACTGGTAGACAACAGGGAGCATCTCAGTGACGTTAAAGTGATTGCTCCCATATTCCTGGTATTTCGGTGTCTAATCTTTTCTAAGTGTGGGCCCCACCCCCATGCTTGTGAAGGCAGGCTCCAGTGTTTACAGTTTATTCACACTTCCCTGACAGCCTCATTATGCTTTAATTCTCCTTTATGTGTTACTGAGTCAATGAAAACTAATCTGCTGCTGTGGGAGGAGGAAGTTGCTGTTCCAGCTTAAATACACGATAAATAATCTTGTAGAAAACTCGTTTTTATCAAGGAACGGTTTATTTCTCCCATTTTCCTCTTGCTTTAATTTTAGATTTTAAAATCACGTGGAAATATCCTTGATGGCTTCATCAATAAATGATTGATTCCTGCAGAATAAGAAAGTTTGGCAGTAACATGCAGTCTTATTATATTTGTGGTAACTCCAGACAGGACGTATTTTATTGGGTTTTATGTGAAAGACAAACACAAAGCAGAAGGATAATTGTGGAAGGAAAATGTTCCAGAACGTTGTGATGCTTTTCTGGAATGCGGTGTTTTTGATGTTGTAAGGTTTTTATGTACGTTTCACTGTTTATCTGAATCAGATTTTTTTTAATTGAAAGAGCTCCCATTCTTAGAAGTATTTAAAGAATTTATGTCCGTCTTTATTACTGTAACTTGAATTGATATTAGATACATTATATGTAATGTTTTTTCTTAACCTTCAGTTGACATTTAGATTATTCATGCTCTTCCTGTTGTTTTGTAGTTTTGAATTGTAGATAATTCGTTGCATAGATTAATTTGATTTTTGAAAACCAGAGAGGTTAGTTGAGATTTTGAAGAGGCTAATATTAGCTATAGCTAACTGGGAAACAATTGATATCAGATCTATGGCTCTCCATCCAGGGTGCCATCCTGTCGATGAGAGACGAGCCAGAACAGGATTTCTTTTGCTTTTTTAGGTGTTCAGTAGTTGAAGATTGAAGAAAATTTTGTGTTTTTCTCCTGGTGTTTCAAATGAATATACACTTAATGTGATCATCTCTAGCTTAAAATCTAAAGTGCCAAAAAATAAATTGAAGACAAACTACATTATTTCTCCTGTTTCGACTGAGTGTGCTGTCAACACACTTATACATAATTGTTTTAGGTGCTACACCTGCTAACGCTCGCCACACAAAGTTTCACAAAGCAGATTTTGAAGTCTGAAGCAAGACTAGTTAGGGCCTGCCATTGCAATGCATAAGGAGAGCAGTGACTGACCTGCGAAGCAGGTCAGTCACTGCCTCCATGCAATTGCATGGCAGGCACTTATTGTTCTACACCTAATAGAATGTCTCTTTATTATTTATTATTCTTCCATTACCGTTAATGCGGCTCGTACCGCTGCGTGCCCACCCACAAAAGTGGTATCAAATCGAGCGGCTCGGTGCCGAGAAGTGAGCTATTACTTTTGTTGGGATTCTGACTTAAAATGACGACAAAAATTAATAAAAACGAAAAAATTGGAGATTGAGGAACTCGCAGCATCAGTAACCTTTCTGTCTGAAACACACACACAGGACCCCTGATGGCTTACTGAAAAACTGTGTTTAACTCGCCCTCACAGGCATAAATATTGCCCTATTGGTCTAAAACTTGGTCAGAACATAGATACACATCCCTGCTCCCGTAAAATGTTTTCAAAAATTTTCTAGGGCTTATGGATTTTTGTCAGGGTCCTTCAGACTGGCGCTGGGTGTCTCCCAAGTATAGAAACGAGGGAGAAGAGGATTTTCCCGCTCTTTGTCTCCTCACAGCTGCGGGGCATTAATTACCATAGTAACGGGTTCCAGCCAGCGGCAGCCATTACTCTGAGAAACAGCAGAGAGTATTTCCTGTGACTATTGATATTTTGTTTAGATAAAATTATTATTTCTCTGAATTTTTCAGTGTGAAATGACATCCTTACTATGAAGGCTGAAAGATTTAGAGATTATGGACTGTTGTAATTTTTTTTAATATTTTGTACCGTGAGTGAGAACATGTGCGAAGCTTCAGTCTCGGTCTGAAGCTCGTTAATCATTAACAGTGTCAATTAGCGGTGCGCTGCGATCGTTGTCTCTTGTTGCCAATAACCTGCATGTGCAGCTGGACTCACAGCGGCGGAGCTCGTCAAAATATATCAACACAATGAAGCTAATACTTGACGCAGATTGGCTACATCGAGGCTCACTGCAGTAAAAAAAGACATGGAGGATCAGACAGCCGGGAAAGCAGCGCTGTACTCTCACAAACGGGCTCAGAGGTCACAATGCATTGTGGGAAGAATACATATTTCCTGTGATTATTCATATTTTGCTTGCATAAAATTATTATTTCTCTGAATTTTTGAATGTGAATTAAAATACTTAGTATGACGCTTGAAAATTTTCAAGAAAAAAACAATGACCTCTTTATTTATTTTTTTTATTTCAGACCGTGAGTCAGGAGGACATGTCCAAAGTTTATATAGATGTCAGTCTGGTACTGAATTTCATTGAACAATGAGTTCAGCTGTTGATTGTTGCTGTGAATCAGATCAGCCACTGTAATGTTGTGATGGATCTGGCAAAAGCTTCAGTCATTAGCAACACGGGCAACTGTGGCTTTCAATTGGAAGGTTACAGCTTAGACTCCTGCTTTCTCCAGCACATGTTACTGTGCCCCTGGGCAAGGCATCCAATCTCAAATAGCCTACTAAGCTGCATATCAATGTGGGACTAGCCTGAAGCAATTTGATTTGTCAGAAATAGTCAAATAAATTGCTATAAGTTCAGTCTATTTACCATTTAAAACTCATCAGTTTATGTAATACTGATTTGCAATAAGCCATTTCTACAGTGTTAATCTATTCACGGCCTTAGGTACGGCTATAGTATTAACAGTCTAAATCACATTTTACAACTGGCTTGTGGAAGCCAGAGCATTAGCATTTTTAGACTACAATTTAGCTCAGGTTAGCGTTGATGCTAATGCTGAGCATCAGAATGCTTTTCTTATTTATTACCAATGTTTCATATACTGAATGTAGTAAGTAATGACAGACAACATGATAGTGATGCTCCACATGCTACTAATAGCAATCATGCTATTATTAGCATTTTGGCTAATTTTGGCTCATGCAACATACTAAATGGTACGAGTGCAGCTTAGTGAACATGCTTCTGACTCCCTGCAGGTTATTGACTACATTGCATTTTTCTTTAGCATTAATGCAAATTTTTTTAGCATCATATTGCTGCATCCAATCCGACGGGCACACTTTGGCAGGCCCTTCAAAATTTCTGCGGAATTTTCTAGTTTACATTCACTATGCTGACTGAAGTTTTTTCCACACTAAATGAAGTTTTGCAGGAGAATGTAACTTAAGAGTTTGAAGCTTACATCAAACCATCTATTGTATTTATTGTTTCTTATATCTATTTCTTTATTTTTCTGCTAAACCTTACCTTAGGACCGATTGGTCCTACTGGTGGAGGTTGTCGAACACATTCAGCTGCTCACACACAGGATTAAGGCCAGGTTGGCCTACAGCGGAGACAGGCTGCCGGAGATTCTCCCTCCTAAATGGATGGTGACATTCCGACGTGAGCAGCGCTCCGTGGAAGCACGAAGGCTGACCCAGATCCAGGCGGGGCTGGATTAGGACCGAGGTGGAGGGGCTAATGGGGAGAGGTGAGGGGCGGGTGGGCGAAACAGACAAAAGAAGAACCTGGAGCCTCTCTGGCTTAGCGTATCTTCTCCTAGTTAAAAACCTGCTGGTGTGTTGAAGACGGAGTACTAAGACGTGATCAGATCTGACAGTTGTTTGGGACTTGTAGCGGTGTCGATTTAACCCTTTAGTTCAGTGGTGTAGATACTGACATGCTGTAGACTCTGAGATAATAATCACAACATAGCCAGGCTAATTTGAAAATATCCGCCCCATCAAATTGCAAAGTCATCTTAAAGTTGATGTAGATTTTAGAAAGATAATTCAATCTTTCCATCAAAGTCTCTAACTTTATGTTGTTTTTTAAGCATTTCATGTTGCAGATGGTGAAAGTACAGAGAGGGGCTGGTTAACAGCTGAAAGGGAGCAATAAAAAGGGCAACGTCGGCTCCAGTTAACCGCAGGATGACGGGATCTGCCTGGAGAGCAAGGTTTACAAACCCAAATGAGGGTAGAATACGATTAACATAAGTTTTGAGTTTTAAGAAAAAGACAGGATAAAGGTCAAGCTTTACATTATTTGTAATAATTCATAAATCAGCACTATATTATAATTCTAGATTCAATTTGGTGAATAAATACTAAGGTACTTTAGACTTGAAGGTTAATAATAACTACCTAAAATAGCTAATCCCAAATATTCAGATTACTTGTGATCAGTCAAGGGAAATAATTTTTATATACAATTTATTTAAACTTCAAATCAGATAATAACTATGAGAAAATTCCTGAAGATGTGTTAATCACTATAATTAGTCTGCAAATTTAATTAAATAAGTTAGACTGGTTAGCTGAGTAGCCTAGTTTAAAGCTACATAGAAGCAACTCTGTTATCTTAAAACACACAAATTACTCAAAAAGGATATATATTACATCTAAATGTATACTTCAATCCTGAAAAGAAAAAGTGTGTGTCGTGGTAATGAAATGAGTTTAAAACCAAACAAAATGTGAGTTAAAATGGCATTAAAATGTTGTGTTGACATAAGTGAAAGAGGTGAAGGTCAGTTCATATTGTATCCAACGGCAGGAGTTCAATGTTTGGTTCAGGAGGTTCGTTCAGGTCAGATTCCTTTTCCTGTTTGTGTTGACTATAACAGCAGCATGGCTCACTGCTGATTTAAACCCGTAGCCTGCAGAGAAACCTGCTTTTTAAGGTTTTCAGTAAATAAAAGAAGATTTTCAAGGGTGTAGCTTGCAGAGTGTGTCCTTCGATTTTACCAAAGCCAGCAGGAGGAAGCAGGTCGGTGTGATTCCAGACTGTCTTCCTCCTTGGCAGCAGCTGCGCCCCGCCCTGCCTTGCTTCTGACTGTGCCCTGGGCTCGCCTCCTCAGCTTGTCTGGGTGTCACTGGGTCCGTCCTGACTCTGCAGCAGCAGGAAGCAGACTTTATTAGCTTTAGTCTGGTGAAGAGCAATGAGCTGCAGCTGTTTGGTGATGATGATGATGATGATGATAGTCTTCTGTTAATCCTGTTGGAAAATCACCATGCGTTTGCCTTAGAGAACAAAAGGCTACATGATTAAAGAGTTAGATACTTTTGTTTGTATTTCTAATGAGTAGAGATGATCACTGGGAGCCGCTGCTGTGTTGTTTCCTGCTGCATTGAGGCTCATTTTACTGGTTTCTGCTCAGCTGAGGGATGTGAGGATCCACTGTACATGGATGCTGAGACAAAGGCCAGACCAACAGCTCAGTGCAGCCGCTGGCTCCCCCTGGTGGCAGGTTTAGTGTTGCTCTGCAGAATGTGCTGTAGATTTAAAAATAAAGTTTAAAAAGTGGTCAGAGTTCAGGGGTTTTTTTTCAGAATATATCTTTAGATTTTTTTTTTATTTATTTTTTACCATGTATAGTATTTGGTATGTGTTCCTGAACTGAGTTTTCTTATTTTTGCTCTGATTATCGGACATGGAAATAGTTGAAAATTCAGGTATGCATTTATTTTATTTTATGTTTTTATTGTGATGTGTTTTTTGGGTGATACATGACCTCTTCCTCCTCCTCCTCTTGTCTGTCCCTCCTCAGATTCAGTAGGTGACCCTCAGGCAGGCGGACATGGCAGACGGCAGGCAGCCAGAGGACCACTGGGCCGCCAACGGCCAGGAGAACGGAGAGAACGGCTACTCATCCTATGGCTACCGGGAGAACGGCTACCACGCTGCGGTGGCCGCTCCACCTCCAGCAACAGGTAGGGGGAAGCTGCATGCTGAAGCTTGTGGAGCAGAGCAACGGCATGACGAGACAAGGACGATAAATTAATCAGTCAATCCACCTACTATAGCTGTTCTCATCATTTTATGACAGTAAACATTAAAGTTCCTCATGAATTTGTTCAATCCAATAGTAGCTGAAGGAATAGCAAAGGACAGAGGACAGAAAAGGAAAAGACAAAGACAATAGAAGGAATGGAAGAATGCAAGTTAGAAAAGAATAATGACATAAATAAGAAAGGCAAGAAAATAGGATGAAATAACACCTAGAAATGAAGAAGGTACAACATGAGGTAAATGATTGGAGGACATGAGGAAGGAAGGATAGAAGAGCAATATGAGGAAGGACAGAAAGGAAGGGAGGAAGGAAACAAATGAAGAAGTGTGTAAAGGTATCCAGGTAATGACAACTCTGAGATGACTTTCCAGTCTGCGTAGGAACCTTTGAGTTTCCATCTGCCAAAGTTAGCTCTCCATGTCTGACACAGGGCTGCCCAGAAGTCTTCACTCCTCAGAGTTCGTCACATTCTGTCTCATTCCAGCTGTGAACTGGTGCACAGTTGTAAAGCAGAAGGAAAATGATGAAGAAAACGAAGCAGGAAGTTCCATTGATGCTTCATTTACTGACTTCCTATTGATCCTCGGAATCTTCAGATTGAAGTTTCAATACTTCCTTTTTTCTTTTTCTTTTTTACAAACCAACTAAACTAAACTAATTAGTTCTCAGTTTGATCCAGGTCTGGGTTTTGATTGGACCATATTTTTGAAAAATGAATATGTTTCCTTCCTCTTCACAATTCTGCTCTACTCTGTGTTGGTCTGTCACATGAAATCGTCTCTGATTAATCTTGGGAGGTCGGTATCAGGAGAATATTGAGCGTTTCTACACTAGTGGAGTGTAGAAAGCTGCTCTGACTCATTCGTCATCTCCGTCTTTCCATCCATGTCTCGTCTTCCTGCTGTGTCTCCTCTCTCTCTCTCTCTCTCTCTCTCTCTCTCTCCTCCTCTTCCCCCTCTCTCTCTCTCTCTCTCTCCCTCTATCCCTCTACAGTGGACGACTCGGCCAACCTGCCCCCCTCCCCTCCCCCATCTCCATCCGCTGAGCAGACTGGGCCCCTGGCACAAGGTACACAGACCTTTAAGGAACAGCCTCCTTACAACATGCAGGATGTGACATTTGATGAAAGTAGCAGAGAAGTTCTCCTGGTCCTCAGTATATACCACTCTGTCCTGGTCCGCTCACGATCTGGTCCATTTGACCAACTGTACTCTAGTACCTCAATCAGTTCTTAATAATAATAGGAATAGTGACAACAACTCTCTTCTTTAAGACCCATCAGTCTCTACTGGTCTGCTTCTCATCGTCAACAGCTCACCATGTTCTTTGTTCACTCAGTTCGTTGATTTTTACCATTCGTCTTTTTTTCCTCCCATTGCCAAACTGGTTCCAGTACTAAAGTGAGTCATAGCAATGGTGCTTTCAGTTGAAGCCACCATTTCCAGCCAAGAACTACTTCTCTCCCAACACCAACTCGGTTTCTTGTTTCCACGCAAAGTTAGCTTAGCTTTCAACACTAAAAACACCCACCTAGATTCAGCAGCAAAAACCTGTGAAAAGGAGTTAATAAATTCTTCCATCTGCGGTCGTAAATCTGATTAGATGTCAGATATGTTGGTTGGTAAATGTTGAAACTAAAGATTGTCATTTAGAAAACAGCATTTTATACACTTAGACACTCATATTATTGTAATAAATCAAATCCCCATTCCCATAAATGTTATATTTGCAAAATATAAGGTTTTTGCAAGGTTATACCTGTATTTTGAGCTATGCAATTGAGAGTCTACATCACATTACCCAGATTGCACCTATCTTTGTCTCCATCATATTCAACCATGTCACGCTAGTTTTAATGTCAGCCATGTCTCATTTGTGTCTCCCTTCCCCTGCTCAAAGAGGAGAAAGTAGAGGTTGTCAGTCAGCGGCATCCAGTGGAGGAAGTGGCATATGAGCAACCAGGAGTCTTGCATGTAGAGCAGACAGATTGTTTTAGGGAGTCCCAGGCTTTGGGTTACCAGAGAACCCAAACACCTGAGGCCATCAATGGAGGAGATCACCACAGTGAACAGAGCCCGACACAGACAGGTGTGTGGGGTTTTGAAAACAACATGAATGTTTGAACAATGGTCTCTTTTCTTGTGCATGACCCTCTGGTGCTCTGTGATGTTTACAAAGCTGTCGGCTCTTGGTTTTTCTAACTTGTAATGCAGCTCAGGCTTCGCTGCCAGCCTTCCCTGCTGCTTTGTTGCTCTGGACTTTGTGAGCTTCTGCTGCAGTTCTTAGAGCTGCTGTTTGCAAAATAATCACATGACATAGCATTTTGATTTTGTGCTTTGTTTCATGCCTAACACAACCATTTGCTTTTTTGAGCACATAATCAACCATATCATGGTTGATCATTTCTGCACCTTAGTATTGCCAGCTACATTGCAAACGCTAGTATCACTGTCTAAACCGTCATTGTATTCTGTACATTTTTCTGTGGGTTTTGTTGGGATATTGTGATTGGAAAAACTGCTGAGTATCTCACAAATAAATGCTGGATGCATTTAAAGTCTGTTGTAAACCATTTGCTTTCTGTTTTTCAGTTGTCTTCATGTCATCCCACAATAAAGAATAAACGTGTTTTCCTATTGTTGTTTAAAAAAATTAGGGCTTTAAAATTAACTTTCATTGGACATTTATTGTCATACTAATAAAGCTTTCACCCCTCAACATAATTACTTGATTGTCATTGACAAATAAGTAAGATTTTTAGTTTTATCTATAAATCCCTCTTTATTACAATAGGAATTCAATAAGCGTGTGTATTACCATTATTTATTGCCATTTAACATCATGCAACTCATTCCTTTGTTCCAGTTCTGCACGCTATCTTTGAGGCTGTGACCTCCCCTTGTGCTGTTGTGGCCTGGCACAAAATACACTGTGCTGTGTGTTTTTGCTTGATGGAGAGTATCTATGTGCTGGAAACCTCAGCTTGACTGAATGGGCTAGCTTTTGTGGATGCTGCAAACAAAGCTTTTTGCTAACTTGAGTCAGCCCAGACTTCTACAGCATCCTTCAAACTCACAGCCCAGCCAGCGGAGAGCAAAACATCTTGTGAGTCTGAGGTGCAAGAAGGCGAATGTCCTGTAACGTCTGAAGAAGAACTCGCTTTGAGTAAACATCCCACTACTTCAGAGAAAGATCTCTCAGAGGAGTCCTCAGCTAAACAGACTGATAAAGACAGAGAAGATGACACAGAAGAATGCCCTGAAGACTGCAAGCCTTTGGAGTCTAAAGTCAAGGACCATGAAGATGTTTCACTGACAGAAGATGTGGCAAATCTCAAAACAGAAAATAATGCCGGAGTTATGTTACCTAAGAAATCACAAGCTCCTCTGAATGAAAGTACCGAGAAGACTGAGGAAGAAGAAGCAACAAGTCAGGGCAATGAGGACGGTAGCATTCAGAAAGAAACTGTCCAGTTAAAAGAAGGATCAGATAAAGATTCAAAGACTTACTTTGAAACACCATCAAAAAATCAAGAAGAGGGATCATCACAAGGCTATTATGAACTCAGTTTAACCTCAGAGAAAGGGTTAAGTGTAGAATATGACAGAGCTCTGGATCAATTTGAAGGACGAGAGAAGAAAAATGTGAGGATATCACCTGATAAAGCACCATTAGAGCAACGGAGACTGTCCTTGAACATTCCTAGTGGGTCTTCGACAGAAATGACTGTAAAATTAGATAAGTCGAGGAGATTCTCTGAAAGCTTGTGTCCAGTCAGTGGAAGCTTTGAGGAGACAGAAGTTCCTCCATTAACCCCATTTGTTGAGATGCATACTTCACCACTTCAGCCTGTAGTTTCCATTATCCCAACACCATCTGATAGTATCCAGACAATGGCAGATGCTTCTGCTGAGGGGCATGGTTCTAGCTCTGACCAACCAGAAAGCCTTTCTGATATGTTGGACTTGGCTGGAGTCCCACTTCGTCCATCAATACTGATGAGGGACCACATACGACGAAAATCAATGCCAGCCAGTGCGCTCCTTGGTAATGCCTTTGACAAGCTGAGTCTATCAGAGCAAATCTTGACAGAGGTGGCAGGGGAGAATCAACAGGAAGAGCTTGGCTACTGCGTGTTCAGTGAATACTCAGCACCCATGCCTTCTCCAGCTGATGTACCAAATCCTGGAGATTCTCAACACCAGCACTTCCCTTCTTTGGGTTCTGAAGAAGAAGAGGTTTCTAAAGTTGTTGAAATTGAAGATGGTCAAGCTCAAGTGCAACAAAAAGATCAGAAAGAAATTTCTCAAAAACCTGTATTGGAAAAGAAAGATCCACCAGTAAAGACCTCCTTGATTCTGGAAAAAGCTGTGACTAGTGGATTAAAACCAGATCGCTTACGAATTCCAATGACTGCTTCGAAAGACCGTCTTACTGAACTTCGTCTGGAGACTGGCCTACCTGGGGACATAAAGATCCAGGCAATCCCAGAGGTGGATGTTGAAAAAGACCCCTCTAGAGAGGCCTCACCCATCCCACCAGACAACTCCTTTACTTTCACTCCTGCAGAAACTGGAAATAGATTTCCCCTGAGTCCCATCAGCCCAAAGTCTGAAGGAACCCTAGAAACTCAAGGCAGGGGCCACGGGAAAATGATATGCCAAACAAATCTTCAGAATCCAAGAGTGTTGATGAAGAACTGGAGGCAAACAAAGCGATGACAAGCACTGAGATTGTATATCAACAAGAAAAAGCTGAGGAGGCAGACAGAACCATGATCGCATCAGTGGAGCCTTTACAAGATAGTTTGGAAGAAAAACCTTTAAGCTTAGGAGAAATAGAAACACAAACACCTTCAGGCTTTTCTCAGCACTTATGCATTATTGAAAAGCCAGGAGGTGAAAAGATTCCCCAAATCCAACTATCAGAGTTAACGCTAACAAAAGACTCATCAAGGCCACAAGTATTATCTCCAATCATCGTAATACCTCAAGCACAAGTAGATGAAGAAGTCGAAGAGGAGGATGACATTGAGATTGCGGAAGAGCCTCAAGAGATTATGGAAGAACCGAGGAGATTCTGCACTCGAAGAGTAATATAACAGCAGAAAGTATATCTGATATACCTGAAGTGGAGGAGCAGAAGAAGGACCAAATGAGACTGATGGTTTGTGATAAGATGCTAGATGATGATCCCAAGTCGGGAGCTGAAGAATGGAGCCATAGTGCCCTAAACAGCGATGAAGGGGAGCCTGCTACAGACAGTTCACATTTGTCCCCATGTTCTGACCATGACCTATTACAGCAGTCTGAGGAAGGTGATGAGGAGGGAAAAATGGAAGAGGACCTGCAGGTAGATAAGATGGAATCGTCTAAAGAAGAGAATGAAGGGGTAAAAAAAAAAGAAACTTATCAAGAGGAAGTGGAAGGAGTTGATTATGATGCAACTGGTGATGAAAAAGAGAAGAAGGTCCTGATTGAAGAGGATGGAACCAAAGAGAAAGACATGGAGATTGGTGAAGAAGCAACTAGTCTGGCAACTAACGATGAAACCACAATGGACGTGTCCATCCTGGATACAGACAGTGGCTGGATGGACCCTCAAGGTACCCAGAATATTTAATATACCTATCACTTCTACAATGTAGTCAAAGATCTTCAATCTATATACTTAGAAAGTTGATATGCCTTGATGTAAGCTAGTACCTAGCTATGACAGCTGTGGAGAACTAGTCCTCTCTTGATACTTTTCTGCTGCAGATGATGACAAAAGTATCATGATTGAGCAAATCGAAGCCCTTCCTCAGACACAGAGTTCTACTGCTGCAGCTACGGTGGTGGACTGCCCTGCTAAACAGCTACCCGGCAAAGGAAGGGGCCACCTTCGCACTACTGAATGCAAAGTGACACGCAAAGCACCAACCTACCATCCCCCAAGAGAGGAGATAAGAAAGAAAAAAGGTTCTCGTTCTGTTTTCAAGAAGTATTTATAACCAGAAAATTAACTTTCTTGTTACTACCAAAACCCTTGACTTTAAAACCAGCCTTTTATGTCAAAACTGAGTTGTGCATGATGGTATAATAATGTCTCTCCTCTTCGCCAGTAGGCGTGAGGAGGGCTGACCAGAGTAAGATGTCAGCCCTCCAAAGTCGCTCTCCATCTCGAAAGAGTGGAGCCAAAGTGGCAGCCAGACATCCTAGGCCTGCTCTGCTTCACGGCTCTGCTAAGCGCAAGGCCACAGGTGAACACCTTTCGCCAGGTATAAGCGCTGTGAATGGAGAGTATATATGTGACCTATGTGGAAGATTCAGAAGCAGATCTCTCTTTATTTTTGGCTCTTTGAGGAATTGAGCAGTGGCAATGTAGCTGGCAAACATCGTGTGCTTCTTACCCATCAAACGTTTCCGTTACCTTCACTGCCTTAACTGATGTCTTTATTTGCATTATTTATTTCTGCTCAGTGTTTCTTTTGTTTATGATTCTTGTTTTTTAACATAGAGGGAAATAAAAAGCAATGTCTTGTTTAATTTGTCATCTTTGAAACATAAACCAAATGTGGCTTGCTGTTTTGTACCTTTCCTTTGGAACTGTCCATTCATTACATCTGTGCACCACATATGTGCAATCCTAGAAGATGTCTCCCCCTGCTGGTTAACATTGAGTATTGCTCCTTTTCCCACAGGTATGGCACAACACCAGCCACTCAGTGTGGCCCAGCCGTCCAGGGAGAGGCCCACTGTAAGTAATATGTTACTGTTTTAACAAACTCTAGATGGATGGGGCATGTTTATGTCACAACCCTATGAGTATTTTTCTCCCATACAGACATGAAAATATTTAAATCTGCAAATTTGATAAGGGCCAAAACATAAATGGAGAAGGAGAAAATCTTTAAGCAAGAGCAGTAGTTGAAGCATTCACTATGTCTGATTAGAGCAGAAGCATCACTGAGATTTACAAGCAAGGAGGATTGTTGAGTGGAATTTTGAGAAAGCAGTGCAACATCTGCAGTCTAATGCAGTCCCACATCACTCTGATCTATGTTGCTTCTTGTCGCCTTTCTGCATGATGTTGGCTAAATATATTTGCATGTCTTCATCCTTATATTATTTTCTTCCTGTCTCATGAATCATGTCGTCTTGCATGCTGGCCTTCTGTCTTTGTCAGTCGCGACAGAGAAAATCTGTGAGTAAAGATATTTCCATGCAGAAGAATCCCATATTTTCATTGCCATCATCTTTCAGTCATCATTTCTGTCCTTTTGAAGTGTATTTTCCTTTCATTTTTCATCTCTTGGTCGCTTCCTCCACCTTGCATGTGTCCTCCCCTCTCGTTACGTGGATCACCCAGAGCCCCACGAGGGCCGTTCTGTTAAAGATGGCAGTGCAGCGCGGCGGGGGATGCCCCCGGCCGAGCTCTGCCTGCAGCCTTAAACGGAGCCCCCTAGTGGAGGCGGTGATATGCGAGGCTCGGCCCGCCTCTGCCTGCTCCCGCCCTCCCCCTACACCAAACAAATGGGTAAATTAGAGAGAAGAGAGAGGGTCTGGGCCGTAGATGGGGGAGGGGGGTACCTGTCTGGATTATTGACTCTGTGGTGTGTGTTATTTCAGGAGAGAACATACCGCAGCCCGGAGAAGAGGTCATCCCTTCCTAGGCCAGCCAAGTCTCTGACTCGCCATATTCCTGCTGCTGAGCAAGAGGACAGCACCCCCTCTAGGCCAACCTGTGAGATTACACTCCCTCAAATGTGCAGTTTTCAAATCTCATTTCCTTCTACCTTCCTGCTCTGCTTTAAACCCCCTGTTCTCTCCTAAAGCGATCCGAACCGACTCCAGAGGAGACGGCAGGTCTGGAAGAGCCCCTAGTATGGCAGGTAGAGCACCCTGTAGCTCCTTCCCTATCAACAGCTAATCATTTAGTCATTGATCTCCATTATATCGCAAAAGAGCTCCATGCACTTTTACTCATTGTGGCTCAGTCAAAGCCCCTGCTGCCTTATCAGAGAAACAGGTGGGATCCAGACCAACAGGTGTGCTGCTTCTGGGCTTAGATCCTATTGGTGTTTCCTCTGGTAACCTAGCAACAAGCAGCTGGAGGACAAATGATGTGATTAGCCTCTCACTGTTTAAACATTCCTGTTTAATCTGGGCTTGTTTGTCCAATGAAACACGAGCACATGTGCTCATGTCTACCCATATGTAGCAGACCAAAGAAGTTTCATCTTAGATTTGTCTTTTGTCTTCAGGAAGGTTTTCAGTTCAGATCTCTTAACACTTTTTTTTTTTACGCTGACATCACCTGATTAGTTCCTGAACAAAATAATATCACTCACATTGTCCATCCTGCAAAGGGTTATTTAGGCCACCATGTGTATATGATGTGTATGTGTATGGCACATACTTGGAAGGGAGTGTGTGGAGATTGAAAGTGGACTTGGATAGTTGTGGACTTTGAAACAATCATTCACTAGCATACAGTTGTTGAAGTAGTCAGTGAATTGGATGAAGTAATTCAGCCATACTTCACCTTCCACCTATGGAAGATGGAGTCCTGGGGACAACTGATCAAATACACTGACGTCTTTTAGTGAAGAGGATGAAGTGTATCAGTAGCTAAAATAGACAATGAAGCTAAAAGTAAAGACTTGTTTTGCGTTGAGGCAATCTTTTTTCTTATTGGCTAGTTTGACCAGTCCATGTCCAGTCAGTTTGAGGTGTAAATGTTGCCACAAAATGTTTTATTGTACAAGGCAACATCTTGATTTCTGAGTACAAACCATAATTTGAGTTGCAAATAGTGTATGGTAAAGGAGCATCCTTTCCTCCTCCCTTAAGGCACAGACTCAGCCCGGTCCCGGTCGGTCCGCAGTGGCGCTTCCACCCCAGGGTCTGCTGTCACACCCGGCACACCGCCCAACTACTCCTGCCGCACCCCGGGGTCGCGAACCCCCGGCAGCCACACGCCCAAGTCCTTCAGCGTCCTCCAGGAGAAGAAGGTGGCAGTGATCCGGACCCCGCCCAAGTCCCCTTCGTCAGTCCAGCGGCAGCTGAAGGTCATCAACCAGCCGCTTCCTGACCTGAAGAATGTAAAGTCCAAGGTTGGGTCCACAGCCAACCTGAAGCACCAGCCGAAAGGAGGACAGGTAGACAACAGGAAGGTTTAATGTGGCCTGTTTGGACCTGTTCAGAGGTGATAGAAGGGCCTGGAGGGTGTTTTTGCATTCAGTTAGGTTTTTTGAGTAGTTTTGCACTTACTGCCAAGACATGTGGAACAGAGTTGAGCTGTTCAGGGGGGCGGTGTCCAGTAAACCCTATTAATAAAACAACATAAAGTTATTCATTGGTTGTTTCTCTGGTCAGATTTGTTCTGAGGAAAGTATAATCCAAATTTTGTGAATGTGCCAAATCCTGCCACATGAGGGCAGTAAATAGCCAGGTTTTCTTCCGATCCTCTAATGGAAAATCACAAAGTAGCAGGTGTTGTGACCACGTTGTAATCTGCTTAAATAAGATTCTTTTAAATACAATGCCTTGTTTTTCTGATTATAATATGAGACACTTATTGTCTCATATTGTCCAATTGTAGGCGTATCTGTAGAGCTTTGATGCTAACTACCAGAGATGGTGACATGTGAAGAAGGGTTTCCTCTGGTTGTGTAGAAATGTCATATGTCCACCCTCAGTCACTGTGCGTCCTGCTCCGTGTCCTCTGCTCTGTCCGCTGCCATCTCCGTCTGCCGCCGCCTCAGGCCTCACATCTCCTCCGTCTCTACGTCCTCCTTCTCTCTGCTTCTTTTTCTGTCCCTCTGCTTCCTCCTCGGCGCAGCAGCACCAGCCGCACCAGCAAACACAGTTAGATTTAACAACATCCATCTGTGCAGGAAGATCCGTAAAAACGCTCCTCTTTGGCTGGAAGGACCACCAGCCCTTGGGAGCTGCTTTGGTCATGGCTGCCAAGGATTTTCCCCTCCAGCTTCGAGGAGTATTTATAATCCAGCTTCTAGAGCCACTCAGAGCGCAGAAAAGACTTCATTTAACCTTCTCTAGTTTTTTTAGCTGTTTTTTTTTTTTTTAAAACAGATGCTTTTAAGAATTTCCCCAGAGCTCTCCCTTCTGAGCCAAATATAGAAACACAGGCAGTTAAGAGAGGAATTATTCACTGAAACCTTATGGGGATATAATGTACTGCAGATATTTTGATTGTGAATCATTGTCAACATAAAATCTAAAAACTTGAACCTTAAAATGTAAGAATAGTTTTATAACTTTCTTTAAATTTAGATGAAGTATTTGGCAGAACCATCTTCAACTTTCTAGTTATTTTTATTTTTATTTTATTTATGCCTTTAAAAATTAATCAGTACATTTTTATGTTGCTTTTGAAGTTTTGCCTCTTCATCTCTGAGAGGGCAGAGTTTTTCCACAGAGGAGGATGATGATGTTCCTGAACGGACATTTCCAAGCTGATTATAGTATGTAATGTAATTATTGGAACAGATGAATGAAGCACCTTCAGGTGTTTTAGAAAGGTGAACTGAGCTCTGTGATTCTCTTCCTGATTTATTTAGGGATTTCCATGATGTCATACAAAGAAGCAGCATGTTTTAGATGTTGTGTTAAAAAACAAGTAGCATCACCTTTTTTTAGCAGCATTTAAAAGCTTTGACATCAGCTAAATTTACAAATTTGAAGAAAGTATTAAAAAGAACATATTAATTAACTGATTTAGTTTGTTTTTATATATTATGGGTAAAATGTTTATAAATCTGACATAAATTATCCAATGTCTCGCTGTCACACAGGTTTTTTTTATTTTATAGGTACAGTAGTTTTGTTATTTGGTGCTGGTGCGCTCCTCCGCCCCCTCTTCTGATGCCACCCAGGGCAGCCGCCTATGTGGTGTCCATCTTGAACTATGTTGAAACATCAAAGCCTGTTGAGCCTTGTGTTTTTCCCTGAATCTTTTTCTCTGTTCCTCTACCTTGCCATTCTGTGTTGTTTTCCCTTATAAAGGTTTTTTTTTTTTACATAATTTTAAAGCGACACAAGTTGGAAAAAAAAAATCACCTCAATTACAACCTTTTCCTTTAAGTTACCCATTGTTCTTTTTTTAATTTAATTTTATTTTATCATCAACATTATTATCCCAATTTTATTTTAGGTTCAGATTTTAAGCGAGAAGCTGGACTTCACTCATGTTCAGTCAAAGTGCGGCTCCAAGGATAATCTCAAGCACGCGCCCAAAGGAGGCCATGTATGTAACTTTTCTCTTTCGCTTCCTTTGCTGTTTTTTTCCCCCAGCTTTTATGCTCTGACATCCTGCTTTTATATGTGTCCATCTGTTTGTCTGTCAAACATTGAGCAGTTGCATTTTTGTTTTCTTTGCTGTGAATCGGCTTCTGTCGTGTCGAGGAGAAGTGAAGAACTGGGACATTTTAGCAGGATTATTTTTGGTGAAACAGCCGAGATGATGTGGTCTATTTCCAGTTCACCTCTGTTTTTTTTTTTCCTTGGGTCTTTGGGTCAGAAAAGCAAATGAACGTGTCATTTTATAGGTCATGATTCCAAGCGTTAAGCTGGACTTTAGCCACGTTCAGTCTAAATGTGGCTCCCTGGATAAGGTGCACCACGCGGCCGGCGGGGAAACGTGAGTGACTCTGCGGAAAAGCTCCTGTCGTCTCCGACTCCCTCCATCCCCATCGCCGTCCAGCATGTCTGTAACGTGTAGCTGTGGTGTGTTCCTGTGACTTCTGCCTCAGACGTTAAATATAGAAACCATTCACGATGTTAAAAAGATGAAGCAACGTCCCTCCAGCATGCGGGGAGTTCAATTTAAACGAGGAACGTCCTCTCTGTGGTGTCAGGGTCTACTGCTTGCTCTCTCCAGGAAGTGATGTCACCACTTCACTTCCTCTGCCAATAACCTCACAGATCCATGTTGTGATTTGTGTCTCCCCACTCCACTCAATGTCTTTAACTGTATTTCCATATCAAAACACGTCAGATTGGTTTCTCTTTTCCTTGGATTGTAATCCCAGCTGCTTGCTTCCTGTCGCAGGTTCAAATCCAGACCAAGAAGATCGACTTGAGCCACATCACCGCCAAATGTGGCTCCATGTCCAACATTCATCATAGACCTGGTAATCATTGTGTTGAATGTGCATTGCTGACTCTACTGGATTCATCTTTGGGGCAGTTTTGTTCACAAAGCTTCCTCGAATGTTGCATTTAGATGCATTTTTATGTAGACGATCTGGAATATTCTGTGGTTTTTCATCCACATCTTTTGAGTGACGATCAAAGTGTCTTTGTCTTGATTAACTTTTTTTTATCTTAGCATATGTTTTTAGAACGAAACAGGTCTAGTTGTTTCTAAAATGTTCCCCATAATCACAGTGTTGAGTCTATAAATGTCTCAATTAACATGTAAACACAAGAAATGTTCCAAATTCCTAAAGTAGCATTGTCAAGGTCAGATGTGCACAACTGTTTAGTTTGAAAAACAAAAACAGAAGAAGCTTGGTTAATCGGACTATGATATTGTTTTCAAAAAGTTGATTCTTTGAAATTAGCCTGACGATTCAAACATTGTTTAGCTTTGGCATCTAATAATTACCAATAGTTTGAACAAATCAACATTACTGTTGGTCAAAGATGATAAACTTTGCACATTCACACATAACCTTAAAAATCAAATAAAGAACATAAACTGACCTATCAACCTATTTATTATAATTATTTCAGTCTTACTTCAATCTTAGGCTAGTTAGCATGCTAACTTCTATTAGCATCTCAAGTTTCACAACAATCAACATTTTTGCTAGTCAATCTAGTCAATGCTAGTTCACTGTGTGTAGCTCGTTCTATAGCAGGTAGACGGTGGTGTGTGCCCATCTTCATGCAGCTGAATTATTAGGTATCTGTGTTGATAGTTTAGAGGACATTCCAGAGGATATTATGAGTTAAGATTTTATATAGTCCAGCTTCAGATTAACATTTTTTATTTTTGACAGTAAACTGAAGTTTAATCAAGCAGGATAACCGTGCAGTAAATAGTTGTATTCTAGAATGATTTGATTCGTTTTGGTATCAGACCATGTCTGTTGTCGGGAGTCTCTTTTAGTGAACCTGTTAGGAATCAAGTGGAGTAACTCCGAAATATATTGACCCTCTTTCCTTCGGTCGAAGCAAAATTGTTTGTTGAATCCACAACTGCACAAATCCACAAACTCTTCTTTCTGTGTGTTTAGACCTTCATCCAGAGCACAAGTTTAATGATTATATTTGCTATAATGTGAAACTCTTGCCAAAACGTTGTCCTTCAAGAGTCTTTGACAGAACCTAGTGGGAACAAGCTGCCAGATAAAAGATGAAAGACTCTTATTTATTATTTAATGGTGATATTTTAGTCTTTTCTACTGTTGTTCAAACAAAACATTTGCCTCAGAGCAATTCTCTCCTTATGTTGTCTCCATATTTTATGACTCTGTGACATCAAGCCTTGTTCCCAGGGGGCCTAGAAGTCTATCCTGTCTTTGCTCCGGGGTTTCTTGCCCCGTTCAGCCCTAGGGAAGCGCAGCGCTCTCTGGGATGACGCCTCACGGCTTTCTGTTGTTTTTCCAGGGGGTGGAAACATCCGTATCGAGAACGTGAAGCTGGATTTCAAAGATAAGGCTCACGCCAAGGTCGGCTCCATGGACAATGCCAGCCACATGCCTGGAGGAGGGAATATCATGGTAACAAAGTTTTACATTCACTTTTACTGTCAAGATTTTAAGTGTCAAGTTAAAATATTTATTAAATAGAACGATGAAGGCAGGAAATAAGTTGAGAGAGATGGGCAGTCTTGACGGGGGGAGGGTTGAGGTAGACGTGGTCCGGCCCTGTGTTTTGACCTTGTCTCCTTGGATCCGTTTCTCCTTTGCCGACCAAACAGATCGAGAGCCACAAGCTGAGCTTCCGGGAAACGGCCAAAGCTCGTGTGGACCACGGCGCCGAAATCATCATCACCCACTCCCCCGGCGTGGAGACGGGGGGCACGTCTCCCCGCCTGTCGTCTGCCGGCAGCATCAACATGATGGAGTCGCCCCAGCTGTCCACGCTGGCGCAGGACGTCACGGACCGCGCTGGCCAAGCAGGGCTTATGAGCTTTCGGTCCGTTCCCCATGTCCTCCTGTCATTGTGGCCCCCCTCATAGACATCCAGCGGTGTCCCTTCAGTGCAACATGACCCCCAACACCTCATAACCCCCACAGTTGTAGTCGATCGGGCTGTCGTTCGCCCATTTGGATTTTAAAGACTAGATTCTGCCGCCTTTAAACGGGAAGCCTCTCAGTTCTTCAATCCTCAACTCAAATATGGATGTTCGTTTCAGATCCGATAGGCCGAAGGGTCGATTGTCTCAGCAAGTGGTTTTTACGATTGTATGATGAATTTTTTTGAAGCGCATCGCCACAAACCTCCAGAATTTATACGGTACCGAATGCGATTTATTGCTACTAGATAATTAATGTTGTCTTAAAGGATACAAATGTATGAGAGACTGACGGAAAAATGCGAAAGAGTGGCTGACAAGTGGGCATGTCTGCTGATATGTGACATGAGTTTGTCTTTGTTCGTCTGTTGGATTTTAATGTTTTCTTGCTCTGTTTTCCTTTTTTTACATAAATGTTGCTGTAGTGTTACCATTTTGTACTTTCCCTGTGGCTGCTCAGGCTTATTGGCGATTATAATAACCATGGCAGTTGTGTAAAATGTCAAGCGATGAACAGCTAGCTTTATAATGGGCTTTTTTTCTCTTTTTAGTTGTTTTTGTCCCCCCAAAACTGCCTGTTTACGTTCATTTTTATATTTGCGCTGTAGTTTTACAAGATTACACAATACTGTTGTGCTGGCATGGCAACAAAAAAAAACAGATTAAGTTCAAGCTATTTGCAGCTATTTTAAACTTTTTAAGTTTGAACGAAAACAGCCTGGATACAATCCAAGTCAGGCCTGAATAAGCCTTGCGACCCTCCTTGTTTTTGCTAAAACACTGGGTGGTATGTTGTGCTCAAATGGGTTAAGAGCCCAGAGTTTGTTCAAATTGAGTGTGAAGTATGAAGCTTTATATGAAAACATTCCTGTGGGGTAAAAAAGATAAAATAAATGTTGGTTTTGATCGTTGCTGGAAGTTCAGAAGAATGAAAGCTAGAGTTCTTTTTCTTTCTAAAAAAAAAAGAAGTAAAATGAAACTGTTCTATCAGAATTTTGCTCTCCTTTGTGGAACCCTTTTTGCCCCCTGCCAGTGTTTCCCCCGTGCTTCCTCTTTCTCCACCCCCTCTTTGCCTGTGTAAGTGTATTTAAAGAAACGTAGATGTGTGTGCACTATTTCCAATGTTTGAGATGTACTGATAATGACAAATGCTCCGACAAAATGACGACCGCATAAATAAAGAAAATAAAAACTGATTTTCTTGAGTTGCTTGTTTTGATTCCGTTTGGCTGCTTCAGAAATAGCAACTTTACTTATTTCCTAACATCCATGATGAGGTCAAGAAAATGCTTTTTTTATTTATTTATGCTTTTTTTTGTTTATGCATTAAAACGGCTTACTTGGCTTATCTCAAAGCAGTTTTTGCTAGCTATTTTCTAATTGACTCTTCTGTTGTGAATTTTATCTTTGAGACTTTGCATAGCAGGAATTTTCCAGACACTAATTATTTAATAAAAATCATTTTACATATTTTCAGTCTAGATATCTTTCTAAGGATAGGCAGTGTTTTTTGTCATTAAGGCCCCATTCTGTGGTCACAACCTACAGGTATTACATTGAATTTAGCTAGCATTAGCCAGTTGGCTGTCAGCTGGTCAGTTTAAAAAAAACTTCACTGATTTCTACTCAAATATTAATTTGAAGAATGAAGAATGTACAGGAGAATGTTTAGTCACAAATGAAACTGATTGTGGTTTGGTTAGCATTAGATAGTTTTTGACCAAATAAACAACAAAACTATCATTAAAGTTTGTTGAAAAAATGTACCATTTCTGAAACTATGTATTCTGGTTTGCATTTTCTTTCATTTTTATCCAACGGCTAACAGCTAGCTTCATGCTTAGCTTAATCTGCTGACATGAAAAGGCAGTTAATTCTGTTATTCGACCTGTAAACGTTGTCAGTAGTGTTGTCCCACGCTTAGCCACTAAAGTACACCGACCCCATCCCATAAACATTGTTTAGCTGACCCAGAAGTGTTTACAGAACACAGAGTGAGATGGGTTAATTTGGCTAGCATTAGCCAGTGATTGACAGAGGTATTGTGTTTGGTTTTCATTTGGAGCCAAATGCAAATGCAGACACAGGCTCAGACGTGAAGTGAGTTATTTTCACTTTGAAAAATCAAAACTTACAGATAAAGGGAACAGGGCATGGAAGAGAAACAGAGGAATGGAAGAAACCAGAGAAAGAAAAATGAAAACCACGAGCTTAAATATCAAAACAGGTGAAAATGGAAAAAAAAAAAAAAAACAGATGGACTAATCAGAGGAAAAGAGGTACAAGTAACACAAAAGATAAGTAAGATTGAAAAACTACATACCTAGAGGAAAACCCTGTCAATCTAAAATAAATAAATGTATACAAGAAACAAAACTGAAAGGAAATGAATGTCTATGGAAATAATAATGAGCACAAAGAAATGAACTCAACATGTTGAGACCATAGGAAGATAAATGAACAAGGGAATGATCAGAATAATCAGAACAACACAAACAAAATCCCAAACACCCAGGGATCGTGACAGGAGGAGGATGAGTCATTATTTAGGAAAGTCAGCGTTGGCACCAAAACTGGTTTGAGTCACACGTTTTGTTGCTGTTTATTTCTTCTTTGTGGGGATTAAAATTATATTTAAAGGAAGAATATTTTTCTTTATCTTTTGGGAATGCTAAAAGTTATTGTTAATGTCACACAGATTGATCTGGATATTTAAAAACTGGTGGATTTTTATCCACAATCATTTCTCAGTTTTACAGATAATGGATAAAAATAATGGTGACTTTCCAGTGAGCGACAATTCTCCAGTTAAAATGCCTTGTGGTCGTCACGCTCAACAAACTGAGACTACAATTCACACAGGGTCACCAAAATCACAGGGTCACCAAAATTTGACAGCAGATTGGAAAATATCATCTGATCCATATTGTTTTGTTTTCTATATATATATGGCGTCTTGCTTTGAGCACAGAAATTGAGGTTTTTTCTCTATCAAACATGCTATTTATTTTCGTCTCTGATGCCTGCTGGCCTCTGGTTTGCTACCAGCTTCTTACTATGATAAACTACCAACTTCCTCCCAGTGTCAGAATCTCACTGAGGAAAAAACTGCATGAGGTTTTCTAACACCTTAATATTTCTGCTGTAACACATACTGTATAAAATATGCCAATAGAGTTTCAATTTACAATTTTTATATCTTCGTACCATGTGGTAGATCTCAGCTCAGATCTCAGTGGGAGAAAAAGTAGATCTTGGTGTCAAAAGGTTTGGGTACTCCTGATCTAATCACCCAAACCGTGCTGGTTCTGATCTGAACAGAACCAGAACGTCTTAATATGCATCCATTATGCCTGTTTACAGGAAGAATGACAAATATTGTACAATTGGGATTATTTCACGAATAGGAAGGCCTGCTGCTGTAGAGGAGCTGATGAGTAATTGAACCCACCAGTGTGAAGAGAGATAAGAGGAACCAGAGTAGAGCCAGAGAAGTTCATTTCTTGGATTGGTGCTTCCATGTGACAGGAGAAGAGGCTGGTTGCCTCTTTTAGGGAGCTGAGTGTTAGATGTGATAATTCAGCCAGACCTGACCTACTTGGTGGCGGTGGGATCATGTGGAGCCTCACCTGCCAGAACCACAGGTTGACCAGGTGTGTCTGTTAAACAGGTGTGTCATACCCTTTAACCCCATGAGGTGGGGGCTTTTTAAGAACTTAAAAGTATGCAAAAATGAATTCCAAAAGAATTCATTTTAACTACATGTGAATGAATGACTGTACTTTATTAATCCCAGAGGGAAATTCACATTTCAGTACAACCTGTCCAAAAACAACATTAAAACTTCACATATGACAAAAATAGTTTATGAAGTATTTTATTTGCTTTCTCTACATAGAACATAAATGGAAAAAAGGAGTGTGCTTTAGAGAAAGACTGGATTTTATTTCTCTTTTAGTTGAGCTTACTTGCTTTTTCCATGCATGAAATATTAAAAAAGCAGCATGTTCTTTCAGTTAAAAAGTTTCAATGATACTTTTTTAATTTTATACTGAAAGAAGCAAAACACCCAACCATTTTTGATGCCTTGGTTGACATATAAAGTTTGATCAAACTGGACAAAAATAACATAAAACACAGGAGCTTACCATTTTATCCTGTTAGGGAAGTTTATTCTTGTGTCGCCTCACAACCAATCAAAAAGTAGGAAATAATTTCAATTCTTGGGGAGGATTAAATAAATATACTGCAGTCCAATATAGAAAAATGTAAAATAACTTTTTTCCTTATTTTTTTGTACTTTAACTGGGTAAGTTAAGAACAAATTCTTATTTACAAGAACACACTTTAAAATGAACAAACACTAACGGCACTGTTGAATCATAAAACAGTATGAACAATTTGAGGGCATATTATAAAACTGACATAACATTTTTAGCTGAAGCATGTGCAGGTTTCAGACAGCATCTGCTTTAAATTACTACACATATGGGTAAAACCGATAGAAAACCACCCACATATCTAATGCTGCCCTGGGCAACCGCCCATATGGTCCACATCAAACGTCACCTGAATACAATACACGAGATTTACGACCGATATGATCAGGTTAGGACAAGTGAAATCATCGTTAGTAAAATTGTGTGTTTTATCTTTCATTCCCCGCATAGGTGTTAAAAAAAATCCGCCTTTATGTTTCATTGTAAAACAGTAAGACATCTGTAATCCTGAAGGTCAGACCTGATGATGATGATGTTTCTTCCCGGGTCATTAACCAACCTGTTGATGCTGACAGATGTCAGTAAAGACGCAGCGTCTTTAGACGAGCTGCGCCCCGGTCCCCCCCCCCCCCCCCCCTTCCCCCCCTCCCGCCCCCTGCCGGGTGGAGGAACCAGAACCGATCGGCTCCATCCCGCGGAGGTGCACAAATCATTTTGCTCTCCCCCTTTTTCCTCCTCCTCCTCCTCCTCCTCCTCCTGCCGCCGCGGCTCTCTCTCCCTCTCAGTTTCCACAGCCGCCGATCGACACTTGCAGCCATTTTACGCAGGATGAACCCAATCATGTGCTGAGGAGGGAAGCGGGGCAGGAAGGCTGCGCGGATCACCTGGACGGAGCCGCAGCCGCAGCCGGAGCGCCAGCCGCGGCTCCCGGTCAGCCAGCAGCACCGGGTCCGGGGACAACATGGTGAAGAGGAAGAGCCTGGACGAAAACGAGCCGGAATGCGGGAAGGGCGTCCCGTTCCCCATCCAGACCTTCCTCTGGAGGCAGACCAGGTCGGTGGAGGCGGGATAACAGGTGTCTGGTATTGGTTCGGGTTCGGTTCTGGAGGGAGACGTGGAGGAGAGGGAAAGGGGGGCTGGGGGGGCCCGCATGCTTGATGTAAAGTGCCGCACTTGGAGACGCAAATTTGCCCCAGAAAGTAGGGCAGGCGCAGCTGTGGTGGAGGTAATCTGATTCCAATCACGTTAATGTGTTTCAGTGCTTTCCTGAGGCCGAAGTTGGGGAAACAGTATGAAGCCTCCTGCGTGGTGAGTCATAATCTGTCTGCTTTGACCTTAATGCACCTGCAGGCCGGTGCTTTTCCTGCTTCTCCTGAACTCATCTTCATATAAATCCCCGTTTGTCCCCCCCGGTCCAGTCCTTTGAGCGGGTCCTGGTGGAGAACAAGCTGCACGGTCTGTCTCCGGCTCTGTCCGAGGCCATCCAGAGCATCTCCCGCTGGGAGCTGGTCCAGGCGGCGCTGCCCCACGTCCTGCACTGCACCTCCATCCTGCTGTCCAACAGGAACAAGCTGGGTGAGGCTCCCACACAAGCACTTTCTGTTTTTTTTTCTCCAGTGTACCAAGGATTGGTCCAACTTTTTCCTGCCTAATTAATCCAGTTAATCTAGTTTCTGTTCATTCATTACAGATGAGTTTATGTAAAAACCAAGTTGATTAAAGAGTTAATTTAGATGGTGACTGTGGAGAGGAGGGATCTCCTGTAGCAGTCTGTATTACAACTAATTTGGAGAAGTGTCTGACTGACTCACTATGTAGTTAGAGAATAGGATTAACCCCCTAATTCATTCAGTACAGCAGAATTTTAATTCAGGTCCGTTTTAAAATGCACAAAGTTCAGTTTGAGACAAGTTAACCAGTTACAAATACAGTAAACCTCCACCAAGTTTAGTGTTTTTCTGTAAACGTTACACTGTAAAATACAGCTTGAGAAACTGAAATACAAAAACTAATCACTACTAGACAGGCTGGTGTTTACAAAGCAGCTTATTATTTATTTACTGTGGCACTGATTGGCTGAAAACCAAAAGTAAGGAAGAAGGTAGATGTTGGCTTATATGACTAAGATGGTTTCCACTACGAATATTATGCATATTAATGTTTATTTGGTGTTTGAACTATGGAAATGGACAGATGTGTTTCTAGAGGAGATCTCAAGCATTTGAAACCTAATTCTGATCCAGTAAAGAGAGAGACTGCAGATCCTTAGTTGTCTAATGATTTCAGTCAAGTCACTTTGGTATGTTTTTTGATTCAGTTTAAACCAATTAATTATCATCCTGGTTTGTTCCATTTAATTTGTATAAGTTGTGTAATGAATGATGCAGCTTCAGTCCAGTTACCTTCAGTAACACAGTGTGGTACAGCAGAGCAATGTCCTGTTGTTCGGGTCGGTTATCAGTTAAATGTTTAAAGATTGTTCCGACAATCCATTCATTCATCTCCATTAATACATTTTGCCTCAATTTGATAGATTTCCAGTTGGATTGGAGTCAGAGTTTGGTCCTGTACGTTGCAAACACGTCCTGTCATAGACTGATGAGGCCAAACAGCTAACCGCGATAACCGGCTATCTCCATTTGTAGCTTCACAGCCAATGAAAATGTAGGAAAAGATTCCATGCTGCTTGCAAAGCAGTAAGACGGGGAACCACATCCACCAAACCAAAAGTTCACCTGTTAACTGTTGTGTGTGTGTGGCCCCCATGTTTAATGCCGTCCTGGGTAGCTGCCGCCTGCTGTCCTCTGGACATCAGAGGTAAAGTTGTCCTTCCCCCCCCGTCAGGCCACCAGGACAAGCTGGGCGTGGCGGAGACCAAGCTGCTGCACACGCTGCACTGGATGCTGCTGGACGCCGCACAGGAGTGCAACCAGGAGGCGTTGGGCAACCAGGGCTGGTCCAGGGGCGGCAGCAGCAGCAGCGCCTTCCTCCAGCCGCTGGGGAACCAGGGCTCCTCCCCGGGGGCCCCGGGTTCGGGCTCCGGCTCGGGGCTGCAGCACGGCAGCTCCCTGCTGGAGGATGATGAGAGCGCGCGGGCCAAGCTGTTCCACAAGAGCATGGCCACCGTGGAGCTGTTCGTGTTCCTGTTCGCGCCGCTCATCCACCGCGTCAAGGTGCGTTCCGCTTCACGCCCGGCTCCAGAACCGGGGCTTTCCGGAGTCTAACCTTTGTCTGTCCAGGAGTCGGACCTGACCTTCAGGCTGGCCAGCGGCCTGGTGATCTGGCAGCCCATGTGGGAGCACCGGCAGCCCGACATCCCGGCCTTCACCACCCTGATCAAACCGGTCCGGAACATTGTGACGGGTAAACGCCAGACCAGAGGGGGTCTGTTCTCATTTGTTCACGATCCGGATCATAACGGGCTCTGTTCTGTCCCGCCAGCTAAGAGGAACTCCCCAGTCAACAACCAGTGCAGCCCCCAGGGGTCTGCCAACCAGAGTCCCCTGGTGAGTCAGTGTTTAGCTGCTCTCTCGTCAGATTCAGCCTGACGGTCCGTCCCCTTCTGGTTCCTGCCTCTGGGATTCATCAACGCCACATGTCCGCCCTCCTTCCTGTCTGTCTTATCTGTCCGTCTACAAACCCACAGGGCTTCCAGGTGGTCTGTGAAGCCGGCCAATCAGATTCCTCCTCCCCTGCAGCAGGTGAGCAGAGCTGTCGCCGTGCCAACTCGGTGGAGAAAGGAGGGACGTCCCAGCAGCCCCCAGCGGCCAAGGGGCCCTCCAAGAAAAAGTGAGCACCTTAACCTGAAGTCCAACAGGGATTAATGATGAGCTGATGTTCATATTAACATCATATCTGATTAGTTATGATACGTTGTGGTACATTTTATTCATCAAAATGTGTTTCTCCTTGTGGATCTCCTTCTGCATTAGGATTTCTGTTTTTTCTGTCTTAATGATTCAGTGCACACACACACACACACACACACTCACACTCTGATCCACTCCCATAATATTCCTTGATATAATAATAAAAAAAAAAACATTAAAAAATGTTCATGTTCAGAGTAGAAGGTTATTCTTATCAGGGTTTTATTTTTGTTTTTGACCTGACTTTTAGATCAGGGACTGTTTATTTTAAATCCATACCCTCCAACTGCTTCCCAAGAAAAGCAGGTGTTTCCATAGCAACAGGAGACTTTCTACCTCCTCCAGTAGACATGGCAGCCGTTTTCTAATTTTATATGATGAGGCCTGGAAACGTTACACCAGCAGAGTAATAGTCGGGGAACGTCACCATGTTGGCGGGGAGTGAAAAATGAGCCCTTCAGGCTTCCGTCAGATAAACTGCTCAGCTTATATTAATAGCTGTTCTGTCTCATCAGGCAGACACAGAGGCTCTTCTCTCACTGTTCTCACTTTAACCCACATAACCAAGGTAATTATGCTCAAGTGATGTCTGACGCTGGCATCAAAGCTGGGGAGAATCTCCATCAATGAGGAAATATTCCAAAATTGTTTTTGTTTAGTTTTTTTTGCATTCCATGTGGGTGTTTTAGTTTTTCCAAGTCTGTCACATCAGGTTGGATTCATTCATGTGATTCAGAACCGTGACAATCCTACAAATCCAGGTCTTGTTTATGGGCTGTGGGGGTCCTGATGTGTCCGTCCTGCAGGACTCAGGTGGGATTAGAGGCTCCGTTTCTCTGTTTCTTCATCAGTCAGACTCCCGTTTTTATCCCTCCTCCACTCTGCGGCCGTTTCCGGCGTGGGCCGATCCACGCCGTTCGCTCCCGTCCCGTCGCCGCGGCGCCATCCGCACCTCTCGCCAAGCCGCTGCTGATGCGGAGGCAGTTTCCATGGCAACCCCGGTTGCTGCATCTTCCCCCTTGTGCCGGGGACTGTCGTCACTGGGTCTCTGTGGCAACCCGACAACAGTAGAGGAGGGAAGGAGGAGGCGTCGTCCGCTACTGCTCTCCGCAGATTATCCCGGCTCTCCCTCTGTCCCTCGCTCCCCTTCTTCTGGTTCCCAATATGTTTCTCTGCAGCGAGCGCTGACCTTCATCCAGCTTATTTATAGTGGACTCACGTAGGCCAAGGCTCCGTCCCCCCCCTCCATCCCCCTGCCCAGAGGATGCTGAAGGCGGGCTCTGCCCTTGTTCTCCGTCCTCCTCTGATGGATTATTAATGAGGCATTGTGGCAGGAGGAGTGGACAGCAGGCCTCTTTTGTTATTATCTCCGTTGACTGACCAGATTTTTAGATTAAAGCAGAGAGAGTTGAAGTGAGACGGAGCAGCAGAACGTGAGTCCCGACAGCAGGAGTCGAGCCGCGTCATGCTTCGTCCTGTAAACTCCATCTCCAAATGGAACTCTTGTCTCCCAAAATAATCCCGGCCATGCAGGCCAGTGATGTGTGCTGCGATTTCTCAGAGCTGTCAGCTTCCCCTCATTCTTGTTTTAACTAGATTCACCCCATCGACTGGCTGTGATCACTGCAATGTGCTTATAATGGCAGATTGTGAAGAAAATAGAAATAATCACCATCCATGTGTTCTTCATATCTGTTCAGAGGAATGTCCTTCAGGTAATCACTACATAACTTCAATATTTAGTGAGGTAAAAAAAAACATCTAAAATATGAATAATCACCCAATTTAACAGGGAAATGTGCTGGTTTCTGTTTAAATTCTGTTTTATATATGGAGAAACGGCCGTATGCAAAGACATTAAAAATCAAGTAGCTAGTTTGTGTGTTAACACAAAGCCAACCAGGACAGATGGTGGCAACAAGCTTCAAAAACATTTTATTACATGAAGTTAGAAAATTGGAAGTGGATACAAAACTACCTCATTTATAGCATCGTTCCCATCAGCCGAGTTCAGCCCGTTTTAATCCAAATCCGGTCCATTTAGCTTGAAAGTCCGGTTCGGTTGATAAAGTGTGAACGCGGAATCAAACTCTAAAGCAAACACTGGCCTTACAAACCTCAGTATCGGTTTGGTTGAAATTAACTCCGGTACATTTTGAATGCATATGTGAACACCAAGTGGACCAGCGACTGCAGGAAGTGGACTGCAGCGCATGGTATTCTGGGTAAATACAACCGAAAAAAACAAGCTAGCCTAGCGCTAGTGGGAGAAAAGGTTTGTGGCCTTTAGCCAAAGACGGAAAAGAAATCCTCCACTACTAAAATCTGATGCCAGTCCATTTTTCTTTCCATTTTGTGAAGAATGAAGTGTTGCTCAGTGTCTTCAGAGGGTTTTGTGTCGTTTCCTTCGGTGGTTCTTGGTGCAGCGACCGCACAGGCAAGATGTGTTTGGTTGGTTTGACTCAAAGCAGAGAAAAAAAACTCAGCAGCTGGAAATGGAACAAATGTTTCAGTTTTGGTCCTAATTGAACCGAGTCTACTGAAGTATCAGGGGGAAAGCCGCGATGATGTAACCGTGGTGATTTAGAAACAAAATTGTCTTTGATTTCATTGCTTTCTTTATGACTCTGCAGCCAGGCTGGAGGCTTTGAGGTCCTTTTCGCTTCTCTAATGACTCAGCTGGTCTCAGACATTGACGATGATATTGATCTGACCAAGTCTGCGGTTGCATCAGCGGTTAAGTCTCTGTTCCTCCAGGACGTCAGCTCCCGCCGGTCTGCCGGCGTCTCTGGCGCACCGCGCCCGGTACGCCACCTACTTCGACGTGGCAGTGCTGCGCTGCCTGCTGCAGCCCCACTGGACGGAGGAGGGTGTGCACTGGGCCCTGATGTTCTACCTGCAGCGCCTGAGGCAGATCATGGAGGAGAGACCGGAACGCAACCCGGAACCCCTGGTCACCCCGCTGCCCCGCCCTCGCAGCAGCTCCATGGTGGCTGCCACGCCCTCGCTGGTCAACACCCACAAGACCCAGGTAGCAACGACAGCCACTCACCATCGTCTGATTCAACAACATCTTGGTTGATTGAGACTTTGTTTTGCTGTAAGGATATGAGTCTGAAGTGCAACGAAGAGGGCAAATCTCTGAGTACCGAGACTTTTACCAAGGTTTCCCTCACCAACCTGCGCCGACAGGCCGTCCCAGACCTGTCCTCTGACCTTGGCATGAATATCTTCAAGAAGGTCAGCGCCCCAGTTTGACCCTACAGCAGGGTTCTTGACACTAAAGACTTCTGGTTGTGCTACAGTTCAAGAACCGGCGGGAGGACCGGGAGAGGAAGGGCTCCATTCCCTTCCATCACGCCGGGAAGAAGCGGCAGCGGCGCATGGGTGTCCCCTTCCTGCTGCACGACGACCACCTGGACGTCTCGCCCACACGCAGCACCTTCTCCTTCGGAAGCTTCTCGGGCCTGGGCGACGAGCGGCGGGCTCTGGACCGCGGCGGCTGGCAAGCCACCATCATGGGTAGGTCACGATGCTGCTGACCTCCTGTCTCGTTCCCCTCCAGTGTCTCTGTTTGGGGTAACTGACTTGTTCAAGTTTTAGTTCTTACAATTGAAAACCTTAAATAAGACGAAACATTTAACACTCCAGTTACTTCAGTAACCTAAAATTAAAGCTCAAAGGAAAGGAGATGAAATGATTTGAACCAGAAGGTTTTCAAAATTGCTGGCTTGTGTATTTTGAAAGGACATTGTAATGGCAGAGGAGGTGATGTAGTGCTGCTTGGAGCTGCAGCTACACAGATTGATATTTTCCAGCTCATCTAGCCTCCAGCAGCATCTGCTGTTCAGGTTTTTCTTCAAAAACGGCATGTGAATCCCCTCGTGTTTCCATTCCTTTCCAGGTAAATTCACACGCAGAGGCAGCACGGACACAGCTGCCGACGCCGACAGCCTGAGCGCCAAGCACTCCCACTCACACCACTCCCTGCTCAGAGACATGCCCGACCACTCCAACAGCCACAGCGACAACACGGTGAAGGAAGGTGAGCCGGGATAACGGGGCTAAACAGGGAGGAGCTACCGGCGGAAACCGTTAATAAACATGTCAAGGTTTATTAAGAAACAGAGTCCAGGAGTGTGTTGTTTCACCACTAATTAGATCTGTTAGAAGATGGCGGATGTTTCCGTCTCTGCCTGGTTACGTAACGCAGTTATTATTGAGACAAACATACATAGATAACAGGCCTGGTTTTAGACGCAGAGCGACACTCAGAACCTGGTCTGAAGCGGAAAACAACTTCACTGATCACTTATTTTTGTTTTTTTTGTTTCTATACCATGAGAATCTATGGAAACCCCTAGATGTTAATAAAATTAAAATCTAAGGAAAATTAATAAATAAAATGTTTTTCTTCAATCTGTTTTTATATCATCATAACCATCTAACTCATCAAGCGATAATAAATGCTAACAAGAAAAGGACCACATTTTTTTTCAACCTATCAGGCACCTTGATGCAACCTGAAATTTGTTAAACATGGTTAATTTACCAGCATAATTTATTTTTTTTGAGATGTGATGACTTTGATTTAAAAGGAACATATAAATAAGTAAAGAGGTTTGTAGCTCTCAAAAATAGGACATAAATGTCAATAAAAAATCCAATAACTGTCTCTAACTGGCCAGAATTTGAAGTTCAAGTTACTTACAGTTTTTTTGTCGGCCAAAAAAACTTAAGTGGTCTGATTAGAAGTTTCTCCCTATTCCCTTTAACTTTTAATTTTCAGCTTGTGAAAATGTTTTTCTTTTAATAATAAAAAATTGGTAGAGGGGTTTATAAAAATAATAGAAGTTATAAATAAATAACAGGAATAGTAAGTAGAGCAGAAGGTACTGATCGTTGATTTGTTAATTTGGGCTTTTTTTCTTCAATTTTTATAAAAAAAAGATGGTCGCATACATGTCATATACAGTATAATGCTTTGGTAATTATTAAAAATGGAAGAGAATGGGGGGAAATTCAGTCGAAGAAAACCCTTTTTGGGGATGTCATGCTTTATGAATTGGTGGGTTTGCATTAAAACACTGAACTGTTTTTGTGAAGTGCGATCTCAGATCTCCACCATCACCATGGCGGCGTTCAACACGACTGTGGCCTCCTTCAACGTGGGCTACGCCGACTTCTTCACCGAGCACATGAAGAAGCTGTGCAACCCGTCTGCTGCGCCTGAAATCCCCGTGGAGCCGCTGGCCTGCACCAACCTGCCCCGCAGCCTCACCGACTCCTGCATCAACTACTCCTGCCTGGAGGAAGGCGAGAACATCGAGGGCACCAACAACTTCGTGCTGAAGAACGGCATGCTGGACCTAACGGTGGGGAACTAGCCGGACCCTGAACGCGTCTCCTGACGGCTCCGTCCAGCGGCATAATGCGCTTTCCCTTTTCCCGCACCAGGCTGTGCTGCGGGCGCTCTACGCCGTCCTCGCCCACGACATCAGTTCCAGGATCTGCGACGTGGCGCTCAACATCATCGACTGCCTGCTCCAGCTGGGCGTCGTCCCCGGCATGGGCAAGAAGCTGTCCAAGCCGGACAACAAGGAGAACCAGGAGGCCCGGGCCAAAGACCCGGCCGGCCAGAGCCTGGCAGGTGGCGCCCAGGGCGGCGGCCCGCTTCCAGGAGCTGGAGGGGGTGGAGACGGAGGTGGAGGAGGGGGGAGCGGCGGAGGCAGTGGGCAAGGGAGCAAGGATGACGTCAAGAATAACAAAGAGAATGATAAAAAGGTGAGTTCAGAGTTTATTCTGTAGATTTTAATCTCGAACACTTCTAGAGGATTATAAGCCTGGCAGGCCACCAGGCTTTACTTGCTAGGCTAAGCAGGGTTTTACTTATTTAATTAAATTTTTTTATGTTTCCCTTTTTTAAGTCTTTATGCAGTATAAGTATTGCCAGTAATGTCTTCCAATAACACATAATTACTCTGCAAAAACACAAAATCTTGTCAAGTGTGTTTTCTCCAGTTTCTAGTGCAAATATCTTAGTTTGCTTCATATAAGAAAAACAAACTTACAAGTAGCTTTTCAGCAAGATATAATTACTTAATATTGATGAAAAGTTCTAGTCCATTGGCAGATAAATTCATTTATAACAACATTTTTTTCCATGTTATTAGTGAAATAATCTGCCAATGGAACAAGAACTTTTTCATGAATATTAGGAAATTATTGACTTAAAACAAACTCCTATGTCTTGCAGAAAAGCTACTTGTAAGTTAGTTCTGTCTTATTTCAAGTGTATTAAGATATTTGCACTAGAAACTGGACAAAAATATTTGGTACGATTTTGTGTTTTTGCAGTGTACCTGGTGAAAATTTCACTGTTCCAGTCTACTTTGAACGTTTTTCACCTCAAAAACACGGTGGGCCACTAGATGACTGGCTTAGCACTGCTACCGAGTGGCATAGCAAGTTTTCTGGGAGAAAGCCTGACTTTGTTTTCTTCATCAGGAGGAAGAGGGTTCTGGTTTCAGCACCCACCGCCTGGCTCTCACCATGCTGATCAAGATAGTCAAGTCTCTGGGCTGCGCTTACGGCTGCGGGGAGGGCCACCGAGGACTGTCAGGAGACCGCCTCAGGATGCAGGTTGGACACTTGATCTCAGCTGATTATTTCCCTATGAACATGGAAAACACTTAATGCTTGATATTCCCACAGTTCTTTATGATTATTTTATCTTTCATTGCAGGCCCAGAACTGCCTGACTAATCTGTATAAGCTGGACAAAGTGCAGTTTCGCCAAACAATGCGCGAGTATGTCAACAAAGACTCCCTCAATAACATTGTGGACTTCCTGCACGCACTGCTGGGCTTCTGCATGGAGCCCATTACTGACAGTAAGTATGTGGAGTATCTGAGTGGGGTGCAAGCCCTCAAAACATTTGCATCAGCCTTAATTCCAGATGCAGAAACTGGATAAAATTGAGCAGCACAAATATTAGTGTGACATTATTTTTCTACCATTCGTTTAATGGAGAATACGTATGGAGGATTTGCTGCAAAAAGTCAGGAATGAAAACATGCTCACATGTTAACATGCTACAGTTTAGCAGGCATGTTAGCATGCTTACCATCAAGTTTAGTTTGCTAACTTCTTAGCACCCAATAACTGAAAAAATACTGTGCATTCCCATTCACATTCAGCTTTTCAAGAGCTAATTATATATATATATATAAATACCTGGTGTTCTAGTAAGTTATAAAAGCATGCCGATATATTTCTGCAACAAATATATTCATTTGTTGCAGAGAATTGCTCATCACATTAAAACAAATATGCTAATGCTAGATATTAGGCTAACATTAGCTTTTGGGTGGAAAGTAGATGTGGAAAAAATTAAGCTAAGGAATAAAAAATGCTCACAAATGACTTTTTACAGTGAGACTGACTTCTTAAAGTAAGGTTTGGAACAAAAAAACATGTTATGGTGATGCGCATACAGCCTAGCTGGGGCCTGTTTATTTATGTTTTGGTAAAGTTTAACATAATAAACATTTTTATAACTTGATTTCATTTTATTACAAGTTTTAGCCACAGGGAAATCTGGATAAGGCATATGCACGTACGTTTACAGAAGGCAGGCTTTAATTAAACATTGTATATTGCAACATTAACATATACCTCAATTTGAGATAGCAAACTATCTACTACAGAGAATGGATTTTAAAAATACACTAACGTAAGATATATGCTGAAAGTTTTTTTAAAAAAATTGTAAGAGAAAAAGACCCCAGAATAATATTGTAGAAATGCTAATGTTAGCATAAACCCAGTGTGTAAAATTTTAAATAATCATCGCTACATGAAAGGTTTGAAAAAAATATTCCAAACTTAGACATTGGAAATATTTACAACACAACATAAAATGGAATATTAGGGAGTGTGATATTAAGCTGAGCTTAAGGGTTTCTGAAAAAAAATACAATGCTGCATTAGCAAACGGCAACAGTGTGTAAAGCTTGGGACCATTAGCTTGGCTAACAGCTAAACCACCATTAAAAATAATCATAGCTTAAACAAGGACTTCTTTAAAATGTAACAATTTTATCAGATACTACTCTGATACATAAAATTGCTAATAATATTTGTAAAGTTTGAAACAAGAATTATCTCAGGGTATTTAATGTTTAAGGTATATAAAGAGCAAAAAAAAAGCATGAACATTGTAAACATTGAGATAAGCCTTTTCTGAAGATTTAGAAAAAAGTGACCACTCTCCTTTGCCAGATTTTTTTATTATGCCAAAGTAGCATGTGAGCTAGGTCTCATATTTCAGTTTCTGGAAGACAGATTACTCTAGAAGTAATATAACAGTAATGAAATTAATATTTGTCCCTTTAGAAGGGCCTCAATAACAGCTGGCATACTAGGAGTGAACAAAGCTAAATGTCTGACCCTGCTGTCCCACCCTGGACCTTGACTTTGCATTCCAGCCCTACCTGTGTCTGTGTGTGTATCTGTCTTCCCCCTCTCCTCCTTCCACTTGTCTTTGCTTGTCATGTTTTTGATGTTTTCCTCCTGCTTACTTTTTCTTCATCTATTTCCAGTAGCCGAATCCTGACTTCCTTACTCACTCATCCATTCTGTACACTTGCCAATTGGAAGCTTCTCCCATTGCATTGCTGCTCTTACGGTGGCTATAAGACACATTGAACATGCCAGTTTTCCAGTTTTGCGCTGAAATTTTCAAGTATTTTGTACATGGTACTGTCATTTGGTACAAAATACTCCACAGTTGGCAAGTTGCTGAAGCAATGAGTGTTTGATTGATGGAAAGTGACCAGGGCACCTTGTTCGGTTTCTTTTGTTGCGTGTTTTATTTTTGACTTGTGTGCATCTTGGGGTCGCCTCCTGGTGGAGGTGGGGTGCCATGTCCTTTCTGAGACCACCTTACATGTCTGTGCCGGCCTGATGTCAATCAACTTGTGCCCCGCCTCTTTTCTCTTGCAGAGTACGGCAGTGCAGGTGAGAGGTCCAGGAGGGCGAAAAAAAGAAACATCGGTAGATACACACGATTAATGATTAATAACAGTCAATAACATAAGCAATAAGATGATTTTACTCACCCAATCAGACCCTTCCCTAGACACCGCTTTCATCGCTGCACCCCTCACTCTGTCCGAAAGTGACAAACTCGCCTGCAACTCCTAAACTTACACCTGTGTGTGTTGAATCTGGCTTTTTTTGCAGTTTCATCTAACTGGACCCAGACAATAAGCCCCCTACTCTGTTTAAAGCAGGCCTTAGTCACTTGCATGTATCCCCTACCCAGAATCCTTTTGATTTTGCTTCTCCTCCATATGCTTTATGAACCCCTTTCCTTTGCCCCTGCCTCCTTTCTGTTGTATGGGCTCACAACTCCAGCTGGTCAGTATTGTCCCTCTCCCACTCCCATCCCGCCGACTGAACCGGCTCCTGTATCATCCCCGGTCTCTCCTGCCTTCCTGCTGCTTCCAGACAAGGCGGGCTTCGGCAACAACTTCGCCACGGGGGACAACAAGTCGCTGGCGCAGAACATGGAGGCAGTGGTGGTGGGCTGCATGTTCAAGTCCCTCATCACCCGCTGTGCCTCAACCACACACGAGCTGCACAGTCCAGAAAACCTGGTGAGTGGGACGGGAAGTCCATCGCTACTGGTTTTATCATGGATGAACAGAAAGATCCTGACTTACTGCTTTACTCGGTGATCACAGTGTATAATCGGATCTTATTTTCCATAAACAGACCACTTAGTACCGACTGAAACAATCAAGGTACGAACTATGCTCTGCTTTGTTTTTATGTATCGCCTTATCAAAAGACCAATGTCAAATTTAATTTTAAGTTTAATTTGTAGCTAAATTTGTTATTTGTTGGTATAGCAGAATATTTGACGTTAAATTATTTGACTAATTATTCTTCCAAGATAAATATTCCAACACTAAGCACTTCAACAGAAAACATAGAAACATGATTGGTTTTTGTTGTTACTTCATCAACCTGCTGTATTGGTTTCCCCCACATTGCAGAAAATATGAAAGATGTGTTTAAGACTAGAAACTGTTAACAATGTTGCACACTTGAATTCATTTTTTATTATTTTGAAAAGTGGAAAATTCTAAGTTGATTTGTATTCATTGTAATATTGACTGGACAAGCTAGCTTTAGCTCCTATGTATACCAAGTTAGCTTCAGCCTCAGTAAGTGAAGCTGGAGCTTCAGTAAGAATAGCTTCAGCTATTTTTCCCCTGCTTTGTTTGGAGGAATGAAACAAAATGTAAATAGTTTTGTTAGAGTGAAAAATATCAGCTGAAGATTACAATTTTCATAGTAGCCTGCTGTCCCAAATAGCAGAAATAATGTTAACATTAACTAAGAGGCAAACATTACCACATTAGCTAAAATGGGCTCATTAGCACATTGGCCACTATTTGTTTAGCTGTGTTAGCATATTTGCTTTCTACATCATATTAACAAATGAGTGAACATATTAGCTAATATGCTACAATTAGCTTAAATGAATCAGCATTAGTCATTTAAAATTGAATAAATAAAAAAGATTCTCTGCAAGATTTAGAGCTCCATTTTTAATAGCTTAAGTTTAGCGCTATTGTTGCTAGACAACATACGCCCAGGTAATGTCTGGAATAAATCTAAAGACTAGCCTTCCAATCTTTGCCGTTGATGATAGGCCAGGTCCTTCCAAAGATTAATTAATTTAGACCCACCCATCTTCCATAATATTAGTTCAGTATCACATTATTTTGTTTAAGGTAAGGGTATATAGACCAATATTTCGACTGTAAGGCTCCTGTTAGTTCATATGTTAGTGTAAATGCATCAAAAATAAAAAATAATACAACTAGCATCAGTCAACCAGCATTTGACTGTTGCCAAGTCAATGCTTCTTTATGGAAGCATGGATTCCACAAAGAAGGATGTTATTTATGGTTCATAATACAACGATGACTAGTTTATGTTAAGGAAGACTTTAGTCTGAACCGTAATAAAAAGGTGCCACAGGCTGAAACCGATACTTTGATAAAGTCCAGAGAGGATAGCTGGGATAGTTGCATCCTGATCTGTATGGATATGAATAAACAACAAATATCTGCCTGAATGTAGCTCCGTTCTCCAAAATGGTTTCTCATTCGCACATCGATCTCACTCTTGCTTTGCCTTCGCAGGGTCTGTACTGCGACATCCGCCAGCTGGTTCAGTTTATAAAAGAGGCCCATGGAAACGTGTTTCGCAGGGTGGCGCTGAGCGCGCTCCTGGACAGCGCCGAGAAGGTGACTGCCACCAAGAAACCCGACGAGAAGGATGACGGCAAACAGTACGGACCAAGAAGGTAGTGGCCAATCACTGGCTGGAGTCATTCTGAGAGCCATCTTGTTTTCTCTAATCAATGCCTGAACCCCTCTCTTGCCTGTAAATGTAAACAAACCTCTATGTATCCAATCACAGTGACTGTTTCTCATCACTGCTTGGTTATTTTTCCTCATGTCTTGTCACCATCTTGTCTGAGTGAATGATTTGATGCTATCATTCTCAAAATAATGTGGCTAAACACTTGAGAAAGTCCTCTTTGTTTGCCACATTACTTGACTACACCAGCAGCGTCACATAAATACCCAGTGAGTAATACTATTTACAATATTTAGTCCTGTCACAGCAGATAATTCTGGCAAAGCTTAATAGCCGGTTATGTGAAGTGGCTAAAAACACAAGAGAAATTTGTTGTTTAGCTCTGGCCCTGAGCTTTTTCCAGAATTTGTTGGACCCTTTTTTACGACAAAAGCCTTATGTCAAAAAGAAGAGACGAAAAAGCAAGTTATTGTTGGTTTTAAAACAAAAAGGTCCAATCAAGGACTGGGTTTACAAATTAGTTTTGAGCTAGAAAACCATTGTTCACAGCAATGGTCACATTGTTTTCTCGGGTAAAATTGTCTCATATGCTGTCTTTAAGTGCAATAAACTCAACTTAAAAAGACAAGAAAAAGTGTTTAAGCAGACTCTAAAAAGATGTTAAAACTAATGTCCCCTGCTTACCTTTAGGGGTATGGTAGGATAAACAAGTCCAAGATGTAAGCCAACATTACACCTGCAAGGTGAGGCGTTCACGGTCATCCTAATCTTAAGATTCTTAAGTATGTGATCCACATCTCATGACTCAACATTTTGGACACCATGACAGACCCAAAGCTATCTCTTCATCTCTGGCTGACCCAGAGGGGACAGTCCACCTTCCTCTGATGGTCTCAACCTTGAAGGGGCTTCCTCTCATGGTTCCCACTTGGCTACAGACTGTTCGTGTGCTCCTGGAAGGCTTTGGCTTGAAGACACTAACATAATCACCTCATTTTTGGAGAGCAAAATCGTTTGGAAACCAAACACCCTTCTTTCCATGAATATGCCTTTAGATCCTGAGAGGGACTGGAAACCAGGGACAGCCTTTGACAAGCAGTCAACAGATGGGAAATATGCCACAATTTTGATATGATAAAAAGACTAGACAGGTGAAAAGATTTCAAAATGTTGAAAACGCTCTAGGATCGTCTTGTTTGACATGTGACAACAATCTAATGTATTCTACTGAGGAATATGGCAACAGAAGAAGAAATGCCTCTTTCCAGAGTCGGAAAACCTAACCGAACTTCATGGAAGAATCTGCTACAGTTTGTTGAAACCAAGGTTGAACTTTTGGGAGAAGCAACAACAATGAACCCCTTTGAATTGAATGTCCTATCCAAAGAGAAATCTGGCGATGGTACAATCATGGTTTGACCTGTCCCCAGCTGCTGCAGCAGAAACCTGGCTTTACGCAAAGACCTACCGAACTCTTGGCATCTGAAACGTTATGAGGTCTTACCCGAACAGTTCAGCTCCATTCTGCGGGTGCTTGTCCTGACCTGCATCAAATGAACTCATTTGGCGCCTTACTCAAGTGGGCTGTGTTGGTATGTGTGTGTGCGTGCAGGTCTGAGGCGGGTGTGTCCGGGGAGAAGGGTCAGGTGTCCAGTGCTGCAGATGAGTGTCGCAGCTGCATCTCCAGTAGACCCCCCCAGACACCCGAACAGTGAGTGTCCAGATCACAGCATCTCCATGAAACATCATCTCTGTTGATCCCAGCTGCCATTCCAAACTGTCTGTGTTCCCCTTTGTGTGATCTCATGTTGTTGCCGTTTTGGTGCGTAGGTATTCACACCCTCCCCTTACTGCCTTTCCTCTTTGTGCCACTAGCGATGAACAGATCCCAGGTGCTCTGCTTGGCAGGAAGGACTTCTGGAGGAAGATGTTTAAGTCGCAGAGCGCCGCCAGTGACACCAGCAGCCAGTCGGAGCAGGACACCTCGGAGTGTACCACCGCACACTCTGGCACCACCACCGACCGACGCTCCCGATCCAGATCCCGACGCATCTCGCTCCGCAAGAAACTCAAACTACCGATTGGTGAGTCTAATCAACCTACAACCATCTCTAAACAGCTCAGTTGTATCTTGTAGCTAATGACCAAGTCTTCTTTTTTTCCATGACCATATCTCAATCTGATATATGTGCTTTGTGTCCAATGTTCGTTCATCCTGAGAGGTTGGGTCACTTCATCTCTTCAATCTGCTTTGTGTCTCTCTGTGTGCCTCAGTATGCCGTAGGACCACCCGCCTCCCCATCACTCGCTCTGTCCTACGTATGTGGATGCGGATCCATCCTCATGCAATGTTTTCACCTTCTCTTTGTCCCGTTTGTCTGTCTTTGTCTGTGTCCCATGTGTGCACGCTGCTCCAGACGGGGAGTTCATTTTTGTCAACTGTATGTCTTACGCAATAGGCTTCAGTGCGGAACACCACTGATAATTAGTAAAAATCCCCTCTTCAAAAGACCTTATTTAAGTAAATTCATGTTTCTAGTTCAAACTCTCTGTAAATCCTGTTTGTTGGACCCTGCATGTCTATGTGCATTAAGCTGAAAGTGTTTCATAAAGGTTGTTTTAGTCGCTTTATTATCCTGATTGGTCCAGGAAACTGGCTGAAGCGCTCCTCCCTGTCTGGGCTGACCGACGGCGTGGAGGACCTGCTGGACATCAGCTCAGTGGACCGGCTCTCCTTCATCCGCCAGAGTTCAAAGGTCAGCCTCCCAGAGGAGCCCCACGCTGTAGCAGGAAGCACACGTCGTAACATGTTTCGTGTTTCAGGTGAAGTTCACGAGCGCGGTGAAGCTGTCTGAAGGGGGCGCTGCGGGGCCGGAGTACGGCAGGGACGAGGAGGAGAATTTCTTCAAGCGGCTCGGTAAATGGAGGTCTGGCAGGAGGAATCCATCCAAGCTTCACCACACAGAAGAGAAAGATGGTAGACCTCCCCCACCCTGGGGTGTCCCACGCTCCATCCTGCTTTTGTCTCTGCGCGCTCTCTCTGTCCTGTCTCAGTGGTGTCCTGTCTCGTCCTGTCTTTGGCCATCTGTTGTCCCGTGTCTCCTGGACAGCTGCTGAACTGAACCTTCTCAGCCCATCAATGTTTGGATCATGTTTCTAAGACGTTTTGCTACAAAACGTTTCCAGAATGTTGTGAACAATAAAACAATAATGGGGGCATAAGAGATGAACTAACCTGCATTGGCTCCATTTAAAATGGTTTGCAATTCATTAGTTGTATGTTAATAGTTTGAGTCTGGCTCATTTGGGCTGGAAATGAGCCCAAATGAGCCACAACATATGGGATTAGTTGTGGGTACCCAGATGGCCTTCCTTGTATGAGTTTAACGAAGAATGGAAGCTGGCCACATCTGGGAACAAAACACAGCCTGCCAGGGTCCAATAATTAGTTGCATTTGAAAGGGGGTCCATCTGGGAAAGAGAGACAACATCCATTAACTAAAGAAACCTGGATGTAGATAGATATGGCAGTTAGCTACTGGGCTACATGTGAAGCCAAGATGATTTGGAAAGGGTCTAAAAACATTGGCCCCATATGGGTTTACTGAGTTCCGTATTGGTCCCAAGTTAATTCCTTAAATAGTTTTCCATCCAGGAAGTTTCCAAAAAGTTTTGTTTGGGTTTAATACCTGGTATATATCATACCAAAATACTGGTTACTAGTTGTAATTATTTCTAAATAAACTAAATGTTACCCATTTAGTTTTGAAGTAAAATGATGTAATTCAGGAAATGTTTTTTTCTAAATGTCAAACAATTATTGAGTGCATTAAGTGTTTTTGACTTTTTGAAACTTTTTGTACAAAACCACAACACTCAGGCGCGACTCCTTCCACAATAAGTCGCCCTTTAAATCCCAAGATGACCCAGAGCCTGAGTGCAATTTGTCCAAAGTGCCTTGTGTTGTTTCCTCCTGGTGAACCTGAACGTTGTCTCTAATAAATCATCTGTTGGAGAGCATCTCCCTGCTGCCGAGCTTCCAGCTGTAGCATGACGCTGTCGGTGCTCCCTCTGTCTCTTCTGTGGTGACGTTGTGGTGGTATTTTCCAGCTGCTAGCTAAACGACAGTATCGTCTGCATACAGCTTTATCTCTGTGGGGCTGTGCTCACACTTGATCTGCCGTTGAATGTATTTTCTTTGCGTCATTTGGCAGCAAATTGAAGCAGAAAAGGAAATGGAGTTCACGTGTCGGCTCAGCCCGTGGCTGTTTTCTCTCGCTCATGTTTTCATTCGTGTTCAATGTGCTGGAAGGCCACGTTACTTCATATAAAGTGAGCCTTTGATGCAGTTTTCCTGTGAAACACGACCTGCTGTTCCAGCACCTTCCATCTGCGCCCTGTTCTCCAGGACCTCATGGTTTCCAAGAGCGCTTAGCGGCCAGTCAGGAGGCCATGAAGAACAAGAACGTGGTCAACCTGGGCGCCATCCGGCAGGGGATGAAGCGCTTCCAGTTCCTGCTCAACTGCTGTGAGCCGGGAACCATTCCTGATGCCTCCATCCTTGCTGCTGCTCTAGACTTGGTACAAGCTTCTTTGAAAATAGTCAAAATTAAGACAAAATTAAGACTGTTGGACACCCAGCACTGTTTTTTTTTGTCAAAGGAGGTTATATTCATTGAAAGCCAGCTTCTGATTAGAATACTGAGTGGCCGCCAATGGAAAATGAGGAGCTAGTGTTAGCTTTGGAGAGGCTAGTGTCCCTCATGCCTAAGCTACCTTCTTCTATGCAGGAAACTTTATCAAGGAAAATACAATATCTGTCATACATTTGCTAATCCAATGTGACATCAAGCATAAACTTACTGTATGCTGAAATTGGCTTCTGATTAACACTTCTGATTCAGCAGGTGGCAAAAGGGAGGTTCCACCTAATTTTTCCACTACCTTCAGCGTAATTAATTTGTTTTAATTTAAAATCTTTAATGCGACTGCTCAAACATTTATACAAATATTTTACATTGAAAGCAGATTAGTTAAAACCTAGTTTGTGACTAGTAAAACCTTTATTTTATTTGTTTTATTGAACTTTCATGGATCAATTTAACAGACATAACAATCCAAGATATCAAATTTGCTGTTTATTAACTTTGATATGAATATTTTATTAGCCAGACATTATGTAGATAAATGTTGCTTCTTTAAAATGAGCCCAGATGTTTTACATTTGAAGAATGAGTTCAATTTGTTTTATAAGTCCTTATTTTTTGTGAAATCAAAAATGTCCTTAAGACCTTTTTGGAAATGTATATATAATTTATTGCCATGAATTTTTTATTGTATAATATGTTCTGCTATTTGAACAGTTTGAACCTATAATTCTTTATGGTACATATTTTGTAGTTGATTAGTCAAAACATGTTTATATTAATAATAATTTTTTTAAAAAATGGGTTGAATGGCCCTCCTATGTTAGGAGGCTCCAGTTGTGGCTCGCGCTTCCCTGTTCCTGGAGTGCGCCAGGTTCGTCCACCGCTGCAACCGTGGCAACTGGCCAGAGTGGATGAAGGGCCACCATGTCAACATCACCAAGAAGGGCCTGTCCAGGGGCCGCTCACCAATAGTGGGCAACAAGAGGAACCAGAAGCTGCAGTGGAACGCTGCCAAGCATTTCTGCCAGTGGGGAGATGTGAGTTAAACAGGATCAAACCGGGCTGCTGGTCCGTCCGCCTCTGCTAACTGTGTCCGTCTGCACAGGCCATCGGCACCAGGCTGAGTGAGCTCTGTCACTCAGACAGCGAGAGCCCCGCCAACATCCTGGGCTACATCTACGACGAAGAGACCAAACGCAGGATGAGGAAGGAAGATGAGGAGGAGGACTACTTAGAGGACAGTGAGTCACATCCAGACTGCCTTAAGGAAACATCCAGAGCTACAGGGAGATGGTTTAGATCAGAGCGTGTTGATTTGTTTGAATGGCCTAGTCAAAGTCCAGACCTAAATCCAGCTGAGAATTTGTAGAAAAGCTTGGAAGTTGATGTTCACAAATACCAGCCTGACTGAGCTGGAGCTTTTCTACAAACAGTTTGTAAAGCTGGTGAAGAATGTTAGCTGTTGCTGCAAAGCCTCCACTCAGGAGGGATAAATGCAAACACACACCATACTTTTTAGATTTTTTGATTTGCATAACATGTTTAAAATGTATCGTTTTCACTACAGTACTACTCTGTGTAACATCCCATTAAACATCATAGTGGCCTACTGTCTAACTCTAAATCCCACCGATTTTTACAAATGTACATTTTAAAGTCGCATTCTTTTATTTCCAAACTGATAAACATTTCACTTTGTGAAAATTTGTTTTGATGGGGGAATTTTTTAACTAACTTATACATAAAGCAAACTTTTTGCTGAAATGGGACAGATTTTTTTATTTAAAATCTGGAACTGCTACATGCTACTTAAACACATTTCAAAAATTTCAGAAATATAGTTTTTCTTTTATGTTGCCTGTTTCTGGTCTTTTTATATAAGGGAAAACATTTAAACTTTTAAGCCAGTTAATATTAAAGATGAAACTGGAACTTGATCACAAAATTATTCATACTAAAACTTGAAGTTCTTAAAAATGTCTTTTGATTATTTTTTCATTTTTTAAAAAGTATTTTAATTTAAATCTTTAAAGGGGCAGTGTTACGTAAAATTGACTTTTTTGAGCTTTCCATCATTTCCATCAATTTCCAGGCTTCCTCCTCACAGAGCAGCCCTCCCCTCAGACTCCTCCTCTCAGCTCCTTCAAACTAGCCAGAAGCAATTAGTAAAGACATGGTGGAACTGCTGAGCTCATTATAGGAGCTACTTAGTGAAAAAACGTTAAAGATTTACTAGTTGAGCCATGTTATGAGTTGTGATGACTTCCTGAAGGCAGAGTTTCAGAAAGAGCAGGAGTTCCTTTAAAAGACAGAGGTCCAATTTCAAGGCATTTAGTTATGAAGTGAAATTTTAAATTTCTTTTAAGTCATATTTGACATATATGGCAGCTTTATAACAACTGAAGGTAACATAGCTAAAGGGTTGGCTATAAAATGTCACTATGTGCCTGGAAAACACCAAATACTGCCCCTTTAATTCAAAAGGTTTGAGTTTTGAGCAATATTTAGTTTGACCACCAGATGGCAGCAACTGTCTCTTTCTGCCCCTTCAAAGGTTGTTCCAGTGCTGGTAACATGATATCTGACGAGCTGATCCAACCTGATCAGTCTTCACCATCATCATAAACACACAACTTCTTCATTTTCTTCATAATCTTTTGACCTCAGGAGGTCAAGAGTTCAGGATTTAAATGTGGCCAGATTAGAGGTTTTACGTGTTTATTGTGGCTCTAGGTGTTCTACCTTATGATGGACTCCCATTTATTTGCTGACCATGGTTTTTGTCTCATCAGACACGGTGAACCCTACAAAGTGCGGCTGCCCTTTTGCCCTGAAGATGGCCGCCTGCCAGCTGCTGCTAGAGATCACCACCTTCCTGCGGGAGACATTCCCCTGCTTGCCTCGCCCTCGGACCGAGCCATTGGTGGTCAGTCCTGAACCTCTCCTCTGAATGTTTCCTGAGTTAGCACCTCAGATGCTGTACTCGATACGTCATCTCCGTGCGCTTCAGGACCTGGACAGCTGCCGGCTGCGTCTGGACCCGGAGCTGGGCCGCCATCGCTACGAGAGGAAGATCAGCTTCGCTGGCATCCTGGACGACGAGGACGGCCATGACTCCCTGAACAGCAGCAGCCACACGCTGAAGTCTGACACCACAGGGGAGGAGAAGAAGCCCCAGGAGACTCAGGGTGAGCCACAGGACGGCTGCACCCGTCCGCCCCCCTGCAGACTGTTTTAATATCTCTGCTGCTCCTGTCGCTCCCCAGCTCCTGTTAGGAAGATCCGCATCGGAGGCTCCCGGCTGCTGCAGATCAAAGGCGCCCGCAGCTTCCGTGTGAAGAAAGGCGGCTCGTTGTCTTCCATCCGCCGGGCAGGGAGTCTAAAGAGCACCAAGCTGTCCCGGCAGGACTCCGAGTCCGAGAACGAGGAGGGGCTGCTTTCCCAGACGCAGAGCAGGGACACTGTCACCGACATCGGTGAGTCGGGGTGCAGGGGCAAAACAACGCCTTGGTCCTGAACCCCACTGGGCACAGGCTGGTCAATGATCAACAGGTCTGAGCTGGGAGTTTCATACACCTCGAAACCTGTGTGTTTGGTGACTTGGAAACTGGTAATAAAGACGTAACATGTCTTTAAGTGTCATTGTGTGTTCATGTTGATGTTGCAGGAAGTCCCTTCAGCACCAGTGAGCCCAGCATTGAGCCTGAGGGCCAGGGCTCAGGAGGAACTGAAGACAACTACCACCGCAACATGTCCTGGCTCCACGTACGTCCGCCAGTCTGAGCTGCTGCTCCACCGCTTCGTCCTCCAGACGCTCTGATCTGTCTTTATGTCTCCGTCCAGATTATGATCCTACTGTGCAACCAGCAGAGTTTCATCTGTACACACATTGACTTCTGCCACCCGCGCTGCTACCAGCACCACGGCCGCTCCTGTGCCCGCCTCGTCCGCGCCATCAAGCTGGTCTACGGCGAGTCGGTGGACAGCCTGAGGGAGGACAGCGCCTCTGGTAACGTCGGAGGACGCGCAAAGAAGAACAAGGAGGTAAGTAAGGACAGCTGTTAAAGGAAAACGGAGTCAGGAGTTTTTAAAGCCGTTTTTTTCCCCTTCAGTGTTCAGATAAATCCTGCCTGAGAACCCCGTCCATGAAGAGGAAACCGACCGACTGCAATGCAGAAGGGAAGAAAGACACTGGCATGCTCAAGTACATCCGCAACCAGGTCAGCTGCTTTGCTCAGTCCAAGAATTACTTTAGGACAATTTATTGCACAAAAGTTTTAATTTAATATTTCCAAATCCAGAGGTGGGCACTAATCCTAAAGCGCTAATCATAAACTAATGCTAACATCTCTAAATTCAACCATGTTAATACCCAATGAATGCCAGGGACACATCATCTATCGGCCTCTACAGGATCAAATTTCTCATTACACATCCTTTGTGCTCAGGAATTGATTCTTTGAAACAGACCTGAAAGTTTACAAAACAGTCAAGTAAATTAAACCTTCAGATATTAGCTGGAAAAAAAAGTTATCAATGGGAGGCTAAATTCGCAATTTTTTTTCAAAATTAGTAAAGTAGGCCAAAGTGCTAAGCTAAAAATGAGCTCAGCTAATTAGCGTAAGTGTGCCAGACAGTGTCCAAGTCTTTTGTTAAAGAAGGAAAACGACCATGAATCTGTGAATTTGGTTTGCTTCAGGTGATGAGTTTGTCCCCGGCTCCTCTGTCGCTGCTGATCAAGGCTGCCCCCATCCTCACCGATGACATGTACGGAGACATCCAGCCCGCCGCCTGGGAGCTGCTGCTCAGCGTGGACGAACACATGGCAGCCGCTGCTGGTAAGTTCCTACGCAACTGAGATTTAAGGGCTTATTCTTTTGTATTTCCATCATAATTGGATTCTCTTCACCTATTATCAACATTACCTAACTATTTCTACCTGTCCCTCACTTCCACCCCCTTGAAACACCTCCAGCCGCCATGTTTCTCCTATGTGCCGTCAAAGTTCCCGACGCCGTGACTGAGATGATGATGGCGGAGTTCCAGCACCAGGAGGCCTGTCAGCGCATCAACTCCATTTTGAAGTTCTACACTTTGTGGCGTTTCCGCTACCAGGTGTGGCCGCGCATGGAGGAGGGAGCCCAGCAGATCTTCAAAGTACGGAACAACATTGGGGCTGAACACACTGCGGAAAACTGAGTTCAACTCATGATTGAGCAGCTTGTACATATACTACTACAAATGCACAAAAATCTATGTAAAGTAGTGATTTTCAAAGTGATAGATAAGGAAACACTGCAAATGAATAAAAGTTTAATGGCCATGACATGGGGGCCTCTGTCATGGGTGCCAGCCACCCTTCGTCCTGTCATAAGTATTGCATTTTTATTCATTTGTTTGGTTTCTTTCACACATTTCTCTGTGTTTTGAAGTAAACATGAAAATAGGTTTGTGGTGAGAGATATTATGTGAAGTCAAATGTCAAGTCAATTGTAGAAGTGAAATAAAAAAATTGTATTGCCATCATCTTAGCAGTGGGGGACACTGCCAACTAAAAAGTTAGCAGTGCTAACGCACTAATCATAAACATTAGTAGTTTAGTGGGGTAGTTTCCCTACACTACTGAAATGTGACACCAGCATGGGATTTAGTATAAGCTAATGCTAAAATGCTATATCAACGTAATATTTAGAAGAAGCTAATGCTAACATGTTACATTCTACCATCTTGATACCAGGTCTTAATGACGTGTATTACATCTTATTGCTTACTGATTTAAAATTCCTCCAGACAAAATATTTTTGGGGAACATTTTCAAAGATAGCGGAAATGCTAAATGAAAATTTAGCTTCGCCATATGCAGATTAGCAGAAGTGTGTCAACCACTATTAATATTCTTTGTATGTTTTAGCATTAGTGTAGCAATAGATACAATATATTAAATGTTATGAATTAGTTACTTATTTAAAACTTTATAGTTTTTTTAGTTTATTTTTTTAGTGTTTTACATCTTTATTTGAATAAGAAATTCAGACAAAGTAATATTTTTTTCTCACTAAAACAAGAGATTCAAATAGATTTTTTTTTGCACCAAATAGGTGAAAAGTGTAAATCACTGATCTTTATTTTTTTCTTTTTAAGATAGAATCAGCAGGTTCTTCCATTTATAAATGACTGTTTTCAGTAGTTTCAGAACAATGCTTGACATGTATTTCTTGACAGCATTGGCTGTTGCGTAGCTTTAGGGAGTACTTAGTTACTGTAATCTGTTCTCCATCCACCAGATCCCTCCGCCCAGCATCAACTTCACCCTGCCGTCCCCCATCCTGGGCATGCCCTGCGTCCCCATCTTCGACCCGCCCTGGGTGCCGCAGACCACCGGCAGCGTCCAGGACCCCATAAACGAAGACCAGTCTGTACGCACACAGGGTTACTTCAATCCTTTAATTACACTATATTAACCAAACTCTCTTTGATGACGACCTGCCAGCACAAATCATATACTATAATTTTGATCTATGAACTGTCTTTGTTTTTAGTTCCCCACATTAATTCAGTCAGTCCATACCATAGTAAGTTGGTATCTCTGTCCGAGTGTTTGCGCTGATGCATCTTGTGAAGTCAGATCGAGGATAATCATGAGGGGAGGCGGTCCCGATCTCGTGCTGCATCTTTCATCATTTGGGGAAAAAGTCTTCCAGCACTTGCTTTGACTGCGAGAGGAGTGAAAAATGACAGCATGCGTCAGGCGTACCGACTGTTGACCGTTGTGCTGTTCGTGCATGCTCCATTGACTGAGAATGGCTGAATGTTTGACCGTACCATGTGTTGAGAGGACCGTACTTAGATACACATAAGCATTTTGAAGGATACAGTAACTTTCTCCCAGTTTCAGCCTCTGAACCTGATCCGAGATGCTCCCATGTTGATGGTGCAAACCTGCCAGAACAGTCCACAACTGGACCAACCAGTACTGTCAGCAGGGAGGAGTAGAGTAAGGCTGAGCATCACTTAAATGTATTTTTATTCAAGTAGAAGTATGAAATAGACAAAACTAAAGTGCTATGTGCAAATTATGGTATTTTAAAGACCGAAATGTTAAAAATCTGCAAATAGCTAACAAATCTTAAGCGGAAAAAAGACTTCTAAATCAGTTTATTTGAATTTATTACCAAAGCTCAAAATGCTAACATTCTAACAGGGTGTAGTATCCAGAAAACATAACAACAAAAGTTCTTAAGTAAAAGTAAAAAGTACAGTGAAGACCATCTAAAGTATTTTTTTCCACAAAAAATGTTACTCAAGTAAATGTAAGTACTAGTTACTATCTACCTCTGGCTTGTCTTCAGGAAGGTGGATGAAAAGGTGAATTGGTTTGGTTTATTAATGTGACAGACAGAGGAGAAAAGTTTTAAAAGTATAACATGATCTAATTAGTCTCCTTATTGATATTAAAGATGTTTCATATTCAGGCTTTTTATGCAGTAATAACTTCCACTTGCTGGTTCTACCTGGTAGCCGTTTAGCCGTTCAGTGACTGTGAAGATTTTAAACGTTTTTAAAGTGTCTCCATGGCAAAGTTTGAATAATTGGCTTGAACTCTTCACCCTGTGGGTGTTCAGAGGATCTCGCTGGAGGAAAGTTACTGTTCTGTCGTTGAAACCGAGAAGTTCTCCTGTAGACAATCGTGTTCACCGTCCTGGTGGGGTTTGAACGCTCTCCGGCCCCTCTCTCTCGTGTTTAGAAATCCTTCTCTGCTCGGGCCGTGTCGCGCTCCCACCAGCGGGCCGAGCACATCCTGAAGAACCTGCAGCAGGAGGAGGAGAAGCGGCGGCTGGGCCGCGAGGCCAGCATCATCACGGCCATCCCCGTGGCCCAGGAGGCCTGCTACGAGCCCACCTGCAGCCCCCCGCCGGAGCAGGAGGAGGAAGGTGGGGCCGCCGCCCGGCGCACCGCCAGGCCGCGTCCCGCTCTCTGACGGCCTGTTGTTTCTCTCTTTGGTCCTGCCAGCAGAAGAAGTGGTGAACCTGGCGTCCCGCCGCCTCTCCGTCAGCCCGTCCTGCGCCTCCAGCAACTCCCACAGGAACTACTCATTCCGCCGAGGCTCCGTCTGGTCCGTCCGCTCCATGGCCAGCGCTGAAGGTAGAGAAATACTAGACAACAGGGTTACGAAGTCATGATGAGCTTTATTATGTTAAAATGTAACATGAGCATAACGGAATAAGTCTAGAAAATGTGGCAAAACCATGTTCTAACTTTCTCTGGTTTGTTGTTTTAAAGATGAAGAAAACACAACAGATCACACTCCCACGCACCACATGCTTCAGCCTCCTCAAGCTGTCTTCCCAGCATGCATCTGTGCTGCAGTCTTACCAATAGTCCACCTCATGGAAGATGGAGAAGTCAGAGAGGACGGTGTGGCTGGTAGGTTAAAAAAAAGACAGTTTTACTATTATTAGTCTTATTTAATATTGTATTCACAGATCCCTGGAGACAGGCACCAGAGACCCAGACAAGAAGCCTCTGTAGGCCCAAGTCCATTAGCTCCCATCATGCCTGGGCGAAATGTGGCCCAAATCCACAGGTAGTCTGGATTTGGGCCACCTGAGACAGTGGAGGCACTTCTACTTTTACACAGCTTTCTCAGTCCAGAGAGTTCATAAAGTTTATTATTTTTGTTAGCTACTGGTCGGTGCTAGCAACAATAGCACCAGACAGAGTTACCTAATAACAGAGTTAGCTCTGAAATTAGCTAGTTTGCTAAAATCAGAGCTAACTTTTTCTTTAGCGCTTTAGAGTTATAGCTAGCTTTGAAAGTATTTAGCACACATAGCTTCCTAACTTTTCAGATAAATTCCCAAGTGCTAATTTACTTAACAACTATAAAACTAAATGAGTGAAATGTCTGATTCAAATAATGACTTCCTGAAGTTCAACCGATTGGCTTGGTGTCCAATAATAAATTTGACCTGTGGAGGGCGATATAACAAATGTTGTGCCACTGACACGTAGTGGGTGTCAACATGGTTGACATTAGCGCTATAGCATTAGCTAAATATTCTGTTTGTGTAGCGCTTTAGGACTAACAGAACTAATGTTAACACTGCTGTGCTAACCCTGTGGCCAACACTGCTGCTAGCTAACCCTCAAAATGGCTGACAAAGCCATGATGGAACAGAAGCCTAAATTCAATAAACCTTTTGAACAACACCTACTTTTGATGGTTTAGTCATCTTGAAAGGGCCACAACTCAAATTATGATTGGCTCACCAACACATTACTAGAATCCCTGCTATTTAATGCTGCGGTATTCAGACCACATTTTACTGAAACTCTGCCTAGTGATGGCAGACCCGAATTTCTGATTGGTTTATTATTTTCCAAACACACAATGATTGTATTATACGTTTATATTCTAGAGAAGCATCCTTCTGCTTAAAAAGGTATTTATTTCTAGCCATCCAAAGGTTCTAATTTGAATAATTGACCATTGACTCGCCTCTTTCGGTTGGTTTCAGTGAGTGCTGTTGCACAGCAGATCCTCTGGAACTGCCTTATTGAAGATCCTGCTCTGGTTCTCCGCCACTTCCTGGAAAAACTCACCGTGAGCAACAGGCAGGTGGGAGAGCTGTTTGAAGACACATTCTTATGATTTCTAAGCAAAAGTAAAAGGTTCTCATGACATAAAAGCAGCAACAACAAAAAAAATCTTCACTACACATCAGCAGAGAATGTCTCTTCCGTGTGAGTTTTCCAAGCTGCTGCTGTCTCCAGGATGAGCTGATCTACATGCTGAGGAAGCTGCTGCTGAACATCGGCGATCTGCCCGCCCAGACCTCCCACATCCTGTTTAACTACCTGGTGAGATAACGCCCATCCTCCTGAGTGTGTTTGCTGCTCAGGTACTGGTTCCTGACCTGGACTCTGCCTCCAGGTGGGGCTGATCATGTACTTTGTGCGGACGCCATGCGAGTGGGGCATGGACGCCATCTCAGCCACGCTGACCTTCCTATGGGAGGTGGTGGGCTACGTGGAGGGCCTCTTCTTCAAAGACCTGAAGCAGACCATGAAGAAGGAGCAATGTGAGGTCAAACTGCTGGTCACCGCCTCCATGCCAGGTCAGCAGCTTGACCTTTCACCCTCACTACAGAATGCAGAACCAGCAGCATCTGCTGTAAGCTCGGGTCTTTTGGTTTTCAGGAACCAAAACGTTGGTGGTGCACGGCCAGAACGAGTGCGACATCCCCACCCAGCTGCCGGTCCATGAAGACACCCAGTTTGACGCTCTGCTGAAGGTAAACACCCAGCGCTGTCCCCTGTGGTCCACACACTGATATAACTGTAACTTTGCTGAACGAACAGCTGGGATCATGTGGAGTTGAACGTTAGCTTTGTCCATCTTCTTCCCACCAGGAGTGTCTTGAGTTCTTCAACATTCCTGAGGCCAGATCGGCTCACTACTTCCTCATGGATAAGAGATGGAACCTCATTCACTACAACAAGGTGGAGCTTGAACCAGACTAAATGAATTTTGTTTTTTTACCTCTTTGTTTTAGTTTCTCAACATGAATCTGTTGCTGATTAAAACCATTTTCTGGATCACATTATTAACAGATGTTAACATTGAATGAAGCCAGCAGTCCTCCTCCCACACACTCTCACCACTTTAACACAATATCATCTGCAAACATCATAATCTTTGTTAGCTTCAGTTAGAGGAACCATTAGCTGATTATGCATTTAGATCTGCATTCAGTTAACTAATTAATGTGATGACATAATTCCTGCAAGTTAAACTGATACACAGATAATTTGTTTTGTGAAATAATGGTAGTAGTACTAATAATAATAATAATAATAATATGTGTCAGAGCTGAAATGATTAATTGTGATTATTGAAATACTTGTCGACATATTTAATAATCAGTTAATCATTAACTAGAGTATATAGACTATACAAAATGTAATTTGCTAAAAGAACAACACACGTATAGCAGTAAATAGGTCAAAACTGTGCAAAAATACAAATCTTTTGCATTTAAGATGAAAAAAAAACTTTCTGTAAATCTGTTCTACCAGACCTCCACAGGCAGCTTTAGCTTCACATTCTGTAGAAAACAAAACCTCTGATTAAGCACGTTTTGCTATCCAACTATTAATCAGTAATGCAAAAAATAATCAATGAATCTATAAATCACCAAGCGTTGATGACAGGACTGATATGTTATTGTATTTTAGGCAAGAAAATGTTAACTTATGTTAATCCAACCCTTTGCATAAAGTGAAAAGTGAGCCAATTTAGTTATTTTCTTATTGACTTGTAATTAGCTGAAAATCTAATTTTTTCTAATGTTTTTGTGGAAAAATCTAATGTTTTTGTGGAGAGATTAATGTAAAGAACTGATAATCAGACAGAAACCACTACTAGGAGTTGCAGTTTATTTTCTTTGATACTGAAGACTGTAAAGATTAGCTTCTGTGCTAGTGCTAAGACTGCTTCCACTGTGAATGTCAATGCATATTCAGATATATATATATATATATATATATACAGTGTATATATATATATATACACAGTCCAGTCACATTGGACTGGACTGTGACTGGACTGTGTATGTACTGTATATACACAGTCCAGTATATATATATATATATACACTGGACTGTGTATATATATATATATATATATACGTATAGTTATTATAATATATATATAATATATATATATATATATATATATATATAATATATATACATATATGTATATATATATATATATATATTTCAGGTATATATAATGCTTTTTAGAGGAGGTCTCAAGTATTTGTGGATTTTAGCTGTTAGTGTTTTTTTTTACATTCCTGATCTACTTCCTGTTGTCCGTTTTGCTCCGTCAGACCTATGTCAGGGACATCTACCCGTTCCGGCGCTCCGTCTCCCCTCAGCTCAACCTGGTCCACATGCTGCCTGAGAAAGGACAGGAGCTGATCCAGAAACAGGTAGCGGCTCCAGACCCGAATTCCTCCTGTGACCCCCAGTAGATCCTGAACCACCGTGTGCCGCCCGCTCAGGTGTTCACCCGGAAGCTGGAGGAGGTCGGCCGGGTGATGTTCCTGATCTCGCTGACTCAGCGCATGCCGGCGGTGCACAAGCAGTCCCACGTGTCGCTGCTGCAGGAGGACCTGCTGCGCCTGCCCTCCTTCCCCCGCACCGCCATTGACGCAGAGTTCTCCCTCTTCAACGAGCCTCAGGGTGAGTCGGGCGTCTGTTAGTGTGGCAGGTGTCGCTACGGCGACGTCAACACTGTGGTCCGTCCAGGTAAGGAGCTGTTCGGCCTGGACACCCTCCACAAGGTGCTGTGGATCAAGCTGCTGGAGGAGATGTTCCTGGGCATGCCCAGTGAGTATCCCTGGGGGGACGAGATGATGCTGTTCCTCAACGTGTTCAACGGGGCGCTGCTGCTGCACCCGAGGACAGCTCGCTGCTGCGCCAGTACACCGCCACCGCCATCAACACGGCCGTTCACTTCAACCACCTGTTCTCTCTGAGCGGCTACCAGTGGATCCTGCCCACCATGCTGCAGGTACGCCAGCGATGGCCCCCAAACAGCCTCTGTGTGGGCAAACCCACAGATGGTACTACAAAATATAAGAAACACCAACGTTTAGAGTGGTTTCAGCTAATCAAAATGACGGTGTCTATCAGGCAGCTAACAGACGCCGTCCTATCCAGCAATATCTACGGGTGTTGCTCACCATTCCAGCATGACTCGTTGCTGGTGTAGCTAGCTAACATTAGCAGCAGAGATCTGGCGCCTATGGAGAGTGACGGTTCTGCTCTGGTTCTGTTCCAGGTCTATGCAGACTATGAGAGCAACCCGTTACTGCGGCAGGGCATTGAGTTCTGCTGCAGGCAGTTCTACATCCTCCACAGAAAGCCCTTCATCCTCCAGCTGTTTGCCAGCGTCGCCCCCCTGCTGGAGTTCACCGTAAGATGATAAAGTCCCTGAAACTCCCTCAGTCTGTGATGTGTGTTCGCCCTAACGCTCTGACCCGATCCCCCTTGGACCCTCCCAGACCAGCACCAGCACCGGCCTGTCTAAAGGCGTGTCGGCCCAGTGTCTGTTCGACCTGCTGGTGTCTCTGGAGGGCGAGACGCAGGACGCTCTGGACGCTCTGGAGCTGGTCCAGGCAGAGAAACCGCTGCGCTCTCTAGGTAAAACCTCACCACCACACACCCAGCAGATCTCCAGCTGCAGCCAGGGTTCAACGTAAACCAGTCAGGATTCTTCCACAGCCTGGAAACATCCTTCTTTCATTGCATCCTTCATTTTTTTCTTTCCTTTCCTTTATTGTATCCTTCTTCCTTGACTTTCTGCATTCGGCCTTTTCTTCCTTGAAGTGAAACCTTGTAGATGGTAAAGTTTAGATGACTCTTGAGTGTTTCCATGGAGACCATAGTTGCCCTGTCCAGGCCTCACCAACAGACTGTTGCCTGTCATTGATTATCCAACCTGTTTCTCTCTGTCCCTGCAGATTTCTGCTACGGTAATGAAGATCTGGCCTTCTCCATCAGTGAGGCCATCAAGCTGTGTGTGACGGTGGTCGCCTACGCGCCTGAGTCCTTCAGGAGGTAGACTGCAGCCACATCTCCTTCTTTTTTGGTTCCCTACAGCAGACAGGCCCTGACGCAGGTTCTCTGGTTAGCCTTCAGATGCTGATGGTGCTGGAAGCGCTGGTTCCCTGCTTCCTTCAGAAGCTCAAGAGCAACACGGCGACAATGGAGTCTGCATCCGCGGCCAGGGACGAAATTGCAGCCATCGCCGCCATGGCAACGTCCCTGCAGGCCCTGCTGTACAGCTCAGAGGCCCTCACCAGGTTTGGCCTCCAGCAGTAGCAGCTCTGATGGTTTTAGTCTTTGCATTCAGTGCCTGGAAATGTTTCCGCCTGCAGACCAATGACCGCCCCGCAGATGTCCCGCTGTGACCAGGGACACAAGGGGGGCACCGCCGCCAACCACGCCATGTCTGGAGGCGTCAACACCAGGTGACAGTTGATATGGTAGTCCTAAATCAATTCCCAAGAGGAAGAGGATTGAATGAAGGTGTGCGTGTGTGTGCGTGTGTGTGTTCCCAGGGACAACCTGCACCTGCTGGAGGAGGGCCAAGGCATGCCGAGGGAGGAGCTGGACGAGCGGCTTGCTAGGGAGGAGTTTCGCCGCCCGCGAGAATCCCTCCTAAACATTTGTACCGAGTTTTACAAACACTGCGGACCCCGCCTCAAGATCCTGCAGAACATCGCTGGAGAGCCGCGCGTCACTGCGCTGGAGCTGCTGGACATCAAGTCCCACATGAGGTAGAGCGCCTCCCAGTGGCTGGTCAAAGAACTCTACAGGTAATGGATGTTTTTCAGGTGTTTGGACGCGTTTTCCTCTTTCTCTCATCAGGTTAGCAGAGATTGCCCACGCCCTGCTCAAGCTGGCGCCCTACGACACCCTGACCATGGAGAGCCGAGGCCTGCGGCGATACATCATGGAGATGCTGCCCATCACCGACTGGTCGTCCGAAGCTGTGCGCCCCGCCCTCATCCTCATCCTCAAGAGGCTGGACCGCATGTTCAACAAGATCCACAAGATGCCCACGCTCAGGTGCGCTCGCCCACAGGCACTGTGCACCAGGTCTGTTGAACCCCGGACTCCCTTCTCTGTGGTGGCTGTGTCGTGCTGTGACGTGGTGTGTGCAGTAGCTAGGCGGCTTCTCGGCGCTGTCGTCCATCCAGCTGTCTTTGTGGCTTCTGGTGTGTTTCTGTGCCGGCTGAGTGTGAGGCGTTCAGGTGTGAGGACTTGTGGACTAACAGTGGACCAGTGGCAGTGTTCCCTCTCTGCAGAAGGGTGTGTCCACTCTGAAGATAAGACATTACACTACATATCATGCCGGTTTAGCGCTTTAGCATTAGCTTCTACTAAGCATCATGTTGGTGTAGCACTTTAGCATTAGCAAAACACATATTTATGATTAGTGCTTTTGGTGTTATCTCCACTAACTTTTTGGCTAATGGTTCCCACCACTGTAGTTTAGCCTAGAGACATACATTCAATAGAGACTGTCTCCATAGCAAGTCTGAGTTCAGCTGGCAGTGCTAGCGGGGTGATGGCTAACATTTTGCTAAAACCATCAGCAGTGAACCCAGTATCTGAGCTACAACCCATCGCACCAATGAAAGCAGAGACGGCAACCATTTATTGGCCAGTGAAGCAGTTGGTTACCATGGTCACAGATTCCCGTTAGATTTATTAATAAATAAAAGATGTCCTTTTTAAAGAAGGAAAGACAGTAAAATAAAAAACATGAGCAAGCAGGTGGAAAAGAAAGAAAATAAAATCCACAGTTTTATTTTTAGATTCCACTGAATGTTTTTTTTGTTGTTGTGGTGTTGATGACTGAAGTCACCTTGAGGATGAATTATAAGACAGAAGCAGGTTAGATGAGGAGCTCAGAGGGAACACTGATCTGAGATGTCAGTTTACTGCTGGAGCTGCTGCTGTTTTTAAGCTTTGCTACATTTGATGTCTACAAGTTGTTTTATTTAACTAAAAAAACGGGAAAAAAACATTGTTTAATGGTATGGTAAGTGAACTTATGCTTTGTTTTATGACTGGATATGAATCCTTTTAGTTAGTTACATTGGAGATTTAGAAATAAGACACTTTAGAGGAGTTTCCTGTGGGGCTTTCATGCGCTCTTCTTTTGTCATTGGGTGGAACTACGTGGTTTTCCAGGAGACAAGTGGAATGGGAGGCGGCCAGTAATCTGATTGAGGGGATCTGTCTGACCCTCCAGCGCCAGCCAATCATCTCCTTCCTCCCACACCTTCGCTCGCTGATTAACGTCTGCGTCAACCTGGTATGAAAGCACAACCAGCCACAAACCCAATTATACAGGACTTTTTCAACCAGTTATTACTTTTTTGTTAAGTGACATTGCAGAAAATATCAAAAGTACTCCACACCAAGCTAATGCCGGAATGCCTGGTAAGCAGGATAAAGACCCTGCTGGTTGTGAATTGGTTACTTTCAGAATTGGGTTTCCAGTGACTGTACTTAAAGCCTTTACAACACAAAACCTAACCCTAACCCTAAAAAGTGGAAGCTGAACATTATTTTGTAACCAGATTCACCTGTTTGAAAGAAAAGTAGACGTCCAGTGCTGACCTTTGTCACCAGGTGATGGGTGTGGTCGGCCCCTCCAGCGTGGCGGACGGCCTGCCGCTCCTCCACCTCAGCCCGTACCTCTCTCCTCCGCTTCCCTTCAGCACGGCCGTCGTCCGCCTGGTGGCTCTGCAGATTCAGGTGCTGCTCATTACAAATTCAGCTGACTCATCAAAAAAAGAAAATCGTCTTTAAGCACATTTTTGCTCCCCGTCAGGCCTTGAAGGAAGACTTTCCTCTCAGTCATGTGATCTCACCGTTCACCAATCAGGAGAGGCGAGAGGGGATGCTGCTCAACCTGCTCATTCCTTTCGTTCTGACGGTGGGCTCTGGAAGCAAAGGTAGCAACACTAAATCACTGAACTCACTCTTTATTTTCCAGCTTATTAACGTTCTGTTGTGCTGTTGTGTCGCAGACAGCCCCCACCTTGAGCAGCCGGAGATCTTCCTGCTCCTCCAGACGGTCATCAACATCCTGCTGCCCCCTCGGATCATCTCCACCTCTCGCACCAAGAACTTCATGCTGGACGCATCTCCGGCTCACTGCTCCACACCCGGAGACACGGGGAAGGACCTGCGCAGGGAGGGCCTGGCAGAGTCCACCAGCCAGGCTGCATACCTCGGTACGACTGGGAGCTGGAAACACTTCACCTTCAGTTTACTTCTGTCAATCAAAGCCTTTAACTGGAGTAATCACACTCTGACTCTGTTAACGCTGACGGCTCTAGTTTTATGCGATAACCTGGCTCCACCCTCCACAGCTCTGAAGGTGGTGTTGGTTTGCTTTGAGCGCTCGCTGGGGAACCAATGGTACCGCCTGAGTCTGCAGGTTAAGGAGATGGCTCTGAGGAAGGTGGGAGGCCTGGCTTTCTGGGACTTCATCGACTTCATTGTGCGAACCCGCATCCCTATTTTTGTCCTCCTGAGACCCTTCATACAATGCAAGGTAACGTAGCTTCGTCCATCAGTGGTGTTTGGTTCACCTACTAGTGGGCCTGTTGCTGATTCTCGACGTGTCGTGCAGTTGCTGACCCAGCCGGCCGACTCCCAGGAGGAGATCACGGCGCGGCACCACATCGCCGACCAGCTGGAGCGCCGATTCATCCCCAGGCCTCTCTGCAAGAGCTCACTGTTTGCAGAGTTCAACAACGAACTCAAGATCCTCAAAGAGGCAGTCCACAGCGGCTCTGGTCAGATAACCGAACCGTTACGCGTTTCTCTACTGATGGTCTGACCTCTTAACTCTGAGCTTGGTCTCCGTTCCAACAGCATACCAAGGGAAGACGTCAATCAGCACAGTTGGCACCTCCACGTCGGCCTACCGGCTCAGTCTGGCCACAATGTCGCGCTCCAACACGGGAACCGGCACCGTGTGGGAGCAGGACAGCCAGCCGTCACGGCAACCGTCACAGGACACGCTGAGCCGCACCGATGAGGACGACGAAGAGAGTCAGAAATCATACTTTCAACTGGGATGGGGATTTATCGTTAGAGTGAAAAGTTTATCCATACTGTTCCCCGAAAAAGAAAAACACTTATTACAATATGATAAAACTCAAAGTCAATGTCGTCCACCGTTTCTTTCAAAACTTGTTTTTCGTTTGATGTCATCTTACCATCCTGCGCTCCCTTTGCTGTAGATGACTCCATGAGTATTCCCAGCGTTGTGAGTGAACACGAGGCCTTCCTCCCCAGAGTGATGTCACAGCGGCGTTTCTCCAGCCACGCCACCGGCTCAGCAGCCGCGCAGCCTGAGAATCCTCGCACCACCATGCTGCCCAGCCAAAGGTAGCATCCCAGACACACGCAACAAAAAACACACCGTACACGGAAGAGGTAGCTTTGAAACTTAGACACATTTTCTTACATCCTGGCTAGATTAGTGCTTAAATTCATATAAGATATTCTTTCCTTAAATGAAGCCTGAATTAAGCTAAAAATTAAAATTAAGCTTTTCATTATGTGTTTCAACTTAGAAATACATAATGAAAATAATAGCAGGAAAGTTAAATTTGGGTCATCAAAGTTTGTCAAAAGTTTTTTAAACCTTATGTCAACAGGAGTCCCAAACAACATCCTTGTGGAGTGCCACAATGTTAGCGTTAGCACGGTAGCTTCTAACATTAGCATCGTCTTGTTAGAAGCTTTAATCCCTCTGTTCACTCCAGCCATGCGTTAATATGATGCTTTACTTCTAATTTTTACACTTTTAGGCAATATAAATAAAGTCTTAGTGGCATTATTTCTATACTTGGAAGCAATATACTTAATTTAACATTGGCAAGTCTATAAAATACTTTATTTATTTTAAGACTTACTTGTCTCCAATGTAATCAACTGTTAGTTTAGTAGAATTATGGTAAAATGGTTTAAATTTAATATCCTAGTGATGTATTTAAGAATGGGCATGTTGTTGGTCTAGCAACGCAGAGGCAAGAGTACAAAATTTCTATGAATTGATTTATGATCCATTTCAATATCTAGTGGAGTTACACTTAAAGATTTCTGTAACCACACTTAAAGTTTTAATAAATTCTGACATCAACACGGCAGTAGGAGCTGTGACAGCTGTTAGTTTAGCACCTTTCCAGATTACAGGCAGAAAAGTGTCAAAATGATGTTCTAGGTCAGTTAGTTTATTTCTGTGTTAGTGCAGATTCAAGTCTTCTTTATGTAGCATGCAGGACTTTAACCCAATCATACCCCACACCCACAGTCATATTTTTCTGTGTATATATCTGTGGATTTCTAATATTGCTTTAACTCGGCTGATTTTAAAAGTCTGCTCCAGCTTTGGTTGTTTTCAGAGCAAACGCCCCGGCTTTCCGTCCTAGACATAAACGGTCTCAGGGGGGAGGGGTGATGGATCTCAACTACACTCCCTAAACTCCCACTCTCCCCCCTCCCTCCGCCCCCTTTTTACAGTGAACCCAATGTGCTAGATGAGTGCCAGGGCCTTCTGCAGGAGGGTAACCTCTCTAGGTACAGTGGCCCAGTCGTTGTGTGTGTCCCATCGGTGCATTCTTTGCATCTGTCCGCCACTGGAAGGGGGCGTGGCCTCGGGACGGCCTCCTCTGCCGGCCGTCGATCACTCATCCACATCCAATCAAATCGCCCCTCTCCACTCTCCTGTCTCCTACTCTTTCTGTGTGGGTCCAGCCTTGTTTCCCCTTCACCTCCCCTTTGAGCTCCACACTGACCCTCATCTTCTCAGCTCATCTTGCTGCTATCCTAACCAGGCCCTCTGCCCCCCCACACTTCCTGAACTACAGCGCCCCCCCACCCCCCACTGGAGCCTGCTCCTCCTGTTAGCTGTGGGTCTCTCCAGTCGATGTGCCATCTCAACAAGTCAGCCTTCCTCCATCGGTGCCATGGTGTCTCATATTGTTTCCGTGTCTAACCGGCTTCTTGCTGATCAAATTGGGCGTCCTGTCGTGGATACCAATCTGTAGGGGCAACGGGGGAACTGGAGCGGCAACAACTCGCCAACACTTTGCTCTTGCTCCACCTTTCTGCTACTTTTATTTAAAACCCAACCAAAAAAAAACCCCTCACCTGTTGGTAAATTGGTGTAAGAAGTGTTGCTGCTCCAGCCCCCACTACCCCCTGTTGTGTTTTGGTGTCTGAAGCGTTAGCAGCACTTGTTTCTTTTCCTGCTCTGTGGTTTGGTGTTCTGTAGCATACTGTGTGTGTTGTGCTGAGTAGTTTAGCATCTTGTGTCAATCAGAGGTCTGTTTCGGTGAGCGAACACTCTTTTTTTTTTTTTGGGCCCCGTCACACTTATATGTTTGTGTGTGTTTCCTGCATTTGTGCGTGTGTGTCTGGTCCGGTTGACTGAACCAGGGTTGCCAGCGTGCAAAGTGAGCCTGGCCAGCAGAACCTCCTTATCCAGCCACCATTGGGGAGAAAGCGCGGACTCAGACAGGTACGGACATCCCTTCTGTTTGGTCCGGGGTAAGCTAACCTAACGCACTAGTTACTGGGGGATGATTTACCAATGGGAAACATGGCCAAATGTCACTTTGGAGGTTTTACGTTTAAGCGTTTTTCAAAATGAAGACGTCAGTGTGATGTAATGTGAAGTGTTAGCATGCTCTCTTAGGTCAGGCCATATTTTACTGAGGTGTTGCTTTCCTTTCAGTGTTCAGATGTAATTACCTGAGTCATTGTGTTAAACAATGTTTTTTCCAGTACAAGATGTTATTTCACAGCTAATGCTAACGGTTAGCATCTACACACTTTGTTTTCTTTGGCAGCTCCTCATAACTGGCTTTTTTCTTTTGCCACTTTTGTTTATTTTGAGTCATTACAAACGGTTTTTTTTATTTGACTGAGTATGCAGAAAATATTAGCATCAGCATTAGCCTGCTCTGATAGCTGACATTGCATTTCATTATGGCCGGTTTTCACTGATCTGTCACACTACATTTGATATAATGTATTACAGGTTGCTAATAAGTGACAGCTGCGTGTTCACAGCAGCACAGACGACAGATCCATCCTGGTCTGTGTTGAAAGGTTTGACCAGTGGATGGAGAGGAGCTCTACCTGATTGGAAATGATTTCTGTTTTCCTGCAGCTGCGACGCCCCCTGCTGTCCATTCCAAAGACTGAACCGCGAGGCCGTTCTGGAGCCAGACTCTCCACCACTCGAAGGAGCATCCAGCCCAAGAACAAACCTCTGGGTAACGGGAGGTTTTCTGTTTCCTGTTTCTAGATAAAGTCAGACCAGATGATTCTGATAGTCCTGTTGCTGTGCTGAGTCAGCGGCCCAAACCCAAAGCAGCGTGTGTGTAGCAGAGCCGTCCTTCCGTCCAGACCTCTGTCTTTGTTCCACAGCTGTGTGTTGTACCGCCTGCCACCACACTGACTCTGTCACTTTGTTCTGTCTCATGCCTTATGTTTCGAAATAAAGAAACTTTATTGGACTGTGAAGGTGAGACACAGCCGTTAACCCCTTCCTCTCCACCCTGCAACGGCCCGCCCCCTTTATATCTGCAACCTTATCCAGTAGGGCGCTCTGCATGTCTGTCTTGCTCCCCACCCAGTACCCCCCCCCCCCCCCCCCCCCCCCCCCCGCCCCCCAAACCCCCACCCCGAGCCTCCACTACAGTGTTAGCCAGGTGCTAGCTGCTGAGTTGTAGGCTTCTAACCACCAGTGTGTGTTCCCTCAGTGCACGGAGACCAGAAGAGGTCTGTGACCTTCACTGAGACTCAAGGTCAGCAGGGGGCTCAACAGCGGGTTGCGGGCGCCACAGAGCCCTCAGGTGAGGGCAGGAAGGCCAGCCCGGCTCCGTCCAAGTCCCCCACCCTGGAGGTGCCGTCAGCCACCGTCACAGCCGACCTGCACGGGCCGACCAGCATCCAGGTAGAAACGAGCACTGGGTAGATTCACAGCTTCCTGTTTACATTGGATCAGTGAAAACAGTCTGATAGTAACCAGGAAATCCTTTACAGAAATCTCATTTTGTTCACTACAGTAGAGTCAACAAGTTTCCTGTTAAACCAATGGGTCAAGGTCGCTCTGAGTGACCTGTAGTTAGCAACAATTCAATACACTCGAGATTTAATAATATATTATTGTTCTTATTCTAAAGGTACCATAAAATAAATATTAAATTAGTACATTTTCCTACTTAATAATCTGGACACTTCATGTTAAAAAATCTGTTCTGTTCTACTGTAGTTTAATGCTTAGTCTGTTATATTTGTATCACCTGTTTTAATTTTTATGATATCTATTTAATTTGTTATTTGCGATTTTTATTGTATTAGAATTTTCTAATCTCAAAACTTTTATTTTACCTTTAAGTTTCTTAATAAAATTAAAACCACATTACTGAATATTTAATTTTTTCTAATATATTTTCACTGCAAGGTGTTTTTTTTAGTTTTAATATTATTTCAGATGAAATTGATTTGAACTCATCAAGTCATGAAATCATCTGACCAATCAGATGCAGTGGTGCAGCTCCTCTTTCTGATCAGTTTTCTGTGATGAATAATAAACGGTGAAGACGTTCTTCTTCTGTGGTAGTAAAGTGGCAGAAGGGCTGACAGCAGGAGGTGGTGTTGAGGTGGTTTGTGTGACCCGGCCGTTTGCCTCCCCCAGGTTCCTGTGGCCCTGAGCAGCAAGGAGAGGAGGGAGCAGTGGGGGCTCCGCAGCAGCCTGTCCCCCCCACCCTCAGTCTCCCGCCCGTCCACCCCCACTCCCCCATCCAGGACCTGCTCACCCCTCCCTCTGTCCCGCACCTCCTCTCCTCTCCCTCCTCCTTTGCCGGTGCTGAGCGCAGCCCCCGCCCCGGGCCCCCCTCCGCCGCCGCCACTGCCCCCAGCGTCCAGCATCAGGGACAGCCCCGGGGACGAGGACACAGCGGCGCTGCTGCCCCGTGGCGGCGACACCCTGCTGCGTCTGAGCGAGGACGACGGCACAGAGAACCCACTGCTGGCCCCTCTGCTGGCCCCGCTGCTAGGCTCCGCCTCCCCCCGCCGCTCGCCCCGCCGCTCGCCACTCCCTCTCTCTCCTGTCGACCTGGACCTGGATGAGTCACACGTCTGACAGCAGAAGAAGAGTTTCATCCTAGTTCAGCTTCCTCCATCATCAGCTCCACCAGAGTTTTATTATCATCATGACTATTTCCTTCATAAATTCAGAGATTTATTTTTAAACTGTATTTTCATTCACATATTTATCACTCTTAAATAGTAAAGCTTCTAACAGATATTTATAGTTAAAGAAGGAAACCTATCATATTCACATTTACTGCGCTCTCTACACTTACTGGCATCATGGTCTGAAAGCGTCCGTCTAACGCTGGTTGTCGCATATTTTACACATACCAGAGGGTGAATAGTTAAGCTCTGCTGCCACATAGAGGTCGAAGTTATATCAGCTAAATCTGATTTGATAGATGTTCATAATGAAATCTTAATTATTCACTATCTGTATCAGTCAGTTTAGTAGCATAAACAACAATAGAGGCCCCCAGCAACACAGCTCCTCTACCATATTATCCCAGTTAGTAAACGCAACATGATTTATGTTTGTGATGGTAGGACAGAAAGGGCTTTTTGTCCTCTGGCACCACAGGTCATCAATATGGAGACAGTAGCTAATTGTTGTCATGGAAACAGGGTTTGTCTAGTCTTACCACAACTTGTTAAAGTTTTAATAATTGGATATTTGGAGAAAAGACCGTTATTATTCCTTATGCGTTCCACTTTGAAGAGAAACTGTTCTTAGTGTCTCATCATATTTATTCCCCAGGGAAACAGGAAGTCACAGTAATGTCGTAATGTAATTAAACTATTACATTACTATTACTACATATTTGTTTCATTGGGAATGTAAAGGTGGAGCGCAGGAAAGATCCTTTCACAATGAAAACATGTGGAGCTAGCTGAGTTGTACTTTAACTAGGACTATCTGCACACAACTTTGCTCATACTGACTAAGACAAAGCTTTGCCAAGACAAAAAGCCCCCCCAAAAAATACATATGCAGAAAATCAACCCACTGTTGGGTACAGTGTCTTTGTACCAATCTTCACCGGATCGACCTGTAACTGAAAGGGCGCTGTCTCTAAAAGCCATTTTAAAGCTTATTATGTGGCATAAGAATATATATTCAGTATTTATTTAATAGAGAGTGAAAATATATTCAGATTTATTTGTTTGTCAGTGATTTTAGTCATAAAAATGTCTATTTTAAGCCATCAAGAGCCAACAGATGATGGGAAACAAAAAGCAGAAAAGCCCATTGTTCAGTTGGCCCATTGTTCCAAGAAAAGCAATATTTAATCAGCTCAGTGCCCCTTTAAATTAGATTTACTATGTATTGATTGTGTTCTAATAGTAAAAAAATAGAAATGACAGAAACACGCCTGTAGATTATCTGTAGTTAGCTTGTTTGTTGCGCTGCTACGTGTCGAGTGTCTCATTGTCCTGATGTTTGCGTCGTCGGCGTTCAGCAGAAAACCTCCAGCTGTGATGACCCTCGTTGCTCATGTCATGCCTTAAGGGAATCATTTCATCCGTTCAGTTCCAGTTGTGTTTACCTGACATGGTTAGAGGTGTTTTGTGCCATAATTCACACCAACGCACTGTGACTGTAGCTAAATAGCTTCCTGTTTTCTGCTAATGTAACCTGTAACAATGGCTGCATGAGACACAATGCAGTTTCTTTTACCTGCTAAATAAACAAGATTAACATTATGACCTACTTGGTTCATTTATATTGTCACATTTTGCTGTTATGACTGTTTGATGCCAGCAGTGTATTTAAGAATACCAGAGAAGGTGGTGTTTCCCTTTAAATGTATGATATTGTCTCGTTTGAATATTTCTCAGCTATCTAAATAAACAGATGTTGTTTACAGCCTGCTTGAGGATTCTTTTGTTTGACAAAGTAGATCTGAGAAAAAACCAGAGCTGAAAATACACTTTTTCGTTTTTCATCCCTTGAAGTTTCTGATTTTTCCCAGAAGTCCAACTATGAAGAACAGAGCAGTGACAAACGCTTCAGAACCTCCGCCATGTTCATACTGACCTGCTGCCGAGGCTAAAGTAGGTCATTAGAAGCAGTTCATTCCTGTGGCGTTTGTTTGAATCATTTCCAGGATCAGAGCATCCGGCAAGAGACAAACGCAAATTAGCTGAAGAACTGCACAACTTTTTCTCATTAAAACGTGTTGAAGAAATGTACGTTACTTCTACTGTGGTTCATTTCTGTTTCAAAGTCAGATTTTCAGGGTTTCCAATAACATCTGGAAAAGCTGAAATTCATCAAGCAGCCCTAATAAAGTAATGTAGTGAAGGGGTTGAGGGCCAGAACAGACTGAGGGCCCTCAAATGAAGCAAATCTAAATGAGCCCTTTGGGTTCCTACCAGGCCAGTTCTGAAAGCAAAAGGAGACAAGTGACTATCTAATCAGTCAACTTTGATATTAAATTTTAAGTATTGCTCATCTGAAAGGTTTCTTGCTTTAGCAGAAGACAAACATTTTAAAGAGGATAAAAAATATCATCCAATTAAAGTGTTAGCTGGGAGAGGAGCTAAAGAAGAACAGTCGTGGTGAAATCCCCCACGGTCACAATGACCCTGCGGTTGGCCAGATTTATCTCCGGACTTTGACTAGGACACTAAAAAAGGCCTTGCTTCCATATCATCACCCTACCACCATGTTTGATTAAAAGATCTTTTTCTAGTCTTTTCTGTAACAGGATGCACAACAAGCGAGTTTTCTTTCTGGCTTGGTGGGACGTTTAGGTCCAGTCTCTAATTGACTCATGACCTCCGACCTTCAGAGTATTAGAATGGCGGTAAGAAGAGTAAAGTTCCTCCATAAAACTAACTAATTTGGAGATTGAATTGACATACTTAAAAGAAAAAGCCTGGATATTGTGTAATATCAAAAAGTTGCACATTAGTAAGACAAAAGCAGTCGTTTACTTTGGTTAACATCCTGATTCTCAGATTGTTTTACCAATTTCTGTCTCAAATGTCCACATTTAAAATGTCAGAAAATATCCTAATATTCCGGTTTTGAAATGTTTGCCTTGAATCATGAGGCAAAGCATTATTGCAAAGTTATGACACCAGAGAATACCCCATTTTATATTGTAAATATGTGAGAAATAATCGGTTTTTCAAAAGAAATGTATCCTTCTGCCACCATTTTTAATGGAGCTAAACAATAAAGATTTAATAATCTCTTTTTAGGAAAACTTGGACACTTTTGAGTTTGAAAAGTTGAAAATTTGCTTGTAAACCCTCCCACCCCCCTCAAATTGTGAGATTTAATCAGAGATTTTCCTGAAAACACTTGGAAATTTCAACTTTTCAAACTCAAAAGTGTCCTCGTTTTCTCCAGAAACGTTTTGAGATTTAAATAAAAATTTCTGAACTTTTTGTGGGAAATGTTCTCCCTTTTTCTATCTACAATAGAACACATTGTTGTAACCCATTTAGTTAAGAGTGACAATTATGAGTTGTTATAAAGCCCTGGACATTTATACAAGGTAATAAATGTCCTTATGTTTTATTCTCCTCTTAATTCCCACCTAATCGTTTCCTCATAACCAATCAAGTTTCTTTCAGAGTGGGATATTTATTTTTAGCACGTTGTTAGTGGGAGCAGGGTAAATAATAACTAGATTAAAACAATACTATAAAAAAGAGCCTGCCAAAATGTCTCTAACAATTTAAAAAAAGAACTGACCATGCATTACCTGTAGTTTTTTCCCAGTGTTAGCAAAATGCCTTCTTAGGTTTACAGGATAAAAGGTCAGTTGCTTTGAATCTCCATTTTCCCCTTGAGAAATGGAAAAAACCCTTGTGTGTGTTTTACAGAAATATTTAACTGACGCAGCATAGATAGTTCACATAGATATCTGCAGTAAATTGACATTATGCCATATAATGCCAATTATATTGATATTTGTCTGTTACTGTGAAGTCATGATTAAAAACCTCTTGATTGAGTTCATAATTTTTTTACCTCCTATTAGATGTTTCTAATAGCACTCTTCTGAATCTAATCGAATCTCAAACATGTGCTGGTCTCTCTAAAAAGGAAAAAACAACAGAGAACAGAAAAGCAACCTTGTCCAAATTCAGGAAACTGTTTCTCTTAAGTTGATCCACAAGTGTCAGTGAGTAGGGATTATCCTAATACCCTGAATTTGTCCTGCCTATTGATGGAATCTGCCCTTATAAAATCTTTCTCCATCACTGCAATGGAGTAGCCAACAAAATACTGTTATTTACACCCTTTGAACTTAACCATAGTTTGCCATGTTTCACCTGTTGGTTACATATTATAGTTTAACTGGAATATCAAATCACTGCAGCCTGATAGTTTACTGGGGAATCTTATTGGTTTCTTATTGGGGATCTTATCATTTTACTTATTTATTTTTAAATTGAAAAATTGAAAAATAAATTTTTTAAATTTATTTATTTAGACACAGAGAAATGCCAAGATCAATGACATAGTTTGCAACTGTTTTTATCATTTAAGGAATATTTCAAAGCTGCAAAGTATTTTATCACAGAATGAATTAGAAATGATTGTCCACGCTTTTATTTCTTCTCGTTTAGATTCCTGTAACGGCCTTTTAGTGGAGATAAGTAAATAATGTCTCGCCTGCAGGCTGTGCAAAACGCTGCAGCCAGGCTCTTAACTAAAACCCAGAGAACAGCTCACAAAGCTCCTGTTCTGGCCTCACTGCTTTGGCTTCCTGTATATTTTAAGAGTCATTTTAACATTTTGGCCTCGACTTTTAAAGCTCTTCATGGTGAGACTCCCAAATATATACTGGATGTTTTAAAGCCTCTCTGTCTGCCTAGGACTTTGAGATCTAATAATCAGATTTGTTGGAGGTATTTGGCTGTGGAGAGACATCGACTCACTGATCAACACCATCAGGATCTACAGCACCGACACTGGGATGTGATTCGGACTAGAGAAGGTCATCCACACGTGATCATGTAAAAGTTTAAATAAGATTTAGAAATAGAAATGTATCTATAGAAAACAAGGAAAATGACAAAACAAACCCTAATCGATTTCCATTTGCTTTTTCTCTTTCCCTCTGTTTGAGCCTCAGGCGGTGCATCTGACCTCTGACCTCAACTCCTCAAACCTGTCCTCCCATGGACCAGATGATGTCCCTCCTACAAAACCAGCCGATGAAAAGGATCGAGAAGATCTGGAGGATCAGGAAGACAAAAAAGACCTCCATCACCTCCAGGGGACAACTGTCAGTCTCCTGTTGGGCATTTGGACTGAAAACTGTGTGAGACTGAGCTTTAACAACCTCCACTAGTCTGCTGTCCAGTATCAGCGTAGAGGAAGAAAAGCTAAACACGCTTCGGAGCTGTGAGAGAAGAAGACTGAACTGTTGATGCTTGTGTCATCTGTGAACAACATGGACATTTCCTGAGGGACAATCTGGACAACCCAAAGATCCAATGCCAAAACCAGTTGGACGGACAGGAAGCCGGAGGAGAGAGACGGGGGAGGATTTGACTGCAGTATCGCCAACACCGAGTGGGGGAGAGGTAACACACACACACACACACACACACACACACAGAGCCACTGCAACGGAAACTGCTTGCTACAAACACCGTCCACATTTACAAATCTTTGTAGAACAATAGGCTTCTGTCATGTATTACATGGGCAGAACCCAATAACTTAAATAAACCCTTCACTGTTATTTAGAAGTGGAGCACATCAATCTACTAATCAATCTACTCCTTTTCAGAGTATTAAGTTTTGAACCATGTTGTGTGTGAATTTAAAACAAAATAGAACTGAAGGCTGTTATCAGAGTTTAGAGTTTTATTGGATTATTAGCACACGTCCGTTCCGCTACGACATCAGTGCATTTCACAAATCAGCAAGACAGACGACAGGAAGTCCAAACCCGGAATTAAAAAGTGACTCCTTTCACTTTCAAGCTCTGACTCTAAAGAAAAATAGAAAATCAAAACATGAGAACAGAGCAGACATCAGTGCATCGTTCAGGTTAACCACTGGTGGGAGACAACCGGCTCTCCCTGGAGGAGGGAGGAGCCGCTAAGGCACCGGGACTGCAGGTGGGGGTGGGGGGGGTGGGGGTAGCTTATCGATGGCTGAGTGACTGAACCCGCCTGGATCCGGACCGGTGTCACTGGGACGGGTTCTTCACACAGAACCAGAACCGTTCTAGCTCCACAGGGAGGAGGGAACAAACAGAACCGCTTTAAAACTGAGAGGAGAGCCGTGCAGGAGAACCTGGACCAGCTGCTCTACTGGCTGGACAGGGCCGGAGCTAGAGCCGCCTGGAGCTGGGGGGCCGACGCCCAGCAAGACCAGCAGCTACAGGAACCACATGGGGCCCCACAGTTACAGGACAAACTGTTAAGCTTTTATTAGCTCTTAATAAAACGTGGAATGGTTCATAAAAATTGAAAAATTAGCATGCTTAAAGCAATTGTTAACCCCTTAATAACCATTTATTACATGTTTATAATGCTAATAAAGTGTCATTAAGTGTTTATAAGTACTAAACATGTAATAAATTATTTAAAACTTGTGATATCCAGGCAGTTTGAGTGAAGTGACTTTCTACATGTTTAGATGGATTAAATGAAACCTGAAGATGCTGGATTAATTTATTAAAACGTAGTTAAAAAACAACAAAATTCTACATTTTCTTTTGAAAAAACAGACACTTAAAGACAAAAAACAAACTACTGAATGTGAGACGGAGTGAAGAAGGCCAAAACGTGTCATTCCAGCATATATGTATATACATTTAGATCTGCTAACAAGACTTTGGGGGTGAATTTCTTAGATTTCTTGAACCAGTTTAGACATATGAAACGTTCTGCAGTGGGAGTTTTGAGCAGTTTTCCTGGTTTTCCTGTGAAGTTCGTCCTGATTGGTTGAGCTGCTGGTCTGGAACAGACGCAGCATGTCGCTCGCCCCTCTCTCTCTCTCTCTCTCTCTCCTCAAACAAACGCTCCTCTTAACCAAAGTGAAGCTGAAGGTGGAGAAAAGAAGCAGACCAAGCAGATCCCAACCCTCCGAACCGTCTTAAGGCTGTTAGTACCTGTACAAGAATACGTCGAGATATAAAAACCAGCAGCGGAGCAGCAGCGGAGCAGCAGCGGGGCGGCAGCCCGTCCTCTGAGGCTCCGAGCGTCACCTGATTGGCCGCCGGCTGCCAGAGAGCCCCGCCTTCATCCCAACTGTGTGCAACTCACTCACATTCAGCCACCTAAAGCTGGACTTAAAGACAGGAAACGTAGGACTTTGAGTTCTTCCAGAGAGGCTTGCTGTAGGCCCAGCCTTCACCCTGCAGAGAGAAACAGGAGGTCGTTTGGTTCCTGCTGCTAGGCGACAAGAAGGGCCGGCTGTGATGGACGCTCACCTCCTGGTCAAAGTATCTGGTCCTCCATGGCGTCTCGGTCTCGGCCCGCTGGCGCTCCTCAGCCCGCTGCCGCTCCTCCAGGACCCTCTTGTGTTCGGTGGCTTTATCGATGTCCTTCTGCCGCAGCGCCTCCGTCACATGCTGCCACAGCCGCCTGCAACACCAGTTCACCACGTTGGACAGCGGACATCAACACCATGGACGCTTCCCGCCAGAACCCAGCCCACCTGGACTCTGTGGGCGCTTGCTTCTCTATGGGCCGGACCCGCTTCCTGGTGACGGGCAGCTTGGTGACGTCCAGCACCTTGGACTCTCCGCTGGTGTAGCTGAACTCCAGCACGCCGTTCCACTCACCCTGAACCCGACACACCACCACGTTGGTGGGGTTGTGCTTCACCTCTGCTGTTACCCTGAACACCAACAACAACGTTTAGCAGGAGCCAACGCTAAAGTGCTGTACCGACGCCATATTTAGCTACGCTAACAGTAAAGCTCTATACCAAGGCTGTATTTCGTGGAAGCTGACAGCCAAACTTCAATAATGTCCATATTGTTTGTGGTCCATGCTTTATTTTCTTAATAGTTGATAACTAAAACTTCGACAGCTTACAAACAGCTAACTAAATTAGCGTTTCAGAATCTATCTGAAAACGTTTAGCACACTTGGCTTCCCCTAAATGAAACATTAGTCCTGCTATTGGTGTATTAGCGGATAATAAACCCGTTATTAACACTGTAAATGTGTAACTAATACACATTTACAAAGGCTAGTAAACACTTAGGGTGGATTCTCTCTGGGTAGGCGGGTTAAACCCAAACACCTGGTGCTGCGTCATGCTAACATTTTTTCTATCCTCCAATCAATGGATGGTTTTATGCGACGCCAGTGTCTCTACCCTAACCATATCATTTAATGGAGCTGCAGCAGAAGGGAGGATTAGCTGGTGGTTTCCATGGCACCCAGCGGTACGTACTTGTGTAACTTTCCGCCGTAGAAGGGCTTGGTCTGGAAGGTGATGACGGCCGAGTATCCGGACTTGTTGCAGGCGATGTTGACCTTTCCGCCCAGCTCCACCCACGGCACGGTGAGGATGGAGCGGGCGTAGGCGCAGGGCAGCGTGAAGGTGTACTCCTCGTCGTGCTCCAGCAGATGCAGGCAACCTGGACAGAGACGTCGTGAATCAATCAGAAGCAGGTAAATCCCCGAGAGGCGGCCGTGAAACCAGACACTGAACATCCAATCCCACCAGCTCTGATAAGACTCATTAATTACTCACAGCCGCCGTTAAATATACATCAGCTGCTATCTGTTCTTTCCAGTTTGCATTAAGTACAGAAGAAGCAGCAGGACATCCTACAGCCTGGTGGCTTCACTGACCTTCTCCGATCATGGACACGCCGATGGACATCCCCATGAACTTGCTCTTGGTCCACACGTGTGTGTTCACACACATCTGCCTCTCTGGACACTCTGCGTAGAAGCCAGACACCGGGGGGTGATGGGACACCTGCTCCGCCACAAAGCGCACCTGGTAGGACTCCGGGGCCTCGGCGGGGGCCTCGGCTTCCCCCTGGAGGGCCTCGGGCCCCCGAGGGACCCTCCAGGAGCAGTGGAAGGTCTCTCCGATGATGGGGTTGTAGGGCTTCTTGGCGATGGCGCCCTTGCGGCCCTCGTGGAATGACGTGAGGTAGTACTCCACAAAGCGGATCATGCGGTCCTCGGGGCTGTTGCCGTCGGTGATGGTGACGAAGAGCTCCGGGTGCGACATGAAGTCTGCGTACATCTCCAGCAGGGAGCGCTTCTCCAGGATGAAGGTGGGCAGGACCACCTGAGGGACGGGTTCACACGTCACACCCTCCGAACCGAAAACCTCAACTTAGCTGCCAGATTCTGGTTGCTATGGAGATGACAGTGTACCTGCCTTCTAAGTAGTGCTTGACTCATTTAAATCACTTTAAATATCAGTTCTCATCTTTCCAATCTTTAAGAGTAGCTAAGGAGACGATGATTAAATGAATCCACTCTAGAAAGATCCACTACATTCAGTCTGTAAATGTATCGACTAGCTGCTAGTAGCTTCATCCAATAGAACAGTTAAGCGCATCAATCCTAATTAGACTAATAAAAATATTTTTTATTGTTAAAACTGCACCAGGAAAATCCTGATTGGAGCATCTGGAACAGAAGCGACAGGATTTGATTTGATTGTGACTACAGTTACAATCCTGACCCTGATTTTAGATCATTTAGTAAAACTGCTTAAACACCACAGTTAATACATGAACTGCTGTGTGCCTGGTCTCCTGAAGGGGGCAGTGCGGGTCACCCGGAGAGAAGCCATCCAGGCATTAAACCTGGACATTTTGAAGATTGATGCTTTATTAGCAAAACAATTTAGAACAGCTTCCCCTTCTGATGTCAGGCTGATCCTGATCCTGCTCTGTGATTGGTGGTTGGGCCGTACCCGGGTCAGGTCCATGCCCAGCTTGAGCTGCGACAGCAGGTGCAGGATGACGCTGCGCTCCTCCTCCACGGCCCCCAGGTCTTCCTCCATGTCCATGAACGAGTCCTCCACCTCGTCCTCGGGGTCCACCTCCTCCTGCTCCTGACAGACAGAGCCCAGGGGAAAGCCAGCGCCTCAGGTCACACAGCTGCATACAGTAGATATTACAGTAACACTCTGCTGGTTCTGGTCTGTTCTCCATCCAGACCAGCAAAAATAGCTGATTTTTACTCAAAATACAATAAGATGCTCTTTAAAATAATACATTAGAGATTTTGACACAGAATAAAATTAAATCTCTTCATCTTGCTCGTTCTTAACTTTAGTCAATGTGCAGTTAATATTTAGTCATTACTTAACACCAGTTTGTTTACTTTAAACAACTTTTTATTACTTATGTCTGAGGTTGCTAAATAAAAAGCACCATCTGCTCTCAGTCAGTTTTTAATCGCCATCGTTCCAATATGTGGATGCTAACAACCAATATCAGTTATCTGTCATAAAAACATTAATATCTATGAACCTGTGTCCCTTGCACAGACAGAAAAGGATTCTAGAAATATTCATTACTTATTTGTATTTTTATTTATGAATGTTAAGCTTCAAGTTGTTCCCACAACTCTTATTACTAAGTTTATAAAGTTATAGACATTGGTCGGGTTTAAACTGGTGGATTTAAAGGAAATCACCTGGCAGCTAATTAAATCTAGCTTCTAAACTCTGATTGGTCCACTCCAGGTTAGCTGCATGCTACACTGTTAGCATCAACTCAACCTAAGCTATGCAGGAAATAACTCCAGTCCTATAGGAACCTCTTGGCTTCCTTGGCATTTTATATTTTTAATTCATGACTTTTCTCGTTTGAAATAAAACCAAATTGCATTTTTAAAATGTTCAAACATATGAAGACTACTTTCTGTATCCAGATCAATACAGTGATGAATTTAGAACTTTACACTCCTTCCTGTTCTTTTAAACTAAGTTGGTTTTAATTATATGCAATACAAAAAAATAGAAGTCAATAAAATGAAACATAAAAGCTGAAATATTTGTTTTTAATTTGCTCTTTCACTTGCTTTTGATTCATTTTCTTTTGTTTTAAATGCGTAAACATCGCTATATACAATGTGACTTATTTTTTAATCATTTTGTGTGTAAACCCTGGAAAAAGTCTGGTTTTAATGTCTCCTCACTGAAGATGAATTATGAACTGAAATCTATGAATTTCAATACAAGGATGACAGAATTTAGTGACTTTTCCCAGTAAAAATTGAAATGTTCCCGTTTTATTTACATGTATTTTAATGGCTAAACTTCAGAAACATGCGACTCAAACTAATGATGGCATTTATGAGAAACAGAACAGTTACGACCCTGGAAGAGCATTTTATTGATAAAAATTGATCATGTTCGGAGTTAATAAAGTGTCATTAAACGTACAGTGAAGGAAGCCCGTCTCCGTGGTAACGGCGTTCTTACCCCAGAGCAGCTGGACGTGTCGGGGGCGCTGAGCGGCAGGCAGCCCCCCTCCAGTGGGGTGTGGTCGCCCAGCGGACTGCTGCCGTTCTTCAGGACGTCGTCGGCCCCTTTGCGCTCCAGCCACTCGATGGTGGGCCCTGTGGAGGCAGGCGAGGGCCCCGCGGCGGGCCCCGCACAGGCGTCAGCAGCCGAGCTCATGGTGGCACCCCCTCCCCGCCTCGCACCCCCCCAGCAGCTCCACCTGCTGCTCTGACCCACTGGGAGTAACCTGGCACCGCCTCAGACCGCGGCTATCACCACAGCCCTGCCCCGCCCACAGGAAGCCTCCTGCTGCTCCGATTGGACGGCTGCTGGCCAGGTAAGGAGATCTGCTGTGAAACTGGGGCACATTCAGCCGGGGCAGCGCGGCGGTGAGCGGGTCAGAGCGCTGCTGAGCCGGCCGCTGCAGCCTCAGGACGAGGCTCCGACCCGCTCCACCTGCCCAGCTGAATATTTAACAGGTGCAGATCTAATTACCTGTCCAGACGACCAGCTGCTCCGGTTCCCATCAATAATGCAGCATAATTCCAGTCACTCACCTCCCAGGGCGGCCCGCTGCCGCGCCACCTGCTGCAGCTGCAGGATGTGCAGGCACTCGCTCAGGCAGCTCATGGTGGCCATGGAGGTGGCCTTCAGCATCAGCAGGTCCTGGTCCAGGGGGGACAGGCCGGGGCCCGGGGCCGCCGGCAGCCCCTCGATGCTCTGGATCAGGTCCCGGTGCTGGCCCTGGGCCTGGCTCATCATCTGGACACAAAACAGAACCACATCTGGGTCAGAGATGAGGCAACATCAGCTCGGATTCTGCTGCTGCAGCAGCAGCCAGCATGGCAGCAGTGCAGCAGCTCCCCCTGCTGGACACACAGTGTCACCTCACCCCACTGCTGAATATTACATGATTTAAGAAAATACAGCCAATTACACATCAGCAGGAAAACACACTGTGCCCTGCCGTCTACAGCAGGGGGCACCAGAGTGCAGCCCAGGGGACATTTGTGGCCCTTGCACTGATATTTTTTGTGGTCTCCAGCTGCAGTTCAAGAATAGTAACAATTTCTTACAATGGAAAATGTTACATACAACATAAAGTATTTGTGTTTTTACAACCAAACTGTTAGTAGAATGACGTCATCAACTTTGCAGCAACCAAATAAACTGATTTAATTTATGAAACTTCAGTAAATATGGGAAGTGTTTAGAAAGATTCCTGTTTTCATAACAGGATACATTTTAATATTCTAAAAACTCGCCATATACAAAGTGGATCTAAAGACTAGATGCCTTTATTTTCTTATAATATAGCAAATGTGGGAAATCCTTTGAAGTTTTGGATCTAAAGGGAATAACATCACATTTCTTCTAAAAAAAACCAAAACCAAACCAAAACAGACTGATTCAGTCTGTCTGCTGACTCAACACGATTCAGAGACCGAACCAGTTCCAGACAGACATGTGTCGGCCATGCTGGGCCATGCTGGGCCATGTGCATTGGGCCATGCTGGGCCATGTTGTGGGCCATGTTGGGCCATGTGGGCCATGCTGGGCCATGCTGGGCCATGCTGGGCCATGCTGGGCCATGCTGGGCCATGCTGGGCCATGCTGGCCATGCTGGCCATTGGGGCCATGCTGGGCCATGCTGGGCCATGCTGGGCCATGCTGGGCCATGCTGGGCCATGCTGGGCATGCTGGGTGTGTGTCGTACCTCCCTGGCGTCCAGCAGGTGGTCGGGCATCAGGGACTTCCTGCTGGAGTAGACAGAGCCCTTGTGGTTCTGGGTCCAGCCGAACAGGGCCGAGGCGCTCTGACTGGGCCGCCGCAGAGACAACGGCGAGCTGGCGCTGCTCTGGGACGCCACAGAGTACCTGCGGCTGGGGGCCGGGTTGCTCTGGGCGACGAGACACACGCATGATGAGGAGATGGTCTAGAGCCGGTCTGGGTCGGAACCGGACCTCTCTTACCTTGCCCAGGGCCTCGGTGTGGTGCTGAGTGCAGATCTGCAGGCGGCTCACCCAGTGCTGCCTCTCCTTGGCGTCACTGGCTACACACACACACACACACCACACACACACACACACACACAGGAGAGAGAATTATCGATCCTGCACCTCACCGGCTGCACATAATGGACCTGCTGCTGCAGATCGATACCAGCAGCTGGATGATGAAGGTGATGATGATGGTGGTGGGCTCACCTCGCAGCTTGTACTGCTCTCCACTGATGGCGTTTACGGTGAACGTGTGCGAGTCCTCGTCGCGGGGGGAGATGACGGCCCCGGCCAGCGGCAGGCTGCCCCGGGGCTTCTGGGAGCGGGACTGCTCGTTCACAAAGTACTCCAACAGACCCGCCTCGTTGTTCAGGACGAAGAACCTGGAGGAGCGGCGGGTCAGTGACCGGAGCGTTTGGCTCAAAGCGCCGGCGCCTGGTCACAACTCACCTGTACTGCCAGCCTGTCACCAGGTTGGTGTACTTCATCAGGTAGCCGTCAATGTTCTCCATGTGGTCGCTTCGGACAGACAGAAATGTTTGGGGTCAACACAGACTCCTGGCAGTCAGCGCTCAGGGCAAAGGCCGCGCCTTCACTCAGGTGAGGCAGGTCGGCAGGTAAACAGAGCAGGAACACCCACCTGTACTGCCAGCTCTTCCCGCCCGCCCTCCCCGAACTCGGGGTTCTGTTCGGGGGGAATGCCTCCACTTTCCCCTCGTTCTCCGCGACCCGAACCGCCACAGTTTCCCCCTGCATGGTCACAAGGCAGAACCCTCGCCTCCGTCAGCTCTGCTCCTCCTGCGGCGGCGGCGGAGGCTAAAACTTCTGATGCTAAGCTGAGATTTGATCACCCAGCTCGAGCTTCTGGGTTCTAATTTCGCACCACTCCAGGAAAAGTCGACACCCGCCTCTGGGAAAACCCGGTTTGGATCTGTCCTTCAGACTGTGAGCGAACTACGGCTGGGGAAACATCGTGGAACGGTGTAGCCGAGTTAACAGCCTCCGCTAGCTGATGCCATTTACTGCCTCGGCAGGAACGCGATTGTCACGTGACTGTTTGACTGCGGCGCATTTCCGGTTTGGATTTAAAGAAATAAAACTATATATATATATATATATATATATATATATATATATATATATATATATATATATATATATATATATATATATATTTTTTTTTTTTTTTTTTTTTCAGCATATATATAAACGGGAAACCAAAACGCGCTGCTAATGATACGAAGTAAAAATATTTTTTTGTAAAAACGCGAAGGTTTTCCAATGTACAAATCGTATGAAGTATATTCAGAGTACTTCAATTTGCCTCTAAGAACGCTCACTCCGCCATGTTTCTACAAATTCATCGTTTCGTTTGTAAAACAGATGTTAACGCTGATCAAATTTCAAACCCATGTAGTCATACAATCTGCTAACTGAACTTATTTATCACCTCATTAATGTAGCTTCTTTCCATTGTAAATACATTTATATTATATTGCTAATATTAAGAAGTTTGAATATTTTTCTATAAATAACGCAATATCTATTTTTTTCTTCATATTAGAATTTTTACTTTTGAATTTAATTTGATTCTGGCAATCTTAAAACCCTTTACACCATTATTTTGAAAGTCTCAAACCGGAAAACTAACCGTTCAGAGTTCTGCTCCATAGTAGACTTATGATTAGCGGTATCCTCATTATTTAGTGGTTATTTATCAATCGGCGCCCTCTAAAACATCAGTGCAGTTTACATGCTGGTGTATTTAATTTGTACGCACCCAACCCCGTATTCGGCGGCATTATTATCGTCGTTAAGAGTCATTTAATCTTTTTATGTGGAGCTGAAATGAGGAAGTGTGTGGAAATCCATTGAGATTAGCGGGTCTGTGCTCCACTCAACACTTCAGGTTGCTGAAATTCCACGGGAGGAATCGGGAGGCGGAACCGTGGCGAGCTCAGGGTGGAGCGGGTGTGTTTTAGCAACAGCAGGGCGGATAAGGAAGTTCCTCTGGTTAGTGGAGAACAACGCATACTTCAGCCTGGAAAAGCGCTTATCCAGTTTCAACATGCCTGCTCAGAAAGTCTGCATCGTTGGATCTGGAAACTGGTGACTTTACTCTATATTCATGTTTTTTGCTTTATGTTGTGGTCCGCGTTTAACTAAATTTGAATTAGGCAGATTCAAACCTGCTGGGTTAATATAATCTGATTATCTCTACTCTGTGTCACTCCAGGGATCTAGATGTTCTCTTCTCTTCTTTTAAATGTGCAAATAAACCATTAGCATCAAAGCTTTACCAAAACTTGTCACCCTTTGTTAAATAATGCCCTGTGATTGGCTGGAGTCCTCCATCCTGAACTTGTGGCTCTTCCTCCAGGGGATCCTCCATCGCCAAGATCATCGGCCACAATGTGAAGGCGTCCAACCGCTTCAACCCCATGGTGAACATGTGGGTCTATGAGGAGATGATCGATGGCAGAAAGCTCACCGAGATCATCAACACCGAGCATGAAAACGTCAAATACCTGCCAGGACACAAGCTGCCCAAGAATGTGGTAGGGTGTTGGTGTTTCCAAGAATTTATCCTTCAGAGTCGTGTCCCTGCAGGCGCAGGAATGTCCCTGGAAAGAGTTTATCTGTCTTCATTAATCCTGACTTGGTTCTGGGCAGCGGAGCAGTACTGACTGGGAAAGATCAAAGTGTGGCCTCCAACCCTATTGGTAGTGGCACCATCATGCTCTGGGACTGTTTCACCATTCATAGATATAATTATTTTTAAAAAATCATTCATTTCTCCAAATTATTCAACTTCCAACCCATATCTACCTAGTAACAGGACAGGTGTCCAACCTGAATGTTTCTGCTCAGGTCCACTGGGTCTGACCGTTTGCCTTGGCTGCAACTCAGTGAAGTACTTGTAACCAGGTACAGTGGACCCCAGACTAGTCACAGCTCAGTTTTTGCAGATTTTTCTGTGGGAACGTAACTTTAAATTATTCATAGAAAATTTTCAAATTTGTGGATTTTGTTTTTCATATCTATAATATTCCAGACAAAATGCAGCTTGGGAAGCTGATATATCTAAGACTGATTCTACTAGACACATTGGCATTTTGCACAGCAGCCAATCCCGGAGTGCCATTTATTTTCCTTGGCACTGATTGGCTGTAAGCTAATGATTATTTTACTAATTGCTTAGTCTGATGATTAATTGGATAATCAGATTTGTGCAGATTTTTCATTGAAGCTTTTTTTTTATATAACATTAGAAATACATAGAAAGATGCACATAACCAAGTTGTTTCTTTGTCAAATGAGAAAATAATTTTTTTTGCCTAAATTTCAATAAGAGCATTTCTGTAATGAATGCAGGATCTGTAGCAAAGATATAGTTATGGTTTCATTGCTGTGCTGCTTGTGCTGTTCTTTCAGCAAATTGTCTTTTTTTAGAGTCTGGCTGTTCCAGTTAACAATTAATCTATTACTACATTAGTTGAGGGTCATTTCACTCAATAATCAATAATCGATTTATCACGATTGATTGTTTCAGCATAATGCTAACCACCAAGAGGACAGACAAGGAAGACTGTAGATGTTGGCTTCTGCTGTGGAGATATGCGTATTTGGTATATTTGGCATTTGAACTGTTGAAGTAGATGTTTTTAGAGAGATCCTCAACTATTAATGGATTATAGCTATTCGTGGGTGAAAACATCCAGCGGGTCCCTGTAAGTCTAATTTTGACCATTTCTGGAAGAGAGACCTCAACGTGAACCCAAATCAGGATGAAAACTCCACTGTGCCTGATAGTTTCACATGTAACTAATCATTTAGCGGAGACGTTGTATATATTTCAGTAGCGTTTCACAGCAGAATGTACAATCAACGCTAGGGGTGGAACAAGATGACGTGATATGAAAACATCATGTTAACTCGTGAGCGCTTGCCAGTTGTGGTCGCTACAGTTTCGCCTGAAGAAGTTGAGTTTGGCAGCATTTTGGGTTTTCAGTTGGAACCATATATATACTGTAAATTATTTAGGAAAGCATTGGTATAGTTTCTGGGTGGACATATAAGTGTGTGTTAATTTACACAACAGCCATAGCCTTCTCTACCAATAGGAGCTGGTAAATGTCATGGGGCAGACGATGCATAGAGAGAGAATCGTCCTAAGTTCTGAAGAGATGGAAGTGAAAAGTCAGTTTGTTGCATTTGTTGCGAAATCTGTAAAAATGCAGAATGAAGCACAAATTTGACCTTTAAATTTTTTTTGGGAAAGTAATAAAATCCCGTCTCATTCTCGTGAAAGCAGTATTGTGTCTCATGTCGTGAGTTTTGGGTATGGCCGTAGCCTAGTCAACACGTTTGAGACGTCAGTCTGGGGGTGTGTGGTCTCTACTGACGGAGGTTGCCGTGTTTCCAGGTGGCTGTTCCTAACATCACCGAAGCCATGAAGGGAGCCAGTATCCTGGTCTTCGTCGTCCCTCATCAGTTCATCAGTAAACTCTGCAACGAGATGAAGCCCCACGTGACGGAGGGAGCCATCGGTATTTCCCTCATCAAGGTGGGGTTGTGTTGGAGGAGCTGGCTGCAGAGGGTTCTGCTGCTGAACGCTGTGCTGCTCTGCAGGGAATCGACGAGGGTCCAGACGGCTTGAAGCTCATCTCCGACATCATCAGGGAGAAGCTGCAGATTGACGTCAGCGTGCTGATGGGGGCCAACATCGCCAACGAGGTGGCCGACGAAAAGTTCTGCGAAACCACCATCGGTCTGCTATCGTTCTGGTTCAAAATGGGAAAAGTGCTGATGTTAGCGGCCCACAGCGTGACTTCCAGTTTCAGAGTCTGACTCATGTTTCCGCTTCCATGAAGGGGCGAAGAACGAGGCGCAGGGCCACCTGCTCAAGGAGCTGCTGCAGACGCCCAACTTCCGCATCACTGTGGTTCCTGAGAGCGACACGGTGGAGCTGTGTGGCGCCTTAAAGGTACACACAGGCGTCAGCGCATAACTAACCTCCACCCGTTTCCGCTTGACCAGCTGTTCTCTGACCCTCTCTATCCCCATCCCAGAACATCGTGGCGGTGGGCGCTGGCTTCTGCGACGGCCTCGGGTTCGGCGACAACACCAAGGCGGCGGTGATCCGGCTGGGCCTGATGGAGATGGTGGCGTTCGCCAAGATGTTCTGCAAGGGCAACGTGAGCTCTGGCACCTTCCTGGAGAGCTGCGGCGTGGCTGACCTCATCACCACCTGCTACGGCGGGCGGAACCGCCGTGTTGCAGAGGCCTTCGCCAAAACCTCCAAAGTGAGTCCGACACAGGAAGTGCATTGCAACGTTTCCCCTTCCTCACTTCATGTAATTGAAATGAGCTAGCTGCCAGGCATCATGCAGCGTTGTGTTTCCCTGTGCAGTCCATCGCTGAGCTGGAGGCTGAGATGCTGAACGGCCAGAAGCTGCAGGGTCCACAGACCTCAGCCGAGGTCTATAAGATTCTCCAAAAGCAAGGCATAGTCAAGAAGTAAGTTCCCCACCACATATACAGCAGCTCTAGTACCATTTTTATATGTATGTAGTATTAAAATTACATGTCCACTGTCTTACCTCATGAATGGATTTCTGTAAAAATGGTTCAAAATTTCCAGAAAGACTCTTCTAAACCTTGTGGGATAACACAGTAGAAGTTAGTTACATTATGTTAATAAGCTTATTTTGTTTCCCCTGTGCGTTCATAATGCACGCTTTGTGTTTTCTATCACTAATGCTGTAAAATGTTTGTGTCCAACAGGTTTCCTTTGTTCGTTGCCGTCTACCAGATTTGCTATGAAGGGAAGGAGGTGAAGGAGTTCATCACCTGTCTGCAGAACCACCCAGAGCACATGTAGCCTCCAACTGGCTGCAACCTCAACCTCCGCCACTAGAGGGTGGCAGAGATCCACAAGACAAGCGCACAACACAGACAACCTGGCACGTGAAGAGTATTTAACTTTGGCTTGCAGTGTGTGTTTTTGGTTTTTTTTAATTTTCTAATTGTTATTTTTACTGTTACACTTTGTGGGGACAATCATTAATACAAACTCTTTTTTTTCTTCATATTTTAATGGGTCCAAATTCACCATTTACAAGTCAGAGTGCCAGAAGTGTCTTCACCTTTTTACTTTTATATATCCCTACATCATGTACATCCCTGATCTCAGAAAGCCAACAACGGGTGTGATTTTTTTATTTTTATGTGAAGTGTTTGATTTATTAAAATTGGTTTCTGAGAAGCTGTGAAGTCTTTGTTTTCATTGTGTGGAAAACATATCAGCTTTGAAGCATTATGGCAGTAAAATCACACTATTTAAATCTACATTATTAAAAATCTATGTTATCACGTTGTACTGGCAAATCCATGATGGACCAATCATTTGATTTTTACATGTGGATTTTTGGATTTGTTAGATTCCAAAGCAGGCAGAAAGTGATTCCCATGTATCTCTGTATAAAAAGCCATTTAAGCAACAAACTGCTTCCTTGTCCCATCATTCAGACCAGAAAAACATTTGGTATTCCCCATCACATTTTCTTTCTATGTGCTTTGGCCTTTTGTGATTTTCCATTTTGTAATCTGATTTCTAACAATAACTTATAGCGATGTAAAGGTGGCTACTAGGTCTTCTGCGCCAATTAAAGTGGCATCAGATGATGGACCAGTTTTACATCGCTCTAGGAATTCTTGCTGTCCTATTTTTTGAACTTGTTAAGAAGAGAGGTCCAGACTCAGGGGCTGGACATACTTCCACTTTGGAGTTGTCCATGATCAGAGGCGCCAGGCAAGAGTGGCCATACTTTGTTGTCCCCTGTCTTGGCACCTGTACGTTGGGGTTTACCCTGGTAAACAAGAGGGTAGATGGGTCCTGACTGTTTGTGCAACAGTTCAGATTACTGTTGAGACGCTTTACCAAGGTCGAGAAAGAGTTACATGTTCTTAGACAAAGGACCCAATGTTAAGAGTTACATTTTTGATCCTATTAGACGCTAAGGCTCATTCCTCAGAAAAAACAGAAACAGAAATCTCTAGAGACATGGTGTGAATTCAGGGAGTGTCTTCAGTCCATATAGTCAGCTAACCTCCTCCTTCTCCTCAGACGTGCAGGCCCCATGCAGAAGGGCTGGGGCCGGGAATTGAACCCAGGGCCTTCTTGCTGCAGGGCAACAGCTCTACCAACTGCGCCACTGTGCAGCCGGCCTTCTTTAGCATTAATGCAAATTTTTAGCATCATAATTCTGGGTCAAAGCCAACAGGCACACTTTGGTTTGCCCTGTAAAATTTCTGCAGGAATTTTCTAGTTCTAATTTAATATTGTTATTATTACTATTGTTTTTTAATATTAATAATAGTACTCATAACATCCCCACAACATTTTTTTATTTTCAGTCCATTACAGATTTATGTTTTTATGGCTTCATGTTTATTTTGTGATTATTAATAAGTGATAATTGTGGTAGATTAGCTACCGCTGCTATTAGCTCATTAAACACCTGATGTGCTGATGATCTGTCAGAGTTGATGTTTAACTCGCCTTTAATTTTCTAACTGAACTGAAACAGAATTCCACACATCTACATGTTAAGGTTGTCAAAGTCAATCTAGCATAACTGAACTACTTTCCTCTCCCTCCATATTTTTTTCTTAACTTTTTCTTGACCTGTTTATCTAGTGATAGTGTAGCAAAGCACTGCATCCCTTTCTCTTTTATTAGGCGTACATTTAAAATTTAGTACGCTATATTGACAATCTAATACCCAAGGACTTCATTAAAGCTTTGCATTTTACATATTTTATAATATGTTTGGTAAAATACCAAGTTATTTTGTCCTCTAACTGTAAATAACCATTTAGATGAATGAATAACAGGATTATAATAGTTGTCAGGCTACGAGAACAATAAATTCTGTTATAGATCCAGAAACACACTTCACATTAGGACAAATAGATTTATTATTATTCTACAGAAATTAATAATTAATCCCAGGACTTCAGTCAAAACATCTAAGTAAAAAATTGTCCTCTAGAAGTAGAAAGCGCGGCTGTGCTTCGTTTGTAAACAATTCTTTCGGTCAGAAGTTTCAGCTAATTCAAAAAATGTTTTTAAAATACTTATATATAGCAAGTGCGAAAAAGAATGGGAACAAAGGAATCCGCTGGCTTTAAAGTGATTAAAGTTTTCTGCAGTTTAGGTGAGCATGATTGATCTCAGCTGTGTAAATGAAGCTTAATGATAAAATAATAATAATATGCTTTTGAGTAAAAATGTACGGAAGCGCATTGCTGTCACGCAGGAAAAAAAAATTCGAGCGCTATCACGTTATAACGTGATACGTATCTGTTAAAACGTGATAGGTATTTTGTTAAAACGTGATACGTATCACGTTATAACTGATTGATGAATTTTTTTTCCCTGCGTGATAGCAATGCGCTTCCGTAATACGGAAAATGCGCGTTGGCATTACGATAGTTTTTTATTCTACTTAGATTCTGCTTGAAGTTGCAAGTTAGCTTTAAACAAAACCCAGCAGCTGAAACCATTTACGTAAGAAAACAAATGGTGTTAATTACGTCCCTCTTTTGCATATAAACAGCATCTTGTGCAGGTGGATAAAATAATATTGCACAATGACGTCACAACTGACACATGACGTAAGCCCAGTACTGAGGTGCAGCTGTCCTGTTCTGGATGCTGAGGAACTTTTTCATTTAGTCTTAATCAGCTAAAGATTTGTAGCTGATTAAGACGAGATAGTTTCTCGTCTTAATCAGCTACAAACCTTTAGCGAGTTGTAAGTAATGAAAAACTGAATAAAATATGTTCCATATTTAAAAGAGGACATATTTAGTCAATTAAGACGATCAACCCTTCATTGTCTTCCATTGAACAGCTCTAAGGGGCAGATCCTCGTTTCCCTCACCGCTGGCTAACTGTCTCATCTCTGTGTGGCTGACAGGCCTCTACAGCGACCCACAATGCACCGGGGTGGCTCGGGCCGGGTTCCCATGGGAGAGCCGGGTTCTGCGGGCTCCTCCGTAACGCCACGGCTCCTCTCATCTGAACAGGAACTGTCATCAGGCGGGTCAGAGGCGGCCGAGAGCCCACAAGCTTCTGTTTCAAAGATCGCGTCCACCTTCAGATGGGACCGGGCTTGAAAGAGGAGCTTAATCACCACGGTAACCTGTCTATTCGACACACACATGCAGAACAAGGAGGCCTTTGGGATGGGAAAGGCTGTAGATGCGTTCCTGTCCCTGGTTGTTAGCTCCAAACTCAACGTTTCTCCACTCTCAGCCTCATCAAGAAAAAAAAAAAGAAAAAGAAATTTCCATATTTACTTTGAGTTAGTCCGTCTCCACTGACAGGTCTGTCAGTGCGGCTAAATCTGGCTGATTATTAACCCTTTGTGTGTATTACATGTGACGTGGCGAAATGTAAAAACGTCAACTTGTGGTTTTGGTGGGACTCCGGTTACAAAGGGAGCTACTTTCTGAGGAAGGAAAAAGTAGACATGAAAGCTGATGACGAGGGTTGGCTGGAGAAGAAACATTTAGCTGCTTTACATCCAGAGGACTTAAATCCATCCATACATTCATGTGTCATGAATGTATTTTGTTCTCTAAAAATTAGCCACAAAAAGACATTGAAAACTGCTGATTATCTCCAAAAATTCTGCCGCTTTCTCTTGCTTATGGTTGATTTGTTACCTAAAACCAAATGAAGATACCGTTTAGCACACTCTACGTTGGGTCCAGATGGGATTTGTGAGCCAGGGTTTATTCACAGTTGGCTTCTCACACCTGTGTCTCCACGGATAAACGTCTCGGCTGCGAATCCCCGGAGAAACGGAGAGGGTTGATGATTATTTAAAGTCTGGGCCAGCGCGGGTCAGGACGACACGCTTTCACACCTCCACGTTTCTGAAACCACGAGGCGCTGCGAGGCAACGCCAAGCCACAACAACAAGGAATCACAACACGGTTTGGAAAATCAACATTGCAAGCAATAAATCTCGACTAAAACATCCACCGTTCACTGTGACCTTTTCCACTTTAAAATGGTTGAATGGAAGTCTGAGTCAACACGATATCTGGATAAACAAATGTGTTTTTATACACTTTTTGTCTTTTATCACTGTAAAAACTCTATTTAATATCACTAAAAATGATTGTTTATCTTTTAAGTGAAGATTTGAGATTCTGTGTTTGTGTTTGCATGAGTTCATAAGAAAATGGAGATTTAGGATCCTGTGCATTAGAGTATCCACTTTGACACGATTCTCAATCAACATTGTCTTATTCATTTTACGTCCTAATACCTATACATCTGTCAAATATGATGACGTATTAGGGCCATTGTAATTAAGGGGGAAAAAAGGAAGATGTTTCTGTCCTGTTAGATTAATTTCAGAAATTTTCTATTAAAAAACTGAAAATATTTGAGCTCCAAAGGTCTAAAATTTTCAAGAATTTTAATTTTAAACTCAGAAAACTTCACATTAATTTCATGTATTTTCTAAAATGAAAAAATTTGAATATTTTTGAGTTTGTAGAGTTGAGAATTGTTGATTTTCAGAAAAGTAATCTCAAATTTTCTGATTGTTGCAAAATTACAACTTTTTGAGCTCAGAGAATTCCCTTGATTTTTTTATACAGTTTCTCAGATTAATCAAAAATGTCAGAGTTTTTTAGTGAAAATGTTCTCCTATTTTTCTTTCTGCCTAAAATGGCTCTAGTTCGCCATCGTAGTAAAACGCAAATGAACCTCGCAGCGTCGTGTTTTAACTCCTAACAGGAAGTTGTTTTGAACCAAGCTGATTGGCTGACAGATTTTAGCTTCGCACTACACTGCCCCCTTTGGGCTTGGCATGTGAAAAACAACGTTCAGGGGTGGATCGGTGTGGGTTCATGTGGATGAAAACTTCTCTGAAATCGATCTGTTGTGTTTGATTGTATTATTTTTCAGAGAATGCAGTGGATATGTTGCATTTTCATAAAACCTGGCTACATCTGGACAAGGCCTGAGTTTGTGGAAAACTCAAACTGTGAATCACTGACATCAGCGTGTCTCTGATTTGTGGAAGTTGAGATCTTCCGCGTCTGTGCCTCTCTCGGGTCTCCGCTCCTATAAAGCCACTTCCTGTGTGCTCTGAGGCGAAGAACCAGCAGCAGTACCTGCTTCCCACTGCAGCTGCAAATAACACGGTGATGGAGGAACAGAGTCACTTCCTGCACAGATCCTCCAGGGAAATCCAAACCATACGCCTCTGCAGCCGTTTCTGTCTTGTGGCTTTGACATGTTTGTTATGCAAATTAGCATTGGGGCCACTTTGATCACGGAGCAGTTTATATCTGAAGATCGCACTTGTTTTCTCTGTATATATCAAATCATGTTCTGTGCTGACAGAGCCGCCGCACATCTGGACCTCTGGGAGCGCCTGGGGCTTCCATTACCAAAGTTTGTGGTGGTTTTCATTTCTCAGCATTCCTGCCGATGGCAAAACGTGGAGGTGAAGGAACTGCAGCAAACTGAACGGCTTTATGGTCAGTCTGGAGTTCATAGCAGGACGATCAAAACATGGCTGAAAGTAGGATATGCTTCTATGTGTGAGTCAAATCATCTACAAATGTAGAATTTAGTTCAAATCCGATACATTTAGGTCAATTCAATACAAATTATAAAGCCAAATTATGCTTTTTTTAAATGAAAAAATATTAGCTAGCTATTCACTCTCCTCTTTGACCCCTGGCCTGACAGCGACTCGTTTTAATGCTCTAACTGCACATGAGTGTTTCATCCGTTGTTCAGCCATTTTTGCAGTTTGGTAGCAGTTAAAATTCTACAGCAGCTCAGAAGCTTTTCATTCCCAAGTTGATTAAAAGACACCAACAATGGAGGACAACGTGTCCGTCCAGCCGAACACGTTGCAGCCAGAAAACACTGCAACATGAACGAACACGTCTTTAAACGAGGCCTCAACGTAGTTAGTTAGCAAGTTAGCTAGTGCTAGTGCCAAAACGTCACTGAAAGCATTTGGTTTATTTGTTCCCCAACACAAAAACAACATAAATTATACCAAAAAATGTACTATTACTGAAGTAATACAGTTTTGTCCTCAGGGAGCTAACAGCTAGTAGACTGCGCCAACTGCTAGCAAAACAACAGCCGATTAGCTAGTTAGCTGGCCACGACCTTATTTGGCAGCTCTGCAACAATTAACATGACCCAATAGTTAAAAAAATTGTAATAAGGAATAGAGAAAACTGAACAGATTGAAAAATATGATCCACACAACACTGGAAGAGACTACATTTAGTTTTCTGCTCTCCTAGAGACTCGCAGTACACAACAAAATATAATTATTTGCGAGCTAAAGAGGTGTATTTTAAATGATACATCCGCTTTAGATTTTAAAAATAAAACAACATTTATATTAACATTTATACACTCTTAACGCCGACATATAACATGTTTAAATTTAGATAGACCTAATAAGGAGGTGATTATGGTATAATGTTTGTTGAACCTTTCCTGTAGGGTTCTGACCTGTCAGAGCATGTTGGATGGATAGATCCTGGTCAAGATGCTTGTTCTGGACCGTTAGCCATTCCTGCCCTAATGGCACCAAACACAGTTCACCCACAATGAGAAACTTCTGTCTGCAGCTAGATTGTGACGTAAGGATGGTAGAAATCTTGTTGTCTGGAGCAGATGAGAGCAAATGGAGGGGAGATAATTGAAACCAGCATGCAGTTTGGGATGGAGAATGAGAATCTAAGCAATGTTTCTGATAAGAGGAGCGTATGCTCACAAGATGTGAATTATTGTCCTGTTGTTCAAAGGTAGCAAACCATGCCAGGACCTTTAAATTGACGGTCCCTGTGGTTACCATATGGAAGACATCAGCACCATTTATTGAGTCAATTAAAGGTCATGCATTCTTTGATTAAATTCAAGTCTTTTTCCATTCCGTCTATTAGATTAAGCGCACAAATCACAAATCTCCAATCTCACAATCAAAGAACTGAGAGGAGAGAGAAATTATAGGCCATCTAATCATTTGTTATTACCCTTTTACTTCAGAATGTTTGATCCGGCGCTGTTTTTATCCAATTAGCTGCTGACATTCATTTAGCTGAACCCGTGGCTTTCTTTGTCTATCGGATCCTGTGGCAGATTCTCAGCTTCACTCCAACAACAACACAATAGGCAGGATTTCATGTACAGACATAAGGAGGAATGCATGTGTCACAAAAATGATATGCCCCCTTACAGATTACTTTGGTTTTTGTTTTGTATGACTATTTTTAAGAATTCAACCATACCCAACAGTCAAGGTGGCATTCTCTTCTTTGCAAAATGGCTTTATGTCAGCCAGATTGGATGATTTCTGAGCATGACTAGCCTGTTTGGGTTAATGCTACGACATCACTTTTATGTTCAAAACCTTAAAAATGGTTCTGTGATCCGTCCCAGACTGATAGACGTTGCTTCTCATCAGTGCAGCTTGAAAGTCTTCAGCCTACTTCGTGTTGTCAGACAGGTTCTGTTGAAGTAATTTTCAGATTTTTTTTTACCAGGTTTTATTGTAGTGAAGACCTCCTATTGTGAGACCAACTCAAGACCAAAACATTTAGTGGCTGAGATCAAGTGGAGTTCAAGAGCAGCCCTCCACACTAGCATTAGCTGATGTTAGCTTGGGGATCATCTTGGTTAACAAATGACGAGAAATGGAAAATAGTGTCCTAAAACATACAGTATATGATGTTTTCAGTTAGCTACTAAGTTATGAAGATTAAGTTGGCTATCTAGCACAGGTAGCTAACTTAACTAGATAACTGGCATAGGTTGGGTAGCTAGCTACCTACATTAGCTTGCTGTCAAACATAAGTTAGCTACCCAAGATAACTGCCTATCTTAGGTAGCTAGTTTAAAATGTATAGCTAATATTGACTAAATCTCTTTGTGAGGAGGTGTAAAACATTCTTGTAGAGATGCATATAGCTAACGTTGCTAACGTCCCTTACTCATAGATTCCCTTTGTTTGTGCTTCCTTTAAGTTACAATAAAGGTTTGACATATTATCCACTGTCTCTGAAACACTGCTTTCTTTCTTATGGATGTTATTTTCAGTTATGTTCTTTAGGATTTATGTTGTCGAGTCGTATTTCTGACATCTTCTGCTCCCAGACAACCGCTGCTCAGTTTGTGGAGTGCGAGTGAAAACAGGGTGGAGACGGGTGACAGCGGCAACAAGCACAATGAGTCACGTTATTACTTGGATTTAAATCATCACGTTGAGACGTTAGCAAATAAATTGGACAAATATTCTGGCAATTTGGTGATTAAAATCCTGAGGACAAATGCACTACAGCACTTCCTCTGGCTCAGGGAGGTTTAAATCTAAAGCACATTATGATGCCAGGAATAATTAATGAAGGACTGAAGTTAACCCCAAGATGGGGTTTGGTCCCTTTCTTCCTGGATGGATGGCAGTGTGGGGTCCCTACAGAGAAGCTGATGAAAAGCAGAATTGTTGGTGAATTCAGCCTGGCAGTGAAGCTGAGAGTCATGTGCCTGTGTTTAAAGGGAGCACAGCCAGATCTTTGGAGGAAGAGCAGGCTGGAGGATCTGCCAAGCCCCAGACCTGCAGGAATGTCAGCTTGAGGAGCAGCAGCTCTAAAGTCCAGTCAGCAGCTCTCACTGAGATGACAGCTAGCATGACGTTAACCTGAAACTTCTGACTAGGACATTCTGAACAAGAGTTTTAGAGGAAACCTTCAGTGTTTGGGTGTTTCGGAGCTAAGTGCGTGTCAGTCAGCTGGATGAGGCTCGTCTTGAGCGCTGCGGGCATGTGCAGCACCTCTCAGGTCCTGGCAGTTGGCTAATAAACACAGGCCTGTCAGCAGCTGCTGCTGATGTAATGAGGAACCTCTCCTCCCCTCCACGCCTCCCTGCCTCTCTGTTTACAAGTTTTACTGGGTGTTGCTGCAGACTTCCAGCCTTGGCAGCACAGATAGTGGGTTAAAGTGTGTTTGTGTGTGGCTCCCCTCCTCGCCCCCCCACCACCACCACCACCGGCTGCAGCACTTCCAGGGGAATTTACAACACCATGTTTTCAGCTGCCATGAAAGGAGAGTCCACATCATCATCATGCTGTCTTCCCAACCCAAACACTCCAGAGAGTCTGGGAGCTGCAGAGCTGCTGAGTGGAGCAGAACCGGCCGGCGCTCAGTAAGTTTCACTCCCTGCTTGTTTCTGTAGCCGTGTCGTCATTGTGAATGGCTTTCTGCTGCTTGTACGATGCAGGGCATGAGTAGATACGCTAGGAAAAGTTTCAAAAGTTCAACATTTAGCATTTATTCATTTATTTACTAGAAACTCTTTACTTAAAGCCTGAGTTATGTTTTTTGGAGTTTTATGCATTTCACTTAAATAATGGAGAAAGAAATAAAATTTTTCCCTTCAAAATAAGGAACTTGTTCCCCAAGTATGTGGAGTATGTTCAGATCCAATAGTTATTTGTAATATTTCAACTACTATGGTTCACATCATAAACAACAATAGTTGTATCTAAAGTTCAAACTATCACAATTGAGCCCAACATCAGTGAAGCTAGCTCACAAACTAACTAAGTATTCTTTTTTTATATAATGCTAGCTAATTAGCTGATTGTAAGCAATTACCTATGTAGGTCAAGTTAAGTGAAAAAAGCAAAATGTCTGTAAAATTGATCCTGACAAGTGTGCTGACATATTTGGTTAAACCAAACCAGATTCCTACACCAGTCTGCTTTCCTTACAAGCTAGTTTATTTATTCAATTTGATAATTTAGTAAAAAAAAAACAACATCGATGGACTAGGTAATAAAACATGTTGCTGGGCAGCTCACTAGCTAAAAGGTATCTAAACTTGCTCTTTATAAAAAGTTGACAAAACTCACTCAAGCTTCCAAGAAATAATGTTACTTAGCTAAAGTTTGATGTTAGCTTCAGGCTGCCAAAGACAGAAAACTGCTAAATTATTTTATTATATCAGAAAAATAAATATATAAATTAAACACTTTTCAGAGTGGAAAGGTTTTTTTTACAACATAATGCAACATTAACAAAAAAGTTTAAACTTATTAGCTATAGGTTTAGATGAAGAGCTATAGAAAAGATTAGCATGTTGACTGAATATTTAAATGAGCAGTTAGACAACTCTATCACATTTTCAGAAAATACAGAAAATATTTCATAAAACAAATAGCATTTTGTGTGTCATCTTTTGTCTAAAAGACAGAATGGTCTAAAAAAATATTTACTCTTCTATTTGAATTAGGTTAGATAAAAACTACTGCATTTAAACTGCTCATACACAGTTGAGCACAGTTCAGTTTGAGTAGTTTTATGTATGTGGGAAAGGCAAATAAATGAGTTAAGAATGGATTTTAAAGACTCCTTTGTGATCATTTAGAATCCAGATAAATTAGATTGGTTATTTATTACCTAAAGATAAACCTTTGCCATCTAATAGTGATGTATTTTTATGAAACAAGCTTGGCTTTTGTGCATCTCTTAACAACAAGAAGTTGAGTGTCTCCCGGCGAAGCGGCCCTAATTTGGTGCTTACACTCTGTTGTTGTGGGTGAAAACAATGAGCCAGCGCTCGGGTTCACATCAAACCCATGTGTACAATCGTTCTCTGTGAGGGGGGAACTCCAGTGGAAAACATTCACCAGCATAAACACACTGTTGTTTCTCAAGCTGTCAGCGGTCTGCTGATGAAATGCATGTGTTCAGTGTTCTGGTGAGCTGCCGTCGCATGATGCTCACATACCTAGCTAACAGTGGTGGAGGGGTTGTTGTATATTTTGATAACGGTTGGAAACATTCCTCTACCCTCTGTCTCTCTCGGCCTGCAGGGCATTCTCACTTGTTTTTCTGGCGTTTTTTTGTCTAAATCCGGCACCGTCATCATGAGAGAGTTCAGCAGAGAGTCACGCTGCCGCCCTGAGGAACACCAGCCTGGGGTGTCCCACAACAGGAAGTTAATCAGATCTGTTTCCAGGATGCATATTAAAGCATCCAGTCTCTGTTTTGTCCATATTTTCCACTCACCTTTGAACCCACCCCCTCCCTCCCTGCCGTTTCACCCCCAACAGCAGCTCTGCTGACTAAATAAGAGCTGCAGCCACTCGGACAAGTTCATGCGTGTCAGAGAAGGGCATCGCCATGCTAGCGGCTCGTTTCCTTTTGTCTTGTTTGACACAGTTGTAGGTCAAGAGGTGATTAAGGTGTTTGCTTAGAACCGGTCTGTTCAGTCTGCCTTTGGCTGTGGTTGAGAGCAGGTTAAATGCAGGTTCTAGAAACTAATAAAGGGTTTAGCTTTGCTGTTTCAACCTTAATTTAAATCTGCAGCTAGCAGGTCAGGCTTATTTCCATACACACAGTAAGATTTAAGGCGCTTTCTGGCAGATTTATGCCATCAAATTTTCTCTTCATGCAAACTAGATTTTTCTAAAAACATCTGTGTTTGATTGAGACGACTGACAGACTGAGCTTTGTGAATTTATTTTGTTTGCATGGCCTCAGTTTGTGATGCTCTGATAAATACTGCTGCCTAACCAGAGAGCGCTTCTATAAAAAGCCAGGCTAGAAACAGTCTTGTACTCTCCATTACTGATCTCACAGATGATTGGATTAAAAGCCTCATTTTGAAAATACTTTATAACTTCATTTGTAGGGAAAAAACAAGAAAAAAGGATTTTATGAGCTTTTATTTTTAAGCAATAATTGCCTTTGAAAAATGAACATTGAAGTTTGTTTTTAATTTTCAGCATGAGATTATTCATCTTGTACAAAAGGTGAATTCATTTTCAGGATATTACGCTTTTCGAATATATTTTTAAATAATTTAATGTAATATTAAATCGTATGAAAAAGTATTCACTCTGTTATTATTTATAAATGAATAATAGTAATAAAAATGTTTCACATAAAACAAGTGGCTGCATACATATTCCCGCCCAGTCAGGATGCTCATCCTACACCCTTCCTGCTAAACTCTTCCAGCTCCGTCAGGTTGGTGGGGAGTAGCTGTGAACAGGTCCGGACTTTGATTAGGCCGCCCTCCATGTTGTTGCTGGATGCTTCGGATCGTTGTCTGGCTGAAAAGTAAATGATTTGATTGTCATTAATTTGTAGAAATCGGTTTTCATATTATCACTGGATTTGAAGCCTTTCCTTTTATACACTGTGATTGTCTCAGTGGTGCCAGCTGTACTGTTACAGAATCAGGATCAGGATCAGGAGGTTTCCAAACATCCGGTGACTGTGAACCATCTGTGCTGCTCTGTCCGCATCGTAAACCTCACGTCAAACGCGTGCCTGCTTTCATTTTCTTCTCAGTGAATGGAAAGTAATGGCACCCTCCTCCCCCCTCCTTTGCAAGCAGACGGGGGTGTGACCTCTTTTCATGGGGCAGGGACACTAAATGAACTGGTTCCTGAGGCTAAAGGGGGTGCGCCGATCAATGTCCAATCTCCCCTTCCGTCCGTGTTCTGCTGCCGCCACTTCCTGGATCTTTTTAGGACAATTGATCGGAAACAATCTCTGAATCCTCCTGGTTCAGACCAGAGAGGCTCCTGCAGGATCTGCCCAGTCTCGGCCTGTAAACTGTTTGCTTTAATGTATCTGCTGCATTATTGCTAAAAGCTTAATGTATAACCCGACTCACAATGAAAGCTCTTCAAGTCAGAGGAGAGTCTTTCTCTGATGTTTCTGTTGCTCAATTAAATGTTTGGTCGATACGAAGAGGGGGCAGAGTTCACGGCATCCCCTGGCTTAGCTTAGTGAGTGATAATAGCAGCATTTCCATTATAAATGTGCTCAAATCTTTGACTATTTTCTGCTAATTTAAAAAAAGCCCCAAAAAACACAATTTTGCAATTGCTGTTTCCATTAAAGAAGAAATGAAATTGAAATCACACTTAAATAATGTTATCTGCATGGTAAGTCATTAAAAATCATGGATGTAAACAGTTGCATCCATTCATAATTCATATTCATAATATCCATAATGCATCCATGGTGCTTGTGCTCATCCATCAACCATCACTGGAGACGTCAGTGTATCATTCAGGGGTTGGAGCGACAAGCCCTTCCTACCTGCAAGTGCCGACATATGCGCCGTTTTGGGGGAATTGTAGTTTTACGGAAGAGCTACGGATTTAACACATTGGAATGACGCATAACTTTTCACTGTCGTCTTCTGCATTTTGGTCAGTAGTAAAGTCCAGCTGGTGGTCATGTGACTCGTGATGTGAAAAATGTGTTTTGATATGGCTGAAGAACCACCTCACCCCAGCTCAAAAGCTTTTTAGCGAAAATCGTGAGTTTATTCGAAATTGGCATGCTTCCATTAAGTGAAGCTATTTTTGTAATTTCAAGTTCAGTAGAAACGCAGCTCCTGACTGGAATCTCTCACTAAACCGTTACAGGCGTGATGAGTGTTTCAGCTCCTGCTGCTCATGTTGGAGTCCAGATAACAAAATCAAAGAATCAAAACTTCAGGTCTTATAATGAATCTGTAAACTGACACAGAGGCAACACTTGAGAGCAACTCAACGTCTTCAGATGGGTCAAAGATGATAGACATGGTTAGGTATTCCCAAAAGCAGACCGCTCCAAAAGCAGAAAGTGGACTAGAGCGCATGGCATTCTGGGTAAATACAGCTTAACGCTAGCAGGAGAAATGGCTTGTGGTTTTTAGCCAAAGACAAAAGAGAAATCGTTCAACCGCTAAAAATCTGATGCTACTCCATTTTTATTCCCATCTGGTGAAGAAGGAAGTAGCGCTGTGTCTTTTTTTTAGAGAACGTGTCATCTCCTTCAGTGGTTCTTGGTGCAGCGCCCCCACAGGCGAGGAAGGGAGCTGCAGGTTGAAGGCGGTGTGTGTTCAGCCTGCTTTGGACCAGCAGCAGCTCTGGTTCATATTCATGGAGGCTCTGCTGCGATTATCAGCAGTTATTTACATGTTGAACCGTGATCTGTCTGTAGCTGTAAGAGTTATCATTAAGCTGTTCCCCCCTCCAGTCTGGGGCTCTGTGACCTCAGCTGGGTCCTCCCTTGTTCCTGGAGCAGATGTTACCCCCACCACCACCACCTCCACCTCCACCACCCACCGTCCTGCCTGGTCTCCTCCCTGCGCCCTGCCATCTAATTACGCCGCCACACAAAGACTCCCAGATGTCAGCCTGCTCTGATTCTACTGCCCCCCACCTCCTCCTCATGCTGCTGGGCCGGGCCGGGCCAGGCTGGGTGTCTCTGGTCATAACCACGGCCTCAGCCTCAGTAATGGCTTCTGTTTAAATCAGTGGCGTCTGTGGTGAAAGGACAAGGACCACCATGGTCTCATGGACTGGCTCTGATGCTCAGATCTGTCGTCCCATTGGTTGAGCCAGCAATCAAAGTGTTTCATTTCCCTTCTCATCCGTCTGGACCGTCAGCCGTCTGGGGAGACGGGACTGCAGCCGTGAGCAGAGCCTTCATCAGACAGCCAGAGTTCTAGACGACCAGCGCCGGATCACTGAGGGTTCATCTGAATCAGACTTTGTTTCATTAGAAACATAATGAGGCTTTTTGATGAGATGGAATCAAACTGGAACTGATTGGAAAGTAACTGGAAATAGTAATATAGGAGCTAAATAACTTTTATTTGCAAATCTATACAAAAAACAAACGTTGAATTGAATGTTACTTGGAAATCCTCAGTTGTAATATAATTTACCATATTTTATATTTTCATTTATATTTTCATTTCCCTTGTTCTCCAGTAGAATCATCACCTGCAGGGTAATGATTCCTACACCAAATATATCTTAATATGCATTAAAGCACACAGTGGGAACCATCTGTGTGAAAAAAACAATTCCTGGTTTATTAGACTGATTTGGAGCCAAGTTTTATTTTCAAATGTTTACATCAGGAAATGTCTCTGGACGAACACAACTTCCTCCTTTCTGTAGCGGTCAGAAAAGCTGCTGGCAGCAGAAATCAGCTGGAGGAGTGTCCCTGACCTCTGACCTCTGAGTTGTTGGGTTAATCTTTATCACTCCTGATTGATCTCCAAAGATCCAGAATCAGATCCAGAGCCATGTTTGTTTCTGCCTCATTAGAGACATCGCCGCGTCCCACTTCCTGTCCACTGATTAGTGACTTCCTTCTGGACGGGACAGAAACGGGGGCAGAGGGAGGTTCGGGGGTCCAACCATCAGTGGCGGCGCCCCGGGCGTCCCAGTGCTTGGCGTTGATAAGCTGGGACCAGCGGGCCGGCGCCGGGTAGAACACGTCTGCCTGATGTGTGCTCATGTTTGACAAGTGCAGCCAGGCTGATGAAGCCTCAGCCTGGCTGTTACGGATCCAGAGACCGCTAACTTCAACAACATGAAGCAATGATCCGTTTAGAAATGGGTTATGATTGAAGAACTCCTTTAATTAATCTAGATGTTTATCCTGTAAAACTCAATTAAAGACACTTTTAGACTGGATTATGTCACAGGACTGAATGATATGACTGAAAAACGTTTAATATCAGTCCATATTGATCATTGTTGATTAGTTTTTTTTGTTTTATATATCTGAAATCCTGCCAAACTGGTGGAGTGATCGTTCCTGTTTCATCCATAGTTTTCTCTCCACACCATTGGCTTTTATTTTTTAACAGTCATTATGCACGATAGAGAAACCTGAAACTACTGCTGAGCAACTTACTCTATAAGTTGTTCCTAGGTAACCACAGAGTGGGAAAGTTGCTAGGCAACCAGAGAGCGAGCGAGTGAGTTGTTTCCACCAGCCTTGCTCAGCTGGCCATGAGATGTTGGGCAGCTGAAGCCTTTTCATTGCCTACATCACCCAGAATGCTATGCAGTTCTGGATCAGAGTTCACTGAATATTCAATCAGATGTCTTATCTATTGACATTGGTCATGTTCTGATATATTTTATTATTGATTTATTGTCCAGACTTAATATATAAGAAAAAAATCATCATCAGATGATCCCACAGATATAGTTCTGTACTTTGACTTGGCCGTTCTAAAACTTGGCAAGCTCTCTTAATCTTTATGTTCCTGGTTGACATCTGAAGGTCAAAATAGACTTTTATTCGGAACAGTTTTAATATTTCCTCCAACATAATAATAAAAACAAAACATATAATACACTTTTATATGCGGAGAACAGTAAACCCACAGCATCATGCTGTTCATCACATCAGCAGCTACGGTGGCTGAGAGGTCCAAACAAACACACAAACAATGCAAACTCCAAAACACAAAAGAAACAGAAAAGCGCTGCAAGCAGAAAGCATTTTTCGTGCGTTTTGTTTTTTTTGTTTTGTTATGTTTTGTTTTTGTGTGTTCACCGCGTGTTTAGGCGTTTGCTGCATGTTTGAACCTGTGGGCCACCGTAGCATGCTTAAAGGGATTAAAGGGCCTCTGCTCCTGCTTCCTGTAGGAATATCTCAGCCCCCAGTGGGTTCTATCTGTCCCCAGTGGGTCCAGAAGCCAGAGGTCTTTGTCAAAGCATAGTCTGCATGAAGCGAAGTGTTTGCTTTCTGCTGTGGGTCTGACTGGTTCCCAGCTCTGTTTGGAAAGGCCTAGAACAACACAGAGGGGTTTGTGTTTGGGTAGAGGCAGAGAAGGAGAGAGAAACGGAGAGGAAAAAGAGGGAGGCATTAGAAAGTGAAACTGAACTCTGCTCTGACCCGGCGGCGGACTCAGGGCGTTCCCTGTTGACTCCTCCCCTCTGTGTCCTGCAGGGCTGCCCAGGTGAGCGGATCGGTGCTGGGTAGAGGGCCCATGAGCGGACGGCTGGAGAGGAGGGAGCAGCTTAAGAGGCTATCTCTGCCGGTAAGTCAACCCGTCTTCTACCCCTCTCTGTCTGGGTCCGTTTGAACTGAACCTTCCACCATGAACTCTTGGGTGAGCTCTCACTTCCAGCAGCTCCTTCCCAGGAAGGATCCACTTCCGTTGGGAAGTTAAGTTCAGAAAGGTGGTGGAAACCTTCAACACGCCTGTTGGATTACAGCTCTGGGCTGGGCGGACCGCCCTCCAGAACCAGCCCAGGGACTGAGCAGCTTGTCCTAATGCCGGGTCGCTCAGAACCAACAGTCTGGAAGTTTTTACTCTGACATGAAACTGGTGAAGAGCTGCTTTTCCAGGGTTTATAGACTGAATCTTCCTCACTGCCAGGTTCAAAGACTCCGACACAGACCCACCCGCTTTAACTACCCGACCTGCTTTGTTTGGCCCGCCCGTCCCACCTCTGACCCAGCGGACATCAACCTTATAACCGTGTTGAACTGAGAACCATGCTGCTCCACCTCAGGCCTCCACCACCTCACTGCTTCATAACAGCATCCAGCCTGATAGAAGGAGCTGCTCTTTTCTCATGCTTTTAATGTGGAGGGTCAGGAGTGACTTTTAGGTCTCCACTTTCAATAGGTGAGGAAGAAACTGACAAAATGCACAACTAGAAATATCAAGAAGAAGTGAGGTATTGCTATGTTTAACTCTAACCCCTGTAGATGGGGCCACGTCTTAACCAGTAGGGGGCAATGCAGGAAAACATGGTGTCTAAAGTTAGCAGTAGAGGAAAATAATGCAAAGTTTCCTTAGAGGTTTCAAACTGTTCAAACCACAACATTACAATGAAACACCTTCACTCTGTTACTGCATTGCTGTTCACCCACAATCCAATCTGATGAGCAACTTTAGTTTGGAAGTTTAGATTGATGCTACACAAGTGTAACAAGTGTAGAAAAAGTGAACTGAATTTTCAGTATTCACAGATTTTTCCAGTAAAGCATATGTAAAATATTCCAACGAAAATCCAACCTGAGAAGCAGGAATACCTCACGCTAATGCTAGCTGGCATGCTATTGGCGAGTGGTAGCAAAGCAGCCAATCACATTGGGCCATTCATTTTGCGTGTTGCTGATTGATTGAAGAGATAAAGAAAGATTGTACATGCTAGCTTCTGCTTTAGCGGTAGGACCGCTATGTTTGTTAATTGTTAATTGATATTAGGGTCTATTTGGAATTTTAAACTATTAAAATAAGCAGCTCTTAGGGTTTTAGCTGTTTCTGAACCGAGGGATTTGCTACATTAAAATATTTTGTTTGCCTTTTCTTGACTAAACTCTAGCAGATACAATCTACATTTAACACTTTCTTCCCTTACGGTTCAGTTTGTCAGACAAAATCATTGAATTTTTGTCTTTTTCTTTGGAAACTGGATGCATCATGTTAAATTAAAACGTGCATCCTAATCAAACCCCCTTATGCTCCGTACATCTAATATTGATGGAGCTTCCTCTCCGATTAGTTTTTTTGTGATTCTTGGCATCAAGCGGCGAACATGTCCGGTTTCTCTTCATCAGGCTGCGCTCCACTCCGCCGCTTTAATTGCTCCAGAAGCCAGAGCCGCCGAGGCTGAAAGTGGGTCATGTTCGCAGGAATGGCTTTATGATTCAGCACGCTCACATTTGGACACTCAACTATCAGTGCACGTCATTTGTAACAAAAATAAATAAATCTGCCATATTTTCTCAGATTTTCTCTCTCTGCTGTGATTTGGTGGAGAAGCTGAGTGTTGTGATAGCGGGACACAAGGAGCCGGGAGCCTTTTGGTTAGCGTCCAGCAGGAGAAACCGAAGACCCAAACATGAAGGATTAGCTTTGAATATGCCCATATTTGACACGCAACAGAGCTGCTTGTTGGGCTGGAATCACTGGGATTGGCTAAATGTGGATAAATCATGGAAGCTTTTAAGGGGACACATGCTGGCTCTGATAAACTCAGCTGGGCCACAAAGATGGAGGACACGAGAATCAGATGTGCAATGCAAAAACACAAAATCTTACCAAGGATTTTTGGACTAGTTTCGAGTACAAATATCTTGGGACACTTAAAATAAGACAAACTAAGTTAAAAAGTAACTTCAACATAAAATTTGAGCTTATTTAAGTCAATAATTCCTCAATTTTGATGGAAAAACAAAAGTTTTCCATCAAAATTTTGAAAACAGGTCATTTCACTTATAACAAGATATTTTTCCCATGTTATAAATGAGATAATTCGCCAATAGAACTAGCACATTTTCATCTATACTAAGAAAGTTTTGTATCTTGCTGAACTTAAGTTAGTTTTGTCTTATTTCAAGTGTACTGAATATTTACACTACAAACTACTATATTCTGTGTTTTTGCGGTGTGACTAAAGGAAATACAGGAGACACTGTGGCCAGCAGCCAGAACCTTCATCCCGTTAAATTCAGAGAAACGTTGGCATCTTAAATGCCAAATGATCTTCGTATGAAGCAGTCAGAGTGATCTGATCCAGCATTACGTTTAGGATTCCTGTAATCTGGATGCAGTGGTCCGCTGCGGCAGTAACTGGGGCAGCCGCCTTACGTAACAAGCTGTGTTGCCGGGTTGATTCTGCCGGCCCTGTTTATTTTTATGGTTTGATGTGCGCCTGCAGAGGAAAGTCTCTTCGTCATGCTAGGACGTGCGCGGCGGAGCCGGCGGCCTCGTGGTAAACGCTGCCAGCCGGCTTTAAGTAGGTCAGCTCAGTCAGGGTCTGCTCTGCATGCATCACTTCAGCCGCACCAGGACGGATGCAGGGAAATCCGGGTACTGATGCTGAGATGCAGCTGGATTCTGATTTCAGCAGCTAGCTTATGGAGGATAAGTGGTTCTAAATAATAATAAAAACAAGCTTCAGAAACAATCAGGTTTGGTTCCTAAAGCCAAGGAGCTAAATCAGCTAGCTCAGGTTTACTGAATAGAACCTGACACACAGCCTGAAGTAGGAGAAAGATGACATTAGAATCAATAACATCCTGTTATCCTAACCTGTAATATATTACTGGGTTGGATCTAATCAATCTTTAGTGAATTTTCTATAAAGAAATGTCCATACCTGGGGTGCTGTGGTGGCGCAGGGGTTAAGCAAAACCCACATTGGAGGCCTTGGTCCTCGACGCAGATATCACAGGTTTGATTCCCCTCCCAGTGAACTTCACCACATGTCTTCTCCCTTCTCTTATTACCAACTTTTCTGTAAATTCACTGTCACAAAAAGGCCACTAGAGCCAAATCAGCCGGTTCTGCAGCTGATTTGGATATTAAATGTATACTCTAACATCCCAGAGCCTTCATAGGTTTTACTCTCACAGTTAATTTGTCATCAGTCTGTATAACATAGCTAATCCTTTGGGTTAATGATGAGCTGCAGAGAACACTACCAGGAGATTTTAGGTCCAGATCATCAAAATGAGCCAATAAAAATAAACTCCAGCAGATGAAGAGATGATGAAAGTGCAGAACGTTAACTGGGAGGTGGAATGATTTAGAGAAAGCTTAATGATTGCAGGTTGGAGTGGAGAAACTGTGAAGTCCAGACTGGTGAAGGTTCGTCCTTGTTTCTGTAATAAACAGTTCAATCATCCTTAGTGATAACTGATAACAAATATAAAAACTCTGCAGGGGAGAGTTAATAATCTAGTTCCCTGAATGACTGATTAATCACTTGGTGAACGGCTAAGAGTCGTATTGAATAAACAGCATGTGGTTGTGTTTCCTGGCTCTCCTCGTCTGAAACTGTTTCTACGTGCCACAGTCCTCTTGGAGCTACTTTGATTGACTCGCTCGCCCCAAAACAGACAAATTAGTCGGGTCCATGCTAAATTTAAGCGCAAGGAACTGAAGTTGTGCGATCCGGCATGAAGTCTCGTTCCTTCTCGTTACAACTGGAGACATTAAAACTCAGTTGGGGAGTGGCGGGGGTGCTGTGGCTGAGATGGGTAGGAATGCTCCCAGTCATCTGATTGGCTCCAGCATTGATATTATTACTGAGCAGCTCAGACTAATTGAGTGTAATTGTAGAGTGGAAATGCGGCGACCATGCCGACCCTGTGGGGGCCTCCTTCTCACGCACAGCACCCCGGGGTGCCAAGCTTACGGCGCTGAAGGAAGCTGAATGGACGGTTTGGGTGGGCCGGTGTTACGTAACCATACTGACATCCTCACACATCACTCTGAGGGGCAAATAAAGACTCTGCAGGGGGCAACTGACGGCTCCCTGGAGGAGGCAGGTGAAATACCTGGGGCGGGTACGGGGTGTAGAGGGCAGACTGGCTCGGAGAGGCAGAAGCGTTTCTTTGGCAACACTTCCTGAGCCTCACAGCAAACCATTAGAGCCTCAGTTTTCCCTCCACTCCAGTCTGAAAGTTGCTCGGAGTCAACCGAATGCTGCAAGGCTGAGCCGCCACCATCCGCTTGTAAATTGGTTTAATAATTCTCGAAGTCGCTCGCTTGTTTTTCCACTCAGTTTCAGCCCAGCTCCTGTTTTTATTAGAGCAATTATACAGCCATTTATGGATCATTGCATCATATCCTGCTAAATCCTGCCCTACATTTTTGCAACCCAGCACTGCAGCGGTCTGAGGTCATCTGTTTATTAGATTTATGTTTGTTGAATAATTAACTTTTGCACGGGGTTTATGTTGGCTTCAAACGTGCAAAAGGAAATAATGAATAAAACATTTTAAAGTTTGACTTTTTGAGGCTTTATAGAAGGTTATCTTTGGACTTTGGGTGGCTGCTCACTCATCTCCAGCCTACTTTGTTTAGTAATGGATCATTCAAGCAGAAGTGATTCCTAAACTCAGCAACAATCTCATTTTAAACCGGATCTTTAGCTTCGAAGCAGGTTATTTTTCCCGAGGAATTTTAATAATTGAGGTACTCGAGTCAAGGAATCATTACATATCACTAAACTGGAACCAGTATAGAGTTGAAAAGGATTTTCTTAATACCAGTATTAGACTTATTGTATTTGGTCAACTGTAGTGAATCCTTTAAAGAACCCAGTGTCTCTGTCCATCTAGGCTCATGAGTCCAATTAGTAAAACCAGTACAATTTATTACTTATCTGGTAATAAAAACCATCAACAGGAATAAACTGGCTATGTGTATCAGGAATTTTGTATGTTGCCAACTCAATGACAGCACAAAGTAATTAACTGTTTTGGTGCTGTTAATGATTCGTAAGTAATCAAATGTATGTTGAAATTTACTGAATTCATATATTGTCCAATTCCAAATGATCAAGAAATTTCATATTTTTTTATAAGGTGTCTGGTCTACAACGGATTGTGTTTGCATGACCCAGAAATTTTATGCTAACTGTTTGTCCATCAAGATGGTGGGTTCTTGTTTTGGTGATCTTATGGAAATAATACAGAGTACTTTGAGCATCTTTAGGTTGTCTCAGTGATGTATTAGTTTTATTTAAAGTAGACATAGTGAAACATTTGTCCTTTGGCCCAAGCTGTTGGTAAGATTAGCTCGAGGCTAATTGCCGTTATCTTCATATTCTTGAGGCTTATTGGTCCATCAAAGCCAACAACAATCAGTGGAGACATAAAAACGGAATCTTTTGGGTTTGTTCCAGACTCTTACTTTGTTACCTCTCGCTCTGGGCCATCGTCCAGCTCATTTAAATGGATGTCTGGTTTCCTCCGTTCGATGATGCCGCTCTTTTGTCCTTGGAGATGAGGGGCCAATTATGGACTCTGCTCTTCCAATCATGAGTGAGATCAAAGTTGACACCGGGGTGCCGCGTGCGCTCCGAGTCACATGCATTGTTTTCCTGCAGCGTTCCCTCCGGTCCTGACAGGGAACACTGAGCCTTCTGTTGAACCCGCAGTCTGCTGAACGCCTATGCTCCATCAGCAGACCTTATCTTCACACACGATCAACTCTTACTCACCGTCTCTCTAGATTTACTCCAGGCTCGAGTGGAGGTTTGGTTAAGACAAGGGAGGAATTGAGCTGAGAAGGAAATGGTTTGTTGGGGTCGGATTGGAAGAGGCCTGATAAGAGAGGAGAGATTGTGACAACTTTATGTTTCAAACCACACTGAGAACAGTAATCAAATCAGGTGGTAACCCTTCTCCTGAAGGGTTACGTCACGTCCCTTTCTTGTGACTGTAGTTTCTATTTGCAGCTACTTTCCTCCTCAAGGCAAATGCTCATTATGGCAATGAATGACAGATGTATAACTGTATTTAACTCCTGCCATGAACAGGCCGTGTTTGACAAGTTTGAAAGCCTCTCCTTGACTCTTACTCTCATTCTTCTGATCATTGTGGCCAAATAGTTCAATACCATTGACGCTTAAGCTAGTCTTTAAATGAACTTCATCCTAATACCAATACTGCTAAAATCTACCAATACTTGAGACCCCCTCTTCCCTATAGCAAATCAGTGTTAAGAAAACCAAATGGCGCTCCTGGATTGGCTGCTGTACAACCACCAGCCAATAGGGAGTCAAGTAGCATTGCTCCAAGGTATTTCAGTTTTTCAAGCTGCATTTTATTTTGAGCATTTTGTCTAGCATTTGGAGATTCCCCTGGATAATTTAATCACAATCAACAACACCAACAAAATGCAGATAGGTGAATTTTGCATGCAAAAAAAAAGAAAGAAAAACAGATTGATTTGTCTTTGAACCATGAGATGGTTCCCAACAAACCATCTCATTGATTCATCATGAGATGGTTCATTGGGAACGATCCCATATACTCAACATGGAACCAGTCATTGACTCATATTTCAGTGGAAAGTGTTCTGCCTGTTTAGAAACGCCTTCAAGTCTTCTCAGCCGTCAATGATCGATCGTTTTATTCCACTCCTTGCTTTTCTTGGCAGAGGAACGGTAACCAAACTGCAGGGTGTTAACCCGTCCACCTGGCTCTGAAAGGGGGAGAGGGTGTTTGGGTCCAGCACCGGCACAGCAGGGTCAAGTCTGAAGAAGATGTAACTGGCAGCTAACAGGATTGGATGTGCAGATTATCAACAGATTATCACCCCAAAGCTGAGGGGGTGGGGCAGCACACCCTGCAGCCGGGAGACGCAGAGGGTGAGATATTGGGATTGTGGGGAAGTCGGCACGGCCCATTGGATCCATTGATCCATCGTTCTGATCGGGCGCTGAGCCAGACCCCCAGCTGGGTTCGTCACGCTCCGTTTCCTGAAACAAAAGATTTAAACGTCCAGTTGACAAGACCGACTGCATTTTAAAAGCAGCAGCAGCAGCATTAAGCTTTTATTTGTTTGTTTTGAAATTTTATTTCTTTATCTTAATTAACATACTACTGATTAAAGGAAAAAGTTTTTAAAAAATAACTAAAAACAATTCAATTAACTTCTATTTTATTTTTGATATAATTGTTCTCATACTTTTTTATTTTTTAAATGCATTCAATTTGTTTTTATTATTAATTATCCCTTTTGTTCTAATTTACTATAATCATTATTATTTATTCATAAAAGTAGAAATGAAGTTCCACTGACTGAAATAGTTTGAATAATTATAGAAATCAGTTTATTTCTATTTTTTTGATGCTCTAAATAAATATTTCATTAATTTCCACCTGTTTCTTCCATGGAGTCCATAAAATTAAACAATTAGATGACCTGATGATGTAACTGCAAAATTGTCCTGAAAATATGTTGTGGTATAAATGAGCAAAATACAATTTGAATGTTTTCTTATTAGTTGAAATTGTTCTGTGATGCAGGTAATTTTCTACTTCAAGTCAAAACTTTCCAGTATTAAAAAATGTACAATAAAATTTTTTAAAATGACTAAATATAGAAAATACAAGCTAAAAGCAAAAACACAGGACAGAATCATTTCTGACAACATAGCTGAAATGAGTGTTAAAGCTTTTGCACTTCAGGGCTTCCGTAGATTTAGTCATTTTTTGACTTTCCTGTGATTTTCTGTCCCAGTCTTTAGTTTTGATGCTGCAGTTTGCTTCGGTCAGCGGTCTGGAAACTTTTTAATGACCCCAGAATCACGTCCTGTCCAATCCCATGAAATATTAACATGTTTCCACATTAACTCCTGCAAATGTGTGCAGAAAGCCTGTTACTGGTTGATTTATGAGAGCTCGGGGCTGTTCTCGTTTGGTTCATGTTGTCTTGCCCGATGAGTCTACGCTTGTGCTTTAAACGCGTTGTCACAAATCTGTCTGGATTTGCATGCAAGGTCGTCTTGTGTGTGCCTGAGGATGAGGCAGGAGGCATTTCTGACGTGCCTCACCTGTTCCTGACGTGCCTGTCGGATGGCTTCCCAATAGGTGTTCAGATGCTTCCTGCCACCTGGATTTTCCTCTGTTTTCAGTCCCCTTTTTTATAAAGAATTCAGGTTAAAATCCATCATTACCATTTGACATGACGGCATCGCTCTGGAATCTGCCTGTCTTGTAATTTGCCAACCATTTCTGACCATATGATGGAAAATATTCCACTCTCGGCTCTTCCAAGCCACAATTATTGCCCTTAATTTATAATATTACATTTTTGTTATTTTTCCATTAATCTTGTTGAAGATTTGACAAGCGGCCAGTCTCATTTGCTAAAAATGATTTACCCAAACAGACCAGATTAGAGTCATCGTTCCTCTTATCTGACAAATGAAGCGTTCTTAAATTGCCAAAGAATGCATTACTAAAACATAAACTCCTATTACGCAGACATTGTTCGATATATCCAACCCAAATTACTTGACTGGAATTGTGTAATGATTTATAATCATGAAACCAGTGGCTTCAGTCCCTCATCGTTAAAACATTAGTCAGAATATTTGCTCGCACAATATTTCAAAACAGTTTTTTATCTCATGACTGAAGCTTTGACAGTAAACAATTAGTCAGCGACAGGAATGCGTAGGGGTTTTCACGCCATTGTCCCTTCGGCGCTCTCCAAACAGCTGATCTGTGATGAGAAGGCGCCAGTGAGCTCATAAATTCCTCGAAGAGGCTGGGCCAGGTGCTTGTTGAAGGATGAGTTTGTAATCTCATTTTGAGCGAGAACACCACCTGTCAATCAGCATCCATAAATTAGTTCGATAGTCATCAGCTGAAAAGCCTGTTGGGGGGGAAACTCTTGATAGGTTGGATGGATGTGGAAGTGGGATGAAGGTGTTGGAAGATCCTGAGCTTCATGTTGCTTAATGATCTACATACATGTAGCATGAACAGGTTGACTGGTTTATGCTATATGCTACAGGTGCTAAACCTGTGCAGTTCCTTTACTATTTGCATTGGGAGGATAAGAAAACGCAATTTCCTCAAAATTTCTGGTTTTGCACAGCTAAAGATAACAACCTTTCTATACTTGACAACAAGTGGGGGTGTCTACTCAACATGCTGGGGTTATATAAGAACTATGCAAAGTAGCAATCATAGATAAATACATTATTTTAAAAATATACGTTCATTTTGAAACCCCTTTTCTATTGCCTCCCTGGGCTACTGCCCATAAAAACTTAGAACTTTCAGACAAGAATATAGTCCACTGAAAGACTTTCATTCAACATTCTAACTTAGCAAAAAAGTACAAAATATGTGTCCTTAATTAAATTTTTTGTGCTGTCGGCATTTTGTATGTCACAGGAAATATAAAATGGAGAAGGAAACATTGAAAAACGTATATGCAAACTTAATTTTTTTCAAATGTCCTATAGAGATTAACTGAGCCAAGCTGTGCATACCTTCTGTACATTCATTGGACGGAATGTTGTATTTTTGTCATACAAAACTTGTTCAAATTCAGCCAGATGTCAATCAAATAACAAGTAATAATTTTTTTCTAATATGGTCAAATTGAGTTGATGCCATAATGCCGATGTACCAACATATCTAAGGAACAGATAGCATCGGATTGCAAGCTTTGCACCAGTCTCTCGTCCTGAGTCAGCGTTTGTTCAGACCAGAAGTAAACAGTGGCGTTTTGGATCATTTCCATTGATTCCACTGGGAAAGCCAACTGTATGGTGTCTGTATTTCAGAGGTCAAGTTCTTCCTGCTGCATGACTTGGCCTTTGAGGTGCCAAAGCACTTTGTCTACCTCAACATTGTGAGAGTAATTATAAGTCTGCAGGATTGAACTTTGGGAGACATCCTCCGAGGAGGAAAAAACTCCACAGTGAGAACAGGAACTTCTCCAATCAAGCAGACAGAAATAAACCCAGATTAGAGGATAGTTGTGGGAGAAACATGGCACAGTTTCCATAACAGCTTCCACGTTTTCCAGTCCGAAGGAGAAAACTATCATTATCCATTGTGTTGTCTTGGACAGATCTCAGTGGGAGACAGAAACCCAGCAATCTGACATTCAGATTTATTTCATGGGGTGTCAGCGAGGAAGCTGGTGAGCAGAGTTTCTGATTCGACCTGGAGCCAAAGAATCCTTCAGGAACTGCTGTGACTCTTTGGAAACGTGGCACACAGAGGTTTAGGTTTATTTAAGGACATCCAAATTCCAAATTGTAATCCAATAAGGGGCAAAGAACTATCCAAACTGATTTGGACCTGTGGGGCTACATCTTGTTCTGACCACTGACCACTTGTACTGACTCAGTTTTTCAAAACTGAGTCAGTTTTACTCAACGGGTCAATAGAACCAAGAAAGTCCCTAAATTTAACTCAGCTAACAACAAGAAGGAGACGATATATTCTCACACTGCAATGAATAGATTTAAGGTCATTTAGGACATGTGAAACAGCAGAGAACTTTCTGCGAAGTTGTGTTCCACTCAAACTCCAAGAGATCATCAATGATTGATCCAGGAGGTCAACACAACCAAGATCAATGTCTAAAGCTCTTCGAGCTTGAACTGCCTCAGTTATAGAGCCAGAATAACTGAACAAACACAGTGACCCGTTTCAGGACTTTGTCTAAGACTTTCTGTGAACTGGTGAAACGATGTTCTTAATGTTACATCTGGCATAGAGCTAACAGTTAAACATAGTAATGATAACATGATGGCTGGGTCTGCACAGATTACACGTCCTCCTTCTGATTAGCCTGTTAGCTATTGGTGTTACCAAGCAGAGGAAGAGGTGGCATACATGAATGCCTTCTGGCCCTGGGTCTCTGCTTTGGACTCTCCGTGAGAAGCTAGCAGGTGTTTTTGGGTCTTCTGTCCATGTTCTAGACTATTAAGGAAGAGGAATGTAATATTTGGGTGGACATGTAGAGTAACATGCTAGTGATTAATACAAGGTATTTCCTCTAGTTTTCTTCCTTGATTAATTGAACTAAACTCTCTCTAAGCTGCTAAATCCTTCCTTTCCTTGAAAAGAGCCTGCACTTTACTGATTGAAGACAGACAAAAGGAAAACCATCAACAGAGTCTACTTCTCAAACGTGTTAATGTTTTATATCTTAAAGTGTGTGCACAACCTCCACACTGTACACAAGCACCTTAGATCTACTACACACAGATGTGGCGACATGCTGTTTGTTCCAGGTGACTTAATGCGACTTGACTCGGTGGTTAAATATTAACAAGAGCTGATGTGGCCCTCAGTCAGGAGAGACACAAATTCATGCAAGGCACTTTGCTGCACTGCTGCATCATCGTTCCAACACACACGTGTAACGCTGTCGAATGCAAACACATACACACTCACACACATACACACACAGCCAGTGGCAGGCAGCAGCTGAGACTCAGCAAGGCAGCTGGGGCAGAAGAGGAGAACCAAGCGGAAGAAGAGAAGGGCAACAGAGCGAAGAATAGAGGATGAGCCAGTTAGCGGAGCACGGTGTTGGTCAGATCCGAAGTGTTCCTCTTCTGGAGCTTCTGGCGGTGAGTGTTGGTTTTCAGATCCGTCCGTCCCTCATCAATGCCTGGGAGATCTGGGAGAACACATTCAGAGCAGGACTCAGTGGGGCAATGATGTACTACGTTTGGATGTTAGAGGAGGGGAGGGTTGTAATCCATCAGCTGAAGTTTGATTGATGACGGTGAGATTTCCTTAGAGGAGCTAACTTTGTTTTAAACCTGTCACTGGATTCTGGATGGTCTGGTTCTGTAAGTGTGTCAGTGTTTCTCGCCGTTCTGTGACTGTGCATCTCGAGCGTTGCCATCCCATATGTAGGTCACTATCTGACAAGCTGTGGCTGCTTCTAATTAGAAGTGAGAAAAGATTCGCTTCGTGTTTCCGAAGCAGTTCCAGCTGGTCCGGATCAGGGGTCCGGCTCACCATTTGTACAGGTTTCCCCCCCTGCTGTGGATGAGACACTTCACGACATATGATGCTTTATGATGAGGTTACCATGCGTGGCAACAGCCAGATCTAAAAATAAAACAGCTGTGGTTGTTGTGCTTTTTCAGCTGCTTCGGTTGAACTTTTCTCTTCAATTTGGATCTTCATTCAATGGTGTTTTGTGTGTTTTTGCCTTTGCCATCACGTGGACGCAAATAAACAGACAAATGTCTCTGCTGGGCTCTGAAACGCCATACATCCTTTATGTAATTACATTAACAGGAGCTGGATAGTGACTAATGGCTCGTGGAGGAGGAGAAGGGGCGCGAAACACAACATGCATGGTTGCATTTTTCCATCCAGTTTCACCCTCTCGCTCATCCCCAAGCGCAAATCTCTCCCTCCAAACCAACACAGCTTGCTTTTCTTTTTTAATTTTCTACCCAGAGAGAACTTCTGAGGTTTATGGCCTTTTGTGTGTCCTAATCTGGGATCAGTTGTGGCTTAAAGGTTTGCTTGGTGGCATTGTCCACATTAAACCTGCATTCAAACCTTTTATTGGCCAGAAGAAAAGGCCTAAAGAAACATTTACTCTCGCATTTGATCCTTCCATTTAGGATCTGAATGATCAGATTCACACAGAATCAGAATTATACATTTAGGCTCTACTGAATAAGAGTTGCCGACATCTTTTTATTATAATTCAACGACTCAATAAGGGCCAAGAATATCTTAACTCAGCAAGACCAAACCCTCAAATGTGTTTGACTGGTACTCGGAAGAATGGGAAAGTCCAAGGATTTTGTGAAGGTTCAGATGATCAGATCATATGTTTTAACAGTTGCACCTAAATATTAGTTATTTAGATGTGCCACTACTTTCTAAATGTCGGTAAAAAGGTCAGACCTTTCTCCCTCAGGGTGCATTCCCAGCAGCCCTGTTCAGTCTGCTTTAACCCAACTTTAGTCCTCCTGTTTAGAAAGTCTGTTTCATTCGGGGAGTAGCAAATGTGTAATCGAACCAAAAAAAGTGAAGTCCGGTCCACCTACAAACCTCGGATTTGATTTAGTTGAATTGAACTCTGGTGCGATTTGAATTCATATGTGAATTCCACACTTCAGCACAGGGTAAATACAACCAAAGCAAATGTGTGAGTCTCGGATTAGTGGGCGAAATGGCTCGTGGTCTTTAGCCAAAGACAAAAGAGAAATCCTCCAACCACTAAAATCTGACTCCACTCCATTTTTTTCCTCATTTGGTGAAGTAGGAAGTTGGGCTCTGTTGTCTTCAGGTGCAGTGCCCCCATAGGCAAGGAGGGGAACAGGTTGCTAAACCTGTTTGGTTGGTTTGAGTGAGAACCACAGCAGCTGGAAATGTAACAAAGGTTTCAGTTTTGGTCTCCAATCAAACTGACTATCTGTTAGTTAAATGGCTTAAGATTAAAGGAAGTAGTTCAGTTACTACCAAGACTCAAGAAATTCCTGACGTGGACACTGCTGGAACACCAGTGGGATCCCACCAGGAGATGATAGGGTCTGAATTGAGATAACTTTGTCTGCCTTCCCAGAGACAAGATAAATGTATTTGGAGAGCATGGCAGAAGTATAGAATAACAAAAAAAGGGGACTGTTTTCAAATTCCTTAACATCTATTGGAGTTTGGACACAATTGGGACAGTAGTCCAACACCCACATCCAAATTGAATTTGGATCCGATAAAGCAGGCTAACATTAGACTTCTGGAAAGTCTAAAGTCAAACCCACGACTCCTGAAAAGATGTTAACTTTGCTTAAAATCAAAGACAAACAGTTCTAATAAAGCCTTCCCATTTGTTCAGGAGCAATGGTCCAACATTCAACCAGAACTATGCCAGAAAAAAAAATCCACACATTACAAAATTCTGACTTGAAAACTTGCTTTTGTTGTTATTTAAAAAAATTGAATAGGCTCACATTTTGCCTTAATTTCCACAGACTGGGATTATAATACTGGTTACGTAATGGAAATTATATGTTGTGTACAAACACAGATCTTCAAGACCTCAGAAAGTATCTCTGGGACAGAACGCCTGTGTCGAATTACTTTTCTCAATAGAGCTCAGTGTCTGAATCAGGAAGAAGGATATGAATTTGGACTGAGCCGCAGAGTTCTGGTGCCACATTGCTTTGGACTCAAAAAGAAGACGAGCGACTTGCCAGCTGCAGAACATTAAAACTAATTATGGATGGTGGCGAGACGACTGGAGGCCGAGCTTAGACAGCAAAGGAAAGCAAAAAATCTCTAGAAAAATATTTGCCTTTTTCTTTGTGAAGTCTAATTACAGTCACAGACTGATTGATGATTATAATTGGTTGTTTGCATAAAACAGAAGTGTTTTGATTTCAACTCCAAAAATGTGTTGAGATATTTAAAGTCTTCTCAGTCAGTATGGTCGGATCAACTTTTTCATTCTTCCCTTTCATTTCTGGGGAAAGATGAGTTATTATGATGGACAAATCCCAAGATATTAGAATCCCTTGCCAAGATACTATGAATGAAGACACATTTATAGCAATAAGGAAACCAGAATGGGAATCATAGACAAACAACTACAGAAACAAAAAGACACTGAATTAATGTGATTTTCTACAAAGGTTCCCAATAAAAAGAACCTAACAATGATAATGATATATTGCCTAATGTGTCAAATAGACTCTCAAATATTCTGTAAAAGCTCAACATAAGGCTGCCTTTGAGTTATTATTATTACTTTTACCAGAACAGTCTTTAAATATTTGTGAAACTCAGTTATGTTTCTCATTCTGGCTTTCAAAAGTTATAAAGTAGAACCCCAATTGGTTGAAGTAGGCAGTCATTACTAAGACTGTTAAACAAAAAAAATATAATTTAAAAAAATATATTATTTCTATGAAAGACTTTAACTGTCAGGGTTGACTTTCCTAGCTAACTGTAGCAACCTGTCCCGTGTAGCCAGGTCTAGCTTTCCTAACCATCAAGAGCGAGTTTTCTTAATTAATCTGGTCTAGCTTTACTAGTTAGCCAGGGTTGGTTTTTCTAGCTAGCAAGAGTTAGCTAGTTAGCTGGGACTAGTTTTCCAAGTTAGCAAGAGAAGGCTTTCCTTGCTAGTCAGGGCTAGCTTTCATAGCTCTGGCTGTTTCACTATATTTTTTTCTTTCTTATTGCTTCTTGTGGAAAATTAACTTTTAGGAAAAGTTTTCAATTAATTATCTCTCTCTGTCTATTCACCATTCAGTATTTGGTGTTTGATTTCTATTAAAATAGTCAGCTATATTTTTAGAGGAAGCCTCAAGGTGGTTCTCCATCTATGGGGATCAATTGTCATCTTTATTCAAGCAACAGTTAATTTTTGTATCAATTTTCTTAAAGTCACACATTTTTTTATTTAATCAGAAATGGAAATCAGTTACTAATCTTCATTGCTTAATGTAGAAAAAACAACAAATGGCTTCTTTGACAGGGAGCATACACGCTTCTAATGAGCCACAATTACAGCTATGAAAATGTAAATGAAGCTAATTGAGTTTCTTTCTTTTAACTGTCACTTTTCATCATTTTCTGGTCACTGAACAGGGCAGGTGTCAGTTATTTCCTGTTTGTCCCAAAGAGGCTTGCAGCAGACGTACAGGAGCTCAGTGGTCTACTGGCTCACATTACAATATGCTAATGCCCCCCCGAGCTGCAACCTGCACCACCCTCCTGCTCCTTTAAGCACACACCATGCACACAGATACACACTGGCGCTCGCACATGCCCCCGGGACAGCCGCAGGGGGGGCCATGAAAAGGAAGCCGAGATGATTAATTAACTCTGCCCTCGTTTTGATACGGCCTTATTGGCTTTCAACACCTCGCGTTCGGCTCCGGAGCTTTGCATAGATTATCCTCCCACCGCCACAACAGACACACAACGAGCTTCCACACAGATTCAGGTCAGCTTTGTTCGTCGTACTGCTGTCAGTGAGCAAGATTTGGACTTTTTGTTTTTATTTCATGATGTTTTAATTTTATTAATCTATTGGACACCTAGAATCTTAGAATTGATGAATAGAACCTGTCTGACAACAGGAAGTAGGGTAGGAGATCTCAAAAGGCAAAAACAGTTGGAACAATGGCAATCGTTTCTCCCCAAAATTACTTACAGACTTCTGGGAAAACGTTCTGGACTGAGGACTATATAAAACACATTGTGTCACTGACACATGGTGGGTATCCACATGGTTCAAGTTAGAGCTTTAGCGTTAGCTTCCGCTTATAGTTATCTCAATGTAGCACTTTAGTGTTAGCAGGACAGATGTTTATGATTAGTGCTTTCAGGTTAGTGGTGCCCACCATTGACATCCATCCATCCATCCATTTTCTTGACACCCTTGTCCCTTCGTGGGGTCGGGAGGGTTGCTGGTGCCTATCTCCAGCTAGCGTTCCGGGCGAGAGGCGGGGTTTACCCTGGACAGGTCGCCAGTCTGTCACAAGGCAACACAGAGACACACAACCATGCACACACACACATACCTAGGGACAATTTGGAGAGACCAATTAACCTAACAGTCATGTTTTTGGACTGTGGGAGGAAACCGGAGTACCCGGAGAAAACCCACACATGCACAGGGAGAACATGCAAACTCCATGCAGAAAGGCCGGGGCCGGGAATCGAACCCAGAACCTTCTTGCTGCAAGGCAACAGCTCTACCAACTGCGCCACTGTGCAGCCTCACCATCTTTTAAAAATAATTTAAAAGTCTTAAAATGGTTAATCGTCACCACAATTTGCATTGTATGTCAAATGACTTAAGAGTTTCAGATTTTGCCTCGACTCAGAACTGAAATACCTTGACTTCAGTCTCAACGTGAGACTTTCATGTTACTTTGGATTTGGAAAGACTTGACATGGTGTGATTGGAGGCACCAATGTAGCTCTTAAATATCTGGATGATGTGCTGTAATTTACTCTGGCTAAAAAAACCCTACCAAAATCAAATGTTTCAGCAGACTAGTTAAAGTTTCTAGGTAAATATGATTTGGATGCTTTGGGATGACCTTATACAGAGCGATAAGAGTAAGGCTGAATTCTTTAAAGATGAGCTGATATTCCTCCACAAAGACATAAAGGACTCAGTTTGGATTGGTGTATTTGATGGCAGTTATTGCCATCTTGGGATGTTTACATTTAAATGAGCAATATGTTTTTTTTCTTGTTCTGGAAGTAAGCATTCATTTGTTTGCACCTGATGGTTCTGGCTGATCCATAAGCAAATACAGTACAAGCCTCCATGTGGGCCTTTGTTGTAGTGAGGTCTGCATGGTTTCTGGACTCCAGGTGCTCCAGCTGGTCATGTTCGTCCTCTGCTCCCCAGTTCTGCTTTCTATTCACGGCCATAAAGTGGCCGTCAGGCCTCAGCGACGAAGCCAAACAATACAACTGACAGCACTCCTGTATGCGTCCTAGACCTTTCATCTGCTCCCTTTCTCTGCGGGCTGATCCACTGAGTGGCGGTGAGGTTGTGTTTCATCGTCCTCTTCCTTTCAGAACAAAAGATCACCTGCCCGGCTGTGTGATGTGTCACATGGAGCCCTGAGGGGAAGCCCTCAGCTTCATGTGCAACGCTGCAACTTGTGCGTCATGACAAGAGCGCTGCAGAATGAGTTTTAGGTCCTGTTCTGGTTTAATCCAATGTGACACGCTTTACAGAAACCAGCTGGTGATTCTTTCCCCTTTCCTCTGCCGTCTCCCGAGCCAGAACTCTATGCGCAATGCTATGCAAACACCACAACAGAACGATGCAACAAAAGCAAAGAGATCCATCCAGCCTCAAACCATTGCGCTACAGTGAGGCATTGTTTGCAGGGAACCATGATTCTCTCCGATGTGGTCTATGCTTGCCGTTAGAAGTGGGAGATCTGGCAGAGATTGATTTATTCTGTTGAGATTCATTAGCCATCATGGTGACATGGTGATGTAATAAGATTTATTACCATTATTAGAGGAGAACGTTCATGTGTGATGGTGCAACATTGGAAACAATCATAGCTATCCACCAATAAGCTGTAGCCATCTTGACAGCCTCCCTCTGTAGAGGGTTACCTTTCAGCTTCTAGGCTAAATACAGACCCAAGGTTTCTGACTTCTTTTTGCAACAAATGGAGTTAAACACAGCAGACCTGACACCAACGGTACAGTTAGTCATTTAATGCAACAGGACGGTTTTCTTGGAAAGTTGCAGGTTTAAACAAAAGTATAAACCTGCGATTAAACAAACGTTTAAACAAAAGTTTAAACAAGAGTTCTTACATAATTGGAACATAGAAAGAGATAGACATAAGACATAGGTATTATGTCAAATGACTTTTTTAAGACTGAAAATTAAAAATTTAGGACTTGGCCTGGAGACTTGACTTGAAACTTGCATGGAAAGATGTGAGACTTTCTTGTCACTTGCGAAACAATGAGTTCGTCCCACCTCTGAAGTAAACATTGTAAAAGAAAAGCCAAGGTTAGTAAGTGAATTACCTACCCGGATTTTATTGCTCATCTTTGTAAACTTGCTTAAACCCAAACCAAAACATCATGGGAACCTTTTGTTTTTATGGTTTATGTAACTTGGACAAGGGACAATGCACACATTGTGACGGTTGGACTAAAAGCCAGATTTCAGGTGAAACGTTTGGAGGGAGGCCAAGATGAGCAGGTTGCAGAGATCAAAGATAGGAAGCAGTTGTTTTAACACCTGCACCTTTTTATTACGAAACCTTCCATGCTCCCACAACTTTTATCTGCTGCTGAAAACATCTTTAGTGCAACGTGAGTTGAAGTCATTTCAAGACGTTATTGAAAAGAAGGTTATTTATAGCTGAGCTGAAATCCTTGAGAGAATCGGCACCATCTGCATCTGAGTCATCCTCTGGGGTGGACATGATTGAATCTTGGTCATTTTCTCCACAACTCATCTTTACGACGCCGCGCTGCTGGCTTAGTGATCCCCGTCACCCTCATTTGATCAGCGACTGATGGGTTTTTATGAGGAGGCCTCAAGCCTCAGGTGAATCGAACTGAAAGAGTCCGCCATGTCAACATTCAACGGTTGACCTTTGTGTGTGGCCAGGGGGAGGCCTTTGTGCGGTAGAGTCCAGAGGTCCAATCGAACGCCCCAAAATCCATCTGGCTCCAACAGCTGGAGGAGCCGATGGGCTTCCAGGCAGGAAATTATGCAAGACAAACAAGGCCCCATGATTATTTCATTACCTTCATTTCTTTGGGATTATCATCATTTTGAAGGAAATGGCTGCGATGCAATAACAGCCCAACAAAGCAGTCTATATTTACGATTTGTTTAATATTGCAGAGAGGGGACTTTTATATTTCAGAGGCATTTCCTGACTGGATTTTCCGTCTCCTCTGTCATATTCATGGCTGAACAGAAGCAGTCAGGAGAAGGGGATTGGAGTCTCAATTCAAACCACATGAATTAGTGCATTATTGAGTTTTTTCCACCCCCTGACCCACTTCTCTCACTGCTGCATGGCTGGGGTCCAGGATGGGCTTTATGAACAACCTGGAATGCTCTCAGGATACTCCTGGCTGGAAAATGGACTTTCTGTGTGCAGAAGAAACCGGTGGAAGAAGGCAAGAGGGAAATCTCTCCAACCATTGCGAGCCTGGTTGCGTAGAAATGGCTTCATAATAGCCCTCTCGGCTTTTACAGTGTCAAAACAGAAGTAATATCTGTATAATTCACCCAAATATCAATTAAGTGAGGTGTTTCTGATCATAAGTCAGACTTCTTGTGTTCATATATAAAGTTGAAAACTACTGAGACCAACATGGATGAAAATGGCAGCAAAGACCAACATCAACACTATCCGTTTACATGTCAACCGATTTTGTTTTTAAAAGTCCTGTCTCCTACCATCACAAACATAAATTAATGAGCTCTAGCTCTTAACTGTGAGCTTTGACCTGATGAGACAAAGGTTGAGATTCTGAGTCTGGAATGTGGAGAAAGACTACAGAAACATAGGTGTGTTTTCAGACTTCTTTCTTTCTTCCATTGCCTAAATGGAAGAGTGTCCTCCTTTTGTTTCCTTCAGTATGTCCATCCATCCATCCATCCATCATCATCATCCACCATCCATCCATCCATCCATCCATCATCCATCCATTTTTCTTCCCTTATCCGGGGTCGGGTCACAGGGGCAGCAGCTTCAGAAGGGAGGCCCAGACTTCCCTCTCCCCAGCCACTTCTTCCAGCTCCTCTGGGGGAACCCCAAGACGTTCCCAGGCCAGCCGAGAGACATAGTCCCTCCAGCGTGTCCTGGTTCTTCCCCAAGGGCTCCTCCTCCTTGCTTTCTTTCCTTTCCTTCATTTGATGCATCTTTTCCTTACCTCCCTCTCTTATACCATTGTGCCATTTTATATGGTTTCCTTCCTTTCCTTCCTTGTGTCCTGCCTCCCTTCCTTTCATTTCTTTTTCTTTTCTTTATCGTTTCTCTCCTTTCTTTGCGTTCATTATATCATCATCATCATCATCATCTGCATCAACTCTCAGATCTAAAAGGAACTAAGGTCAAAGGTCACTTTTTTGTTAGCTTTACCTGGGTAAATGTGTTAGAAGATGAGCTAATTCTATATCTTTAGCTTTAGCATTAGCTTTACCACCAGCAGTGATGATGATGTAAAGGTTTGGTGGTTCTCTGGTTATTGTGTGGAGCTCTTTAGGCCTAGCATGCTCCACACAGTTTGACCTACTAGGAGACAAAGCAGGAAGCTTTGTTCAGGATGATGCTATGGTAAACAGTTCATGCTGAAGGTAATGCTTTCATGGTTATTGCAAGGCCTCCTCTCTTCAGTCCGGGCTTGGATGGAGGATTGGGGGTGGGGGGGCAGTGGGGTGCCCCAGATACAGAGAGGTAGCTGAGCAAACACTCAGTGATATAACAGGCTTGTTATTGTAAGATCAGGAGGTCCGGCCATGCCGTGGAAGTTTTCCCACAGTAGAGAACATGTCAGGAAGTAAACAAAGAGAGACATGCTAGAACACAAGCTAACGCCTTCAGTCGGGTTCCTGTTAGCACAAACGGTTATGCTAGCCATGAAGCTTTCATTTATTTACCATCTGGACTTTTGAACCCTTCTAGAGGACCCTGTGAAGTCCCTCAAACAGAGCGTTGATGTCACCTCGTCTAATGGGAACCAGCTCTGATATGAGGGTCTTCCTCATGCTCATCTGGACGGAATAAAACAAGCATGGCTGCTGAAAATCCTGATACCAAAGACCTAGAGGCTCTAGCAACCTGGATAAACTCCTACTGTATGACTTGCCAGGAGCAGACTCCATGATGAGGCACTTTACTGTTTAATGGATTGAGTTATTGGACCCTCGGTCCAGGTTCAGCTGCTCTGAGAGGACGTTGTTTGCATTAACCCATAGAGCTGATGCTGCTGTGTGGAGATGATCTGTCTAAGGCAAACTTACTGCTTTGACATGGAGACTCAGTGAGACAGACTTTGCAACTCTGGTTAGCTAGAATGGTTTTGTTTAGTAATGCGGTATGCATTTGGTTGGTGAAATAGGGAAAAATGAAAGTATAACTGTTGTCTAGCAGTGAATGAAACCACATGAATTCTTGGTCTTGAAATAATTTGGTTCTGCTGGGGAAGAAAGTTACTTAGACCAAGTGATGGATGGATAAATGGATATATTTATAGATGGATCTATTGATGCATGTATAGATCAATACGTGTCTGGAGATGGAACAGACTGGCAGACAGAAGGAATCACAGATGGAAAGATTCCTGATGGATAGTTGATGTCAGGTGGATTCTTGAGGGTAAAGAATAGCATGGATGAACAGATGGATGATTAAATTAAATGATGGATGAAAGACTGATGTGCTAACTGGTGGATGGATGGATGGATGGTTAAATTGAATGACAGATGAATGTGGGATGGTTGAAGGATGGTTGAACAGTCGGGTGGATGGTTGAACAGTCAAATGGATGGATGGATACCGAACAGATCCATCCATCCATCCATCTGTCATGAACAGATGGATGGATGGTTTTGGGTGTCTGTGTTTCATATGATGTTTTTAGCAGCAGTGCGAACTAAAGTCTAACTATTCACCGTGCTCTGCTCTGAGGCTCCATCAGATGACTGACTGTAATGATTCTGGTGACCTCACAGATTGTACCCTGCATGTCCCACTGTCCTACATGTCCTACCTGAGACGGAGCCTGTCCTACATGTCCTACATGAGACAGAGCCTGTTCTACATTTTTTATTGATCAGCTTGTTCACTGACGATCCTGGCTCTGCTCCACCAATGCCATGCCTGCTGGAGCTGTACAGTTGGTCGCCTCCAGTGGGCTACACTGTAGGAAAATGCATTCAAAACCCTCACCATCCCCCCACTACCTTCTTCTTCTGCTTCTTCCCCATCAACCATTCTGAGAAATAATTCATGACTACGAGAATTATCATCAGAGCCAAGATTAAATCAAAGGTCAGAGGTCACTGAGGTCTATCTCTTTTCACATTTCCCTTTGGTCCTGTGCTGTAGGATTTCCATAAGAAGTGGTAGGACTGTATCTGGGTTTTGTGACATTGAGAATCTGGATCTGCTGAGGTTGGTGACATGAACCAAACGGTCTCCTCTCGTCACATCAGCAGTTCAGTTTCCAAGCAAGCCTTCAAGGAGACAGGGAGAAAACCATAAGCTGATATTAATGTGTCTTCTGGCAGGAATGCAGGCACATCTGCCCGGCACATGGCTTAGCCGGCCAGCTCCCCAGCAGACCGTCAGACCATCAGTAAATCACTTCCTGAATTAAAGAAACAGAGCTGCAGCGAGAGCGTGGAGCAGTCAGGCAGTTTGATGAAGGGTTTCTGGCTGGAGTATCTGTGGAAACAAACACCTACCTGAAGGTCAGGATGAACTGCTGCTGCTGCTGGAACAATGAGGTGTTGATGTAAGATTGCTGGTTGAAGATCAGATACTTTAAGTACTTGGCCAGGGGATCAAACTCACTCTATAACAGGAAACCCCATTTCTACATCTCTGGATCCCTTTGAAATTAGACAAGTTGCTTTTATTGTTTAAAGGCATGGCGATCTTGGGGTATGTAAAACATAGTAACAACAAAATACTTTATCTCTGCTTATTCTGGCATTTAGCAACTATAAATCATTTTGACAGATGACCTAACAGGAAAAGTGAAAATTTACTTTACTGTCAGACAATGGAGATCACCACTTGTGTCTTTATGTTGTGGATGTAAATATTTGGTTTCTAATGTTCTTCAGAACAGATCTTCATCATTCAGGACACTGGAAACAGTCTCACCAGCAGAATCCTTCAGTTTCCAGCATCTGTTGAGCATCTCTGATACCTTCCCACAACTTTCCGTGTCTTTGCTACTCTTCTTTAATTCCCCAATATATTGTGTTAAAGATTTTGTTCTTCCTATTTGTGACCAGGTGATACATTTTCCTACTTTTATGTAACATTTCTTTGTTTTCTCTGTGAGGCTTTTGTTTTATAAGAACATGAAATTGTTCTGTTCAAGATATTTATTCCTTTATCTTTTTTTTGTGGATCTGTCATCTTTTTTCCACCTCAGAAATCCAAATTTTACAATTCTGCATCTACTGTTGTCCGAAACAACTGACTTTCCTTTCTCTGCTGCCATGTTGAGGTTTTTACTTTCAAATATGGTGAAAGTTTCATCATTCTTTACTTTTCCTCCAGTGAAAGATTCACCTTGATGACTGAGATTTATGCAGGCTCCTTATGCGCGGAGGTGATTTAAGCATTTTCCAGCTCTGGAAAGGTTTGGAGAATTAAACTAGAGAGTATTCCTTCATTCTCCCTTTTATTGTCAACATGATAAATGTCAGCGTTTCTAAAATATGTTTCTCCATTCCTTTTATGCTTTTTTGTAATAACTGATGGGCAACATCTCTATTAAAAATACTATGTATTTGTTTTCATCCATGCAAATCTCTGGAAATGTACTAATTTGCATGACAAGTTGGCATTATCAAAGTTATCAGTTTTATGGTATTTTGTGCAGCGTGTCGGCCGTTATGCTCGTTCTGGTTCTGTCTCTTGTCCGCCTGGTTCTCTGTTGGAGCTGCCTGGATTTCGCCTCTCCGTGTTTTTCCTGCCTCCCAGAGGGCTGTCAACTCCAAGCTTCCTCTTCACGTCTGTCATCGCCATGCTCCCTCCCAACCCGACTACACCTGGCTGAATATTGGCCCCCAGATCATAATAAAACCCAGCAACCCTTAGGCCTGTAAAATTCAGACACTGTGTGACAACGGCTTGCAACCCTCCCCCAGACTTTCCTAGATTTCCATCTAGCTTGTCAACACGTTGGATCCTGCTTTGGCGGTTATTCCTAAAGGGTGGATTTCTATCTGGTCTGCCCTGGTGCGTTTAAACTGGCTTGAATCAAAATATGAAGCCAACTCTAAACAGATTCATATTAGGTATTGGTGCTGAGGGCTCCCAGGTTGATATAGGCCGTGACTTGATTCCGTGAAAACACTCGGGTAACACTCGTCCTGCGTCGGTCCTTGCTCTGCGGAAATGACTGGTGTCAGCTCCGATGAGTTTCATTCCCTCACAAACAGCTTTGCCCTGTTCCCAACAGCCATGAATGGCCCACTCTGTCAACCCAACCTGCAGAGGAAGAGACCAAACAGAGGGCCTATCTTAATGTTTGGAAAGATAATCCGGAGGGATCTGGATTCCTGTTGGTGGCGAGGTGTTGATGTTTGGGCTGGGCCGGGTTGTAGGTGCTGGCTGGACCAGGGCCATCAGATAACCCAAGCTGCTGGAACTCACCCTGGATGATGAACAGGGGGCCTTTTGTGGCCTGAACACACCTCGCTGTTGGCCAGGTAGGCAGATGAAGAATATCCTGCCCACTGGAGGCATTGGTTACATGAACGTCCACAACTCAATGAGGCCCCTGTGTGCCATTACAGTCAGCCATTGTAGCCCTCTGCTCCTATTCAATGTTATTTGGACACATTATTCTGTTGTCAAGAGTATTATGTCCTTTCTATTAGAATTCTTTGTTTCAAAGAACAGTTCAGCTGAAAAGCTCAGCAAAGTTAAATTGAGCTAAAGTGAACTAAACCTAGAAGCACAAAATTAGAACATGAAACCTAAGCTAACTTACAGCAGGCTAAATAAGGTTCACAAAGCTAAGCTACAACCTAAGGAAAACAAAGACAAGTAAAAAAAACTGATCAAAAGTGAGCAAATTAAGATAAATCTAGAGTTAATAGTGTGTGAATGAATGAGAGGTTGGATAAAGAGTTTAATATGGATTCTTTGCTCTGCATTTGTCAGCGTTTGAGTGCTAAAGTCCAAAGCCCAATATTGAAGAACCATTCATCTAGTCCAGTTTCAAAGATCACAATCTCACTTTATGTTAGCGAAATTAAGGAGTCTTTGGAGAGATGTAAAAACTTTCATCAACCCTTAACAACGCTACAGTTGCTTAGGTTGAACTTTTATGACCTTTGTTTTGTTTAGTCTTGCTTATCTTACCAAGGTGTCTTTTATCACATCTTTCCTTAGCTTAGTTCTTCTTAGCTTCATTTAGCTTATCGTAATTTACCTTATGTTACTTTAGCTTTGTGTTGTTTATATTATTTCAGTTTTTAATTTGCTTTGCTTTGGTGTATTTTGAACTATTTAACTTGGCTTATCTTATGTTAGTTCAGCTTACTTTAACTTGTAGATTTAGCTCAGTTGAAGTTTACACTATTTTGGTTTACTTTGACTCAGCCTAGCTCATCATATCTAGTATGTTTCTTTATTTTTTTAAGTTTCACCATAGCTTAGTTCTTCTTAGCTCAGTTTAGCTTACCCTACTGTAGTTTAGCATATCTTAACCTAGCTTAGTTATAATATATATATATATATATATATAATATATATATAAATAATTACAGCCAGATGTCCATACCTGAAGCACTCGAAACTGCCAAACAAAGGCTCCAAGCCTTGGCCAGCCGCCTGAAGAGATACAGGAGAGAGAATGAAGCCAAGAGGATTAACCGGCTCTTCCACACATAAACCAGCTAAAGTGTACTCTCAATGGCAGGGTACTAACAACAGAGCAGACCCACCAATGCTGGAGACTGAACAATACTGGAAAGGCATATGGGAAAGGGAGGCGACCCACAACAGCAATGCAAAGTGACTGACCTCTCTACGAGAGGACCACAGCAACCTCCCTGAACAAGCCCCGGTAACCATCACTGTGGCAGATGTCCAAGAAAGAGTCTCGGGTATGAAAAACTGGACAGCACCAGGACCTGACATGATCCATGCCTACTGGCTAAAGAAACTCACTTGCCCTCCATGAGCGACTGGCAGCTCAAATGAACCAGCTGCTACAAAATGGGACTCACCCTGAATGGTTAACTGAAGGTCGCACAATCCTGATACAGAAGGATCCCTCAAAGGGTTCAATCCCATCCAACTATCGACCAATAACCTGTCTCCCTACAACATGGAAGCTCATATCAGGCATCATAGCGGCTAAGATAAGTGGTCACATGGATAAATACATGAGTACGGCACAGAAGGGCTTTGGCAAAAATAGTAGAGGAGCCAAACACCAACTCCTTGTAGACCACACAGTCGCCCGAGACTGCAAAACCCGACACACCAACCTGTGCACCGCTTGGATAGATTACAAGAAAGCCTATGACTCAATGCCACACACTTGGATCATTGAATGCTTAGAGATGTACAACATCAATAGGACTCTAAGAGCCTTCATTGCAAACTTGATGGGGCTGTGGAAAACCACCCTTGAAGCCAACTGCAAACCACTTGCACAAGTGTCCATCAAATGTGGCATATACCAAGGAGATGCTCTGTCCCCACTGCTGTTCTGCATAGGCCTGAACCCCCTCAGCCAAATCATCAACAAGACTGGCTACGGATACCGACTGAAGAATGGGGCCACAATCAGTCACCTCCTCTACATGGATGACATCAAGCTGTACGCTAAGAGTGAGCGAGACATCGACTCACTGATCCACACCACCAGGATATACAGCACTGACATTGGGATGTCATTCAGACTAGAGAAATGTGGTCGGATGGTTACAAAGAGAGGGAAGGTCGTCCGCACAGAAGGGGTCTCACTCCCAGAAGGAACAATAGCAGACATAGAGCACAGTTACAAGTACCTGGGAATACCACAAACAAATGGCAACCTCGATGAGGTCACAAGGAAAGGAGCCACAGCCAAATACCTCCAATGAATAAGGCAAGTCCTGAGAAGCCAGCTCAATGGCAAGAACAAGATCCGTGCAATAAACAGCTATGCCTTACCAGTAATCAGATACCCTGTCGGAATAATTAGCTGGCCGATGGAAGAGATAAAGGCCACGGATGTTAAGACTCGGAAGTTACTAACCATGCATGGAGGGTTCCACCCCAAATCCAGCACCCTGAGACTGTACACAAGCCGTAAGGAAGGAGGCAGAGGACTAGTGAGTGTGAGAGCCACTGTCCAGGATGAAACATCCAAGATTCATAAACACATCAAGGACAAAGCCTCAATGGACGATATGCTCAGCGAATGTCTCAGGCAATGGGGAACAGAGGATGAGGGGCTAGATGTTCCATCAGGGGAGAACAAGCCCCTACATGGGATGTACCACCGACAAATAACTGAAGTGGCTGATATCAGGAAATCCTAAAAATGGCTAGACAAAGCTGGACTCAAGGACAGCACAGAGGCTCTCAACCTGGCTGCACAGGAACAGGTCCTAAACACCAGAGCAATAGAGGCTCAGATCTACCACACCAGACAAGACCCAAGGTGTAGGCTGTGCAAGGAGGCCCCTGAGACAGTCCAGCACATAACAGCAGGGTGCAAGATGCTGGCAGGGAAAGCGTACATGGAACGACATAACCAGGTGGCGGGCATAGTGTACAGGAACATCTGTGCAGAATATGGACTGGAAGCCCCGAGATCGAATTGGGAAACACCCCCAAAGGTGGTGGAGAATGACCGAGCTAAGATCCTGTGGGACTTCCAGATCCAGACAGACAAGATGGTAATGGCGAACCAACCGGACATTGTGGTGGTGGATAAAGAACAGAGGAAAGCTGTCGTGGTGGATGTAGCTATACCAAGTGACTACAACATCAGGAAAAGGAGCATGAGAAACTGGAGAAATACCAGGGCCTCAGGGAGGAACTGGAAAATAACTGGAAGGTGAAGACCACAGTGGTGCCTGTGGTCATCGGGCCCTTGGGGCAGAAACCCCCAAACTGGAGCAGTGGCTAAAACAGATCCCAGGAACAACATCAGACATCTCAGTCCAGAAATGTGCAGTACTAGGCACAGCCAAGATACTGGAGGAACCCTCAAGCTCCCAGGCCTCTGGTAGAGGACCCGCGCTCAGAGGATGAAAGAGAGAGAGACCACCCGCAGAGGGTGAGAAGGGAATTTTTTTTTTTAATATAAATAATTTAGCTTATGGTGTCTTTTAACTTGCTATATGTTATCTTAGTTTATTGTAGGTCACCTGTTTTTGGCTTATGTTGGCTTACGTTTTATTCCTTTTCCTAGCATAGTTTACCTTAGCTTGTTTTCAAATATTCCTTTAGCTTACCTTACCAAGAACTGTATACTTTAGCCAAGTTTACCTTGACTTACCTTTTATTTATCTGCTTTATTAAATTTGTTTATTTTAGCTTACCCTATGGTTAGCATATCTTTGTATAGCTTGTCTTACTTCAGCTTAGCTTACCTAAGATTAGCTTAGCATGTTTTACTCTACCTTAACTTATATCTCCTTAATTTGAAGGTTTGTATCAATTCCATAAGTTCAGAGAGGTTTGTTCTTTTATTAAGGTGGTCAAATGAAGAATAATTTGTGGTTTGGACACTCTGGTGGAGAACTCACAAGAAGACCTTTCAGAATTCCAAAATTAGACACGTGAGACCTTCTAGATCTCATTTTGTATTTACAGAGACAAAAGACAAAGTCCTTTCTCTTTTAGTGTTTAGAGCTTAACTTTTGTTTAGCATACTGTACATCACCTAAGCTTTAAAAGCTGAGGTGATTTTTCTTCACCTCAGGAGATTTTCCTTCAGCAGAGTGAGTCCTGAAGCCATAATAACTGAATACCTGATACAGATCAACTGGAGACGATATTATGCCATGTTTTACCTTCATTTCATATGATGAAAATAATAATTATCTACTGACTCTAGATAGACAGTAACATGTTCATTATAAAATGGGCTTTTAGGATTTTTTGCAAACTTAGAATATTATTGATTTCAATCATTTTTGTCTAGTAGTCAGCTGGAATAGCAGTTAATGTGGAACAAAATTGTACCTTTCTGGTACATAGATACATTGTTTGGCCTTTCTACTGTATCTAAAATGTCAAGTGCCAGATAAACACGGGTTGAGGCTGCTATCTGATGCTCTAGTGAGGATAAAGGAAGAAAAACAGCTGGGTGGGTGCTGTTTTTTCTAATGCATACAATACTTCCAATGATTTTGAAATGACAGATTAAAGATAAATATTATACAAATCAGTCATGTTGTGAAGATGCAGTAGCTGGTGCCCGATAAAACCGTCTGGCATCACATCTGTAACGGACGCCAACACTATGGAGATTGCGGTTTCTTCCCTTATCCAAATGAGAAATGACACGCATTAACCCCAGAGGAAGCCCTGTGCACCGATAAACGCCACATCTAGCGTGAGGAGGGTGATGGGTACTATCATGGTCTGAGGATATGAAAGGCAGATTGCTGAGCTGATAGAGCGAGGCCGGGTCGTTGGGATGAGAGTGAAGAATGACCAGCAGCCTCAGATAAGACTAATGAATTTAACCAAGGTTGAGCGATACGTCTTGATATGAACAGAGGCAGGAGGCGATTAGTCAGGCTGATTAGTTCATGGCCTTCCTAAAACTGGATCAGTCATGAATTACATTAACGCATGTTTTTTTTATTATTGCAGCTGATTAAATTAGTTTGCTTCTCATTGGAGACTTGCATGGCAGCAGCTGTGGCCTGGCAGGAGACCAAAACCAACACTGGCACATCTGCCACACCTCACGGTCCTAATGCATCCTTAAGTAGGCCATAAACATACACCGTGAGAGAAATCTTACAGTCTGTTGGCGTAACCTTTGCCCTGTAGCGGTCCGTGTGGGATCCGAGCCTTCTGTCAAACGCGCAGCTCTCGGGTTTTCAATGATGCGGTCCAGGAGGTCAGAGTGCCATGTCGTCGGTCTGCAGGGGAAGCAAAGATAGGCTGGGGAGGATCAAGGTCCTGACCTTGTCTTTGGACAGGGTCTCATTCCCACAATGTGTCTTATCGACTACCGCCTGCTTGGATCTCAGATCTGCAGACGCGTCAAGGTGGTGGAGGGAGCTCAGCGCCTCTTAAAGAGACAGGACCCGGCCAGTTCACCACTGTTTTTCACTCCAGATCCAAACCAGACATTCTGCTAGGGTGGGATTACTTGCTCTGACTCATAAATGAATAATGCATCTGATGTTTTATGACTTATAAATCTGTATCCTGATTCTTACATGAATGGAGTTCAGTCAAATCTGCATGTTTGATTCTGTTATTTCTTTCCTTAAAACAATCCTCCTGTGAATTGGAGCCAGAGGTTCATTTGGTCTGTGCATATTTCGTATTTCCTGAAGGGAGAAGAAGCAGTTGGACCCCTGCAGTGACAGAAGGCAGGGAGGTTTTAAATTATCAGCATAAACATGGTAAACTTTACATGACAAACACATTAACCGTCAGGATGGAACAAGTTCAACTTCTGAAGTCAACACTAAGCGTTTATAGACATAAACTAAATGCTGAATGTTCTGCTTCAAGTTGTACCCCATACCCAGACCTTTAGTATCTGGGTATGGGGATGACATGATTTTTATGATGTTGATTTTATCTCTGATTTTATTTGCACTGTGTAGCACTTTGAGATTTTTGTTAATGAAAAGTGCGGTACAAATCGGATTGATGATTATTATTATTATTATTAGTATCGTCTTGTGTGTTCGGACAACTCAAAGATAGGATCAGCAACGAGCTTAGAGAAGCAACTGTTGATGCTTAGACATCTCCTGAGGTGTTTTGATGCATTTTAAACAAATCTGTTGTCATACAGAGGAAAAGATTATTAAATAAATGGATAATTTATGAGACAACTGCCAGTAATCACTGAAGAGGTTTCAGCAAGGTATTGCTGTCAGACCTCTGTTAGCATGATGGTCTCATCTGTCCTTTGGAAAACTTTCAATCATGGTGGTGGACAGTAGTCTATGTTTCACTTGGTCCAGTTTATCTGGACCCTGAGCTACTTAGAAACAATCGCTTTCTGGAGGCGTGGAATCTGTTGAAGTTTGAATCGATTGAACTCAATTTTACGCAGTTGCTAATGTTTGGCCGTGACTTATTTAATGCTCCAGTTCAACCCTGAAGGAAGCCTAAAGGAAATAGTGTGCACCAAATTGGACAGTCTGTGTCTTAAACATTCCTGTTGCTCCAACTGTAATTGATCGACATTTGGAAGCCTGGACAACATGAACTGAATGACTTCGTTCTTCCACTGCCACAGCTAAACCTAAATTAACTTATCCTTCTGTTCGCTGAGCTGCCCAGTTGAAATCCTGAGAAATCAAGATCAATGGAAGAAATCCCAGAAGGAGCACTGACCGGAAATAAGAATTGAGCAGAAGGTTTGAAGACAATGGTCAGGCTAGGTGTAGTACGGGTTGTGACTTTTTTTTGAAGCCACAGGTCAAAGACAACATGCAGTTAACATGTATCCTGGAAGACTCTAAAGTCAAAACTAATGCTAGCTGTTTAGCATCTAAATCCAGGCCCAAGCTAAGTCCTACAAGCAATGATGCAATGTTGTAAAGAAGAGTGGACCTGAATCACAACTTTCTCAGCTGAATTCAGGAATGCTGTTCTACATCCAGTTCAGATGACTTAAAGCTGTTTTCCAACTGATTCATTAGCTGTGATTACGGTCGGCGCTCTTGGTGCCAAACTGCTTCGCTGCAGTTGTTAGAGAACCGGTCCGAAGAAATATTCCTTCCATAAAGTCTCAGGTCAGTGGATTTAGCTCATTGTGGTCTGAGCAGCAGTACCTGTCCTCAGGGGAGTGGTGTGGCTTTCACTGGAGTCATAAAGCCATCAGAAATAATGCGCAGCCGAAGATATAACGTGCAGCATTACATGCATCTAGTCCTGCCTTAAATCTCCACCTTTAAACGCCCACTGTTCTCACACGACCACAGACGTGCGGCATTCCTTGCATTCCTCCATGTGTGCCGAGGATTATTTCAGTGCCCTGTCATTAGCAGAGGGCTGCCTGATGACAGCACAGACTTACACGGCTTTGCTGCACTTTGATGTGGCCTGTAAATATTTCCCTAGACTTGGGGCTTTCGCCCTCAAGGTTCCCTTTCTGGAGTCGCTAAAGCATCACGCTTCTTATAAACATTTAGGACTTATCTGTCAGAAATACTGCTCTATCGATGGAAACATATTATTTAAATTCAGCTAATTAAATGAGAATAAGTTATGACAAGCTGTGGTTTAGAAAATGTCCATAATACAACCAGTACTTTACTAACAGACTAAGTTCATACTCCAAACCAGTACATGGAAACACACCTAATTCGCATTTCCTTTTTGGTAGCATTTTAAAAGTTTACTCAAAACTTACACAACATTTGACAGTAGTAGTATCTAACATGAGTAATTTCCCATAGTTGTCTCAGAATTTTACATGAACCACCTAGCTTTATGGAGCTACCAGAGTACCCATCTAGTGCTTTCTTTGAACTTACAAGGAAGTTACAGGGTACTTTATTGTACTTTACGTCATATTTGACAAACTACAACTTACAGGTTGTACTTCTGAAATCTACAAGTTTTTTTTTACCTTTGCTGCTTGAAGTTGTTGTTCATTTTCTGATTGGTTGATTTAGTCAGAATTTCACCAAACCCTCTGACGTTCTAATAAGAGATGTGGTCATTTAGACCCCTTGAATTTTTATTCTGTGTGTGATCTGGCAGGGTTTTGCCAACCCTATGTGCGCTTTTGTGAGGGGGGTTTTTGTAGATGATTGGCTTCGGTAACTGACAGTCTGACGGGACAAACTTTGCATCCCCACTGTCGTGACATTTTCCATGCTCTTTCTGAACATCACACTAATACTGTGTGAGGGCTAACTTAATAATGATTTCATTCTCATAATATCTTTTGTTAACCGTCTTTTCTCCACCATTTATTGTAACTCTTTTCTTATCCTTGTTAACTTAGTTGATGGTCACCAGGCTTTCATATAATTTACATTTTGGCACCAAGAGATGACCAGATGGCTTTAGGCTGCTGCTAAACATGAAAGACTACTCATGTTAATGTGTCACATTAGCCTGAAAAGTCATGATGGATTGCAGTTAACAGCGTTTCGTTGTCATTTTTCAGAAGCTATTGGACATATATTGGCAAACTCCGCTCCACGCTGTGAGGCATTGATCTGTTGTTGTGTTTTGGTTAAAAGCCCAGCTGGGCCTTCACTCAGCAGGGGGTCCGGGTCTTTGGCATGTTCCCCTGGCACCGGCTGAAGCTGCTGGGTGATGATTGCATTGGAGTGGCAGTTTCAGACGGAGCCTTGGAGAAACAGACAAAACTTACTGTATTTAGAACATCTGGCCTGGTGAGAATTTGCTCTCAGGGCCACAGGTTAAAAAAAGCCCATGGAGCTTTAAGTACAGTCGGGCCTCAGAGGTCAGGATGAGCCCAAACACGACTCCAGGCAAATTATTTACCCTCCACACATCGGCTTTACCTCCCACTTAGATTTTTATGCGAAGACGCCAGCTACATTCTTGGAGCTTTGCAAAACCCCAACACTCTGACTGTTTAGCTATGATTAGGTCATGGTGCATGGGTGGGCACGGTCTTGTTTCCAAAAGGCCCAGTTAATCCAGCTGAAGGGTCACAGATCGGATTGGATAAAACAAATGCCAAAGAGGTGAGGCTCCGAGAAAAGGCCGGGGCTTTTCCCTGTTTTCCAGCAGGATGTGCTTTTTCTAGTTGGCATGGTCGGTCGGAAAGCTTGACCAGTTCCAACCACTGTCTGTGGACTGATACGGTACATGTGACAAGAGCATGTGTAATTTTATGGCTAAAAAGCTCTATTTCTTTTAACCAACTGTTACATATTTTAAGAATACATTTAATCTCCCTTCTTCTCAATTCTCCAATTAAAATATGCTTTTCAGAATGGCTGGAGATTTTACAGCCATTGACCATTGAATTCAACCCATCAAAGTCCATTAATTTCCTGTAACAATTGGAGAAAATAACTATGTAAAAATATGTTTGTACCACATCAAAAATGGAAATAAAGACAATATTCTGTGTCAGTATGCTCATCTGAACCCAGTAGCTTTTGCACCCTGGTGGTTCTGATGAATGACAACAGGAAAACTCAATATGAGCTGTTGCGGTTTGGGCTTTGTTTTCCTGTTGATTCTGTTTCAAAGAATGAGTTCACAGGGAGTTATTTTTGCCAGGCACTAATTAGGCAGCTGACACTGAGAGCAAAGCGAAGTAGCTGAGGTGCGGGAGCTGCAGGAAATGTAAAAATAAAGGCTTTATGAGTGTTTTCTTTTTCTACTAGAGTGCGATTTCTTTATGGGACTCTCCAGTTTCTCACAAGCAGAAATCAATGGCGAGCATCTGTCCCCCCCTGAGATAACCACTCACCCATGGGACACGTCAAGCAAACATCTAATTAATTAGTCCCAAACCTGGGCTTGGACGGCTGTGACAGCATCAAGTCACAACTGACTGGATGTGTGAAAAGCCAGATGTTTGAAGTGTGGTGGCCTTTTTCTAACGCTAACAGCCCCAGCGCCTGTTTTATACAGTCAGACCACTAAAAGGCAAATCATTAGGCCACAGACCAGAAGTTCTCACATCTGTTTTCCCCATTTAGCTCTGAGCTGCAGCTCATTCCTGTAACTCGGTAGCGCACGGTTTGTAAGTGCGGGCTATTCCCGAATGACATTACACAGCTGGGGCCGGCTTTGGACGCTGCGCCAAGTTGCTTCTGGATTCGCTCTCTCAAAGAAAGGAACTCTAATGCTCCCCCCCCCCCACCCCTTCCAGAAAACGTTCCATTAGCAGCATGATTTAGGAGGAAGAATGAAAAGTTACTAATGCGCATAAACCTCTCTCATCTCTTCCTGACAGGAGTACATGGATGCCAACAAATGCATTGACGAGCTCCTGAAGCAGCTTGAGGAGGAGCGGCGAAATGTCCGAAGGTAAGCAGATGTTTTACTGCTGGAAGATGTAATCCATCCCCGACCAGCGGCAGCAGGACAATGTCGCCTGCTTCTGAGAGCCAGACAAGCTTTGTAGCTCCGCTTGAGAAATGTGCTTTGTCGCCGGAAGCCCTGAAAGTGGAAGACAAAGCCGCTGTTGGGTCGAGCGGGACGTTTCTCAGGGAGGAGCTATTGGAGCAGATTTGTCCAGACAATGGGAATGAAGAGCTTATGGAGATGCCAATCTAATGACCTTGTCCCCTCCTCACGCCGAGCATCCCGGCTCTTCCAATGACGACAGAAGAAAGAGACGATTTTTTAAACTTCGCCCTCTTTTGTACCAACCTCTCACCGTCTCAATGGAGCTGTGTCCCCCAGCTCAAAGTAATTTTCTCCCTGAGTGAGCAGAGAGGGCCGGGGGCTGGACAGAAGGGGATGTAGGTCTCAGGGTAGGTGGCTCGGTGTGGGGGTGGATGACCACTGACCAGCCCATTTACCAGGCCAGGACATCCCCCTGAAAAAGGAAGCGATGTGTAAAGGAATGACCCTAAAGTCATTGGTGCCCCGCTTTCTGGACCCCCTTTGTGACCTAATGGCTACTTAGAATGACCAGAATGTTTCTGCATGAGCTGACCTGCGGTTGCACTGCCAGACCAAATGCTTTCAGAGCCATGAACTTGTACCAAGCCATTAGACTTAACTACAACATCGCTGGAAGTCCCAAAGACTCCCATCAATAACAATGTTTGAATTTTACCTTTATTAGGTAACTTGAGTCTTTTTAGTATAGTACAGGACAGATCCATAAATCCCTTAACAGAAGGCAGCAAATGACCCCCAACCGGGGTGCAAATACCATCGTCTGGCACCTCTAAAATTAATTATTCCCCCACTCCAGGGCAACTGAGTGTTCTTGTTTGGTGTGCAGTAAACCCAGTGGTTGACTGCAGATGACAGATGTCTACCTCTATCACAATGCCTGATGGAAATGCTCAGATCTTATAGTTTTGCCCCAGAAATCATACAAATCTCACTTGGAACTTTTATGTTTTGCATTTTGATTTATTTCTCTTCTTATTTGAGTCTGTTTAGGCACATTCAACACTTATGCTTAGGTTTTTTGATTTGGTCACAGATAGTCACACACTTGGGCTACTTTTGGAGACAAACAAAGTTTGAATTAGATTTAAATCAACAGACTAGTTTTTACCAGTAAAATACACCAAATCGTATTTTAAGGGAGTGGAACAGTTCATAAACAAGAATTTAAAGTTAAAAAGTCACTAATTGATTCCTGGTCAGTGGAGAGTCTTATAGAGGTTCAGGGTTTCCCCCAGTGTATTAGAAGCCTGACGGGCCACCAGGATTTACTTACCAGGCTAAACATTGTTTGTTTATTTATTATATATAAGTATGAAACAACTTAAGTGCAAATAATTTACTTTTACTTTAATTGTCTTTTGATAATGTTTGCCTTATGGTTAGGGCAAAACATTATCAAAAAAAATCTATAAAGTCTTTTTTTAAAGACTTTATAGTTGGTGTTTCGGTATTGTTAATAAAGTTTTCCAATAACGCATAATTAACCAGTGATATTTTCCAATTCTCTGTTCCCTTTGAGCACTTTTTAACTCAATAATACAATAGGCTGCTGCATGCCCTAGAGCCCCTGCCACCAGGCTTGGCAGATTTTCTGGGGGAAACCCTGAGGTAAATAGAGGTAGAAATCTTCATCTAGTTGGCCTCGGTCTTGTGGAAGTTGGCCTCGTGTTCCTGTTGATCTAAGCTAACACTAAAGCCAGAATGACTTTAGGTGTACAATCATCCATGCTGTGACTGAGGTTCCTAACCTTCATGACTCTGTGTCTGATACCTGTGGTAGCCTTCACAAAGGCTGGAAAGATTGTGGAAAGATAGCTGGAAAGACAAAAAATGTCTGGAGTTATGTTCTCTAATGGAAGAAGGTTTCCTCCAGGTAAAGTCTAACTCAGGCCAAGGAGTTGAGTGGTGTTCTGAAAACATTCTTCTTCAGACTAAAGTTTTATACAATTTCTCCATGCCTACTTGTTGCAGACATCAGGGGTCCAACATGATGGTACTGTTTGACATAGCATGACTAAACTGGTTTGCCTAAAGGGAAGCACTATCTACAAAGCTGCTTTTGTCTTTCAGAGTGCGGTGGCAGACACCTCTGTAAGGAGATTCTGCGCTCCTGAGATGCAATCATATCGGAGGTAGTAAACAAACCCACTGTTGTCGCTTTGAAAGCCACGAGTCTTTGATGCACAGTTTTTAGAAAAAACAGAGCATACCAACCACGATGGGTTTGTTCCCGTTTCTTCTCTGGCACTGTTTGATTCAGACGGAGTGACGCTGATGAATGACTTCACAAAGGCCTTTGTTCGGCAAAAACACAACGTCGTGTGAAAAAGAAAACCTCTTCCCTCATTAGGCAGCACTTTGCTCTACGCCGTCCATATCTCTCTCCACCCCTAGGAATATGGGCACCATCAATCCGTCAAGGGCTGAAAGAGAAGCCCTTGCATTCCTCTAGTTCCCCGCATCCTTCTGCCATGACCTTTTGACCTGGGGCATTCATGTCACTCATTGTGCTGTATTATTGGCCACTTTCACACTAGTAGACAACACCTATTAGGTGATTATGACTTTACACAACTTCAGATCTGGGAGAAATCTACATTTTCATGAGAAATCATGGAACAAATTCATTTTTATAGTACTCTGGTTTAAGCAACATTAAATCGAGACTGTATATTTCTTGGGGAAACTTGAGTCTTTTATTCAGCAAATTTTATTCAGCAAAACATTTCAAGTAAAAATGTCTGAGTTGGTTTCTTTTTCTGGGGCTTTTTTCACAACTTCGCATCTAAAAACTCAAGATTTTCTGGAGATATTTTAGAAATGTTTCCATTTTATACTATGTTTGGCTTGATCTAGGAGAATTGTGAATTTTCCTTTAGTTTAAGGCAGATTGTTCAAAGAAATTTCTGAGTTTTTCATGGTACTTCAGTTTAAGCAACTTTATACCTAAAGAAAACACAAATTTCCAGGAGTTATTGTAGATTAGTTGGCTTTTCTGTAACTTATGTTGATGGAAGTAAATATAGATTACTAGGAGAAATTGCAAACTTTTCTATGCAGTGTTCTAGTATGGCTCATTTTCTGGAACCTTTGTCCACGTAACTGTAAAACTTTGAAATAATTGGTTCCTTTTTTGTGGTACTTTACCTTGACATCTACAGGAAGTCTGGATTTCCAGGGGAAGTTGCAGTGTTGCTTCTTTTATTTGGTTTGCACAACTTTAGCTCTAGATTTTCAGGAGATAAGTCAGAGTTGGTTCCTTTCCTAATGCCAATTGTTGATCAACTTTAGGACTAGAAAAAGTAATAGAGTTGGTTAGGGTTTTAGCAAAGAAATTCCAGATTTCCAGGGAAAGGGACAGTTTGCAGGTGTTATCCCTGTTAGTGTCCCTTCCTTTAGCTCTGACTGAGCATGGAGAACATCTGTGCCGTCTCTTCCGCCGTGAAGTCCGTTCAGACCGATTCTCTGCATTGCTGCTCGACCGAGAACAAAACCCCAGTGGGACCCATCTGGGCCTCTCCCGCCCCTCCATTCAGTGCTGCCAGGTCCTCGTCAGATGCACAAAAGCTCCACAGTGATGTGTCAACGTCGGACGGAGCAGATCCAAATTTGGCAACATCAGACAAAACATCCAAGGAAGGTTGTGCTGGGGATTGTGGGTATTCATCATGCCTTTGCTCCAGTTAACGGCGAAACGATGACATTTGTCTTTGCTGTCTTGAGTTTCTGACGGACATATTGTGATTGATAGAGAATTGTGCTGAGTGACAGACGCATATGGAAGCGCCAGCATGGCTGAAAAGCATGACGGGCCGGGATGACCTCTTTCTGGCAGGCTGCTGCGTCAAGCCACCGTGACTGTGTAATCTTCAGTGGATTAAAACAATGCAGATTGGATATTTTCCTCCGCTGGTTTGTCCCCGCTCTGAGCTGGCTCATGGTTCTGACCTTGTTTTTAGTGGGTCAGCGGCTCTGGGGCTGCTGGGTCGGGTTCTCACCTGCCTGGTTCTCAGATGGCATTCACCTTTGACCTCCTCCACACCTAGCAGATCAGAACGGATACTTGGTGGACTGGGACCTCAGCTGGAAATGCAGCCAGCTGCAGCCCAAACACAAAGAGAATGCATCTGCTGATCAATAATCTATCTATCATGTTCAGGGGTGCTTCCAATAGGGATTATAGGTGAAACTAGAGACATTTGGCGTCAAACAGATCAATATTTCAGCTCATTCATCCTCTTCTGGTCAGAACCAGAGCTGGTTCCACTTCTGACCCAAATTCTCACAGAACCTTTAATCTCTTAATCCAGGAGTTTTCATTCCATAATCGTTTTAATCAACACTAATTACCTCGATCCAGTCTCTACTCGTCTTACTGCGCCACACAAACACCTAGAAACTCACATCAGCTTTTGAGTTATGAGTTATCAGCTTTTATTTGAGTGAACACAAAGGAGAACAATTTGAAAATAAAACATGAATTTCACATTTTCTTAGAAGTGGCCTATTACAAATTAGAATAGGGCTGTCAAAACAGGTTCGTTAATTTTTTTCCACAAAATCATTCTTAGATCGTGAGATTTCAGTCTGCTGAGTTCTGCCTCTGTTGAGCTGTTTAAGGGCCTTCTGCCCAGTTAAATCCAAACAAGCTGCTCCTACCCACGCCCCCAACTCAGTGTTAACACTTGTTCGTGAAAAAGGCTGCAAAGAGAATCACAATTATACAAGTATTCATATTTGAAAATTAATTAGCATTTAGAGGCAGCAGAAATCCAAATGTAGGAACATTCAAAATGTAAATTTTGCTTAATAGATCTCCTTTAATGAATAAAAGTCAGACAATTCAGCTAGAATTTGAGTAAAACATGTCTATGTGTGAGCATATAGTATGACTAGTGTTTCAGGGGGGCAGTTTAAGTCAGATGAAAGTCGACTCCGTAGCCAGTTCTGATAAAGACTGGGTTCCCCACCAGAACTTGTGCATTGCCGTGGCAACCGCCGGGGGCTTACTGCTTTAGCTAGATGAGTTGTCTGATCTGGATTGGTCCCACTGGGCTGTGAGGAGCAGCCCTGCTCCCAGAGCGTTGCTGTGGCCTGGAAGTGAGTGTAACCCGTCTGCGTGAGGTCGCTTTACGGTCCAGCCCGGATATCTGACAGGAAAAGTCACAGGAAGTCGTTTCCGCTGCTGGAGGAACCTCTCTGGGTTTTTCCTAATGAAAAGCTTGATTAAAGCTTGTGGGCGCTAAATTTGGAGCAGTGTTCGCCTCCTCTAATTAACACCAGCTACCGTTTAGCTGCGGCTGCAGCTAACAGGGGGTCTGCTCGCCCTCCAGCCCACTCCTCGTGGCGCTCCCGTAAACGGCGCCAGCCGAGGATTCATGGGCGGCGTCTGGGCGCCGTCAGAGTGCTGCTTCGCTTTTAACGGCGCTCGGGAGAGGCAGAGGTTAATCGAACGGCTTAATGAAGCCTTTTACTGATGATCCCTCAAGGTCGTCCTCAGAGGCAGTGCTGGCATTCCCATGCATGCCGCTGCCTCTCCCCAACACACAAACACACCATGCCGTTTGGTTTATTAAAGATTTGTTAAATATTCATTTTAAGACAAGAAAAAAGAGATAAAATCATTCAGACTGATAACAATCTGTTATCAATACCTACTGTTTGTTCAGTTGTCTTTTATATTGGGCTTCATAACACTGATGTTTAAATCAACTCAGTTTCCATACATTTGTAGCAAACTAACTCAAAAACCATTCTTAAACATATAACTGATCAAAATAAGGTTAATTTGGCAACATGGGTTTAGAAATTATGACTCTACAGATTCTTATGTTAGTATAATATGACAAAAGCTGACAACCATATTGATTTTTGCTTCAATAAAACTGAATAAACATCCAGTGTGTGTGGATGTTTCTGCTGACTTTGAGGTTCACAGTCCTTTATGTCCTTGTTATTTAAGGATACAAACAGCCTCAAAAATCACATCTAACTGCATATTTTAACAGTTCAAACACCAATTATATCTTAATATCCAATAACACAAACTGTGGAAACTGTCTTAGTAAAAGCTAACATATTCAGTCGTCCTTATCTCCACTTTATGGGGTTCAGGCAATCAGCACTAAGAAAAATGAATGCAGCTCCTGGATTGGCTGCTTGGAGAACACCAGCCAATAGTGTGTAAGGTAGGTATCCCAGCTTCTCAGGTTGTATTTCCAGTCTTGGTATTTTCTACAACAAAAACCTTGAGGAAGTATGAACATTAATTGGTGCATTAGCTTTATTTATGTTTTTATCCCCCAGTTAATCATGGAGACTGAGCCAAGAGTACTCTCTACGGCTCAGAAAACCAACCGGTTTTATGGAATCTGATTCATAATTAAACGAGAAAATGTTTTAGTCTGTTTCTCTAAGTGTTATTTTTCTTACTAATATACGAACTTGCGGGTTAATTTAGAGGAAATTACAAGTGCCTAGAGTAAAGGCAGGTCTGTTGAACTGCAGTTATGTAAAGATGTGTGTGCTCCGTTGTTTCCCAGACAGAAAAAAACCTCTGTGATTAGTGGTCTATATGTTGGGTTTGAAACAACTTGCGACATGTTTTTGTCGGATTTAGGACTCAATAGAGTATTGTCTGCATTCCTGGAAGAAATTAGCCGTGTTCAAGAGCCGTTTCTTTCTTTTTTTTCTCTTTTTTTCCACTGGGCTCTTGTTTAATCCCTGCTGTAATTACAGTTGTTGGGTTTCCTTAAAATGAGTTATCAGCTGCTTGTTTGATGTCTTGTGGGAAGAATTTGCACTTTAATGACACACTGATGGAGAATGGCAAAGTTTTAATCTGATTTCAGACTCTGTCTGGCTGAATGCAGGTTTGCCTCAACACTCTATTAATCTGAGATCCTCTGATTTGGGTGATCGTGTTAGAGGCCTATTGAAGCTGAAGCAGCTGTTTGGACTGATGGGTGTTCTGTAAAAACATCCTCAGTGTGTGATAAGCAGGATCCAGCGCGTGTGCTGCTCTTGTTGATAGTTTTGGCTGGTGGGAGTCACAGTGGCTGCATCCTCGCTATTCAGGCTCAGGGCCGCCCCAGGGCCCCACAGGCTCTCATTGGAAACAGGAAGAGGCTGAAAATGTGTGAAATCAACAACAAAATGGTTGGGAAAAGGTGAAGAATGAAAACAGGTTTTACTGACTCTTCTTTTGGTAGAATAACTCTAGTTTCTGGAAGTTTGTGGCTCTTGTTTGCTAATTGTTCTGTTGACTTTATTACTTTCCGCTTTGAGTCCTTTAACGTACCAGATTATAGGGAGGTTAGAGAGGTTTTCTAAGGCAGAGTTTCCCAACCCTGGTCCACAAGTCACATGTTTCCCTGCTTCAGGCATACGCAATTCCAATTGATAGTTTTTTTTAACAGGCTTTTATTGAACTGCATTATTCTGAATCATGTGTCTCAAACCAGTGAAACATCTAAAACATGCAGGGCGTATTAGAGATTAAGGACTGGGGTTGGAAAACACTGCTCTAAAGGGGATCGAATGTCCACAAGAAAGGTAAGAATTGACACAAAATTAAGCTGTAACTGGACATAGCTGCAAAAGTTTGGGTACAAAAAAGCCCGATCTTCAAAAGTACAACCTGATGAAGAGGTTTGTGGTATTCCCTGAAAGGTTGACTTAGTCACATTTGATGCTCTTGGTGTTAAATAAAGGAGGGCTATGGACCAATAATTGCATATTAATTGTTTGCGTAGAAATCCAACACAAATCTTTGGAACTTTAAAAGATATCATGTTTAAGTCGTATAGTTCAGTTGTCTAACATACTGCCCCTGTCAGGCCTCTTCATAGTCCAATCCAGACTGTGGTTCCTCTCACTCTCTGTTACATATAATTACAGCAGGAATTAAGAATCCTCAAGATATCTGAGTTTAATTAGAGATTAGCCATATCCGTGTTAATCCATCTCCTCCCAGACATTAATGACTCAAAGCATTTCCTGAGAGCCAGGCAGAGGAAGATAGAGTCCCGCTGGACCTCCGTCATCCTCTGCCTCATCCCGGCCCCACATCACCCTGCTTAATGAAACATGACCGGAGCGCATTATCGCCTTCCTCGTAGCGCACACTTCAACTTGCCACAAAGAAGTTACCACACACACAAATTCAGCTGCTCATGAACACGCATGTGGCAATCTCTGGAGGGGCTCCACCAGATATCTTATAATTTGCATCAGTCTGGATGTTTAGCGTTTTTTCCATCTGTTGGGTAAACAAACATGCTGCCTCTCCAAAGTCTGGCATTTCCTCTGCTTGTCTTGATGTAGACATAATTCCCACCCCTCTTTCCCCCTAAACTCCTCTCTGCCTGACAGCTCCATATCTCCTGGATGGATTGAAACTACAGGTTACCTCTTCCTTTATCACAAATTCTTGTCAGAATCATCTTTGTTGAGAGCAGAGTCCAAACAAAGGACTCTGCTCTCCTCCTGAGTGATGAATATCTGAGTGAGAACACACACCTTGACAGAGATATCAAACCGGGGGATGGGAGAATCACTCATCTGTGATCAAGCTGCAGGAGATTAATGCCATTGAGGAAAATATGTCTCAGCCAGCAGGATGTTTGGTGAAATTTTGAAACTTTTCTTCACTTCAAGCAAAAGCAAAACACAGAAGATAACAAAGTTGTGTGCCTGCTTAGAAGCGACATATGAACATTTTATTGACAACTCAAGTCTTTGGCATAGTTTTGGACATCAACAATGTTGACATTGTCCATTTGTCCATGCAGGGTTATGGTACCTTTCTCCAGCGATCATTGAGTGAAAGATGGGGTACACTCTGGATATGTTGCTATTTCATCATAGAGACACACTCTTACCTAAGGACAATGTAGAGACCAACTAAGCTAGCAGTCATGGGAGAACATGCCAGCTCCATGCAGAAAGACCACGTTCACTGGTTCAAAGGTGCTGACACTTGATCGTTCACAATCACACAGCCCCATGACTAGAGTCCCATTACCTCAGACCACCCTCCGTGACATTACAAGTTCATATCGATCCTCCAGTCGTTGTCCCAGCACCATCCTGCCTCCTTCCCTGTACCTCGTCCATGTGGAATGCTGGCCTCAGTCTGCGTGTGCGCGTGTGTGTGTGACAGTGGTGGAGCCAGGCTGGCTGTGTGGGCGGCCGAGTGTTTCCAAACAGTGGAATCTGTCACCGACACCCCTGGCAGAGCAATAAGCGGAGCCTTAATGAGCTCAGCAGATCACTCGGCACACACATCAGAGACGCTGCAGAATCGGCATGGACCCGTATTGTTACGCCGCTTTACTGTTGACTAAACATAACCACAACCAGCACACCAATGCAGCCACTCCATGCTGAGGCTTTAGTAGTGCTTATATGCACGAAGCCGCTCATTACTTTAGCATTTCCAGTATAAACCCACACACTCACTCCTAATCCCAACCCTGATCCATGGAAGTGTCTTTGTCGCTCTGCAGACCAGAGCCATTGCTCAACAACTCTCCGCTCATTTTTGATCAAAGTAGAGCGGAAGACCCCCTTCAATATTTCTTCATTATGATGCATTTATATATGTTAGTGCTGACTCGGTCCTCCATTTGTCTTTCTTACTCAGATGGGACAATGGTGTTTAATTGGTGACCACCTGCTCTGAAAATCACATCATGCTTGCTCTATATTCAGATTTCCCTGCACCAAACCAGCTGTGCGTATGATTTACACAATTACATGGCATCTTTAGTCACGTCCGTAATAATCAGGCATCATGAATCTTTGGGTTTTATGATGATGAATGGCTTCATCTGAAAGCAAACGTGACGGAACGTTTTGATCATTCGTCGATCATTAAAGCTGGTGTACCTTTCCACCATGGAGGGTTCCCTCCTCCACCCGCTCCTTCTCTCATGGTTGGTGTCATTGTTCATTGAAGACATTAGTGACAGTGAATGTGGGGCTCTAAGTCAGCCCCATCCTTTCATTCTTCCCTTTTAGCCAAGCGCTCCTGTCACCCAGACCCTTTTAATTCCCCCTTTCACCCGTCCGGTGGCCGGCCCCCTCTCTCACTGGTCCTATTGGGGAGCAGACAATGGAAGCCACCCCCCTCTATCCTCTTCCCTGACTCACTTGCCTCTTCATCCCCCTCTCCTCCTGTCCCTGGGCTCTTGTAGGCGTCCTGCGTGGTAGAAACTGCTGGCTCCAGGCTGCAGTTTGTCACAACCGTTCAGCTGAGACTGATTGTGATTGTGGCAGATGGGCCGGAGCTACTCAACCCAGGCAGACCCAAGCACTTCTGTCTGTCCTTTCTGGCCTTCGCTCCCTCGATCTCGACCTCTTCCTCGGTTGTCCCTATCTGTTCCCTCGTCACTGCCTTCTTTTTGTGTGGTGGTGCTCAGCCCAAAGCTCGGTTTTTGCTTCCGACAAGGTGCCTGTCAGATCATTTAACAGCCTGAAGCCACCTTCACCTACCTGACACTGGAATTAGTAAAGCTGGAGCTTTGCATTGTTTGGAAATGTTTGTCTTCTTTGGCCCCTCAAGACCGCCTCATAAGTGGTCATAAAACTGACCAATTCCAAGAGCTGCCATTATTATCTATTTCTTGGCCTGATTCTGTGCTTTTTCTACCAAATTTTCCCACGGTGTGGTGATAGTTTTATTTGTTATCCCTAGAATTTTAAGGAAATACAAAAAGATCACTGTCCACCTTTGCCCACATTAGCATTACTCATCTTACTATACAAAAAAAAAAAAAAAATTTCTGAACATTTCCAGTAAATTTTCTTAAACTACACTAAAACTGTCACATTGTAAGATGGTGCTAAGCTGAGACCAAAACTCAGATCTAGAGTTGTATCTGACACTCGTATGTCTGCATTTGACCCAGTTAGCAATCACTGGACGTTTCAACCCAAAGGTCAATGCGATATGGTTCCATCAGAAAATAAATACTTCTTCCACATGTACTGTTGTACACATGCATACGTTCCAATCAGCAGTGTCTCTTTGCTATTCAAGCTATCTTCTTCTCTTCCACCTTTCAGCTAATATACTTAAACCCCAAACCTGTTCAGCCTGAACACTCTGGGTATAAACAAAGGCTTGTGAACTGTATGTTTTGTGTCTTGTCTACACTCATCCTGAGGCCATGAGGCTGGGTGGAGTAGTCAGTACCGGAAAAGACATTTAAATCCTCATCTGCAGCTCTGACATCGACAGATCAGTAAAAAACTGAAAACTGTAAAACGTTTCTGGCACTTTAACCTTCAAATGCCTTTTCACATGATGGCAACACCAGCCATGGCTCCATCAACATTTTCTCTGCAAAAAGAAAAAAAAAAAAAAACAACAAAAAAACCAACAACAACAAAAAACACATATTCTAAGTTCCAATGTGCAAACCCTCCTATCTACTGGTGGGTCTGTGCCTTACCAGAGGCATCAAGCACTCAGAAATTTCTACATCTAAACCTCCAGCTTAGAGCGGAGGACTCTGAGATATTTAGTCCATGCTGATAAGCAGCCTCTGCTTTCTGTTTATCACAGCCATGTGTAGTGCCAACATCTGACGATGATGCATTTCCTTTTTTTTTTCTTCTTTTTTTCTGACAACATTGAACAGGACTTCATAAACCACATCTATCTCTGGGTGGGTTAGCATTAGGGGATCGTCATAAGCTGCTTGCCAAAGTGCAAAGATCTATTAGTTTCTTGCATTCTTCTCAAGATAGTTCAGTCTACGCAGTCAATTTGGTCGTGGTACTCATCTAGGATGGAAACTGGCTTCCTCCAGCAAAACTCACAAAGGAAGGAAACCTGATGAACAAAAGACGAAGTGAAACAGTTTGAGTTGAAACAAAAAAAAAACTGATGTGCCAAAGTAAAACAGGAATTAAGTAGACTAGAAAGCAGAACAAGGGCATGATCCGAACACCCTGAGAACAGGAACTCAACAGATCCGGAGGAACAACGTTCCAGCATCTTTATTTACACAGGCTTACAGACACATAAAGGTGTATAAAGGTTGGAATCATTAGTAAACGAGGATAATGTTGAGGCTGAGACTCTTGAGTTCAACATTACAAGCTGGCTGCTACTTGTCTCTTCCTGTCCCCTATTTGGAGTTTAAGCCCCCCCACCCCTTTCACACTGCTGTCACCCCTAAAAAACTCCTCCCTCTTTGTTCAACCCCCACCCCAACCTGGCTTCTCCTCCCCTGAGGACAGAGCCACCTTCGGAGGGGCAGTTGAGCGGTAGCCCTCTCCCTGAACACATGTCAGAAGTCCTGTAAGCCCGGAGAGGAGGGATGCAGTCTCCGCTTTCCGAGGCAGACGCAGAATAAGAGCGGAGCAGGAGATGGACTGAGGAGAGAAATATTAAAAGAGGAAAGATAGAGGCAGCAGGCTGGATGGGCGGGTGGAGGAACGGCGCTCGGCGTTGAAAGGGGAGTGTGTTAGCAGCAGAGAGGAGAGTCGAGGAAAGTCGTTCTCCACCGGCAGACTGTGGGAGACGGGGAGGGCAGAGGACATCAGAGGAGAGACGCTGCATTGTGGATGTAAACTTTATCATCTGTGGATCGGCAGGGAGCAGCTGCAGAGCAGGAGCAGAGTGTGCTGCTGGATTACCATGCGTGTCCTCTGAATGCACCAGGATGCTGCCTCTCCAGCAGGGTAAGGAGCCCACTGTCATCAGCACACATGGCATGACTGAACTGCATTACGGAAAACGCCACAGTTAGAGTTTTCTGCCATGTAGGTAGATGCTGTACAGTCAGAGGAGCACATGAGTCTCATTCTGCATATTTCACTCAGAATGATCGCTGTTATCCATTTGTGTGGGGGCTTGTGGGCTGGTCCTGTTGCGACAGTGTGGGGTCAGGTTAAACTCCTTCGCTTCTGATTGATAGCAGAAGGAAGCAGCTCTCTTTAAGAAAGACAATCAGTCATTGCAGCGGATTTTAATCTGCGGGAATGCACGTTTCCCTTCCTTCTGCTCCTTTTGTTTCCCTTCCACGCTCTCTGAGGCAGATTAAGTTTTTCAATCCGGCCCACTAATCCCACAGTGAAATGACAGCATCTGAACAGGGGTGTGTGTACTGGTAAATGGCTGGGACTGGGCATAATGATGGTCCCTCTGTAATGGTCATCTCATGAACTTTTTTCCTGAATTAATGTAGCGTGACGTGAAGTCTTCCCTCAGACTCAGTGGGATGGGATGCTCGTAGCCAAACACACCAAGGATAGCAGAGTAGGATCCTGGACTCCGTCTTGATATTTTTGGCTGACTGTGTTATCTCTAAAAACAGAACTGTGAGGGAGTGTAGAAATAAGGGCATGGGAGAGTATGGGAGGTATCTAGACTCCCAGGCTGGTGTTGACAACACGCCAGACACAAATGCCATTCTGCGGTGTTTTTTTTTTGAGATGGAGTTAGGTTGTTTTTGTTGCTTGGAACTGGTGCTTCTCTTCACAAGAGGAACCATGTGTGGGATGCTCTTTACCTGTCAGCCATGGACGTTATCCCTGTAAACTTGTAGAAATAAGAATTCTGTCGAACAACCAAAATCAAATGAAAACGAAAACAAATAGGCATCAAATAGTAGTGATTAGTAATTAGCAGTCATTGCTAATCAAACCTAACATTTGTTTATAAAGTTTGTAGTATATGTAGTAGCCACCACTAATCGTTAACAAATATTGCTAATAGATGCCAATATCTCCTCAAACTTAGAGCATTTTGATATCAGCTATCAGACGTTTCAAAAGGTTGAAATGTCTTTCCCAGTCTGTTAGCTGATCCTTTATTGATTAAAACAGAATAAAAAATTAAACGGATGCTAACATCGTGCTAAAGTACCATCTTCGGTCATGATCCAGGAGAACACGGTGAACTGCTCTCCATTTATGTCAACATTTACACTCTAAGCACATCGATGGCAACACAAGCTTCAGAGATGTGACAACAATTAAAGTTCTTCCAAATCAGCTTCATGTTTCTCAAGTTTAGAGGATAACATGGACATAAAGCTGCTATCAAATTGCTGACATGAATAATTTTGTCCTAGCAGCTTAACAGGACATATTGTAAATAGTTGCAATCACCTAGTGCTAATTGTAGCCATCTGACTTTGCCAGAAGTAAAACTTATAGCTATTAAAGTAACTTCAGTTATTAAAAATTGTAACCAACACCAACTGTAAATAGTAAACGGCAACAAGTTGGAGCTTTATTGTATCATTGCTAGTTGTGCCAGCCATGAAAGAATGATCACAATTATATCAAATATTATATTATTTTGTTATGTTTCATATTTTCTCTAGATTCTGACCTCAGGTTTCAACCAATCTGCAGTCTATAAGACATATTTACTGAAAGTTATCATTCAAACTCAATAATTCATTCCCTATATAAAGCCACTTCACTCTGTAGTACTCTAGGCAGCCTGGGTTTGAGTTTGGCACTGGTGGACCAGTTAAAGCCTTTATTTGGAGCAGAGCAGCAGGCCGTCGATATCACCCTGCCACCAGGGCAGATGTGTTGGAAGGATGGGCAGTTTGAGCCTGCCGCTCTCTGAAACCTACCTGGGGATTACTGGATAAGAGGATTGCCAAGTGGAGGGATTTGATTTTATAGAATTAAAACTGTAATTCTCTCCATCCTGACTACGCAGACATGTAGCTGTTTGTCCACAGAAGCATTTCCCACCGCTGTGCTGATGTCATATGAAAACTGCAGCAGGTGTGTAATAGTAATGGCTCCCAAAATTTGGGTCAAGACCTTATTTGAAGTTGTACACCACCAGTAGAGGAAAATCTCCGTGAACCGATTATGTACCCCCAAGAACTGTTATACAAAGAGTAAAAAACGGTCATAAAAAAACAAAAACAAAGTGAGTTTACTTATATGAGTAGCCATTTATAACCTTGGTATTTTATGGTTCAGCAAGACCACACCACTTTCCTTGTAAAGATATAGATGTGAAAAGTTTCAGACTGGGCCTGGAGCGCCCACTGGCAGCACTCAGGAGGTGATTGTCATCAGCCTTGAAAAGAACCCAGATTAAGGCAATCCCAACCCATCATGCATTCTATTGTATTTACTTCCACCCCTTTAACTCCTGTCCATCACATCGCCTCTCACTCCTTCACATCCGACTTTCCCAACTTTCCCCCCTCCTCCATCTGGCCCTCTCCCAGTATGTGGCGCTCCATATTTGGTGGCCCTCAGCCGGCGTATTGGGTCCAGGTCAAACAGAATTATTAAGGAATGTTCCCTCGTTCAATGACTGGCCCAGTCGGGCCCGGCATGGGAGCATTTCCCGTCCATTGACAGCCAGAGGACTCCAGCTCTGACTGAGAAGGGGAGGACACTCCTTCCAGACAACTTTCCCATATAATTCCTACTGTCTCTGCTGTGTTCACTGGCGCTGGGGAGCCGTAAGCTAGTTTAATGATGTGTACGTGTGAAGCAAATCTCAGATCTCACCAGCCCAACTGAGCCTTGTTGAGACACTGCTTGTGTGACTGCAGGCCATCCAGCTCAATTAAGGGTGCTTTGAATGCATTCCTCCCTCTCCCCTGCTCGGCATTTATCTCTCCCAGACTAACTGCTTGTGGGATCTCTGAAGGCAGCCCAGTTCTGCTGAGCTCTCTGTTTCTGCAAATGCAGCGTCTGAAGACAAAAGCTTGATAAAAAAAAAAAGCTAGACTACATTTTTATTATCACGCAAACAGACAGAAGAAATGATCATCAGGATGAAATGTAGAGCTTTGTGTCTCCCTGAACGCTCACAAGTTGGGAAAAGCAGAAAGAAAGTAAAAGGCACTACCTTATGACTGCTCTCTTTGTCTCCCGTTAGCTGAATTTAGTGTAAAATCACTCAGCAAAGATGTAAAGTTTAATGGTGCAACACAGTTTATAACCAATAAAAAGCTTTTATTTGCTGGCTATCAATGGCTTATTGCATGCACTGACTGTTTAGCCGGGAGACAAAGCATTGCCCAGGCACCCTGGCTGCATGTTGAGTCACGGCGTCATTAGAACGTTCTTATGGTTTCCAAACTACCCCAGTGTTTGCATAAGGTGCTCTTGGACTCATTTCTGCATTTAAACGACCTGCTTTCCTGTCAGAATCAGACTAAAATACAGTTTGTTTCACAATAGAGGCCACTCTGAGCATCTCTGCTTGCAGATTTCCAACTTCTCTTTTTCTTGTTCTAAGAGCTTTTGTTGATGTGTCCCATGGCGTTTCAACTCTTGGAAAAAAAATATATAATCCCCAAACTGGATTTGTTTTTTAGGTCATATACTCGCATGCCAGCAGTTTACAAGATAATATGCTGCTGCCCTTGTTATAGTACACACAGGCTTCCCGTTGACACACTTTCACTCTAGCATGCAAGTTTTTTAGCATTCCCCCTTGTTTTGGATTACCTCTCCTGCCGCTGTGAGGCTGTCAGCGGAGCGAGCCGTTTACGAGCTTGGAAAAGGAGTTGGTGTTGCGTTCTAGCTTCGTGCAGGGCCAGGAATGTCAACAAACCTCACCTCTCCGCTATCGCCGCCGTAAATCATTGGATAATAGTTGGAGAAGCCCGTAGGGCCGCATCCAGAGGCTGGAGGTGTTGGCGCAGCTGGAGAGGAAATGGACAGAGGGGCTGCTGGAGAAGCTCAACTTCTGTGCTGTTAAACTCTTTTCCAAACACCTCTCATGTTGTCTTTAAGGTCTTCTGGTGACAGAGTGAATTACAGTGAGAGTACTGACTTTTAACTGCTAGATTACCAGCATGCCGGAGTGGCCAGGACTCTACGGCAACTGAAATAACACGGCAGAGAGGATTCCTTGTACTTTATCTCTCCATCAACACTGAGTTGCCTGCAGGAATGTTGACATCTTTTATCAAAGGGAAAGCAGAAGCCCTTTTATGGTACATCTAAATCAAGTGATGCTACTGAAACTGACCTTTGTGAACCAGCCAGACAAACATCCAGAGACGGCTAACAATAAACGCTAAAGACCTTTGGGCCAACTGCTTCTGTTTACTGTACCTTTGTCTGTATTGTGTGTGAAGTGGTCATTTGTCCGCCTCTGCAAATCGCTACGCTTTTGGCTTTTGTGAAATATTGTAGCTCCTGCACATCCTGCATTAGTCAGCAGATCCTTCCAGCTCTGTTACGGCAGTGAATGTGTCCCTGTGCCCCGATCACCTCATTGCTACAGAAACAGTGGAGTCTGATCTAGAAGCATTTTCTTTAATGATTTTGATTCTTTGTTTTTCTTGAGGCAGAGGATGTTGGGATGTGTCTCACTGGTAAAGACTTGCTGGTATTTGAATGTTGGACGTTGTGGAAGTTCTTGCAGTAGTGGCTGTTATTGGTCAGTTTGGGTAATTTCTGAGACCAATCTGGACTTTTCCAGACATCCAAGAACTTTATTAAGAGTTGTAAGCAATAAAGATGTTGCACAGTAGGACACCTACTTACTGGGCAATTCATCAAGGTCGGCACACTATCTCTTTGATGTGTCCAACCTAAATCAGCTATAAATGAAGCAATTTGGGGGACATTTTTAAACACTTGTGTGCATGAGTCTTAGCTTTTGTAAATGCCTGCTGCTAGGGGAAGCTGGCAAAAAGTCTTTGACAGATATTATAATCAATTCACTCTGTGTTGTACCATACCAGAATGACACTGTAGTGCTTTTTGGGAGGTCACTGATGACATTTTCTTTTATAGGCATCACAAATCAGATTAAATCATATGACAAATGCATGACTTGACTTACTGTTGAATGAGCCAAGAGGTTTGAACACCTTAAATGATGTGTGCATGAAAATAAGAAGGGATCTTTACAATCTTATATTGAGGTGTTTATCAGTGACTGCTAATCCGCAGTCACTGATAAACTGGCATTTCTGCATTTCTGATTAGAAATGCAGAAATGCAAGGAGAAAAATCATCAAGGTGTTTGTCTGTTTATGAGAAACCACAGCCAGAACCATCTTTCGTTTTTACAGAATTAGCTCTGGTCTGGCGCTCGAACCTCTTTGAAGTGGTTGAACACTGATTAGGCGTTGACTCCGAGACATCACCGGCTCCACTCCCCACAAGAAATGCACATTAATAAGTGTTTCCCACAGGTTATTATGCCGCCATTAACCTAATTCACTTCTTATGACCTGTGTGCTGGTGCTCATTTCGAAAACAGTTCAATAATGAAACGCTAGGTCTGAATCAGAGATATTGTTGACTAATTAGGTTTCAAGTGCTGCCCATCAGATCAGACATTAAACTTAAAAAGGGGATTACTTTGAAAAGTCAGCTTATGTAAGAGCATCTAAAACCCTTTTACTGAGATGGAAGTACTCATCTTCTTTATCTAGGTCTCTACAGAAAGTACAACACTGTGAAAGGTGCTGAAGTGAGACATTCCCACCAGCTCGCTCTTAGCGTGGCATCTTGGCTCCTCTTCAAACATTCCTGCCTTCAGACACGACTTGGCGTCACATCTCGTGAGGAGCTTCTCCTTGAGGCGTGCAGCTGTCTTTCTGTACAAATCTGTAGCGACAGGAGTGTCTACCTCAACACAAGTTGTCATGTTTGTTTTTACTTTTATTGCCCCTCTTGAAAATGCAGGTAAGCATCTAAATCACAAGGTAATGGTTATCCAACAAGATCGTCACTTAAGCTCAATTATGTGTCATTGTGGGACACAAGCTGACGACTTAGACAAACAAAACCTGTAGGAATGTGAGTGCGTGGCTTTGAGGGCTGGGATTGGTGACTTCCTCCCTCTACTTTCATATCTGTGCAGCTTTAACGCTCACAGTCATCTCTCTTTAATGACTCGGACATGAAAGATTTACAGTTGTGTGCCTGCAAGTATTCGCAGGTCTTTTGCCACCATGTTTGCACATGTGCATTCATCCATGTGCCCCTGGTGCGATCGGGTCTCTCGCCGAGATCTGCTGGTAGGCGAACTGTGTGAGACGGATCAGCCGGAGGAGGGCGTGGCGGCACGGGGTGTAGAGGCCATGTTTAAAGCACATCTGCTCCTCTTGGACAGGAATGCATCTGAGGAGTGGAGACAATCGAGGTCAGGTCCCGTTCGGAGAAAGAAAAAACACTCAGACAGAAAGGCAAGGGGTAATCCTCGCTCAGCGCAAGCATTCCTCATGAGGGATTTCTGCTGCTTCCGATATTTGTGCTGAATTAGTGTGTGACCTACTAAACGGGGCACTTTCGTCTCGCAACCATCAATCTTTTAGAATCTGCGACCAAATCTTGTGAACAGACAACAGCCAAGGTGCCCGGGCTTACTCACAAGGAACCCTGATGTTATCAAACTCCAGGCACTCAGCATCTTGTTGACTTTGGAGCAAAACATCTCTGATTGTGATTATGTCAGCTTGGACTACCACATTCTGCAGCAAGTCCAAACATACCTTCTGGTATCAAGTTGTGTTAAGTTGGCCCTTGTTGCTGCTGTTCACAAGGCATGCAAGCATCCAAATCAAAGCAGGATCTTGCCCAGAAACTGCTTGTTCTTCTAAGCATGCGTTAACAACATGACAGTAATTATAAGTGTTTATTTTCATGGAGGAAAGCATTATTTTGGCACATGGCGTCCTGAGAAGACAGAGTTTCTTTGTTTGCTCACAGCAGAACCTCATCACATTTCAGCTCGTCAATAATTGATGCTCTGCCGCGGTGAGGCAAGGCTCTCTCCGCCTGGTCCTGGCTCAGTCTGTGTGTGTGGTTGGGTGGGTTGGTGGGTGGGTGTGGGCTGGAGGTGCTGACATGTGGCTTCTGTCTTGCCGCTGGCCCTGCACTGCAGACGGAGCCCGCTGCAGGGGCAGGAGGTCAGGAACCAGCTGTGCGCTCGGGTCAGGCCGCTGCTCGGCACCTTCTATGGTTCTTTTCGTGATTAATTGGAGCTGCCTGATGCACTGGGCCTGACTGAATGGTCACAGATGTGTGAAGGCCCAACCTTTATATGCGTAAAGCAGATGAAAGTCTTCACACTGAGGGCTAAAGCTGTTCTTTGCATCCTGAGTGTTTTAACTCTGCTTTCCTGTCAGGCTGGGTTGGATGTCCTAACGCATCAAACGCCTCGCTGGACCTTTTGTCCCACGCTGTGTTCTGGGTTGAGGGTTTGGATCTGAGCACAGCAGTTACATAACACGGCTGCAGGAGGATTAGGGACGGGGATGACTTGTCCAAGCCTAAATCGTAACCTCCGATCTGCCTGGCCTCTCTGACCGTGGGGATGGCGTGCGCATCAGGGCCTCTGCAGACATTCACACTCAACCTGAGCAACTCCTGCAGGGTTAGAGGCAAACTGTGGAGTTTCATCTGTTAACAGAGCAGAATGGAGCTTATAATTAGATGGTGTTGAGCAGAATCAGAAAAAGCATCAGATTCAGCACTTTTCTCCTCTCTCATTATGTGCTTAGAAGCAAATAATGTTTGGATTAAAGCCCCCCTAAACATCTGCCTCCCACAATGCAGTTCCAGTTCCAGAAGAACACTGGTCCAACGTGTCGGCTCAGGTTGGCAAACGCCTCCCACCGTGACTGATCGTCCCCCCCTAACACTGACAGGTCATGTCTTTGCATGTAGCGAAGGCAAACGGTATCAGGATCAGAGTCTGGAGAAGAGGCAGGTAGAGGTGCTGCGAATGCTGCGAGGTCAGAGTCTTGTTGGCTAGGGTCATGGTTTGATTCAGGAAGAGAAGGATGTCGTGTTGAATCCCAAACTTTTAATATTTAATATTCTGTTATTCCTACATTTAACCTCAATATAAGGGTGTCCAGAACATCTGACCCCGACGTTCACATTTCCCTGGTCCTAAAACAAGCTGGTGTCCAGTTTGGCTCCAGAAAACATCCCTCCTTCTGGTTTACTTGCCCTGTTTCTCATGTTACAACAGAAGCTTTCTCCACATCTGGCAGCCACATCAGGTGATTCCTCCCTGACGTCAGGTGACTCCAGATCCCTGGGAACTGTTGGAGGTCTGCATCTGTCTGCTGGTTGAAAACATGATCACATAACTCACTGTGGGTTCAAGTAAAGCTCACGTTTCCCAGGCGTTCAACTTTAAGATAAACAATATAATGTACATGTTTTTAGTTTAACCCTTTGAATCAAAAGCTACACCAAAACAAATAAGACCAAAGTTGTAGTAAAGCAAAATTATCCCTCATAATGACTCATTTAGTTATTTCGTCCATATGTTCCAACCATTTTAGGTGACATTTGAACAAGTATGTAGTGTTTACAATGTCTCGGACCAACTTCTAACAATAACATACCAAAGTTCAGCCTTCGACGATGGAGATGACTCGAGATAAACCCTCTACGTAACAGCCTCTGCGTTGCTCCGTCTGGCTATTTTTGGGGCTGGTTTACACAGCTGGTAGAAATTCACAAAGTGAGTAATTGGCCAAAATGGGGGATTGAAGTTTACATGACATATTCAAAGTAGATTTGTAGACAACGGAGGATTATTTGCCAGAATATTGCTCCCCTCTGGTGAGCTGGATGTCACCAGTTAAGCATTTTCCACCAGGGTTCTGTTTTGACTACTGGTGCCAATTACTATAATTATGTTTAACGCAGAATGTCAAACTGCTCTATATTTGTCGATGATTTTCTCGGCGGTGTAGCTGGCTCTCGCTCTGCTGCTTCTGAAACATGCCTGCTCATAAGTGGGCTGAAATTTAACCCCTTAGAGGGCCGACGCTCAGCCATAACACAGACTGGAGGAATGCCAGGCGGTCCGGCTCGAACAAAGCACTATCTGCTGTGAGAACTTCCAGATATGCCGTGTTTTTCTTCCCCTTTTTAAGGCGGTGTAATGATGCATAGGGTATGGGACAACTGTGGAATTGGAGCATGAGCGGATGAGTCAATCAGGTGTGTTCACATTTAGAAATGGTTTTAAGTAAGCAACACTTTCACACACCCAATTAGCTCTACTTCTCCCCCTCCCCCTCCACTGCCACTACGTGTTTTTACACAATCCGTTGGGCTCTGCAGTCAGATTTACCTCCAATCCGGGAGTACTGGGAATCTGCTGCACGTTTTTCTTGTCCAGACAGTCGACTCATCCATCAACCAAACGTCTGGGGGTTGGGGGTTCCCGACAGGTAGGCTGCTCCTAAACAATGATGTCTTGTTGTTAAAGGAGGCCAAGACGTTAGTCATGAGCTATTTGGGGCTGGGGTGTTGGTGATGGTTTCTGGGTGTCTGGTCTGGTTAAAAAAAATGTGAAAAATGTGCAGGTGAGTGTGATTACTTGTGTCTGTCTGCTGGACGGACTTTTCGTTTGGTACAGTGAGTTCAGTATGTGTGGATTTTTCTGCAGAATGTGACTCTTATTAAAGTAAACCTCTGTACTGGCTGCTTTTTTCTGCAGCATATCTAAAATATTCCTAAGGAAATGCAGCTTGGGAAGCTGAAACACATACATCCTACTTGACAAGCTATTTACAAAGCAGCCAATCTAGGAAGGCCGTTTCTTTTCCTTGGTGCTGATTGGCTGAACCCCCAAAGGCAGAGAAATGGAAACATTATGCTTCAGTGATGGGGCTAAAATCGTTTCCACCCTGCGTATTAAAGTATATAACGGTATATTTGGTCTTTGAAACAGTTATAAGGAATTTTGGAGGTTTTGTTAATTTTAACTATTTGCAGTTTGCATTCTCCGTATTACCAATAACATGAATGCTACTTGAGTCTACATTTACAAAAGCTGTTTTAAATCATCATGTTTGATGTTTTCTAAGAGTCGTGCAAAATTTGTTCGTTCCAGATGAGATTTAATCCCATTTTCAGTTGACTTTATACTTGGGCTTCAAAACTATATGCATTTTCATGGTCACTTATGATCCAAGAGACGGTCTCCGTAGACATAATCACAATCAGAAATATATACATTGAATATGCATCTTGTCCAAATACAGATAGAGGACAATTAAAATCCAATAGAATCAAATACCATATGTTTTAAATTTACCCTAAAATTAAAACATACGTTTTATTGTTTACCGCATATTAATATCATTTGTATGTTGTTAAAATATGCTGACTCAAGTCTCTTCTCATAACCAAAGCTGAGTGAAAACATGGAGGCGTCTTTTCTACACCTTGCTTTATGACTCAACGCTTTCAGGTGCAAACCAGATGAGTCCAAAATTTCCTCTTTGCTCTGATGCTTGTTTATCACGAAGGACATCCTTTAAGGAATGAAACAGGGAATCGATTCTCTTCAGATCCATACCTCAGGTCTCGGAGCGCCGCTTCTCTCCGGTGATCCCTGACTTTTCTAGAGGGCCGACTTTAAAACATGTTTTTCTATTATCCCCGCTAGTTTGCCAAGATTTATCCCATTAAAGTCTGGAATGCCCTCACATGGGAAAAGGATTGAGTGTGAACACAGCCGATGTCTTTGTCCCGCCTGCTTCATGCATAGTAGTGTGTGTATGTGTGTGTAAAGTCTGGTGAAGGATGCCCTGCTTTTTGTTTCCTCTTGGGCTATTTCTGTCTGGACAGAACTGGAAGCTCTGTTCTGTGTAGCGAGTGGGACCTATTTGTCTCTGTTGTGTGTGTGTTTATGTATGCGTGTGTGTGTGTGTGTGTGGGCGGGTTTATCCCCAGGATGCTGCTGTTTCAGCTGTTTGGTGGAAGGAACGTGAAAAGCAATGTGGCAAATCAAGACGAACTGAGCAACCTGATTTGATTTGTGTGACTTTTGAGAAGACGTAGATTTGTAGATGTGTGTGTAAGCAGCTGTGTGTTGCAGAAATGATCCGGTTCTCTTGTTTTTGTTTAGGGAAAAGCTGGCCGTGGCTCGCCTGCAGAGGGAAGTGGCACGGAGCAAGAGTGAAGGAACAATGGTAAAGTACTTCCCCCTCACTCACACTGACATGAACGCTTTGGGTATTTAAACCACGGAGTAATTGTCAACATTGACTGTGGATCTTTTCTAAATCACACATAGTTAAAATTATGCGTTTGCTCCAATATGTATAGAAGAGTTTAACAACAAGTTTCACCTCAGCAACACATTAGAAATTTCTAATTGGACATGTGAGCAATCTTTGTGTTTTATTGAAACTGCTTGGTTTTATGGCAATAACTTTTCTTTTAATTGTATTTATCACATTTCCCATAAAACCAATGTTCAGACTTTGCGTAGACCAATTCCAGCCTGTTGTAATTATTCCACCAGTTTTGGTGAACGGACCAGTTTCAAATCTGAGCGGTTTGGTCACAACAACCACGCTTCTTTGAGGAGTTTGTGCTGACAAACTCGGTGGGGGGAGTATCATGCTGTGGAACTGTTTCACTACCAGAATGACTGATGAATTGCACAAAGTAGATGAGAAGAAAAAGCTGAAAAATGAGGCGAACATTGGAATAGTTTATCTTATCTCCATCTTAAACCTTACTGATGGTTTGAGGAAAACTTGAGGAAAATTTAAAAATTTAAATCAGTCAAGAAGACTTTGTAATATCCAGTAGAAACACACCAGAAGCTCTTTTGTTGGTTCAAACACGAACATTAAAACCATTCAAAATCATGTTGAGTGAATGTAAACGTAGAATCAGGACTCACTGTATCTGGTTCATACAGATCAAAACTAACATTCAGTTTCAGTTATATTATTGGTGTTATTGTCCAAATACCTGATCAAAATGCGTGTTGGCTCTTAGAGGTTCATCAGGGTTTAAGTCAGGATCAGTTGGAGTTGAGCAGATGGAGCTGTAGGAGCTCATCTTCCTCTTCCTCCTGGTCTGAACAGCCAGTTTTTCTCTGAGGCAGGTCAGAAAGTCGCACCATGTGATGGAGCTGCGCTCAGCTGATGCTCCCACCGCAGGCTCAGCTGTTTGGCTTCACCCCGGTGATGCCTCTCATTCTCTTTATGGCAACAAGCCTGCAGGACCAGCACACATATACACACACCCACACACATACGCGCGCGCACACACACGAGGGAGGAATGATGAACTCTCAGGATGTTCAGGGTTGGTGTTGGGATTCTCCCTCATGCCTGGAGCTGAATCTGCTGGTTTTCTCTTCCCGCCTCACCCCTCTGTTGACGAGGTCAGCAGCGGAGAGGTTTCGGCCGCAGGGTAGATCGTTTCTACCGTTAATACTCAGAGTTGGGACCTGCACAAATAACCACACACTCTATCCCAGGCACAAATCATCCATACACTACATGTTATTGTTTACGTTCGGGAATTTTGAGCATCCACACAACGCTGGGGGGTAAAAAGACTACTCTTTGAGAACCGTTAACTAAATGAAACCTGGAGATGTAGTTGTTATTAATTCAGTGCAGTGTGCCACAGCAAAGGGAAAAATAACGCAGAAAAACCGTTAAAACATAACTCGGAATCACTCATATTCTTTTTTCTCACTCTGTGTTTCAGCTACGCTATACACAGACTTGTTGCCATAGGAAAACACCAAAAAACAGGCAAACATTTCCCACACAAAGAACAGAATATTCAGTCCATTTCAGTGTTAATATGTTAGGTGTGATGTTTATTTTTGCAATGATCATTAAGTGATGGTCTGAACACAGTTGTGGTTGATTAGCTAATTTAAAAGCCTGCTCTACTGATGATCTGTCTGACTTGATGTTTAGGTCACCTTGTTTTTATTTTGTAACTGAATTGACACATACCAAATTCCACAACACGTCTACATATTGAGGTTTTCATTGTCAAGCTAGCATAACTGAACTACTTTGCTCTCTCTCACTACTTTTTTCATAACTTTTTCTTGACTTTATCTACTTGTTGTAGTGTTGAGAATTAGCAGCAAAGAACAGTGTCGCTTTTCTTTTATATACCATAAATGCTTTTAAGATTTATGTTGAGATTTTAACAACTAAAAACCAATGGCAGTCATTGTCAGCCAGCAGTTTTTTGCTCTCCAGCACTACAACATGTCAATATTCTGGATTGATGCTTCCAGATATTGTTTTGATTAGAAGTTCTGAAGTTTTATTCCTGTCTTGTTCCTGTTTAATTTGCTGAAGCTAAGGGTGACACCTGTGAGTGTCGGCGCCCTCTGATCCTGAGGAAACACTCCTCTGAAGTGGACTGGGTGACATACTAATCGCGGGAATGGGCGTCCGCTCAGGGTGAGTTATCTGTGCCAGACAGAAGGGGGTGAGGATGGAGGGGAATATCGCTAAGCTCCATTTGAAATTAGGATTATCCCCGTTGGATTCCCCTTTGCTGTCTCTCTGCCGTTCCTGGGAGGTTTCAGAGCTTCAATACTGCCTGGAGGAGATAATTGCCGAAGTGCTGCTGGTGTGAAGTGGGGAGCTGCTAACCAGAGGAAGACCCCCACTCTGTGCCCACCTTCTGCCCCAGCCCCCATCTATTCACGTCCATTAAACCCTGTGTGATCAGACTGAGCAGTTCTCCTCCATTTGAGCTAAAAACCTGTCACAAAGATGTCTTCACAGCTCAGTGCAGCAGACCTGAAGCTTAGCGGTGTAAATGACAGATTTATCCAGTGAATGTGTGCTTCTACTGGATCTCCTGATGTTTATTCTACAGGACGTGTAGCTCAGTTGAACTGTTTAAGCTAGCATTAATACAATAGATACAGTTCTAAATGTTCAACAGTGTTGGTTTCACTAGAGCAAGATGAAATATTGAAAATATTTCAAAGGTTTCACCAGGGAATCTGGTCAAAAAACTACTACAGCATATTGTTTTTTCATATTTTAAGATGTTACACATTTCATTTTTACTCTCAGGACAAACATTTCAAAGTTCCAAGTTGAACAAACAGAAAGACCGTCGGTACTTGAAATTAGGGGAGTTCCAAACCAACCTCAACCTGAGTGTCCATTATGGCTTTCCCAGGTTTGAAAAGACAGACTAGGAGCAGAGACAAATTTTAAGACAGACACTCAGTCTCAATTTTTCTCAACTACATTAGCACAAAATGAACCGATTCCCACATTTCTTTCACTGTCATTCATAATTTTGAGTTCATTGCATATTGACTTCAAAATATAGTTTTAATGTACAGCACTTTGTATCAGCTGGGGTTGTTTTAATGTGCTTTATAAATAAAGTTGGATTGGATTGGATAGTCAAAAACATTGGGTTGAAATGAATGCTAACTCCTAGCCACAGGTGGCAGTATTTCTTACTTCTACACCGCTGATATCGCACAAGTAATAATCACAAAACAAATCACAAAAACAATTGTGAAATACTGGAGGACCACTGCTATACATCAACTGTTAGGGAGAACTTTTATTTATTGCTTGTATAAATAAAATGGAAAAGATTTGATATTAGCTTGGATTTCTAATAGCTAGATTCTCACTTAGCTTAGCAGTCCAGCTCACTTGTGACCAGTTGACGTATTTTTCGAACCCAATAGCTTCCTAGCTTGTTAGAAAGCTAAGTTAATGTACTAATTTACAGTTTGAGTGTTAACAGAACAGATGCTAACATTACAGATATTAGTTGCTAACAGTTAGCCAATGGCAGTATTGTTGGTGCTAATAAAACTGACACGTCCAGGAGCTGATGGACACAGGGACTGAACAGGAGATATAAAAATAGGTGTTTATTTGGGAAACACACAATCTTAGTCAGACGGGCCAGGGTCAGAACCAGGGAATCCAAGTCGGGGTCAGGCGGTTTCAGATCTCGGGGTCAGACAGACGGGGGTCAGAGCCAGTGGGTCCAAATCCAGGTAAAAACGAGTTCCAGATCTCAGGGTCAGACAGACGGGGGGTCAAAGCCAGGAGGTCCAAATCCAGTGGAGAGGGTCAGGATCAGGGACAGGAGAAGCAACTGGGGAGAAGGAAGAGACAGACAGGTTAGTACTGGGCAGTAGCTCAAATCTAGCAGCAGGCCTGAACGTGTTACCGCTGAGGGTTAAACAACAATCTGACGCCGTGCAGGGGGAAGATCCGTCCTTATATGGCAGCGGCTGGAGATCAGGGTGATGCTGTTCAGGTGTGAGTGGTCACAGCTCAGCCGCAGCTGTGACAAAAACGTTAATATCTTCTTTCTGCCAGATTAAACTTTGGGCTAACGTAAACAGATGTCTTTGGCTAGACCAACAGGAAGTCCTTGTTAGCCAACACTGTCAACAGACCAACGTGAGAACAGAACATGTCATACTTCATACTCAGAGTGCTTAGCATAGATAAGTCAGTATGTCGACCTTAAGCACACCTTTATACCCAGGGTCCATAAGCTCAAGGTAAAGTGATACAGGAACCAACATTGTAGAGATCCCTTAAATATTTCAAATAGTTTTTTTAGGCTCCCCACAAATCCGGCCACACAAGACATATTGTTCATGATGTGGGAAAACAGAGGATTTCTTCCTGAAACAATCCCTCTCTGTCAGTTTTCCAGTCAGGCCCTGTATTGACGGCTCCGCCACGCTGCAGGTTTCCTCTGGAATCCTCCAGGCGTGGTGCGGGGCCGGGCACCTCCCTGTCTCCTGCTCCCCTTTTGATGCCACTCCAAATGCGACCCCAGTCCATCGGGGGCAGGATGTAGGGGTTTCCTGAGTCTCGTAAAGGCACGCAGCGAGTCTGGGGAAGGTGGTCGGAGGGAGAGGGCCGGCCATTTAAGATTACGCCCTGCTGGAAACGCCTGTCTAAACAACACGTGAAAATAAACGAGCCGGCTTTGAGGAAACACTTGGCTTCATTTTTCCTCTGGGTTTGGTGCGGCTGCGCTCCCTTTGACAGAGCCTGTTAGTTGAGTGAATGACTGAGGGCTGATTGCAGCGTTTGATGAGGGAATGTATGCAGGATGACTAGAGGCACTGTTCTTATCTCACTGCTTCTTATTTTATGATACATCAGCACAAAGTAGTGCATAACTGGAAAGTGGAAGGAAATTGACAGTTTTCAATTTTTCTTTTCACTTCAAAAATACCTTTTTGATCCCAAAGGGAAATTAAATGTTGTTCTTACTGATATTATTCAAGGTTCTTCAAAGAGTTGTAGTAGAGGCTAATAGGCAGAATGGATCTCCTGTAGCAGTCTGTATTACAAAAAAATTGAAGAAGCTTCTGACTGAGGATACAGTTTTTTTCTGTTTCCTTACAAATCCCTTTATTTTTATTTATTTACAAATAATCTCATTTTTATATTCTTAATGTAATCAATTTTGTTGCCCATCAATAGTTTAATTTTGCCAGTTTTGGCGCCAATGGCAAAAAGTCTGGACACCACTGGTCTGTGCTTTTAGAACCATTTTGCAGAACAAGTCCTTTATGGTTTGTCACAAACAGCGACTGATATTCTTGTGTGGAAAATAGCCCAATTCTACTGGATTCAATTGGATAGGTCTACTTTTCCAGCATATTTTAGGTTTTGGATTGAAGCCAGATCGTTAACTTAATAAGACCAAATTACAGACAATTTGGCTCCAGAGTAAAATTTTGCTCTTTATCGGAGTAAAATGGGCCAACCACAAATGCATGTTACACTTAGTTTTCTTTGCGTTGATCTATTTCTTCCCAAATACTTTGGACTCCGTGGTTGTAAGATGACAAAATGAATACTTTTGAACAAATATTGCTCTGATAGCACAGGGCCTTAAAGAACTTGAGAAATCCTGGAGAAAATAAAATTATGACAGCTGAACTTTGTTACTGGAGACGGACATCAGAACAGTTGTTCGATGTCTGTTGAGGAGAAATCCTCATTAAACTGAGGATTTCTCTGTTTAATGAGGAATCCTCTGGATAAGTGATTAAATGATGTTCTCCTCGTCCCAGTTGATGACCACAAAGAGCTACTGATTAATGTTGCTTTAATGAGTTGGCAGACCCAAGGTATGATATGTTATCTGACAGTGATTTATGAGTGTTTAAGACGCAGCTTCAGAGCGGAAATCTTTTGTGCTTCCAGCAGATAAAGAAGCGTTTTGACGTGGAGGAAGGCTCGGGCCTCAGCCGGCGCTCTGGGCTGGGTTCTGACAGCTGTTTGTTAGAACAGGTGACAGCATGGAGGTTTGGGGTCTCAGGTGTTGTCTCTGCAGATTGGCCTTATCAGACCAGGCAGGGGCCGGAGCCGAGACGGGGTCCCCCGGCTCCCAGCGCTTGGTGTATTCACCGGGGTGACAAACGCTGACAGCCTGGCCCAAATCACACCTCAAACACCGGGCCTTTCCACCTCTGTCTATTGGTTTTCCCTATGAAAGTCTGTGTGGGTGTGGGGGGATGATAGATGAGCCACTCATATGGCTTAGCATATTCCTGGGTGTGTGTATTATTGGTATTATTTTCTACAGCGCCGGAGGCTCTCTGAGGGAGAGGTGCTACCCTCTAATGTAGACGCTCTCCATGATAATTGAATTGATGGAGTCCTGTGGGACACAATGCAGCGACTTTTTACTGAATAAAACGCTGTTTAGACTCAAATCCATTTCAATAGAAAGTCATTTTTACGCTTTTTATTCTATTTCAAATTAAATGTGATTGGAGAGTGTGAAACTGAGCTTCAAATCCCTTTGTGCAGCAAAGGTATGGAACCCCTGAGCTGCAAAACACAAAGTAGAAAATAAAAATAAAACTTTGCCAGGAAATACTTTATATTGATTCCAGTTAATTAAAATACTACATTTTAAACATCCATACTTTTTATGGGTTGCCCCAGTTTATTTTCAAAAGAAATCAAGTTTTATACTTTTTATTATATTTCAGAGTGAAATTGTTTGTTTTAGTACCGAAGCTCAAAGCTGCCAAACACTAAAAAATAAGAAATTAGTACAGAAACTCAAAATGCACCATCATTTGAAAAGTAGACAAATATTTTGTACAACAGATCCCATAATAACTGGTTCTGTTGTGTATGTTGCTAAACTACTATTTTGTTGACAATTGTTTTTGTCCTGTGGGTAGAAATAGGGTTGAAAAGCAACTTGTGAACCTGGCACAAAGCAAAGAGTGAATATCAACACCTCCCTAAAATAATGGTTTAAGTCATTTTTTTTGCCAGAAGATAATTTAGGCAAATGAAAATTACTTTTGGCAAAACATGACAGGCCATTCTTTTAGGAAGACAGTGATATGTAGAAAAGCTCATGAGTACTTTACAGACCTGTGATTTTGTGGGCTTGTTTCTCTCTCAAGAAACGGTTCTGGTGAACCGTTTTATGGTTCACCAGAATCCTAACTGGCAGAGATAACAAAATATTTTATTTAAAGCATCTATCTGAAAAATCTGTTTTGTTCAGATTGTGTTTTTCCAGGTTCCATGGTTAAATCCTGACAATTCTAGTAATATTTCTGTCTCACAGTGAACTCTTATATTCATACTTCAACAGTGGCTCAAACTTTCTCTTTAGAAATGCCAGCGAAATTGTTAAGAAACCCTGGATATTTTGATTGCATGTTTACCATCGCAAACCAGCTACATTGGCTGGTTTCAGCCAAGGACAACTTCTCCTTATGTTACAGTTTCTGAATGTAGCCCTATCACACACGCACACACATGCACACATACAGACGCAGAGTGAGTGTTGTATTTATGTTTTATTTATGAATGAGGGACCTGCACGCTGCGTTGTGTCCCTGATGTTTGCTTTAGTGGTAGTGGCGAGCCCCTGATCCGCTCCCGGTCCTTTGATTAGGCAAAGAGCTCCGGCAGAAGGAGAAAGGGGGGAGGTTTCAGTGTAATGAAGAGATTGTTGACCCCCCCCCCCCCCCCCCCCCCACAAACTATGTCCCAAACCCATATACAGTTACAGATGGACGTCCTCTGCCAGCAGAGACAGAGTCAAGGCTGAGCACTACATGTACAGCCACTTAATGTGATAAAGCTGGCCTTTTACAGGAGACGGCATGGCAGGGACAAGCAGACAAGGCTTTAATTAATTTAAAGTCCTTGGTGGATCGTGCAGGGGTATCATGGGGCTTTGAGTCTTTTAGTGATTCAGCTTGGTTGAAAGTCATTACTGTCTAATGTTGACTGAATTAAGGCAAGGTTCACTCCTGGAGGAATTCAGACGAGACTTCTTTCTACCCGTCTGATCTCACAACAGCTCCACAGATTCATGGAGATAAATTCTGGAGAAAAAAACAAAAGTTTGAATCAGTATTTTTCTTTTCAGAATAAGTAGTTCATTTAGACTGATGGGTCTCTTGACATGTGTTTGGCATGATTGTCCTGCAAAAAGACCGAAATGTGTAAAAGTTGGGTTAATTGAAAATAGTACCCTGTCTTCAGGATTTTGTCCTCTTTAACAAAGCAACTACCACTGAGAGAGAAATGGAGGTCCCGGGTTAAAATCCCAGATGAGCCCCCAATTATTGTGACCTGACTCCAAAAAGGTGGTTTCCAATCTATTAATATATTCAAGTCGTTGAGGCTAATTAGCTCAACCCTTCTCTTGTTTGGCTATAAAAGCTTTTCCTGGAACATATTTGGCAAATTTCAAACTGTCTTTTTGGAGCAGATGGTTCCTGCTAACCTCCAACTTCTCAGTGCATATTGACATTAAGATAGCATAACTGTGGATTATGACAATGGTAGTCTAGCATCTTCCAGTAGGAGAGAGGATTGATTTGTGGATGCTTCCTAAACATCTTCAGTTTCCTTCCTCAGGAGGGGACAGTTTAGGTCATCGGTTGGGTTTTACCACTCTAACGCTATCCGGACCACACACTGAAACTCATTTTGGAGTACATAAATCAGGCTAATGTCAGGTTTACACTAAACCTCAACCTCAGCCCCATTGATCATGAAAGCTCTTTGGTGCAAAGAAACCAACCAGACCCACACTGACTCCTTCAAGACTTGTTCTTCCCTTTGGACACCGATGCTGGCGATTCAGCAGCTGCTAGTTTCTGATATTGTCTCGGTGGTTCCGGGGGACTGTTTTTGAGAGTCTTTGGTCGGTTGAGTGAGAGGTTGTGTTCTCAACTGTCACTCCGGTTGAATTTTCATGCAATAAAAGAAGCTGATGTTGGCTAGCACACCAGAAGCGGCTCCAAACCCTAAGGTCTTACATCATGCTTCATCTGGCCCTGCCTGCATGGATATGTTTCTGTGTCAGATAGAAAATGAAGCTGGTCACCACAGTGAGAGAGGTCACGTTTAATCCTGAAATCCCAGCTCGTTTCAGATGTATGGCTCAGCATTCCAGTCCATTTAAAAGATTTCTCTTTCTCTCTCTCTCTTTCCTTTTGCTTTTCCTACCAAGTGTACAGCATTGTTTAAAGGGACAAAGTGAGGTTTTATCACAGGACTGTATTGCCCTCTGCAGGGCAAACCTGGCACTACACCTGGCCGTCTTGATGTCAGCCAGTTAAAAAGAGGATTATCTTCCTCAGTGGTTGGATTAAGTAAATAAATGTTCCCACGGGGAGTTTCCAGGCTTGATTTTAGCTGATTCTCTCCTCGTGGCCACTCTGCTTCTCACAGAATGTGCTTTCAATTAGCAACAGCAGCAGGAACAAACCAGTTCAACAAGAAAAACTGGCTTCATAAAGATACAGTAATGTTTGACTTAATGAGTTTTGGCCTTGCAAAGTAGCTGAAGTCATCCATATTTACCACAAAAGGCAGCGGCAGGGTTTTACTGCAGATGCTGACTGTTAATTGTGAGGTTGTTGGCGAGCGACAGGTCGGCGGTTTCTGCCTCAGGCGCTCGAGAATGAAGCTTCTGTGCAGAACAATACCTCGTCTAATGAAAGCATGCTTAGCATTTTTACCTCCTATTAAACCCATTTTCCATACCAGAACATGTTTGCACTTTATTACCAACACAAATAAAGCAAGTTTCTGGGTTGAAACAAAAAGAGGAGAGTCGCTGGTTTCTGCTGCTGGCAGGGGGAGGGAAGACTTTATGCTTCGGTTTGGCTGAATTTATGGCGACCATTACCTCCCCCCAACCCCTTCATTCCCCATTAGGCCCCCCCCGACAGGAGGAAACCTACTGTTGTGTAAAAACTCAGCCGCTCGTTGTAGCCATGAATTTATGAGCAGAGCGAGAAGCAGGAGAGCTTTTAAAGGTGACGTGGGTTTAATATCCTCTCCCTGACTGCTGACAGCTGCTGCTTCTGACAAAAACATACAGAATAAAAGACAGCTCTCTATTTCCTGGTTAGCACCATCTACAACTCACAGCAATCCTTGAATATTTGTTTCATAGCAGCTGAACAGTTAAAAACCTTTGACTCTCACCGTTCAGCTGCTGTGCTTATTTAAACCACTAGGTGTCCTCATAATTCTGTTCCTATAGGTGATTCTGCTGTAGCCAGAGAGCAGGCTCTCTATTTGTCAGGAATATGGTCGCCTTCTAAGCAGCTCCAGCTAAACTCTCTGGGCTTTTGACTGGTTTAGTGACTTTACAAGGATTTATTTAAGATGATATTCCTGGCAGGACTTCTCCAGATAGTCAATAAATGTCCAGCTATTAAACAGGCAGCCAGGTTGCAGCAGACGAGGCCAGAGAGCCTGAAAAACATTTCTCTCTCATTTGCTCCGTCAGCTAGAATTACCTCCACCAAGATTGCGAAAAAGAGTCCAGGATTGATTGCCAGAGGGTTTCTCTTCTCATATCCTATGGATAAACTCATAAATGGGGTGGAAATAAAATAAAAAAACCTCAAATGGACTTTTACTGGCTTTAATGTAGCACCTTTGCTCAATCTGTTTGCTTATTTTACATTCCATCAGTAGCCGAGTTCGTATTTCTTCATAAACAGGATTCGTTGTTAGGCCTGTCTTGACATTTTTTTTTCTAAGTGATAAATTGTCTCTGAAGTTATTGTGATAAACGGTAATTGTTGTTTGGACACCATTTCCCTGTATCATAATGGTAATGCATTCTGAAAGATCAATAAACTGTAAATTTAACACTGGAACTGGAAGACATTTGAAATATCCAAAATAAATAAACAAAGCAGCAAATTAAATGGATTATGAAGTCTCTGTAAACAAAATTGTCCTACTTGACAGGGGCAACTGTGGCTCTGTGGGTAAAGTAGTCATCTTGTGATCACATGTTGATGTGCCCTTGAGCAGGACCCTCGACCCCAAACTGCCTACCGATCTGCACATCAATGTATAAATGGGTGAATGTGACTCTAGTATGAAGCTCTTTGAGTTGTCAAAATGACTGGAAAAGTTCAATCCATTTACTATTTGATCGCCATCCTGTCTGTGCACAGCGAGAAAAGCTGATCCACGAGCTAGAGGAAGAGCGCCGCCTGCGACTGGAGAGCGAAAAGCGCCTGCGGGAAGTGACGGAGGAGTCGGAGCTGGGCCGGGCGCAGATGGTCTCGCTGCAGCAGCAGTTCTCCAGGTATGATCCGGTGGGGACCTTCAGTGCTTCCTCTCCACTCCTTCTGACTCTAAACTAGAAATAATCAAAGTTCATCGGCTATCCTCTCAGTGACTGTTTGTTTCATTTAGACTCCAAAGGACAACAACACTCTAAAAGCTAATATTAAAAACAGTTGTGTTTTTGGATTTTCCTTTCATTTCTTTCGATTTGACCATTTTCTGCCTCTCAACTGAACTCATAAGCTTATTATTTACTCTTTATCAATGTTTCTGCATAAATATGACCTAAAAATGAAAAATATGGATTTGATTCAAAACCCCCAAATTTTTTTAGTGCGCTAAAGAAGACTGAATGAAACATCCCTTTTTCGCTGCTGACTGGAAAAAAGTTTAATCTCTGCCTTAAACGTTTCCATTTATGCGAGTCAAAGCCTTGCTTCAGGTTGAAGCAGGGTTGTGATAGTGTCATGAAATGGGTGTCTCAGCACCTCAAAGGAACCTTTTATTAAATGGAGTTTTAGAGCAAATTAATTACCAGCATATAAGTGGATCTGAGTCTGATTAATGATTAGATTGTTCTGGAATAACTGAAAGCATGGTAGTCTCAGTATTATGGTTTGTTGTGTTTTATCTCTTCCTAGCAGCTTTAAAACATTGGTTTTCCTCAGAAATGGAGAAAACATTAAGTTTTTTATCCAAGAAATTACCCGTGAATATTCCTTTTATTCCACTTTTCCTTCTGCTGCTGTAATATTCCTACCAGAGCTGGAAGAACTGGTCGGTTTTGCTCGGCCCCTTTAAAGCCAGGCGGAGCTCCAACCCTCCTTCTGACCTCCACTCCGTGGCCGTCCTCCGCTGAGGCGCTGCTGGAGTGTGACGGCGAATCAAGAGTCAGACGCCATAATTAGGAGATAGGCACGCACCGCTGTACTTACGCAGGATTTCACATTGACTGCTTATCTTCTCATTAAGTTGGCTGGGAAAATCCAGTAAATTTTAATGGTCCCGGCGTTCTCTGCCGGGAGACGGATGAAATATTTAGGAGCCATTAGAAAACACGCGTCACGTGTTTGATGGTTCTGCATTGTGCTGGTTGCTTCGCAGCCTCTCACTGCTGGCGTTTCCAGTTGATTCTCCGGGGAGCGGGCCCGTACACAGTGTGATCCTTTTATGAGCTGTTCCCAGCTGCTCCAGCAATTCATTCTCAGGTGTATAAATCATCACTGAGCTGCTGTCTCAACTTGTTTTTGTGTTTCTAACACAGCTCGCTGCACCTGTCTGCAAGCTCCACTTTGGCTTAGTTGATTTCTATCAGAGGAGACTCCCTGTCTGACCACGTGGACTTTCTGTGGTTTCCTGCCAAGAAAATACAATAAAAACAGAATCCCTCAACTCTAAAAGTGAGAGGTCCAATTAGCAGATAAGCATTAGTGAATCGTCTCCCTGCTAGGGTCTTCCTCAGATCCTCAATGAGACAGATAAATCTAGCTAGGGTCGTCCAGGAAGATATTTCTCATTGGACCTTGTGTGGCTCGGCCGTTTTACAGACCAGACATTTCATTATATGTCCTTAAAACCTGCGATCAGAGCGAAGGAGGGGAGCTTATAGAGGTATCTATAATGGAACTTAGACATTAAGTGTCCAGACAGGACAGTCTGTCTGGATCTTCTTTGCTTAAGCAGCGCTGAGTATTTACCTGACAGAGTACTGAGTGAAAATTGAGAGGTGGACTCTATGGCATTGGGTATTGACACCATAGAAGTTTCTTTGGTTGGCTCCATCACTACGAACCTTTACCCCTGCCACTTTCTGGTCTGATGACCCAGTTTCAATCCTTCATTGGCCTTCAAGACACACATGACCACAATTTTGTATTTTTTTAGGTCTTTAGTGATGTGTTGGCACCGGTCGTCCCCTAGGGTGGATCAGTCAACCAACCAACCAATTCTTTATTTGTATCGCACATTTCAGCAACAAGGCAGTTCAAAGTGCTTTACATTATAAAACCACAAAAATACAAAGTCATAAAAACATCATACAGTCAACGATCAAGAAGCTGTTCAGTTCATTTTATTTATATATCGCCAACGAGCACCGCTGACTAAAAAGCTAGTTGGGCTAACCTTAAAGCGCTAATCATAAACTATTTCCTGTTTTGTGGACCCGCAAAATGTTTGTTGTCAATTCCTTGCAATAAAACTGAGAACTTCCTTTGGAAACTCATCATGTTTTTAGACGAGTTTAATGCTTGAGTTTTCTTTTGAGTTGAAGGTTGCTGGATGTTCTTGGCCATACATTCTGTGGCATTGAAATGTAACAAAAGCAGAAGAGCACATTAAATGAAAAGCTATTTTGTGTTGTACCAAACATTTCCCATTAAAGAAGATATAAATATGTCGTCTGCTTTGGCTCTTATTTGCCGAAGCCCCTGGCCGCAGACTTGAGTATGTGGGTTGGACCCATAAAAAATCAAATCTTCTCTTCCAATGCCAAACAGCTCAGTCTGCTACTGTTTGGTGGTGACATACAGGGAATTTAACATGCAACTCATTTCAGAATATTTTCTTGCTATAAGAAGCGATACACCTTTGCAGCTCTTGTTAACTTCTTGCATAATTTCTGGTTTTGTCATAGCTATTATTACATTAAAAGATTACAAGAAAGTCTTGTCAGAAAACACAGAGGAAGGAGGGGTAATTCAAGACTTCAGCACAGCACTCTCCATATCAATACAAGTCAAACAACAGTTAATTGCATCCCTCCGACGTAATATATGTTCTGATCAATTCAGGGCGTGTTATTTGTTGTGCATTAGAGGGAATGGAAACGTCATTCCGTCAATGTGTCTTTAAAACATTCCCGCAAATCACGTCAGATGGACATCCAATCTCTTAAGCAGAGCGGGATCTGATTGACCTCCGGGCAACAATTGATTTGCGTATTGCTAATTAATTGGTGGTAGTGCTTTGAATGATGAGGAATTAGGCCAGATGGTTGATGGTGAAAGCCCTTCAAATTGTTCCAGAGTTCCTACGCAGTCTTGAAAAGATCTTGAATGTCAAACTTAAGCATTTTTGGTATGGGTGAGTATTTTTTTTGTTTCCGTACTTTAATCTCTGTTCCACCAAATAGCTGAATTCCTTTAACAAAAAGGCATATTTAAGAGAATATGTTAAGAATTCCCACAGCTGAAAATGCCTTTCCTCTGTCACAGTTCAGACCAAATCATTTTCACTCTAACCACTTTGTCTTTGATATAGGTGTACACTTACTACATCAAATCCTTACACGCCCTCCCCCAACCAGTTGGGCTCTTATCCTGTTGTGGGTCACATGCCCAGCCCCTCCTGACTTTGGTCAATCCCCCTAAGGCTTTCCCCAAGTCCATGCTGTTGTTAAACTCCAATGGATTAGAGGCAGACTCAGCAGCCAGCTCGGGCCCACCCTAAACGCCCCACAACCCAGACATTCAAAAGCCAGAACAGGGCAGGGGAGACTGAAATATGGGGACAGAGCTACATCCTTCAGCGGATAATGACATTAGATGAATTTAAGAGAATTTAAAAGAAATAAATCAGCTGAGTGCATTTGGATGTCCTTTCTTGCTATGACGGTTAATTGCCTTAATTCATCTTCCTGGACTCACTTAAAGGATGACCAATGAGAATTCAAGCACTAGTGGGCCTATGGAGGTCGTGGTTCTGGCCTGAGGATGAGAGAGGCAGCTCTGAGGTAATGAAAAGTTTTGTTAGTCAAGAGAACTAATTGTTTTGGTCTTTCTTGATGCGTTTGCTGTATCTTCCATACATCCTGGTAGAAACTCTATTTTTAAGCTTTTGCTACCTGTTGTAGGAGTAAGATACCTTCTAAAATGCTCCTAAAGATAAAAGTTTGATACTTTCTTTTGGGCATTAAATGTCTCTAAAGAAATAAAAGCTACGCAAAATTTGGAGACAAAAGCACAACATTTAGCAAATGAGAACATTAAATGGCTTAAAGAGACTTGAATAAAACATTTTTTGGTTTTTAGCATCTTCTGGAATGCTGAAACAGGATGGGCCACTAGGTATCCTGTTTCTGGCCTAATGATGAGATAAGCAACTTTAAGACAATGACAACGGACAAATCTTTCACATCATAATTGCAGTTTTCTAGGTAGATTGAAGTCCCTTCTAATGACCCTAAAACTGTCTTTAGGACCTTAAGGAAGAGTGAATAGATCCCTCTTGACTCTTTGCGTTGCCTCAGGTTAGAGACATTGACAGCCACAACACATGCTTGTACATTGTCAAAACTGTAGCCTTTACAGGCGAACTGCTCAGCTTGACGTTGAATGATTACCGTCTTGAAGGGGCCTCTTCTCGACAGGATATGGGAGACTTACGGACAGACTAACAACAGGAGCAGACGATGACGGCTGCCTGCAGATTTATGCCCCCAGTTTTCCTTCTGTGCAATACTCGGTGTGTGTAGAACGCCGGCACAGATGATGTAAACAGACAGGAATTGCTTTTCAAGTCTGGACGTGTTGTTTGAACGGTCATGCTCAGGTTGATCCCTCCACGGTCCGCGGAGTGTAGTTTGGGAGGCGTGTACTGTACACATTCATGTGCTTCTCTCATCATCATCTGGTCAGACTGCGGCGCTTTCAAACAGTGAGCTTTTTGCTGATGAATGCTGCTGGAGTCCAATCACCCAACCATCCAATCAAAGCCTGTCAATGAGTTTTAATTTGGTGTGTTGGAAATCGCCTTGGCAGCTGCGAGGATTTAGCTTGTATAAATCAGACCCCTGTTTTAGACGGCACATCTGGGGTCATTAACGGGAAACATGGAGGTCGGTCTTTTGAAGTCACTTCCTCATGGAAGCAGAGCTGCTAAATAGATCATAGGTGTCTGGGCTATTTTGGGAAAACCTAGTGTTGGGCCATTTTAGCCCAGTTTTCACCTTGGTTTTGAGCAGGGAATTACATCTTATAAAACTTGAAAGCGCTTTAACATCAATGCCTAAGTTTTACTTTGAGAACAATCATTTACTAGGTTTGTGGGTTGAAACCTTTCTGACATTTAGTTGTGCTACTAACACTTCCTCAAGCGCCCCAACTTCCGCCTTGGATTAAGCACACTGGATGTGATGTTTGCAAGGCTGCTATCAGAGGTCAGATTACAAGCTTCTGTGGAAGTAGGGCATCCAGCCGCATATCTGGGCAACTTGCCTGTTTCATCAAGCTTATATAACGAACTGGTGCTCAAAGATTGTGGCCTGAAGCGGAAAAAACATGTTACTGACCTAATGGTCATCATAGATTTGCTTTTCCTAACAGATGCTTAGGTTGGAACATATAGAGCAGCTCTTACTGAGCTCTACTGTATCCGCAGAGTAATATTCCACTGGCGTTGTTTGAAAGCTACAGAAAATACAAATACTGAGAGTCTGTGTGTAGTAATTCAAAGGTCACTTTAACAATGAATGGAGTCCAGAAAATTTCCACCATATGGTCTCTCAAGATCCCCCACGTTTCTTTTTGTCCCTATTTTTGTCTCATGATGCAATTTACCAAAGAAACATTGAAAGAGCTATCCTTCGTTATGAAGCGTATGAAACGGTATGCTAGATTTATGTGTTTTCCAATCAATAATTATTATATTTTTGCCTGAATTTTGCATTTACAGTTCTTCTAGTTCTAGCATTAGTTTATACTCGTCCATTTTTAAGAATTTTACAGACTGATTGTGTTTCATACAAATGCTTTAGTTTCTGTTAGATTTTTAAATTAGTTTAGTATTAGATCAAAAGTCTTTATCTAAATGTGGTTTTTACCTAAAAAATAAAATATTTAGGTCTATATAATGTTGATGAAGATCTATCACAAGGCGGAATCAAAAAATAGAGATCAAATTATATTAAAAAATTTTAAAAATTGATCTAGAAATCTTGTAAAGTTGAAATTATTAATGTTCCAAGAAAATAGGTTAAAAATGGCTAACTTAGCAGTCACGCTAATGTGTTGATACCATGATTAAACAAGGGGGTTTAGGGCCCTTTATACTGACTAGTTTCCTGAACAATCGTATTTCCATTATATTTTCAATAGTATAACTTTAGCTAAGAAAGTAGGACTAGGCTAACAAACTGCTAGCATGGTAGTCAGGCAACATGGTGCTTTCAAGAGGGGAAATTGGGGCCCTAGGCCTTGCTAGCATTTTCTAACTCACCCCTCCTGAACCAAGAGTCCAAAACTCATAAATGCATAAAATATATTTAAGAATTATTTTAAGAAAGGAAATAGGAAACATGTTAGTAAAGTGCTAGCTTAATGTTTGGGCTGCAGTGGAGGAAGTGGAGAGCATTGCCTTCCCTTTAAATTATCTAGTTTTTCACTTGCCCTTTCAGGCCAGACAATACGCCATGTGTATATAAATACACAGTCCAGTCACATTAATGTGACCATCTGTCAAAAGCCAGAATAACCACCTTTCGCAGAGCGAACTGCTACGAGACGTGCAGGAAGAGAGTCACTTAGGTCCCTGAAGGTCTTCTCTGGGATGTTGAGCCATGCCGACTCTAATGCCGTGGCCAGCTGCGCTAGATTACGCGGTTGAGGATCCATGGCGCGAACAACTCGATCGAGATGGTCCCACAGATGCTCGATTGGGTTTAAGTCAGGTGAGTTTGCTGGCCAGGGGAGGACGGTAAACTCATCCTGGTGCTCTTCGAACCACGCACGTACACTGGCAGCTGTATGGCACCTCGCATTGTCCTGCTGGAAGATGCCATCATCCTGAGGAAAAACAATGCGCATGTAGGGGTGGACATGGTCCGCAAGGACAGATGCGTACTTGTATTGATCCATCGTGCCTTCCACAATAATCAGTGAACCCAGAGAATGCCAGGAAAACATTCCCCAGACCATAATGCTCCCGCCTCCAGCTTGGACCGTTCCTGCAATGGTTGCAGGGTGGTTCCTTTCAGAGGTTTCACGCCTTATACGCCAACGTCCATCTGTCCGATGGAGCATAAAACGCGATTCATCTGAAAACGCTACCTGTCGCCACTCAGTGGACGTCCAGCTGCTGTACTGGCGTGCAAATTCTAGCCTTCGTCGTCGATGAACACCAGTCAGCATAGGTGCACGAACCAGGCGTCCGCTTCGGAGGCCCAGACGCAGCAATGTTCGCTGAATAGTGGTTTGGGAGACACTTGTGGTAGCCCCTTGGTTCATTTTAGTGGTCAGTTGCTCAACGGTAGCCTGTCTATCTGCCCGAACGCATCTCCGCAACCGTCGTTCGCCTCTGTCATCTATGGCCCGTGGTGCACCACATTTGCCACGTCGTTGATTTTGGACAGTCCCATTTTGCCATGCACGGTACACTTTTACCACGGCGGCACGCGAACAGTTCACAAACTCAGCCGTTTCGGAAATGCTTCCACCCTTGGCCCGAAAGCCAATGATCATGCCCTTTTGGACGTCGGATAAATCGCTTCGTTTCTGCATTACGCCAACGATTGAAATGTTTTCCGAAGCCCACACACACCCTTTATATACGCTCAACTGCACTGTGCTGCCACCTGCCTTCTGTGATTGGTTATTTAACTCTGAAGTGGAAAGTACGTGGTGGTCACATTAATGTGACTGGACTGTGTATGTATGTGTATAGGAATGGAAGACATAAACCAACATACTACAAGCTGGACAGACAAGATAGAATTATGTTACCCCAACAGCCCCTCTTAACCAGGCACATTTATATGTATATTATTCTTTATAAGCCTGAATTTAAGAAGTAAGATAAGCTTTGTAAAGCTGCTGTGTTTATATGTTTAGGTGTTTTCTATTATTCAGAGCAAAGCAGTTTGACTCACTGCCTATTCAGCCGGCCCCCCCTGAATGTTAGAATAGTGCAAATAAATAAATAGTGTAAATAAATGTGTTAAGTTTTTGTGTTCCTTTTTCTCATCCCAAAGATTATCAGAAGCCCAAGTCTTGATGCCCCCTGGAATCATGCTAGTATATTTTCATGAAACTGAGCTGACACTGGAAGGCCAACGCTCTTGTAAGGTTAGCATCATCTTACAAATGTCAGAATTTGAATGGGAAGACAACATACTTCTCACTCCTTAGATTCAAGTCATAATGATGCATATTTCTGATCTGGATGTTGAATGTTGTTAGAAAGCTGCAGTCTTCATGGGCCTTTGGGTGATTTGATCATACCCGGTCATACTCGGTTTTATCAAGTTCCTTCTGCGATTCACAACCAATTATTTGGTTGAGATGTTGCAGATTGACTGTCGTGTTAATGCAAAGACCCAAATATAGAAAAGAAAATGCATCACCTCAAAGCTACCAGTATGTCTGAGTATCTGAATACCTCATGCTTGGGTCCAACCATAATCACCACCTCTGCTCCCTGTCTTGACCCTGCTTTGAAAACCGAGTGTTGGGCTCCTGCTGTCACCATGACTGAGGTTCCTCAATGGGACGGCTGTATATCTTTCTCCCATGTGGGACGCACATGGCTGTTAGTCACTGATGGAAAACTTTACAGGATGCTTCTGAGGACCAAAATGCTTCCTTGCTTCTCTAATGGCTTTCTTTAGCCATAGGTTGAACTCTAACTACTGTAGGTCTCCCCAAATGCTGGAGTTATTTTAAGAGAAATGTGAAAAGGTCATTATGTTTATATGAAGACTTTCTGCATGGTATTGTTAAAAAATATGGCCGTCAGAACATGCTAAACGCTGCTACCTCCTGATCTGCATGTGTGACTTGTTGTGAAGGTTAGAGATCTCCAGCGGGGGTCAGCGGTCACAAGGTTATGGACCTTTTGTAATGCTACACTGCAGTAACACCCATGACTGATGTGCCTGACTTTTACAGCTCTGGAATGAAGCAAACCTTTCACCGAACGCCTCCGGTCCAGCCCCCGCTGCGTTCGTTGCTCTCATTGATTTAGGTCACATCTGAGCAAGGGTCTCCAACATGTTTTGCTGCAAAAAAAAACAGCTCTAAGAGGATAAGAGTGGCTTAGCATTGGGTTAAGCTAGGCAATCAGCCGGTGGGCGTACATAAGCGATTTGCTGGAAGGGAGTCAGGATAGGAGAATGGAATATTTCTGTGCTGAAACGGACAGTTTGTTGAGTTGGGGTAAGAAGATCGCTGCGGTCACTGAAGCAGTCACGCGAGGTCCCCGCGGTCCCCGGGCTGGCCTCGTTTTGGCTGCACAACTGGGGGATTGTTCTCCCTATCGCTTCCCCTGCTTAGCAGATTGCAATTGTTCACCTGTCAAATCTGATTAGAAGGTTTTGTGGAACCTGAACCTCTGACAGAGCCGGGGAAGTGAAGCAAATTCAGGTTTTCTTCAGGAATTTGTGAGCAAAAATTCAAGAAACAACCGCGTTCTTGGTCCTACATGAAAAATTCATGAGTGACTCCAGAATAAGATGCAGTGCAGGGGTTGCCAAGCAATGATGGGAGCATGCTGTAAAGCTCTACTCAATATTTACATAAAACTAACTTGATGGAGATACAAAAAGATAGCTTGGGTGCTTCCAAACCAACCCTATGCAAAGAAGTACATGGTAATTTAACCACATTTTTTGGATTTCTCTGTGAAATGCCATTAGCCCTACCAAGGCTGATGACTGTCAGACGTGTGGAAACAGGAAATCAATTAAACAGAACATGTGTGACAACATGACGTAGGCTACAAAAACAATTGAGAAGTGATTGCTGCAAATGGCTCACTGCCAATTGTGGCAAATGCTTGATGGCAGTTGTTGTAAAGTATGACATTACAAGCTATCAGGTTTGTGGAGCAACTGCTTAATCACCAGGTTGTTTTGATTGCAGTTTTTGCCTTAATAGAATCATAATTTGAAAACTTCACTTTGTGTTTGCTCAGAATAAATGTGAGAAAAGACACCCCTGCCTCTAAATGTTGCACATTTGCAAAGACAAGCCCACAGAGACCGGCAATCTGTCGATGCTTTCCTTGCACAGAAAGTGTGGATTTCCTCAAAGCCAAAGTCTCTTTAATCACCGGCACACACGCCTGTGCACGGACACACTCCAGCTGACAAAACAAGGGTGGATCTCCTCATCCCGAGTCGTCCTCCATCAGGACTCTAGAGGCTGGCTCGCCTCCTGGCGGGGGGCTTCTCTCCTTCAGAGAGGGCTTAGCGTGGGCCATGTGGGAAAGTTTCTGCCTGCCAGAATGCCATCCCTGCTCGGCACGGTGCTGGATAATGACATGCTGAAACGCAGCGAGGAGAAAATGAGAGCAGAAGATCAGACTCAGCAACCTGGCCGTGCTGTCGATTGAGCGGAAAGCACACAGGCTTATATGATGACCACATTGGCCTATTTGTTCGCCAGGAGACCCACATTTCAACAGCAGGGACTAGGTCAGCGTGAGAGCCGGCTGCTCGCATGGAGCTCAGGGATGTTTGCGCCGTTCTCCTGGCCTTCTTCAAGAGGAATGGAGGAGGTAAACATGGAGACAAAGTCAAAACGGGGTAAGAATTCTTCAACTTCTCTGGGTACATCCAGAACTCTCTGAAAAAAGAGTTTACCCAAGACCTGTTGCAATTTCCTGAGCAAACTCCAGGTGCCTGGGCGTTTCACATTCGCGTTCACCTGCATACGAGATGAAGAGTTTCTTTGAAGATCATCGTAAACCTGCGGCTGACGATTGATCGGGCCCTTAATTGCATTTCCTGAACTGCTGACGAATGTTTGGAATTCAGCCGGAGTGGCTCAGAGGTCAAAAGAGTGAGAATTGGCTTTCACCTCAACACACTCTCTCCTTCATCCTTTACTTGCCCTCTTCTTCACTCAATATTTCCTTGGCTCAGTTTGTGATAAATTGTCCTTCCACTCTGAGAAAGACTGTTTTAACATTAAGTGATGCTTATGTCATCTGAGAGTTATTTCCCATCCATCATAAGCATTTAGCACGCCATGTTGTCCATGTAAATAGGGTTAAACGGAGCTGGATTTACAGTAATGACAAATTACAGAGTTTATCTTCAGGGATGTTTTACCGAGAGCTCATCCAGTTGTGGCCTTAATGAGATTTACCGCTTTGGGAACTGGAATTGTTTTTTTTGTGTGTTTTATAATTAATTTACATCACATTTAAGGGCGTATTTATGCAAATTCACTTGGATTTGCATCGCATCGGGTATTTCTGAATATCAGATCCGACTGTCACCCAAGAACTTTATTTTTCTGATGCTCTCATTGAGTTAGAAAATCAATTTGCTAATATGCTAAGACATTTATTTAAACTATGAAAAGGATTCCTTTTCTATGACGATGCTGAGCAGAATACAAAGTGAGTTTTTTTTCAGTCTCTCCAGTCCATCACTATCACATCTGTGCTTCAGAGTACCCCTAAGTGCTCTCCCCCGGCCTTCAAATGGACACAAACCGGTCCGCCGAGATCTCGCACGTCAATTGGCAGGGAGCTTTAGAGTCAGCGTGAAAAATGAAGCGGATCTTTCAGAAAACGGGAGCTCTTTCAGGTGTGCTGGTACGAAAACACCAGACCATTTCCTCCCGTTCAGCATGTGGAAGTTTCTTCCCGCCTCGCCACTTAGTGACTTGAAGGTCGCCGAGAAAGTTTGTCTGCAGGTAGACGGGCATGTGCAGGCCACACACATTCACCCACTTAATTCCACATTCAGGTGGAGGTGTTTTTACTCGGCAGCATTAGACTCACTCCGACTCCATCTGTTGGCTGGCTTAATGATATTTCCTCTCATCTCGGTTTCATTGGCGCGGACCCCTTTTACACATTAATCATACACCTATCTCAAATTACCCCTGTCGCCAGGTCCTACCTTAATTTCAGCAGATCAGATTATCAGAAATATTAAGCACTGTAGAAAATGAGCTGTGAGGAAGTACCAGTTGCAACAGGTTGGACAGTTTTCACTATATAGACACAGAGAAAAGGAATTAAAAGTTGGATGGCAGCAGAAAGATCAAGCTGCAGATTTATCTGTGGGTGATCACCTTTCTGTACGCCCTCGGTTTGTCTGTGATTCCTACCTGCAATACTGATCAGGCCAGTCCTCAAATCCTTGACCTGGGGTCAGAGTCTCAGGCCTTAAAGGCTCTGTATGTCCAGGTCTTCCTCTCACTCTAGGTTGTTGTGATTAAGGCCAGTGTTTAAAGCTCTTTGACGGTGCGGTCAGCAGCTAGAGGCCTGATTACAGCCGGCTTTATCACTCAGCCTGGACAGATGGTGGGCATACAGCTACATCCTGCCTGCCTTTGACCGTTTCACCCACTAACCACCACTGTTAAACTAAACATTTACATCTATTTAGTATGTTTGTGATGGGGTGGAAAGGCTTCTGTGTTAAAATCAAAGTCATAAAATATTCGTATGAGAGCAGCAATTTCAAATTTAATCATTTAAAGACGCATAATAAATTTGCTGATTTGTAAAATCACATATAATCATTTTTTGTATTGTTTTTCAAGCTGAACAAAATTTGGCCAATCTTTTTAAATGTCTAATTTTAAAATGTCTGCTACGCGTCGATAAAAGTTTCATAAACTGTTATATAAATCGCATATTGTTCACGGGTTGAACAAAGGAAGTGGCTAACGATGGAAGTTTTTTTTTGTCAGTATTTCTTTTTATTATGTATAGATTAATCACAATGTGTTTTTTATTCTTTGGTTTTCAGCACCAAGGTTAATTTTTAATACGTTTTGATGTCTATTCTCTTTATCTGAAAAACATTAACACAATATGTATAACCTAACATTATTGGTAACATTTTAGGGTTTTCTTTGATATTTACCAAGGTTAATAGAGAAATCCTAATAAAATCTATCTCATTTTAAAATCTAAACTCTTGATCCCCTTTCTTAGGTGCTACGTTTAACTTTAATCCACTTAAAACAACCAGATTGTCCGTGCCAAATCTCCCTTTGTTTCATAAATCACGAGCCCTGTGTTGTTGAATAATTAAGAAACACCTAAAAACAGAGAAATTAAGATCCCTTTCTTCTGGTAAGGACGTTCCTTCTGCCCCCAGAGTGATCCCGTCATCCCGTTCAAATGTGTCCAGCTTTATCAAGCGGAGATGATCTGATGCTGCGGCGCTTGGCAAGCGAACGGCAGTGGAACCATACGTCTGTTTTGCATGCAGCCCGCAGCGTTAGCAGCAGATTGTTTTTGAGCGGATCAGGCCTTGAAGCTCAAGGTTACTCGCTTCGCGTTTGCCGCTGTGATTGCCCTTAATTTGAAGCCATCAGCAGCCACATATGCGGTGGACTTGCACCTACAAACAATGAAAAAACAAATGGTCCAATAAGTTGTGAAGCGGAGCGCGTGTGCTGAGCTTTCTCCACATGTCAACGAAGCGGTCCAAAAGCAGCGCCGTTCTCTGTTTCCATGCTTGCCATGTGTGAGTTGATGTAGACACGCTTATGAAAATATAAAAGAGAGAATCCCTCCTCAGGGAAGATCCATTTCATGCAACAGACGCCTGAGAGAGGTTGCACTCTGCTCTCATTTCAGGTGATTTCAGTCCAGACGTTAGCCTCCATTCGTCACTCTGGATATGCTCGCACTTTCATCTGCACGCCATATCAGACATCAAATTTCCATCATAAAGAAAGCCAGTTCAAACTCGTTCAACAGACTCACTCGAAAACAATCGTCTACTCAACAAAGAACCTCAAAATATCAACCAAAACGTCCGTGCCTTCCTCTGGGCTGAGGTCTGACACGTTTCAAAAGTTACACAATGAGGACTGAATTGTTGACAGTGAAGAATATCTCTAATAATCCATAATTCTGCTTTAATTATTTTTATTTTAAGTAAACAAGGGGAAAAATACACTCCTGTAGATCATTAGGGTTAGCAGAGTTCCATATTATGTTAGCTACATACTAACTGCAGTGTGATGTGGAGCTTCTTGTTTTTTATTCTTGGCACATGCTAATTTCTCTCTTAACACTTTGATACCTGAATTTATATCCAGTTTCACAAAAACTATGTACTGTTTCTGGTTTTGTTCTCAATCAGATGTGAAATTTCTAAGACTTTATTATTTTAAACCTTACATTTCCCATTGGTGTAAATTTAGCTATGATGCTAATTTGATCCACCAGGCAGTTAAGGAATGAAACAGATTGTTCAGCTTTGGAATGCTGATTACTTTGTTGATGGTCAAACAAGATTTTGAAGCTGAATCAAAATAAATGTTTTTTAACATTTATTTACTTTTTCATTCTTACAGAATTTCAAGTACAGCTAAAACACTGAGAAACCCCGTTACTGCTCTGTCCTGGAAGCTTTTATCCCTTTATCAGAATTTTGATAGCATGTTGTTTATTTTAATATATCATATCTATAAAACATTTGTCAGCCTGAATATATTTTATTGCACTGCAAAGCTTAGGGTTTAGAATATTCAGTCTATCAGCCAAATTCAACGCAGTCGGCCATTTGTACGCTTCAACTTCCATGAACGTGTTGTTCTCACTTCGACCAGTGGATGGTACCAAAGCATGTGTGATATCAATCTTAGTATGAGAGGCAGATGCATCAACCAACATTTGTAGTATTCAGATTTATCAGCAGTTCCCGGTATGAAGCTAATTAGCCTCACTGGTTCATGTAATAAGGGGTTAAATTAAGGAATTATTATCTGTCTGACATATCGGGTAGCCATGAAGGTCATTGCTGATTGTTTGCATTATTTGACGTCTCTTGCTTTTCTCCTCACATTTTAAAGCCCGGCTGCACAGTGGTGCAGTTGGTAGAGCTGTTGCCTTGCAGCAAGAAGGTTCTGGGTTCGATTCCCGGTTTTCTCCGGGTACCCTGGTTTCCCCCCACAGTCCAAAAACATGATTGTCAGGTTACTTGCCCTCTCCAATTTGCACCTAGGTGTGAGTGTGTGTGTGCATTGTTGTGTGTCTCTGTTTTCCAGTTGACAGACTGGCAACCTGTACAGGGTGACCCCACCCCTAACCTGGAACATTAGCTAGAGATAGACACCAGCAACCCTCCCAATCCCACAAGGGTGTTAAGAAAATGGATGGATGGATTTTAAAGCCCGAGTGACATGAGATTAAAAAAAATATATTGACTGTGTTGTTTGTTGTACAGTGAAAAAGTATTCCTTCCTCTGTGCTGTGTGCAGGATGGAAGAGACGGTGCGGTCGCTGCTGCAGAGCCAGGGCGGCATCCTGGAGCAGAGCGCCGTGGACACGGTGGACATCATGAAGGCCTACAAGGTGGGACACGTTTCTGCTTTGGAAAACCTTCCTGGGAGCTCAAAGTTCTCCTTTAATACGGTTTGAAAACCCAAAACATCTTTCAAAGGATTTTATTAACAAGTTGTGCCCTGCTGGCAGCAGCATTCTGTAATTGGTCCGACATCAGAGCCTGTGGTTCCCTGAATGTGAATAATGTTACCACCGTTTACTTTGAAAAGGACCAATGTTTTTTTTTTCACTCTTTGTTGTATAAACCTTCACACATTAAGGTTACTGTTTGAAAAAAATATTATACAGTATATAGGAATAGAAATAATTAGTTTTGCTAACATTTAATCAAGCTCTCCAGTTTTTGTTTATTTTTGGCAGAAATTCATGCAAAATCAACACTTTTTGCATTTTTCATGTCAATACTTAATTGCAAATTTTCCACAAAAATGGTCAAAAACATTGGTTTTAATGTAGATTTTTGAGCTCAATTTCTAAAAGGGGACCCACAAAAATGGTGACTCCGATTGCAGAAAAGCGCATAAACAATCATGAACTCCATGTTTCGAGACTTTTTAGAGGTGATCACATATTAATTTTCCATTCGTTTGTGCAGTTTGTGAACAAACTTTCCTCCTGCGATCAAACTGTCAGAGTGAATAAACATGGACGCCATTTATTCTACTCCCAGCGGGTGTTTAGCTCTGGTACGCGTCCCCACCGCTGCTGCCCTGTGTGTATTCAGCAGACTAACTCAATAAGTGGAAAGGGCAGCGTGCGGCCCCGTCCACTCGTCGCGATTCGCCGCGGATTATTACCACAGCGTCCGACGGCGCCGAAGCGGACATCACCCAACTGAAGACAAATCAAAGCTGTAAAGTACGGCTACGGATCTGAGCCACTGATGGAATCGAACAAGATTGAAAAGCTAATATGTGTTTGGATGAGATTGAATCAAAGTGAAAACAAAGTTCCCATTAAGAGGGAGCAGCGTTTGGATTCAGATGAGCGCAGCCATCTATCAGTGCCGCGAAGCTCAATCCGTCGACTCTGCAGCACATTAACTAAAGATACCAGGCAGCTGACTGGTGGAGCTCAGGTAGGAGACACAGGTATAACTCATGGCAACATACCTGCTCTTCATCTGTCTGAATAAAGTTAACAAATTGGAGAAAAGCTGCAAAAATTCATTGTAAGTATTGGTTATTTGTTTTGAAAAGTTTAAGCGGTGAGCCACAGCTTTATTTTTCAAATATTTTATGGTTGAAGACAAACCATATATACACATTATGGATTGAAATGGTTAAATATTGAAGGAAAAACAATTTGTCCTTTATATACTATATTTGATAGCCAGGGGTTTATGGCCTGCTTTAATAAGATGCGACAAACCCTTGATCTCTACAGGGCTGGCTAGGAATTAAACATAAAAGACAAATAAGTACTTTAAAGAATTAAAATGCAAATGAACACAGTTGAAAGAAAGTGGAAATGTATTACTTTTGTTAAGCTCCAGGCTATTTTATTTTTATTTTTTTTACTTCAGCCTAAACATTCCTTTAGTTATAGCTCCAAAACAACAAAAATAAAAACCCTGCAGGCAATAGTTTTCTTTGAAAATTAATGTAAATCCAGAATCTAAATATTAGACACTCATAATAATGATGGTGTCAGAAGGAAAAGAAATTAAGCTAAAATAGCACGCAGTTAAAAACGGTTCCAAGGCACCCATCACGTTCACCTTAAGCCTCGCCCCTCAGACACTGTGTCCTATCAGGAAACAGAAGCAGCAAAGCCACCATTGGAGGGTCAGGAGGAAGATAAAACGTGTTGTTAGCTGCACCACTAGGTGGCGTCTGTGTGGTTCATACATTGGTACATCAATGTATACACATACATTGATGAACATTGGTTCATCAAAGTAATTGCTCTCTCTAGCAATTACGTTGCTAGTGAGAGCAACGTAATTGAAAAGTTGCTCTCACTAGCAACATTTCAATTACAAATGTACGTAAAGCTTTTCGATATTCTTCTAATGTCAAGAAACACCACAATTTGGTAATTGTGGTATTTATATTAAATGAGAAAGTCATTTAATAAATCATTAAAAATCATGGCACTGACAGAGGTAAATGCATAATTCAGCCATGGCGCTAGCGCTCATCATCTATCAACCAATCAGAAGAGACGTCGGCATCTTATTCAGGCGTTGGGGGCAACAAGCTCCTCCTACGTGTGGCTACGTATGCAGTGTTTTGGGGAAACTGTAGTCGGCCATTTTACATAACAATTATGGATTCAACATGTTAGAATGACACAGCATTTTATTAACTTAGAAGTATCTGTCCCATATTTCTGCATTATTTTAAAATTCCGTATTTTCAGATTGACCTGAGAAGAGGAGGACTCTGATGTGTAGATGGAGAAATTGAGGTAAAACTAGTTCCTGTTTCCCCATCTCTGCAGGATAAACTATCAGAGGAGGAGCAGAAACAGAACGACGACCCGGCAGAGAGTGACTTGCCTCCAGTGGATCAGGCGGACAGAACCAGGCCTCTTCTGGAGCGCCTCAAGGCCCTGGAGGTGAGCTTTGATTCTATGGGGGAAAAATCCATTTTAATTTCAAAATGTAAGAAATTTAAATGTAGGACTGAAATAGGTTATTTTTATACCTTTAATTCTCGAGAAGGATATTACTGAAACTAAACAATAAAAGATAAGAGCATTAATAAATACTGATACTACTCTGGGTTATTTTTAAGGTTTTTTTAGTATTTGTTAATAAGAAAAAAATTTTGTTTTAGTTCTGTGAAAATTGCGAAAATACTGCTATTTTCATGCTAGGCCACCAGGGGGCGATAACATCTACATCAAATACCTGAAAGTGCAAAAAGCAGCTTGTGATTGGTCCAAAATACCTCTGCTCAGAGTTGTGATGTCTTGGTTTGTGGAGAACATTTATAGCTGAGAAGGTTTTATAGCTAACATGTGAAAAGTGGCTAAATATCCAAACTAGTGTGACAATTAAAGAGGAAGACGATTATTTACCGCTGTTGGACATTTCAACTTGTCAACTGGTGGTTCTGGTTCTGGTTGTTGTGTTTTTGGTGGTTCTGATGGTTCTGTCTGGTGGTCCTGGTTCTTCTTTCTGGTGCTTTGTGTGAGCAGCCTGAATAAATCCACTTACTCTGTTGTTTTAAGATGATTCCTGTTCTAGCCGTAACAATGCGAGAGATGTGAGGGGTTTCCTAATAATAGAGGCGCTAACACAACAAGTCGTTGTTTAATTACTCATCAGTCCGCCTCCAGAACCAATTCCCACGCTCCGACGGTTTAATTAGTCAGCATTTGGGCTGTGCTGGAATGTTTTTGGGCCCCAATTACGTTTTCAATGTTTCCGTGCAGGGCCTGGTGGGTTGTGCTGAAAGGGCAGAGGGCGAGCGGAGCGCAGCAGGCTGACAGCTCCTAATGCGCCGCCTGCCTCTGACAAATTGGAAACTCTGGAAGATCAATAGCGCGCCGCCTCGTCGCTCGCCAAGCAAAGGAGATATTCTTATTAGATCCAAACTCTCGCAGCACAAAAGTTCAACATCATAACTTCCGTCCCCTTGACCTTTCTCTCAGTTACACTTGGTAATGCTTTTTATTGGCCGTCCCGGTTCAAAGTTGACATCTGACCTTTGTTATGGAAGCCTCCCTCTGATTGCTGCCTGCGTTGCTCATTGTTGCAGCGTGTCACTGAAGCGAGCGTGTTGTTTCAGGAGGAGAACTCAACCCTGGCCCTGGAGAACGAGAGCCAGAGGGAGCAGTACGAACGCTGTCTGGATGAGGTAAGCCACCACCGGCTCCGCCAGCCGGGCTCTGCTGCACTTAGGTCAACACAAGTCCGCTCACGAGGCTCCACAGAGCACAGCACTGCCCGTTTACTGCAGTCATGGGCACTAAACCACAGCAGGAATGCTAAATCCACACGCTGAAACAGACACCAGGGGTAGGACATTATAAGATATTATATCTTCTACCTGCTCCTTTTCGAACAGAAAGTATAAAATTTGCATGTCACATGGGCAGAATAATTTGTTTTACATTTTTATTTCTTACGTTTGTTTCATTCTGTTTTGTTTTGTTTTCTTTTTTCTTGATTGTCTTTTTCTGTCTGTTCGAAATAAATAAATAAATAAATAAATAAATAAATATTATAACAGCAAACAAAAATTTTTTATATCACTTTGACCTTGTATTATGTGTAGAACAAGACAAACAGTGTGAAATCTAAAATTAATGAGCAGAACATGCACCTATAGAATTGGCCTGATTCAGTGTTAAAGATGCAGCAAGTGAAATAGATTGCCACCTACTGCCACCTGAGGAGGAGTTATACCTCGATGGCAAACCAGGTGTTGCCATGGAGATTAAAGGACTTCTCAAACAAGAATGAAAAAGTCAAAGCAACACTCCAGGCATGTTATAAGGGAATATCATTATAACATAATGATAAACTGAAAAAGTTCATTTCACACGATACTGTCCCTTTAAAAGTGGAACATAGTGACATCTAACTGTAAAACCTGCAAACTGCAACAATTTCACCGTAGTCCATCTTACAAAACTAAGCAACCTTTATTGGCAAAGTCGACCTTTTTCAGCATGCGAAAAACGTCGACATCTAGTGGCAGAATCTGCAACCGCAATAAACCAAAGAACAATTTATAACAGAGATACGATCCAGTTTATCGTACTGTATCTGCGGAGTTGGGAAAGAGTGGCACCTGGTGGCAAAAACTGAAAACTACATCTAATCCCAAACACAACCTGGTCTCGCTGAGACTACTGTGACTATGGAAGGCAGCTGAAAGTGCAGCGTTTCTGATGGTGACTTCTAGTGGCACAATCTATAAACTGCAGCCAACGCTTTGATAATAGAAGGACAGAAGGAAGCTGGTATTGTCGGGGTCAAACTAAACCACTAAACTAAACAGAACTTTGCATTTGGCTTCAAACCACCGTTACTGAGAAATAAGTCATTTTAAAGATTTTCAAGATTTAAAGAAATGCCACAACCGCACTGATAATTTTATGTTTTAGTTTCAGAAAGTACATTTTAAAATAAATGTAGGTTTTTCTGGGAACCCTTTCTGATTCAGATTTTGGCATATCGATGGCACACTTACTGATATCCTCGTCCTCCTGGCCTTTAAGCAAATACAGTTCAGTCAAAGTACAGAAGAGATCAGCGAATACCTACTCAACACACATGCACACACACACACACACACACATACACACAAGCATAAAGCAGCAGAAAACCTTTTCAGCAGACGACCAACACCTAAGTTATATGTTTTTATTCTTGTGCACCTCCCATTTCTGTTGCTGCTCTGGGTAACTGCCCAAATGGTTAGCCTCAGAAACGAGCAGCGTCTGCCGGTAAAAACATTGCTCTAAATTAACCGCACCAACCCTTCCTGTCGTTATTTCTGCAGCTCGTTTGTAACTTTTTGCAGCTTCAGGGAACACGGGGAACGTTTAATATCCATAAGTGTATGTCGGCGGAGCAGCTGGAACCATCGTTTACATAACAATAGTCCTTCAGAGCCTGCTGGTTATTTGAGAGGGCCTGATAAGTGCAGCTGGGGGAGCCGCAGCAGACTCTGGATCGCTGCGGGACAGCAGGTCCGGCAGTAACGAGTTGAGCGGCTCGTGCTGGAAGCCAAGCAGATTCCCCCGGAGGAGCGAGGGACAGGGATGAAAGGACGAGGAGGAGGAGGGCTGGGAGTGATGCCCGGCTGCCTCTGCTAGCCTCTGGCTGCAGAAACGCTTAACACACTGATCTCCATGTTTACCCTGCTCTCTGCTCATTCAATAATCCGGAGTGCGGCTTCACACGCTATTAATGAGCAATCGATGATTGTAATGGGAGCTGCGTCTCCATCGGCCTTGTGGTCTGAGTTACACGAGGGTGTGAGGAACAACATCACTTGATCCAGTCAGGCCTCTGCCTGTACATCAGCCAGCCTGTCGATACGGTCACCAGGCAGGGAGGGAACAGGAAGGCGCCCGCTGCGCCACAGCGACGCACCACAAACACAAGAACAAAACCAAACATGATGCCTGTTTGGGTTTTCCTTTAAAGCTGAAGAGTTATTTCATGCATAAAGCTAAAGCTGATCTCTCTCTCTCTTCTCTGTTTAAGGTTGCCAACCAAGTTGTCCAAGCTCTTCTCACACAAAAGGTTTGTTTCAAATGTTTCTGTTCTTTATTTCAGTGCAGCTCTCGGCACATTTAAGCTCTTGCTCTTGCTCTGATTTTGACTTATTAAAACGCAGAAATACAAAACTTCTTGATGAATATTTCCAGGTTGGTCAGACTTGAAATCACATATTCACAGATGAATAATAATACAATAATAATACAAATCCGTGAAGCTAAAGCTGTGTACACACATGTACACATGTGTCTTTGTGTCTTTGTAAAAATGAATATCTCTGCCACATTGTTTAAAAGACAAATAAACAAAAATCAAACCTGAAACTTGCATTGGTTGAACAAGACTGGTACATGTTGAGATAATAGACCCGGTATGGTAGGCTTAGAGTGTGTGTGCATGTGTGGGGAGAGGGCGTGTCTTTCTTGCTATTCTGTGTTGTTTACACACAAAAAATACAAAAAAGACTTTAGTAAGGTAAAATAATTTTATTCATATAAGACATTTTCAGCAACTTTTATATATATAAAAAAAAAAATCTGACGTTTTCATTCCACCCCTAAGCATTTTTTTAAAAACATGCCTAACCCGTAGGGGGCAGTGCAGAGCTAAGCTAAAACCCATTAGCCAATCAGATTCAAGACAACCTTCACTTCCTGTTACAAATTCATCATGGCGCCAGGAGGTTCATCTGTGTGGACACACAGATATACCAAACTGCGCTTAAATAGTGAATTAGAAATGATGTTTAAAAAAGAAAAATGATGTTGGTTGGGAGTCGCATCAAAGTATGTGGATATATTAGTGCTTTATTTGTTACAGGACCATAAATCTCTGTTTCCCCATGAACACAGATAATTGTTTTTTTTTGTGATACTAATTTGAGCTTCTGTGTGGATGAAAGGCTAAAATATATAAAAATGTCCAGGTTTTTTTCCATTCTCTTTTTTTTTTTTGAAAGAGAAGGTTTTTATTCTTTGGAAGAGCAGTGATCAGCGTTATGAACGTTAAACCCGGCTGTTTGTCTGTTTGTGTGTCAGGATCTGAGGGAGGAATGTCTGAAGCTGAGAACCAGAGTCTTTGACCTGGAGCAGCAGAATCGAGCGCTGAGCGTTTTGTTCCAGCAGAGGATCAAGCCCGCCTCAGACCTGCTTCTCCAGGTAAAAACCAGCTCCTCTTGACCTTTCACCTTATACTGCTCACTTAGGAAAATCCATTATGATAAAGCAATCTGTTTAGATTAGAGCTTTTCAGAAAAATTTTCCCTCATGTAAATAATCTCTTCCGCTGACACTTGACAAAAATAAAAGTCTCAGAGCTTTTTCTATGTCATCAGATCTGAGTCAGCCATTTCCTGTGGAACAGAAAAAACATCTCCATGTCCTTTTATGGAGCTTGTTTCGTTTCTGATTATTTTGTGTTAAAAAGCTCTGGATCTGACTCAGTCAGTGACGCGTCTTTGATTCGACACGTTTAAACCAGAGTCCTAGATCTGGATGCGTCAACGTGTTACACAATGTGTGTGGACTAAACCCAGTTGGTAAAACAAGTTGTGTTTTCTGTGTGCATGTAGCCGAAGGACAAACCCATGTGGGCCCATTTTAAGCTCATTTACAGCGTATATTGGCCCTATGCGTACCTGAAAACAAGATCTTGAAACAATCTTTTCAAGAATTTGGAACTGGCTATGAAGATGCTAAAACACCAGTTTTTGGTCATACAGACAATCATCCCACATTTTCAAATAATTTTCTAACAATACGGGCCCCATATGGCTTAACGTTTAACAAAAAATTGGATCCAGCCCAAATCAAAAGCAAGTGACTGCTTTTTCAGCCACAGGTCTTTGAATATTCTCACAGAACAACAATCTCAAAAAGCCTTAACTGTAAGACCAGTTTTTAAATTAGAGCATAAAATTTCATATAATCTCTTTAAACAGAATACATCGATTTTAGGTTTAATTCACATCTAGAACCAAGTGGGCTCATTACGGATGTGTTCACACCAGACCTGTTCAGTCCGCTTTAATCCAAATCCAGTCTGTTGTGAGCTGCGCAATCAGACAATGATGCAAAGCAAAAAAATCTAACTATGTTCCTCCTACAAACCTCATGTCTCGATTCGGTTGAAGTGAACTCTGGTGTGTTTAGAATGCACATATGAAAACTAGGCAGATCAGAGACCACTCCAAAAGCAGGAAGTGGACTACAGCATAGAGCATTCTGGGTAAATACTACCAAAACAAATACACTAGCCTAGCACTAGCAGGATATTCTTTAGCCAAAAACAAAAGTGAAACCCTCCAACCGTTAAAATCTGATGCTACTCCATTTTTGTTTCCATTTGCTGAAAAAGGAATTTGTGGTCAGTGTCTTCAGAGGTTTTCTTGTCATTTCCTTCAGTGGTTCTTGGTGCAGCGCCCCCACAGGCGAGAAGGGGAACAGGTTGCTCAAAGGGTTTGGCTTCAAACAAATGTTGCTGTTTTGGTCCCAGTAGAACAGACTCTACTGGACTATTGGAAGGAAAACAGTCAGTTTGTTTGCTAAAACCAATGGCTTTGAGGCAAACACGCTGTAGGCCATAGCTGTGATTCAAATGGATCGTCTTTGTGGTCCTTCATGGTAGAAAATCCTCCGTGTACGTATAAACTCTCCGTTAAAACGTGCACTTTCGAAAGAAGACCTGACAGTCTCCGAAGAAAAGGACACTTTCAAATAATTGTTATAATTGCTGCAGGGCAATTTACTGATCATATTAAAAGAACAAAAAAAAAGCAATAGAAATAAGAGGAGAAAAGAGCTGTCATTCCAGTCAGACAAGAGGAGACGGAGAGAGGTGAGGATGGAAACAGGAAGGGAAGATAAGAGCGAGAGAGAGAACAGGGGAGTGAAAATGGAGAGAGATGAGATAGCAGAAAGGCTCCGGCTCTGACAAGAAGGTCAAATTATGAAGAGGCAGAAACAGAGTAAATGGAGTAAAGACAAGAGAGAAGAAAGAAATAAAATCTGTGAATGCGTTTTAAAGGGATTTGTCGGTTCCTTGCTGCCTCCTGTGACATTATTGAGCAGAGAGGAGCAACGCTAAGTGAAGCTGTTATATAAAAGCCTCGCAGAGGAATATTGATGATACCACCAAGAAGTCCAATCTCTCTGAAAAAGCGTGTAGACCCATAGAAACATGATGGAGTGCAGCTCAGACAGCAATTTGTTTTTTTCCTCTTCTTTGCGAAAGCAGAGATGCCATCTATAAATTAGCTATGCGTCGTCGTCAGACAGGTAAAAAGAAAATTAATAACATTGTTTGTTTACGTAAATGACTGATCAAAGTTCTCGAGTTCGTGACTGTGTTGTTTTTTTTTTCCTTTAAATTAGTCGCAACTTTCCCCACAACCAGCTGGGGGATTTATTGTAAGTATTAATCATAATACGGTGACGCTACAGCGGATGTTTGTTGCATTCATTATGAGTTGTGTTGTGTGTGGGAGAACTGTTAAAAACAGCTAAATCTGTCCGTGTCAGCGTGGACGGGGACATCCTACAGAGGATCTATCTGTTCTCCCTTCTATTATTTGACTGGTGTCCCAATTACAGAGCTATAGAAAAGGATGAAACGTCTTTGTTAGATGTCTGTTTAATATGAAGACACAAACAGCCAAAAAAATGGCTTAGCTTCCAGCCAGGAGGAAGGTCTGCTCACTAAACACATGGCTCGGCTAAAAGACATAAATATCTCCAAGATAAAACTGTGTTTATCTTTTTCTTGTTGCTGTAAAAAGATCCAAGTTATCAGTGTTTTGGTAAAGAGAATTAATTTGAGGTAAAGATATATTAAAAAAAACCTTGACATGTGATGAGCTAGCTTATTTTAGCCGTTCTAAAATAAGCTAGCCTAACTAAAATAAGCTACCTTAATAGCTATTGATTAAACTGGTCAAATAGATAAGAAAATTAAGTGAAACTATTTAATTTCTCTGTTTTAGTATTTTTCTTTTTAAATGAATGCTGGCTGTTTAGCTTATATGCACACCAGAGAGTTGGTGAACATTTGAGAGACGCTCATCTGCGCACAACTTTATTCAAAAATTAGCATTGTGGGAAAATTATATTTGCTTTGTGTTCACATTACCTTAATGTCAACACTATTCCTGTATTTTAATTGCAAAATAAAAACTAGCAGCATATTAATTTATAAAATATTTGTACTTGAGTTTTTAAAGAAAATGAAAGCGAATTTTTGAAAGGGAGTTGAAACTGTTTACTGACCTGAACAAAGCAATGATACTTTAATCTGAGTTGTATTATTCTTGTAGTTTTGGCTTCTATTTGACAAAAATTTAGCTTGAATTCAGACATAAGAAGCTCCCCTATAAAGGATGATCCTTAAAATTAATATTTTAGCTATCAGGTTTTTCTATATTATCATTGTAAGTGGAGTGCCATAATTTTTTTTTCTTCTGAGTATTAACACTGATGACCTGACTGAATACAAAAAGCAGCTCTTAAATGAGCTAAGTTTGATTAAATATTTAGTTGTGATGCAACTCAAAAAGAAAAAATATAAAAGTAGCAAGGTAAAAAAAAGAATAATTAAACACACTTTTTGAAACATTCTTTCAGGGTTGTTGTCAGGACGTGTGTTTGTGCGCAGCAGCAGAATATTAAGACAATCAGAAGAAAACGTTTGGTTTATGAGAAGCAGATAGTTGGGTGGAAACAGAGAAACGCCCACTTGAGATCCTCCTCCATTTTGTCCCCAGGAGCCACAGGGAGACCTAATCAGGCGTATGAGCGTTGGGTTTCTGGACCTTTTTTTGCTTATCAGTAATTAAACGGCCGCGGCTCCCCACGGCCTCTCCGGTTCCTCTGATAAAGAAGCGCTAACGGTCTGGGAGGGAGCGAGGAGCCGAAACACTTCTCTTTGATTCCATAAAGGTTTTTGGTTGGATGAAGCAGAGGTGTGTGTGACTGCAGCTTTTTCTGCGTGTCACGTTTGACAGGTGTCATATGAGTCACCCATTACTGGGGAAAACAGGTGTTTTTTTTTTTGTTTTTTTTTTTCCACAGTTCACAACAGAGGATGTTCAGCTGAACCTCAATAGGAAGAATAAACTAATAATAATAAGACAGAATGTTAGCAGGCTGCCTACTTCCACAGGAGTCCTTTAATGCGGCAGCAGATGATTTTTATGTTGAAGGCCGATCGTAATAATCCCAACTTAAAAAAGGCTGTGATGACTGCAACTGTTGATCACACCATGCATCATGTGCCTTCCTCTCTCAATGTGTTGTGTGTGTGTGTGTGGTGAGACTCTTCCCCCAATGTGAGTTTTTGACAGTGGTTGCCGATACTGACGGATTTGTTTGGAAGCTGCCTATTGCTGCTATTCCGGGCTGATATTCATTATCTTGAAATATGGCTCCTGTCAAAACAAAACAAACACACACACACACAGCTAACAAACAGCAGAAAGACTTTCTTTCTTTTTTGTTGTGTGTGTGTTTGTCTCCCTCGGAGTCTGGAGGAAACTTCTCAGGCTGCAGACGTTCAGAGACGCAACTATTTGCATGATGGATTACGAGAACTTTAAATAAAAAAAATCTGTGACTTTGAGCGTCGGCCTTGAGACTGAAAAAGAGAAGAAAAAAAAAAGAGAGCGGCTTCGTCATCTTCCATTTCCTTCAGCCCCCCTCCCACCCAGTGACCTGGTGACACTATCGACTGCATGGCTGATGAGGATGCTGAGGAGGTGAAATGGAGCACCGTGTGATAAGATCGAGGGCCTGCAAAGCGGCGGCCGCTCCCAGTCTGCAGCGAGGCCGACGCTCACGCAGGCCGCTCAGACAAAACTACCAGGATTTCATCAAAGTATTGCTTTACTGTGAAGTGGAAGGAAGAAACACACAAAACGCTTCATCTCCTTTTTTACTCTCATTAGCAGAATAATTATGTATTATTACTAGGAGAAAGTTATGAAATGATCAGACTAAAGCAGAGCTGGGAGAGTGTTCTCCAGCTCAGTCTGTCCGCTTCCTCCTTCTCAACAGAATCAGTTGTTTACAGAATTATTTAAGATTATAAATTTAAGATTATAAATAATAATTTGATGTGGATGTGTTAATGTTAACAGATGAAGCCAGCGCCGAAGGAGAACTTCACAAGATCTCATTAGATTAATTCTCCAAATATAAAACCTTATTCTGGTAATGTTATGAATCTATATTGGGTTATCATCTATATTATCACATTTTGACTTTTTTCTGCTATTATTTTGACTTTTTTTGCCATACAAATTTATTTGCATTATATCAGTTAGTATGACTTTATTTTGACTTTATTCTCTTTATATTATCACTTTATTCTGGCCCTCATACTCTGTTGTAACCTTCAGAAATCTCTTCATGACAATTAATCATAATTATTTATTTTATCATTAGTACATGACATCCATGACTCATAAGTTGAGTTTTAATAATTTCTATGTAATAAATTACTCTTATTATTGGGCATAACTCTGGATGGTGGAACAGTTCTGCGTTTGGTGTGACTTTGTTCTCATGTTTTCAGACAATAGTTATTCAGAGGCTGGATGCTGGCAATACAAAACAAGCTTTTCTTTTTAATGTTTTGCAAACATTTGAACAAAACATTTGAAAAAAAAAATAATGCTTTCATGCTCCGAGTGAAATAATAATGCAGGCGGTCAGAGAGAAGTATTTGGTGAGGAACAAAGGAAGTCAATATAAACCGAAGCATTTCTCGCAAACAAAATCACCTGTTGCCGGTTTTCTGTTATATTTATGAGCTTTTAGCTTTGTAAGCGGATCAGATGAGCAGAGCCGTGTCTGTACATGCGGTCCCTAAGTGAGAGCTGCTGCTGCTGCTGCTGCCGCCAGTGGAAGTGTAGCAGATCAAGTGTTCTGCTCCTCTTTATTTCCAGCTTAAGTTAATTTGAGCGTTGGGAATGGAGCGTAATTAAGTTCTGAGATGAATGTGTGGGAATGCATTTGGTTTTGAGTCCTTCCCTCTCGTGTGAGAGTTAACTAACAGAAGAGAGTTGGACATAAATTTAAGGGAAGCAAATCAAATGAATCCCCAGCCCCCCAATGTAATTATTTCCTATTCACACTGTTTTTTTTTTTTTTTTGGCCGGCTGATGACTGTAATGACTTTGAAAGAAGAATCGGCTCCAGCGAAGGGAATCTGATTTGTAAAACTGCGCTCAGCCTTGACCCAAAGTTCTCACTGTTTCATATTTGGACCATGCTTATAATTCAGTTTGGTTTCTGACTTAAAAAGAGCAAAGAATCAATAAAAATCCTCACATCTTTCTGCGAGGCTTACTTCAATCTCCCGGGCTCTCTGTAGCTGAAACTCACCGCTCCGTGTCCTTCGCTCTCTTTCTGCTTTGACTTACAGAAGCTGCACTCTCGTATCATGGATCTGTCTGCGGCCGACCTGCTGCTGGAGCCCGAGAGGAGCAAGGCTTTCCTGCTTTCCAGGAACTCCGACTCTCCTTCTGCTGTAAGCTCCCCAAAAATCACATCTGCAAACCCAACGATCAGGGGTCGTGACCTTCCTGAATGGAAACTCTGGTGTCGCTTGGCACTAAGAGGCATAAATCCTCGTCGTGTTACCAGAAAAGCATCGATTCAGACGCCACGTCAGTTAAAATGACTCCACAACACGCACTGGAACATTAGTCATCTTATATATTATGCATTAAGGCATGAAGATGCGTTTTCTCCTCCCTTTTTTTCTTTTACCCCTGAGAATGCCACCTGATCAACTGAAACCAAGAAAATGAATTATGAATCCTCTAAATGTCCACATATCCTTCAGACCCAAGTGGGGCTTTTTTTTAATCGCTCCGTCTCTGAGGTTCTAATTTGATAAACGTGCGGGGATGTTTTAGCAGTGCATGAAAATTAGATATCTCAGCAACGACTGCAAGATATTTCTCTGGAAGGATTTGGTCGGTCGGTGACAGTCGATCCTCGCTGAAATACCATCAAGATGGTAATTAGGTATGCAACAGCAACCAGAGCTCAAAAGCAAAGCAACGCTCTGATTCGTTGGATGTTGAAAAGGAAAACTAGAACTGGACGCTAAAGTTTGACTTTCATTTATGTGAGTCTGTGTTATAATTGGGAATTTTTTTTCCTTCATCGTCACCAGTCATGGTGATGACCAGTTTTCAGCCTTCAGAAATTCAGAAATTAGCAACTTCAAATTTCTACAAACATGCTGAGCCTGTAAAGGTCTAGCCGTAGTTGAACCTTTTTCTTCCCAGGTTTGGTAGAGCTTCATTGAAGTTGGTTGCTTTTATAGCAGCAATCCCAACATTGTTGAGGTAATTGAGGTCAGGTTGTTCCAAAACCAGTTCTGTGAACTTGGGGTCACTTTCCAATGGAGCTCAAGTTTTATCCATCTGAGCAAAACGTTCACCTGAAATGATAGCAAGACTAGCTAGTGTGGGTCATCAAGGTCTGGAAACTGCCACCACTAGTTTTAGCGAAGACAAAACATCAGATTAACACAATGTTATTGGCCACAATGAAAGTTTTCCTCTTAGTACAGAGCCGTAACGTTTCAACAGTTCTTAAAAAGCTCGTCTTTTACGTTTCTTCCAGGAGGTTCAGCTCAGTGGAAAGCCGGGTCTCCCTGTGGCCAAGTGTTTGAGCCAGCTGAGCCTGAGCATGCCTCCGCCTGTCTACCCGCGTAGCAGCTGCAGCAGCAGCGAGATCTCCCTGTCGAGCGCATGCAGCGAGTTCTCCAGCGGCTCGTACACCTGGAATGACGGACGCTCCTGCGGGAAAAAGGTAAACCCAAACATCGGTTCCACAAAACAAATCACGAATGGCAGCTCGTCAAAGTTCCCTGCTCATTTGAGGCCCTAATTAATCCCATATCCTTCTGGAAGAGTTTGATGACCATGACTAAAGACAATACTCCTTAGAAAACTGTTAAAATAAATAATACATTTAAAGTCTATGGTAGTCCAGAGTTTTTAAAAATGGTTTTGTACTGTGAGTAATCTAACCCTTACTATAAATGTTAAAGTAGTTTGACAGAACTGCTAAAACATGACCTATTACACGTGTTAACTTTGTCTATTTGTGCTTTCAAGTCTTCTCTGACATGGGAGAAGAGGCTGAGTTTGGGTTCGTCGGCTCCAAGTAACATCTGCGCCCCCTCAGAGGAGCAGCGGCCCACCAGATGTAAGGAGAGCCACATCCTGGAGGGACTCAGGAAGCTCCAGAGGAGGAAACACCGGAGCTCCTCCTGTTCTTCGAAGGTCTCCAGATCAGGCTATAAAGATTGCATGAACTCCAACGAGGGCATCTACTCCCTGGGGATCAAGAGCAGCAGCAAAGGGGTTTCCAAGCCCAGTCACTGTGGCAGGACTTTCACTGCTCGCGGCAAGCAGTTCTTCTACGATTCGGATGATGCAGATGATGAACTGGCACAGTCGAGCCGCAGAGATGACATCCCCACCAAGGACTGCTGGTTTCACTGCAAGAGACTCTCTCACAGCATCTCGGACAGCTTGTGCAGCTGGGACGGGACGCAGGAAGGCGACGCCCCTTCAGGACCAACGGTCGCGAACCCTTGTTCTGGCTGTGACTCCAAAGAGCGTCCGGAGAAGCTTGTAAGTTTCATCAGTTTTCTCTCAGATGGAGAGCACAAGTCGGCTTTTAGTAAACCAACCAAGCTCCACTTCAACCCGCCCAACCCAGAAAGCACCAAGCACCTCCGCGATGTGGACGGCCGCGAGGAAAAGTGTAGTGAGGTCCGAATGTCCTGTGAACAATCAACAGAGCAAGCAGAGAGGGAGTTCAAAAGACTGTCTAGGGATGCTGCAAAGCTCCTTAAACAAAAATACTTGGGCAGAGACCAGGGACGCACCCAGTCTGCCGATGGGAGGCCCAAACCTTTAAGTTTGATGAAGGAACCAAAAGCTTCCAAGTGTACACAGTCTGAAGAAAGCATATTGGCTATCTTTGATGCAGAAGGGGAACCTATTGAGCTTTGTCCGCAAAGGCTTCCAGCAGGTGCAGATCAAATTCAAGGGAGTAAAATTGTTGCTAACTATGCAGAATTAGCACCACCAGAGAGACCAGCAAGGCAAACATCTGCAAATGCAAGAAATTATAATGTCCTGGAATCTCCAGAGAAACTTTCAGAGTGTGAGAGTAGGACTAGTAAATCAGCCAATAGCAAGGAGGAAAGTACAGAGAGGCTGTATTTGCAGCCGACTCCACAAAGAAAGCTAATAAAACCACCAGGCGTCCGAGCAAGTAAGGGTCAGTCCATCCCTCCGTTGAATGATGCTGCCTGTCCCAAGACTAGTAGTTCAAAGATTCCTGGTCGTAACAAACCGTCAGCATCCCCACTGAGGGTGTCTAAAGGTTCAACAGCTGAGCCAAGCAATAGTGGAAACTCAGGATCCTCCACTCAGGAGAAATCCCCTTCCTCTCCTACCGTTAAAATGTCCAGATTCATAAAAACACAAACTAGCTCTCAGAGCCCAAAGGCTGTGAACTCCAAATGGAGTAAGGGTCCCTCATCCACTTCCCCCCACCTCCCAAGGAGGCTCTTGGAGTTTGGTGACACTAGTGAACAACCAACCAGAGACAAACACTGTGAACCTTGCAAAAATAAACTCAGGTCTCCCTCTCCTCCCCCTCCCCCAGGCCGCACCACCTCCCTACTGATTAGACCAAACTATGAAGGTTCCCCTCAGGCACATAAAACAGGGGTGGCTCCACCATCCACACTAACCACTGGGAGGGGCCCTCCCCCAAGTTACTACACTTCATTGGCACCAAATATGCAAACCACTTTACCCATCAAGGATAAAGACTGTTTGGATTTGGATGCAGGCTATGGGACTGCACTTGCACCTCAGAAACTGGTCGAGAAAACCAGTCAGCACCTTCAGAAGTCCCCCGTTGTGACTCAGACTCCTACTAAAGGCACTTCCAAACGAACAAAAGACTACCTCCCTTCTGCAAACTCAGGGTCTGCTCGAGAACCTGACAATGCACCTAGAAGCTCAAAGAATGTCCCTCCTCCCTACAGCGCCCTCAGAGGCTCCTCATTACAAAACACAGTCGCAATTAAGAAAGGACCCACTCATGAAAATGTCCACCAGACAGTTCAGAAGACCTCTGTAAGTTTACCCATATCCCTTCAGGATTCCCCTCAATGTCAGCCAGAGCAGCAGAATGCTAAAGCTATCATTAGCCCTCCTGCCTCTGCTGTTATGTCGCCCAGCCAAGCAGAAAAAGTTGCAAAGACTCGCATCCCAATGGGCTTTAAAGCCTTTTTGAAATCACCTCCTACAAGTAAAAGCAGTCCAACTGTTCCTGGTAAGCAAGAGAAAGACCATATCAACTCAGTCTCCAAGGAGACGGTGACTTCAAATGCCTCAACCCAGTGTGACGGCTTGCAAGAGGCATTTAGTATCGATTTGCCACCCAAGATGTCTTCCACAGAGGGAAAAGGTGAAGTCCAGTGTTGTGTCCCAGAAGAGGACGTACATCCCGCTGTGCTGCCTGAGGAAACTGATGTGTATGAGAAGGGGAAGAGGACCAGTCAGCTCTTTGGTCGATCCATATCTGTGACAACAAAAACCCATCTAAAACCCGCTCTGGGAATGAACGGCGCCAAAGCTCGTAGTCAGAGTTTCAGCACCAACTACATGGAGAAACCCAACATCAATGTGCTGGAAGGACCGGGGAAAGTTCGGACTCAAATCATTACTAACTCGGGTGAGAGGGGAAACTCTCTGTCAAGGCAGAGTTCTTTAGAGGTACCAGCTGTTGGCTTGACTGAGAGTCCACACCATTCACCCAGGATGAGGCTAAGCCACTATGGAGGCATGACAGCTTCAACCAGCACCAACGGCCTCCCCGACAAACCCTCAAAGTCAGGCTCTAAAGGCGAAGCCGTCACCTCCCCTTCACATAAAGAGGTGCGCAGTCAGCCGACGGGTGAAAGGACGAGTTTCAACAACTTCCGGAAACCAAAAGTGGCCTCTCACCAACAGTTTCAGCCTCAGCCATCCTTCTATAGCCCAGAAAACCCTACCAGAGAGAAGGAAAGCCTGGGAACCAGCGTCAACGAACCAGGCAAAACCCAGCTGGACTCGCCAACCAAACCAACCGACACAGAGGACAAGAAAATCAGCCCGACAGTTTGTACAATTGAAGAAAAAGTCATGATGGGCATCGAGGAAAACTTGCAAAAATCCCAAGAACAAGAAAAGGTAGCAGCCAGCGAGGCCAAACAAAAAACTGGCCCGTCTCTCGCTAACTGGTTCGGCCTCCGAAAAAGCAAGCTTCCGGCTCTGAGCGGCAAGAAATCTGACTCCCCCAAAGGGAAGGAAGAGAAGAAGGACCTAAAGATTGTGTCTGTCCTCGGAGGGAAACAGGTCAAGCCTGACAAGAAGAAGGACAAGAAGAAGGAGGGGCAGGAAATCCAGAATCTGTCTGAGATGAACAACAAGCTGAGCTCCATCATGGACCACTGCAACAATCAGATGGGTCAGATCGCCAGTCAGATTCAGAGCACCACGGCGTTCATCGGCAAAGACCAGTTTGTCAAAGACCTCCTTGGCAGGTGGGTAGAGAAGTATGATTCTTGTACTGTCCTACAGTAAAACTAGCAGCTTCTAGTCAACTCAGAGTGTGTTTAAGCTAATAAGCGACCCACATCTCCTCTCACAGTTTGTTTTCCTCTCTGTATCCCAGCTGACAGGGTGGAAGGCCTCATGCAGGCTCTTAAACATTATATGAGATGTCTGTGTTTGAGTGTGTGTTTGCCTTCGTGAAAGAGCAGGCTATTTCAGTTTATTAGCTCTCTGTCTTGACAAAGGCCCTAGCTGACATATAAACCACATGCCCTTCCCTCTCAGGACGGCAGTGAAGGTCAGCAGCGTGACCACCTCACCGCCCGCCACGTGCACACCCAGGAAGCACGGCGAAACCAAGGCGGACCTGCAGATCTGTCCCGATACAGCGGTGAGTCGATGAACTTCCACCAACTTCTGCTGCAGCCGAATGTTCTGGACTCCAGATTCCCTCAGGTTTCTGGTTTCTGTTTCACATTCAAACAGAACGTCCATCCGCCTCTGCAGCCTCGCGTCCCCTCAAGGCTCGCTATTGATTCAGTTTGTGTTCTTACTCCGGCTACTCTACAAAAACATTGCCAGCTTATTTTCCTATCTGTTGTTATCACCATCGTCAGCCGATGGAAGTACCTGTTATTGTTATTCTTGTTATTCTTCTCTAATCATACGGAACCTAAAGGCTTTCCATCCATTGAACCATTTCACATTTTTGTCACGTTAAAGCAAGATCTAACAGGAATTTTATCAGACTACCAATACAAAGTGCCATATAGTAAAAGGTAATTGTATCTGCATAGCACATTTTCAGCAACATGCAGTTCAAAGTGCTTTACATGAACGAGAAGGAAATGAAAACAAAACAACAAAACTAATAGAAAGACAAAAAGGTAAAGGTATAAAACTACATATTGGCTCCAAGTTTTAGTTAAGACTCTAAGTGGCATGATTTCGGGGTGTACTTTGACTAGGCTATTCTAATGCGTTAATGATTTAAACCATCGTGCAGCTAGAAGGTAAAAAGTTTCATTCTGGTGGAACCTGACCAGATTAATTTTTTCCACATGCCTTGAGACATAACTGTCCAATAGTTATGTAACTGACCAAAAGGGAGACGTCTGACGGCGGGTAGCTGCTTATTTAGGGGTGCCCGAATAAAGGGGACTGAATACAAACCTGTTGAAGATTGTAGAGAAGTTTCAGAGCCTGTTTCGACACATTTCTGGGTCCAGGGAACGACGGTGAAAAGGTTGAAGCAGAGTGAGTCAGCAGCGGTAACAAAAGGAGTGGAGTGAGCCGATGAGAGGGGCTGGCGGGTCCGCGGCATAATGTGGGAAATTTAATCCAGATGATGCTGAGTCTCGATAAGGCAGAGGGAGCCATTTACCGCCGCCTCTCCGCTCCACAAAAGGGCCATTTAAAACCGTCCTATCTGCTCCCCACAGAATGCAACAAAAGAGACGCATTTCATGACCCACAAACGCCGCAGCAGCCCAATTAGAGCCAGGAAGAAAAAAAAAAAAACACTTCTCTGGCAAAGAAACAATGTGAAGAGTCAGAAACGAACGGCTCTCGATGGGGCTTTTCAAAACTTTGCGTTGTTCTGAGGGTTTCTGTGACCAACATAGAGCATTTGTTTGTTTTTCAGACCCTGATAATAAGTCAGAAGATCAGCCTGAAGGCTGAGAAGGAGGACGGACACCTGGCAGACTCCAGCTGTCAGGACCACATGATGGGTAAGATGATCGTGGAAAAATCCCCCTCGAGTTATCGATGAGCAACTACGTCTTCATTTCCTTTCTCAAAATGTTTGTTGTTTTACTGATTTTCTTCTAGTTCTTTTCCGTCGCTACCATTTTGTCCTGAAATGGAGCATTTTATGAAACAGAAATGGAAAATGTTATTTTCCATTTCTGTTTCACTCCTCTGCTGGGCGCCTCTGATTCTTTCTGACCGCTTGCTCTCTTCACACTGAGATTTTTCTCTCTGAAAGTCAGAAGCTTTGTGCCTGACCCAGAAGTCAGGATGAGATTTCTGTGGCAGAACATTGAGGTTTTGCAGGATTTCTTTACACCAATTTAGGTAAAAATCCCTTTAACACAAACTTCTTAATAAATCTTCTGTTTTCCAGGTTTGTTCCTATAAATTTCTATTTATAAGCAAAGAACCATTTTGCTCATTTCACCTTCTTACATTTAATGTTTGATCTTGTTTTATTTAAGCAACGAGACTCTGACATAACATCCAAACATCTCAGGAAATTAACTCAATTCTCATAATTATTATTATTTAGAAAAACTAAGCAGAAAAACTGCAATAACAATGACTAGCAATATGACAAAATGGATCCTTGGATAAAAATGTTTAAAGAGGGGAAAAATACATACATGCACATAAAATGAAACATAGATACAATTTAAAACAAATCAATGATTAAAGGCACGATAAAAGATATAATCAAAAGGATGCATAAATATAGATGAATAACTGCCCTGATAGAAAACAAAAATATATGTTTGTTTTAAATAAACAAAAATAATCATTAAATGATTGAACACACAACTGAAAAAAGTCTTATATATACATATAAATAATAATTTAACATAGGAATGAATGTATAATATAAAATGATTGAAGAAACAAAAGCACAAGTAAAGAAATGCTTAAATAGATTCATAAATAATGGATAGATTATTTAATCATAAAAATATATAAATGCATAAATACACATTTTCCTATGAAATAATGATAATGTTATTGTTACAAAAAAAGATGGAGCTGATTTTGTTTCTGCAGCTCCAGTTGTGTCTCAGATGGAGGAGCTAATGCTGCTGATGTCTCCTCTGGTGTTTTTACTTCCTGTGGCTCATTCATAGAGTGGAATGGAGTTTATTTGACGTCTAAACCCAAAGTTTCTAGTTTATTATGTAACAAAAAAGCAGTTTTCTGGTTTTGCTTTATCTTCTTATAGTTTGTTTTGGTAGCAGAATCAGTTTGTGGCAGTTCTGTCCGCCATGCTGCCGTCCTCTAACGGGTTGGCGTCTTCGCTTTCTGCCTGCTCAGCCTTTCCCAGTCAGTCTGAATTAGAAATGGCTGCTCAGCGCGCGCGGTGGCACTTCTAACCAACGGCAGGTAAACACATCAGTCATGGAAACGGTTTACGCTCCGGCCGCCTCGTGAATCTGTGCCGGGGTCGGAACTTGCTTCCTCAGAGCCGCTCGGTAATCGTGTAGAAGAACTTTTTGCTCCAGGTGGTTTTCTCTCATAAAGGGACAATAAAACAAGCCCGGCTCTTTCAAAACCCTGCCAGGTGTGGAGCGGCAAGGCTAAGTGAGCACAGAACTTTGCTTTAAAGCGTGACACGAGGATGGGCCGCGGCGTGCAGATACCCGCAGCCTGCAGCCGGCCTACTGAAGTGATAGGGAACTCATGGAAACTAGATTAGGTCCAGTTGTTTCTGGCCGCTGGCTGAAATTACTGTGGACCTTGTTATAGCTGGGATATAGAGGGCATTTTGAACTGCCAGGCTTGGCATTCAATTACCCAGCTGGGTAATCTATGGCTCCCTGTTTCACTCTGCAGCTCATGGCTGCATTAGCTGGCTGAACGCCGCGCATTCAGAGCAGCATTCCTGCTAAACTCCACATATTGTCACGCTGGAGGAACAGAAAGACCAGGAAGACAGAATATCGCAGATAACGTCCTGCATTTTAATTGGTTGAAGGCTCCAGGGGTCCATTGATTCAAAAAGCACCACTGCTTGGCGGATAGAGACTCTCTACTGACCCCTACATCTTGCAAAGAGAACTGCAGTGAGAGTTGAGTGTCCATGCTAACAGGAAGTCGGTTTGCCTAGAGTTTTTCAGCCAATCACCATAAAACTCCACCGAACCAATGACTAGTAGAAGAGTCAATCGTAGTGCAGAGAGCGCCCCTGGTGGCGGCTCAATGTTTCTGTGGAACGTGACTTTAAAATATCTAAAGTATCCCAAAGATAATGCATCATGGGAAGCTGGAAGACCTAGCCCCAATGCTAGCTGGCATGCTATTGGCTGGCGTTGGCAAAGCAGCCAATCCAGAAAGTGGCAATTATTTTCCTTAGCACTGATTGGCTGAGCTCTCTAAAACATTGGACATTAGCTTTAGCAGTAGTACTAAGATGGTTTCCACTGTGCGTATTAAAGCATACTAAGCCATGTCTGGTGTTTAAACTGTTAAAACGGTTTCTGTTGGGAGGTTTCAGGGATTAGTTGGTATTAGCTATAGCATGGGCAGCTGTGACCCTTGACTTCGGTATGGGTGGGAGTATATTGAAGACCAGCTACTGTAAGTTAAAGACTCCTCCTCATTGTAGTATGAACAGAGCTGGACGCTTGATCACTGACTGGATGAAGGTTAGCATTAGCATCCGGTCAGATGTCCCCCCCTCTGATATTAGCCCGTCTGGCTAACCAGCTAACCTGTCCTCATGCTGTACTGTTCTCTGCCTCTCTCTCCAACTTGCCCGCCACAGACTCCCTGTTCTCCCCCCCTCCTTTCCGCTGCATGTAGCTCCGAGCCGCCCCCCATCTTGTTGTTGTGTCACACTCCTCTCCCTGTCCCTCTAGGCACTGGCTGCCAGATGCGCACCCTGGACAGCGGCATCGGCACCTTCCCCCTCCCTGATTCAGTCTCCAGGGCTGCCGGCCGCCACGTCACCAGGTCCGAGTCCAGCCCGGACCGGGTGACCTCCGACCCCTCGCAGCCCCATGTCAAAGTGCCTTCCCTCCCTAAAGCACAGCCGCACCTCTCCACCGGCAGCATGGCCCACTCCACGTCTGACCCTGGCGGCAGAACGGGCCAGGACACCCAGAGCCGTCTGCCCAAACCCTCGACCTCAGGTCAGTCACCGAGCCTTCACCTGGGAAAGACAGGAGGGTTGGTCTGGACAAGAACCACATTACAGAACCCAGACTAGACCTGGTAATCCTGCTAGCTGAGAGTGTTTTATCCATGCATTTAAAATTGAAGACTTAAAATGTCTTAAATTAATCTTTAAAAAGTATCTTGGCCTTAAATCCGTTAATTCCAGGTCTTAAATTTTACCAGGGCTATTTAATCTTATGTATTGCGTGTAGTTTACTTTCTGTCAGGCAAAAGTTTGAGTCACCTCACACATTGCATCATTGTGTTCCGTGACTCACTGCTAACACACCGTTGCTAGTTAGCTAGCTTTTTTGCGTCTGTTGTGGTAAGTGTATTTTTCTGGCCAGTTGACTGTACAAAGTTAGAACATTTCTTTGTAGGTTTGGCTCTTAAATTCCCTCCATGGGGTTCTTATGAAGTCTTTAGACCAGTTTTTATTTGCTGGTCTGTTTCTGATTAACTGTTTGCTTCCAGACGCCATCCGGACCAAGAGGCTGAGTCTGTTTGCCCAGCGCAGCAGCAGCAGTGACCAGGACAGGAAGAGGACAGCAGAGCACGACTCAACGGTGAGTCTGTTTCTGCTGCATCTGGAGCAAAGCATGCTGGGAGAAAAAAAACCTGCTTTAAAACCACTGGTCTATGTGGCATCCGCCGTGGTGGCAGCACGGTGATGTGGGAATCTCTTATTGATGTTTGTCGTCATATCCAGGACGGAGTCCAGATGGTGAGGACATTCTCAGGGAGCGACACGGAGACAGAGCCAGACAGAACCGGCACCACGGTAACCAGGAGGCCCGTCTCCGGTAATATCCCCCCCCACCTTAACCCTCTCGGCTCTGTGTCACCATCCTGTCCTTAACCCGGTCCTGTCCCTCCTCACAGTGGAGCAGAGCGAAGACACTCTGAAGACGTCCCTGTCCATCATGGACTACTACCAGCACGAGATGCTGTCCCAGCTGGATTCCCTGGACGGGTCAGTCCGGGACCGGATCAGCGTGAGTACAGGACTCACACCCCTCACTTTGTTTACACTCCAAGGTTCTGCACTCTAGGAATTGTTGGTCGATTCTCATGGAAAAAAAAAAAAAACAGCTGTCCTAATTGCTTTCGATCGCCTGGGCTGCGGGTGTCGGCGGGTATTTGCCTACCAGTATTTAACGCAGCTGAATGACAAACGAGGAGCAGGGAGCATGAAATGGCCTCCAACACTCGGCTCCCCCACACCGACACCAAACCTGACACAAAAATCCATACGCTGCCAGAAAAAAGCTCCGACTCAACACAACCCCGATAGAAAAGTAGTTTGTGTTTGAGAAGCCGAGGGAACGCAGCTGGATTTATGGCCTCCAGACGCCTTTTCAAGTGGAATCTGATCCAGGGATTAAACGAAATAAAACACTAGTTCATTATGTGTTCATTTGAGAAATATTCAGCAGATGTACGTTCTGTTAAGAAACATTAATATTCAGCAGCTCACTGCTGGGAGTCTGAGGTCTAACTGATGACAAATAGCTGGATATTTAGAAAAATTCAATTCTTAAAACTCATGCAATCAGCTTCAGCTAACCTTGTGAAGTCAATGTTTCCTTCTGGCTGGCTGATGTTTTAACTCTGATTAATTTCAGTTCAGAGAGAAAAACATTGCCATTCTCACTTTTTGTGAGAATTTTTTATTTCTCTCACTTTGAAAGATATTCATGTTTTCTGAAAATATTCTGTACATTTTTAGCTTGCTTTATGAGAGAGTATTATCTATGAAAAGAGAACATGAAGTTCAGGAAGTAATGGAGAGTGGCAGGAAAAAGTAATGAGTATCCATCATGTCCTTAGTCTATGGCAGCAGCAATAGCTAGTAACACAGAGAATGATGGGGATTCAAAGCAAGAATGATTTACTAAAATGTTACAGTAGTTAAATAATTTGGAGAAAAACTTGATTTATTCTTTAAAAGTAAAAAAAGAATAATTATGGAGTAATAATGCTGGAATAGTATAAAAATGTGATATAAGTTGAATAACAAGGTATGGGAAATGTCTTGCAATACTACAGTAATAGCTCTGCTATAAACATACAGTAAAATTGTAGAAATTAGTAGTAAGTAGTAAGTGTGTAACAACAGCTACATAACATTACACTGGCAGTGGACTTAGCTGCTTTTAGTTTTCTGTTTCCTTTTCTCAGCTAACAGAAAGTTTAGAGAAGCTAACAGAAAGTTTAGAGAAGCTAACAGAAAGTTTAGAGAAGCTAACAGAAAGTTTAGAGAAGCTAACAGAAAGTTTAGAGAAGCTAACAGAAAGCCCAGAGCAGCTGACAGGAAGCTCAAGCAGCTAACAGGAAGCTGAAAGAAGCTAACAGCAGGGTAAATAATAGAGCTGCTCTCAGCTGTGAGTTGTGGAGTTAGAGTATCCAGCTCTGTGCTGCTACTTTGTGGAAGAATGGCTTAGCTCTGTTAGTTAACGTATCAGAGAACTGCGGCGTCCGCCCCATCCTCTCACCAGTCTGAGCTTTAATTAGCAGCGGTGAGCTGCCAGGTTGCTCTCATTATGCTCGGCTGGTGCCTCCAAAGTTTTCTCAGAGTGAGTAAAGGAATCCCTCGTTGCGATAACAGTTTTGTTAGAAGCGGTGTAGAGCTGCTGATATTTCTGGCATTAGCCTAATTCCCAGACTGTGAATGAAGCCTGATGATGGATGACTGCTGCTGAACTCATTTACCCTACATTATTCTTTGGGAAAAGACGATCCATCCCACTGTCGCCCCGTCCTCACCCCGGCCGGCCGCCTCCCGTCGCTGGGCCGCGGACTCTGGAGACGGCGGCGTGGATCGGGTCTGGGCGAAGTTGGGCGGCTGTGTCGGAGCGACTGTGATTTAAGCGCCTTTAATAACCTTTCACAAACACTCAGGAGAGTGATGTAAAGCTCAGCGGCTCCCATCAGGGCCCTCACAGCCCACGCTGGCCTCCCATTCATCATCCTGACAACACCTGACAGCCCTGCTAACGGCGGCCCCTGCCTCCCTCTCCTCATGGCCTCGCAGTCTCTCTTTCTCCCACATGTCTTCCCTTGTCTCACTTTCACTTTTGCCCCTCTCCATTTTGCTTCCTTAGTTTTCCTTCTTACCTGACTTCTTCTTCCGTCGTCTCGGTATGCACGGCGTCTCTCTCAGAGCGCGGTAGCTTGTTAGCTCCAGAAATGATTGCGCAGCAAAAGGAAAAGCAACATTTCAGTCGACAAGCAGGCGGGACGGAGTCCGAAGCCGGGATACGGGGTAAATGAAAGTATTTTTGTGCGCAAATAAATTCCGGCAACAGAAATATTCAGAAGCCATCTGTCGCTGTCAGGAAGCCCGTAACATCCCGCTCAATCACGCTGGCCTGTAATCAACAGGGACGCCTGTTTTTTAGTCTTCCACTTTACTCAGAAAGCTTAAACATGAGGTCAAATTTATCCACACTCTGTCATAGAAAGTATTATTTTTAATTTAAAAAAAAGAAAGCTTTTTCATGTATTTAAGTTCGGAGGACAGAGGAAATGGATTGTTCCACGTCAGATGTCAGGAATTGCTTCGAGTTTTTTTCCTCTGGCGCTTTTATGGTCTCGCGCTAGTCTTCTTGATTTACACTGATGATAGCGGCTAGCTGCTAGCATAAATCAAGAAGATGAGTGAGACCTTTAAAGCGCCAGAGGAAAACCTGGAAGCAAAGCCTGAATTCTGACATGGAACAATCCATTTCCTCTGCTCTCCCAACTAAACACGTGAAAACACTTTTTTATTAAATATTATGCTAGCGGTTAGTTGCTAGCCGCTATCGCTTAGCCATTAGCTTCTTTCTGTTAGCGGCTAGCTGCTGGTGCCTCACGATTTATTTTAACACACCATAAACTGAAAATCAACCCTTTCATGAATGCTGTGGCTGCTTTTCAGTGTTTCCTCATTCCTTGTTCCTCGTTGGCCAAGTGTGAACACTTAACAGGTTTAGTAAAAGTGTGAAATTTCCTTTAAAAATTCTCAGTAAATTCTGACCTGAAAATAAAAGCTGACTCTTTCCCTGGTCGTCGTTATGATAAGTGCTATTGGCAGCACTGTGATGTCAGTTTATAAAAGTCTGTGAATTACGATCTGCGTGCGTCAAACACTTCGGTAACTGCAGGTTTTATTATAAGAAACCACTTAGTTTAAAAGGTTGCTCTTTAGACATAATAGGCAATGTTTTTGTCTAACTGAAAACTGCTTTTTAATCTATATTTTAAATCTGCTGGTAGAATAAACTACAAACTGACAGACTGCAGAAATGTAAGTTGTATATATGCTGTTTGTATAGAATATATATGTTAAATACAAGAAAAAAACTTATGAAAGGTTTTGTATTTTTGCTTTTTTTGGTATTTAAAGCTAACAGGCATTATTGAGAAAGGATGTATTTTTCACTATGTAGTTGCAGTTCTCTTTATTACCATGGTAACGCACAGGAGCATGAATTTACTGTGGGGGAGAGGGGAGCTTGAAAGTTGTTTGAATTTGGTTTTGGAGATATTGCAAATGGTTGCCAGAGTGACTGATTGGAGAAGACAGGAGCGTATTTAAGAGCTTCGCTTAAAGAAAGTGACGGTTCTGCTGATATGTGGGGCGAGTGACGAGCATCCAGACCCGACAGAACCAGAGGATCGGACCTCTGAAGCAGAAAATACCGGCGCTCTAAACGGAGGAAATGTGTTCCTCGGGTTACAATAAAAGCTTCTCGCTGAGCTTTTGTCACTGAATTCAAGTTAAGAGATCCCATTACTGACATGTGATGCAGAACCAATTGGTGGTGTGTGTGTGTGTGTGTGTGTGTGTGTGTGTGTGTGTGTGTGTGTGTGTGTGTGTGTGTGTGTGTGTGTGTGTGTGTGTGTGTCGGTTCACCTGGCTCCAGCCGGGTTGTTACCTGCAGCTGCGGCTGCTTCACAGCTCCACATTTAGAGGCTTCAATCAGCTGCTAAATTACCTTCCTGTGGAATCAAATCCAATTAGAGATCGCACAAACACTTCTCTTCCTCTCGCTGTTCACCCAGAGAGCTTAAAGAGTTATTTTAGAAAGAATCGATCCCATCTCATCGCCGGCTCCTTTCTCCCCCCTCGGCTGAAATGTGGAAAAGCAGAAGTCCTGCAAGGTGTGATGTGTGGCAGCTGAGCTGCCTGTAATTTAAACTCCACACCTATAAAAACCTGCAGTTTAAACCCTCTTCTTCTTTTCCCAAGCAATCAATACGACTTAATAACGTTTAAGTTTCCTCATTTTTGTAAAACGCTTAACGTTAGGTGCAGAGAAGCTTTCTCTTCTCTGTTGTTGCTAGAAGGAGTTTTCTAAACTACCTGCAAAACTCTTTCGGAGCTCCAAATTTATTCCATTTTAATGCTTAAAGTTTTGCTCCTGCTGCTTTTTGGTATAAGTTAGAATAAAATAAATATCTAATGTAACATTTAAAAATGGTACTGTGCCTCGTTTGATGATGATATTTCACTTTCTGGAAAGCTTCCAGCGCCTGGCAGCAACCAGCTTCTGCAGTCCGACAAACAAAAAAAACAGGAATATGAAAAACAACAACAAAAGGGATCCAAGCTCTGATTATTATAAATAAATCTGCCTTTTTACTGAGAAGCTTAACAAAAATCAAACAAAGATGGGTCAGTCAGAGCAAGAGCCACAGAAAATGTTTTAAAGTTATTTTCATGATTCAGTTAAACAAAACCATTAAAATTCCAAACAAGGTAAATAAATGAAATCATAAAATATATTCTTCAAGCTTTTCTAATATGAAATACAACAAACCCCACATTATTCACAGGTCAGCAGTTGTGGACTTTGTAAAATATTCCTAAAGAAATGCATCTTGGGAAGCTGAAATACCATGACTCAATGCCACTTGACACTCTATTGGCTAGTATTTACAAAGCAACTAATCACAGAAAGCCATTTATGTCCCTTCTCTCTCATTGGCTGAACCATCAGCAGAGAAGATAATGAAGACCATAGATGTTAGCTTCTCTGGCAGCGCTAAGATGTTTTCCACGGTTAGAATTAAGGCATATTTGGTGTCTGAACTGTTAAAATGTTAGAAATGTTTTTAGATATTTTTAAGTGACAGCCAGGGTTCCAATGTATTTGGGATCAATGTCAAAACCCACAGAGAAAAGCTTCAGCAGCCTGTTTGACCTGCTGACTCACTCTCTGGAGCCCATCTTACTCATTTGGCAACTCGACCTCTCCAAGATTCTCCAGAACCGGTCGGACCGTGACGACATTGTCCAGAAACCAGTCTTCTGGTTTCTGGCATTGCGATCGGTGTGTTCTGTGCAGCTTAGATGTCTCGTGTAAGGAGGAAAAGGTTTGAAATTGTCTCTTAAGAGGTTGTTTTTTGATGAGACAGGAAGGTGTAAGGTGTACATTAAATACTTTTGTTTTGAATTCAGACTGAAGAAACACCTTCAGCGTCCATTATAAAGCACCAGAAACTTTGAAACGGTCTCCCGGCTCGGTAAGCCTTATTACTGAAGCAGCCTTGACGTCTCTCCACCCTGCAGCTAAATGCTAAGTGGTCCAAGGCAGCGCCTTCCCTGGCGGCTCGTCTTGTCGCCTGCAGCTCGCCCTCTCTGCTGGAGTAGCTGCTTGGACGGCTGCTGTTATCTACTCGGCTGGAGGAAACGAGCCGCTCCTCTGTGGATGTTGTTTAGCTCGTCTCTCGAGAGGTAAGGCTGAGGGCTGGCTTGTTAAAGAGCCATTTGAGACGCATTAGGACAGCTGTTTTCAGGGTTTATGTGTTGTTTTGTTCCACCTCCGACGACATACGGAGGCTCTTCCTCTGTAGCTGCTGAGTCTAATCGCTACCAAGGTGCCTATAAGCACTCGCAGTGGAGAAAGTAGCGGTCCGCATTACGAAGGGACGGATCGTCCTGACCGTAAAACCCACAGACACTCGTTCATCTAATTACTAATGGCCTCCAGATAAGACTGCTGCTGCTATAATTGAAGTGGAGCGCCAGTTTGTCTAATCTGTTGGACGGGTGACATCTAACAATAAAAGCCAACGTGGTTATGGTAACTGGGAGAGCTGGGAGGCTGACAACCAAGATGTTCATCAGTTGCTGGAGCTCAATTAAAATCTCTCTGATTGCTTTGCTGGTCAAGAGGAGGAGTGAAGTCGGCCCTTGGTGTACGTTATTACAGGACGTGTGCAGCGTGTTGGGTTCATGCCTGCTCTTTGTTCCCCTGCAGAAGGAGCTGTCGGTGGAGAAGCTGCCCGTCGGACCAAGCCGTCCGGCCTCTCTCCACATCTCTCTGGAGTCCCTGAACAAGCTGAACCACGGCGGCGTCGCTCCGTACCCCAACCTCAGAGCCGACGGTGACGCAGGCAACAGCAGCTCCAACGGCAGTGAGCCTCTACCGTCGTCTGGCTTTGCCAGTAGGCCGGGGCCAGACCACTCCCTCAGCGACTCGCTGTATGACAGCTTCTCCTCCTGCACCAGCCAGGGTTCCAACGGTGTCTGAGGAGCTGGTGTACCGCTGGATGTGTGGCCCTGTATTGACCTTTCACCTCACCCTTTCACTCTAGTGTCAGTGGATCAATGACTTGGATGTTGAAGGGTACAGTCAGCCCATTAGACCTGTTTTTAGGTTTCCATACCTGGGGGCTACAAGACAATGAGAACTATTGTCTCTTCTCTTGACTCAGTCAACGCGGTGGTTTCTAGCTCCCAGTGGTACGGATGATCTCAACATCCTCATAAATCTCTTGATCTTCATGTGATTCCAGACCATCATGTGTGGTTAGGATGTCTCCTGGTTTGAGAGGACCGCCCACCTCTCATCAGGTCCAATCAGATCAGGAAAGGTTAGTCCAACTAGCCTAAATTTAAAGACGATTGTCAAAAACAAATTAACTGTCATTAAATAGCAAAGCAGTGCAATCTAAAGTTTTGAGCCTGGCAGAATATTTTGGCAGTTAAGGATATTTTCATGATAATATTAAACTTATAATGTATTATTTTTTCTCTCAACTGATAATTGGTTGTTTTGTGGGTCAAAGAATAAAGGTTTTCAACACGGCTTCTCTTTGATTTTCACAAGAAACCAAAACAGAGGTTAGAAAGTAGGGGTCAGGGTGCTGCTGTAGGTCAATCCCTTTTTGTTGTGGTTTGGGGATCTTTAGGAATCTTAGAAACTGATGTTTTGTGAGTCAGAGACGGAAGCCTTTGAGATTTCCAGTCTTGGAGAATAACAAAACAGTTTCTGCAGTGAAGAAACGTATCGTATCAGTAAAACCCTGGTGAGGCGCTAATGGCACCGTTCTTCACTGCTGGCTTGGTAGATTCAAACCTTACTTTGGGTTTGAACCTCTTGACTAAATTTCTATTACTTTTCCAAAAGACTTTAGTAGCCTCACCCACAGTGAACCATTAGATTTCCCATACAACCAAAGCACTTAGAAAATCTGTCAACATAGACTCAACCCAATCCAGAACCCTGATTTGTAGAGAAACATGTTACTAAATTGTCCTGAATGACATAAACTTTATTTACACCCAGATTTATGGTTTATACCTCTGGGTTGATGAGTATCTCTCTACAACTGCCTCTGTTGAGTTCCAACAATTTGCCAGTGTTCTGGATGTTGTCCAACATATGTTCTACTGATTGCAGTTTTAAGGAGGTGCAATTTATTTTCATAAACCAAGTTTGGGTATAGACTAATGGTAGGGTCTCAGATCTTGGTTACGTCTTGATAACATCATGGCTGGGTCTTGGTTAGATCTTGATTAGGTCTTAGTTGGAGCTTGTCTGGGTCTTTGTTAGATCTTCGTTGGGTTTTTTTCTAGGTCCTGATTGGGTCTTTGTTATATTTTAGTTGGGTTCATCTTTCATCCACCACACATCCAGAGGACCCATTTGTCCTCCTAAACATTGAAGGCAAGAGATATCTACGCTGACGTGGGTTTGAATACTTCCTGATGTGAGTTCAGTTTTCGGTACATCAGTCCTCCGACTGTTTGATTTCTTTTGCTGTCGGTAACTCAGGGAACTTTCTGGACTCACAACGATTGTAAATTAAAGCAACTTTCCTCCCATATGAGAAACTTTTGATCGTCTCGATGAGTTCAGGTTTCAGAACCAGTCTCTCTCCCATGTAGCATCACTGCAAACCTTTCTACTGTCCTCAGTTTCTCCTCGTGTCTGTATATTATGTTGTACATAAAATCACTATAAGTTAATATCAGAAGGGGCATTGCTGATTGATATGTGACTAAAGCATTTTGTAAAGAAAAGCTGTACATTTTTGCCAATCATTCGACTAACCTTTCCAGTCGTGCTGTTTGAAAACAATGCTGATCGTTTTCTGATCTTTTAAAGAATAAAAGTCTTTATTTTGAATCAATAAATGCAAAAAAACACTTTAGGTGTAATTATGCCAAATTGTTGTCTGGAATCTGACACGCTGGTGCTAATAATCAACATAGTTTGGAATTTTGTTTTTTTCTATGGAGCTGTAATTATTGTAAGAAGAGAGTGTGAAGGGCAGGGTTGTGTATTTTTCTAGCTGTCCAGTATTTATACCCAGGTTTTGTAGTGTGACTGTCATGCTTCACCTCTTTCCTTACATGTTTCTTTGTAAAGAGAACTGGTTACCAGCAGTGTTACTTTGGTAATTATTATTATTATTATTATTATTGCTGTGTGCAATTTTTTGTCTGTTACTCTAGACTTTAAGGCTATATTTTATGTAACTATTTCCTAAATAAATATGAGAAATTATTTCCTATTTCAAACGGAGCCGCTGGCTGTTTATTGATGTGAAAATTGTAGGTTTTAGTTTTCATCGTTGTTGCCCCCCTTCCCCACCCTGGTGGGGGGTAATAATCACAGCGTCGCAGTCTGTTGGCGACGGTTCAACGCCGCCCTGTCCCCTGATGGGTAATTACAGGCGCAGGGCCGGACGCAGCTCGCTTACTCACGCCTGGCTGGGTCCAGCTCAGTGCTGCTATTGATCACTGAGCGGACGGCGAGGAGCGAGGGGGGGAGCGATGGGGGCTCATTATGCTGAAAATGGAGGTTAATTTGTGCTGAGTCGATGATGTTTCTATTATTTTAGGGGATGAGGGAGAGAAAGCGCTGAAATAACGAGGTGGAAATGCAGTTTAGAAGACGGGCAGCTTTCATGGAAGAGGTTAATTAGATAGATTAAAAAAAGTTATTAACCTTTGCGGGATCGCTTGCTGTTCTGGGTAATTGTGTTTGCTCACAACACTTTTTGATCACAATCCAAACTTTACTCACGTTTGCTCCGATTTGTTTCTTGTTTTTTTTCTTTTAGTTCCTAATATTTTTTTTTTTGGCTTAATCTTTACATTTGGATAATTAGGAAGAGTGTTGGACATTCAGGTGTAACAGCAGCAAAGTCACATGGAGGTTCTCTGGAAGAATTTCTTAGTTTTCTAATTTCACAGAGGTGTTATGTGTCACCATGGCAACAAGTTTTTTTTTGTATTGTTTTGTTTTTAACCAACAGATTAGCATCGCAAAATTTCAAGTAATACCTGAACCTAAGAGAGGAGGAAGTTCAAAGCATCTCCAGAGATTTAGAGAGAAGCAGCAGAAGAGGTGGATTAGCAGAGCTAGCTAACTAGCTAGCAGTTGATGATGTCATTGGGACGTGTTGCTGTAGAATATGGTCAGGAGATTGACATGTAGTCTTCATTCAGAGGCCTCAAATCAGCAAAATCTTGCTGATCAGAAGTTTTTCTTTTTTTTATCTATGGGACCACAGCGTTTTATGCTAAACATGCTAGCTTTGTTGTTGCCATTGATGCCCCCAATTGCCTGGTAAACAACGATGCAATCTAGTCCAGCTCGAACATGGAGTTTCTGAGTTTTAAGTCCAGGAAAGTGACCGGAACACCTCAAGAAGTTGAAAATTCCAACTTGGAAAGTTGGAGGATTCTGACTACAAATCGATTCCCCGTTTGAGAAATAGAAGGTCAAACGTTTGTGTCACAACAGAACATCTCTCTGCTGCACTTCCTGTAAATGAAGGAGACATTTTGAACTTTGCATGCTCGCTGAAGTGTGATTTGTCTTTCATAAACCTGTAAAGAACTGTAAGGCAGCTAATCTGGTTCTGTTAGGTTTAAAACAGCATGATCTCATAGATGGTGCGATTCATCGGCCATATTGGTTGTTTTAAAGCTGGAGTTGGTGAGTTATACTCGGAAAATGGCGGCACAATCAGCTGAAAAAGACTAAACAAGTCAGAAACCTCAAGATCCGGTGTCAACATTTGTCTGTGTTTCAGTCATACTGCAGGTAAGACACTGAGTGCTCATAACCTCTCAATAGAATCCCACTTTAAAAAAATAAAATAAAAATCCGTCTGGATTGAAATGTGACACCAGATTAGATCAACTAAAAACTTTCAAGACTTTTCTTTCCGGCAACATTGAGCAAATGAATCAATAAATAATTCAGCTCCAGATTAAAAGCTGATACTTTACTGAAAAATAAAACGGATTTCTAATAATTAGGACAATGTGATCATTGTGTGAAGGGAGAGAGGAACGTGGTCACGTGGTGCGGTGGATGCTGCTGCGCTCCAGCTTCTTCCTCTCCAGTCGCTCTGAGCGCAACAACCTGTGCGGAGCTCCGTCTCTCCCTCCTCCACCTCATCCCTCCATCATCCCTCCATCTGCCCCAGAGGAGGAGAGGATGGGCCGGCGGACCGACCCCTGGCCCTGCCGCTGATTCCCTCCCGCTCTCATGGTTCCCCTCCGGGCTGCAGGCAGAGGATGCGGCTGCTCGTTTTCGCCACTTTACTGGGACTCTGCCTGGACGCAGGTGGGTCAGCAGGACGCAACAGGAGAAGGAACACACACACACACACACACGCACGCACACAACACCCCACACCACCAACACCACAACACACACACACACACGCACACACACACACACGACACGCACACCACACACACCACACACACACACACACACAACACACACACACACACACAGCACACACACACACACACACAAAACGCTGCATCTGAAATGTAATGTTGGGGAAACCGTTTGATTTTAATGGCGAGGTAAATACACTTTAGTGGAAAAGCCAAAAAAAAAAAAAAAAAAGGAGAAGAAGAAAAGTGCGTTTTAGGCGCAAAATCGTGCGCACTAATCCATTCTCTGCTGATTCTGAAAATTGATTTTAATTTTTATTGTTGTTGTTGCTTGGATTTAAATGCTCGACTTGTCTCTGGAAAAGTTGCAGAAGTGTCCTTTGTGTGTGTGTGTGTGTGGGAGGGGGGGCGGGGGGGGGGGTTCTCTCTGAATTTACACATTTCTCCACATTTGCGCAGATTTAAGAAACACATTTTTTTTTTTTAGCGGTTTCTTCTTAGCGGAAGCTTGTGGTGAATCGAGCTGGATTTCAGCTCCTGCTGAGTTTCCACTAATGTCTTCTGGCTCCCCGCTGCTGTGATTAAACAGCCTAACTGAACCCGTCAGCTGAGCCTAACGTGACATGATTCCGTCTGCGGCGGGATTTCATCTCCGGAGTTGTTGAGGTTATTTTATTTTTCCCAGATTGCGGCTGAAATGTGTTTTCCGAGGCGCCAGGTTTCCTCCTGCAGCCGCTTTGCCCTTTCTGCAGAGGCACCACGGGAGGTTTCCAGGGCAATAAGAAAAGCTCATCTGGTGGAGTTAAAAGCCTGGAAAAGAAGAGAGCAGAAGCCACAGATGATGGTTTATTTTTTATTTTATGTTATTTTATCCGTTTTGTTCTGTAAATGCTCCTTTTATCAGAGGCGTTTCCACAGAGCCGCAGCCGCCGCGGTGTTCTGGAAATGTGCGCTGTTTTGCGGCTCCAGGTGCAAATTTGTTTCCAAGCGCAGACTGGGAAAAAAAAATAAAATAAAAATAAACACAGCAGCAGCTTAAAAAATAGATGCGTTTATAGAAACCTGGACTCTGTGTGGAAGTCCAACAAAAACTAGGAAAAAAGAAGGAAAATGAGAGTCGTTTTGATCAGAAACAGGCGAGAATTAAGCTGTAAAATAAGTCGAAGGAAACGGTTACTGATTTATTTATTTCTCAACTTCATTCAAACTGATCTGATAATATTTAAATTCAGAGCTAAAATTGTCACCATAACACTTTCATTTTCATTTATCTGTATATAGATCAAATTTAATTCATGGTTTATTTTAAAGATTTGAGGAAAATGTGGAGTTAAAGTGGAATCCTGAAGGATTTTATTTGTTTAGAATTTTATTAGAAATATTGTTATGCAATTCAAAAAACACTGTACTGACCCCAAAGGCAATTGTTTAATGGACAGGAAGGATCTCTTGTAGCAGTCTGTGTTGCTGCAAATTTGAAGAAGCCTCTGACTGAAGACTCTGTTTTTCTAAGACAGTCTGATGGAGAGGAAGGTCAGGTTGTCCGTATTGAACCCATTTTGGTTTCTAATGAGAGAAACATGAGACTTTGATCATATTTCTGCCTCGTGTTTCAGAGCAGCTTCATTTCTCCCTAAGGCCATGGCGGCCATCTTTAGTTTTTTCCTGCTGAATGATGTGATGATGAACTGGACCTTACTGATGTGATGAAGAAGCAAAAAAGCAGACGAGATGCGTTCGAGTTTCTGTTAGTGAGATTAAATAATCAATATTGCAAATGAAAATGTTGTGTCGAGGCAGAAGGATCTCCTGTAGCAGTCTGTATTACAGCGGTACTGTAGAAGCCTCTGTTACCATGAAGCCTCTGTCACTGTGTAATGGAATGATGGGGAGCAGTTTGTCCTATTTTACGTTTGATGAAGAATCCTTTTGTTTCTTTTGTTGAAGCTGCTGCAGGGTTTGAAATCATAAACAGATTAATTATGCAGTCAATCATAACACATTATGAATTAGCTGACATGGTGCCTTCACTGACCAGGAAAACCCCCCCAAATAGTTTTAAAACTCCCTTTGCAACTTTTATAAAACATCAATTCTTCTTATTATTGCATTTCTCAAAAATACTAATCAAACATTTCATTATACGCCAACTAACCTTTTGATTTCTATTCATATCTTTATAAATATATGCTATGTTATTACCATCTATGACAAACACCCAGCTCTTTTCCTTCAACGCCTAACAGTCTTCTAAAGATCACCATAGAAACATTATATATTACAACATTTCTTTGTTTTTTAATAAATACCATTTGAAATGAAATGAAATGAAATTTTTATTCGAACATGATACAAGTATAAAAATAAGATAGTGCACAGTAACAAGAAGTGCATAAAAAAAGAAGAAAGATACAGTTTTTGTCTCAGTTAACATATCATGGTCGAAATGGGGTAGGAAGAAGTGAGAACTTATTAACTCCGACCCCCTAAGCACATGAAAACTTTACAGTCCTATCATCAAAGAAAAAAAAATAAAAATAAAAAATCAAAGTCAAAGTGGCAGTCAACAGTTACTAATATTTACATATACATTTTCCCTTATTATGCTGGTTTGTCTTTCCAAACCCTTACACCAAATTGTTATCTTCAATACACACATTATTGCTTTCTCTCATCCATATGTCTATATCTGTTGAAAATGACCTCCTTGTATTTTATTTTGAATTGTATTAAACTATTGCTTTGTTTCAAAATGCTTTGTTTCCATTCGGTCCCCCTGATACAAAAACATATTTTTTAATGAATTTTCTAACAATTTAATCCCTTAAGAGCCAGAATCAGATTTACATAATTGTGGCTCATATGAGGAATCTGGTTTTGTTTTTTAATCCTCAGTCTCAAAATATAACGTTTAATAAAGCAATGCTTTTATGTATCTGCAGCTATTTTTTTTCCATAATGTGAAAGATGGATTGTGAAACAGAAGAATTGTTGTGACAGTTAAAATTGCTTATTGTGTGAATTTTTTTTTGCACTGTCACTACGATCCTTCTGAAAAACAGATTTAGCAAGTAAAGTCTATTTTTCTGCTTAGTCATCATAAGTTTGTGAGAAAACAGTTTTTTTCTCTTCCGTCCAATAAAAAATAATTTACAAATCTGATTGGCATATAAAATCTATAAATACCTTTTGGCTGGGAAACATCAAAACAGGAAATTATGAGCAAATTTCAACCCTAAAGAATAAAATAGACACAAATAATAATATTTAATGGAACAAACAATTCTTGTTCTATTTAATTTAAAAGGCACATTTAAGATTTTAAAGTGGACAAAATTCAAAAAGCAAAACAAAAAAACTGTGAAAAGTTTAAGCTGGAGAAGCAGAAGTCAATGCTACAAACTGTTTGGCTGTCAGCTTTTATTGAGAAAAAAAAATAGAATTTTCATAGAAAGATACATTAAAGTTAGCATGAAGGCGGATTTAGCGCCTTTTCCGTAATATCTGTGAGATTCAGGTCCGTTTCCTGTCTGCTTCCTGTCGGCTTCCTGTTTGCGTGTGACAGGTGACGGCCTCCAGATCCAGTGCTACCAGTGTGAGGGTGTCAACTACGACTGCTCCACGCCCGAGTTCGTCGTTAACTGCACAGTCAACGTCCAGGACATGTGCCAGAAGGAGGTTCTGGTCAAACCTGACGGTACGACACCACTTGATAACTTAAACCCCCCCCCAAAAAAACAACATGGCTAGGGGTGCTAATGCTTCCTTCCTGGAGATTTAATTTGTGTTTTCTTCTATTCAGAATTGAGAATGCAAATGGCAAAGTGTCCAATTAGAGCTGCTAGCTTGTTCCGGCTGCTCATGTGGGAACATGAGTCAGCGTGGAAACTTACACGACCTCCAAACTGGGTTTCCTCTGAAGCCTGAGAACCAGGGAGACATTTTCTGCTGTTATGACATTTATTTCTTTTTTTGATTGTGCGAAACCAAACAAAGATAAACATCCCATTACATCTGCGTCGCATTCGCACCTTTGACTTTTTCTTTTTTAAAAGGTAACATGAAAAGACAGAAATTATTTTCCTAAAGAAGCCAGCTGTCACCTCTCTCCTTCCTTCCCGTCTCAGATACATTCCTCATGTCTGACTTACCTGGCCCCTCCAGGAGGTCAACACAATCTCCTGTGATTTTCGCTAGAACCGACATTGTTATCTGTTATTTCTCTCCTCCGCAGAGCTTCAAAGAAAGCTGATGTGTGTCCTCACAGCTTTACAGCAGTAGAAGCCTTTGCAGGCAACAACTACCAGTCAGTTCAATCTTTCAACTGGATAAATACATGTATCATTTCTTGTTGTGATATCTTTCTCAGCGCTTGAAAAGACTATCATAAAACATCTGAAAATCAGCCATTTTATATGGAATAGGCTAGCATTAGCTTCCAGTGGTTTAAAGTTAAAAATCAAACCAAAGAAAATGAATAACCCCCCTCAACAACAACAAAAAAAAAATACAAGGAGACAGTTTTACATTTTGGACTCTACTAGCTAGGTTAGCCCTTAAGCTAATTCAGCTAGCTAATGTTGACTTAGAATTATGAAACCATCTGAATTTGTTGAAATGCTATAGGACCATACTAAAAAATGTAAGTTATTCAATAACATGTGTATGTGGGGTTTCATAAGAGACAAACTGTTTATATATTCAAACATATTAGCTTTATCGGATACTTTCAGAGCTGCTTGGGAACTATTAACTTCCCAAGCCATTTACAAAACTCTAATTTAGCACAAAGCGGCAGAAGGTTGTGTTATGCTTTACCCTCCTGACAGTGTTCAAATTTATCTTAAATGAGAATGTTGAAGTCAACTCCAGTTAGAAAATGTAGTTATTGAAAACGGAACTTTTCCCTGCTGGTGTAAAATGTCCAACTTTAGCTCAAACAAATGCTGAAACCTCACAATAGGCTTTTAATGTAGTTATACTGTATCTGTCTAAATGTAACGTAAAAAGCGTAAAAAATAGGCTAATTTCAATCAGTCTGTCGCATTTCTTGAAACAAAAGCTAGTTGAGCTGTCTCAGTGATTAAAGGTATAGCACTGGAAATAGTTTTCATGTTACCTTAGCTTTGTTATTCTTTTAAGAGTACCACATATAGGGCTTATTTGATAAATTAGCATTAGCATTACTTGTAAAGAACAAGTCCTGATGCCATGCTAAAAGGGTAATGAGAATCTGTACATTTCTTTGCAGGTGATTTGCTGATGTATCAACATTAACTTTTAGCTTTTGGACACATTTAAGTATTTTCACTGTTAAAAAAGACGAATTGCTAAAAATAATCAGTTGAGACTTCACGTCGTATTTTTTTGCTTTTTGGAACTTTATTTAAAAGCAAATCCAAATAAATGTTTTTCAGATAACAGAAGTATATGATAAAAATGTTTGGGTTAATATTTCATTTAGGTGTCAAGAAATAATTTTCCTTACAGATGTAAAATTCCCTAAAACAATCGTCTTTCCATGACTTTTATGTCTACAACTAGATTAACCAAAAAAATGATCAGATGTGATTAAATCATTACTTGGGTTTTGTTTAGACCGTGTTCTCTATAGAGCTGCTTAGCTGGTCATTCTGTTTCTTTATTGCAAAAACAAGTTGACAATTATTGCTGTGGAATAAGGAAACTCTTCATCTCTCCATGCTGTTGGTGCAGTTAACACAGTCCGCCTGCTGTAACATAACAGATGTTGCTAATATGGAAGACCTGGACCTGATAACGGTCGGGCTGTCTGCCGTTTTTCTTTAAGCAGAAATATAGAGCCCACAGATAAATATCAGTTAATAAGATCAGCTGGAGGATCAACGTCTCCATAAGTCAAACAGAGCAATAAACTGCTGCGGCGCACCACAACAATGCAAAGCTACCTGAGTAATCTGATTACATTAGAGGAAATGTTTCTGTTCTGTTCAGGAACCCACTACAGAAAGTCGTGCGCATCGTCGTCGGCCTGCCTCATCACTTCCTCCGGCTACCAGCAGTTCTGCACCGGCCGGCTCAATTCGGTGTGCATCAGCTGCTGCAACACGCCGCTCTGCAACGGCGTCAAGAAGAAGCGGCCCGTCCTGTCGGCCGCTGCCTCCAGCAGGCGGGCCTTGCTCTTCCTCACGCCGCCCATGCTGCTCCACCTGACGTAGACGGGCCTCGGACTGTTGCGTAGAACCACACAGGGTAGATGTAACTCTTTTTCTGGTTTGTTGCTCACGAGAGCAAAGAAAAAAAAAGGAGCCTAATGTATCCCCTCAGTCATTTTGTGTTAATTATTAAGCATAGAAATAATTGCATCAGCTCCTTTGAAGCACAGTGGTGACAGGGTGATCCTGAGGGCTTGTTGGATCCACAATCATGCTAGTGCTACCAGCTTTTGAATCAGATATCTCAAGAAAAGGCTACTAAAAGCTTTGATCCCTAGAAGCCCAGCTGCTGTTCCTGCTTCAGGAGGTAAGAAGAAAAGCACGGCGGTGGCAGGGTGGTGATACAGGCTTGTTTTATATACCTGGGGCTGTTATTTGTCCATCCAGGGTGGAAGGAAGTTAGCTTGTGATTGTTTTCAAACCTTAATGCTGACGTTCTGTTCCAGGTGGGTCCCAGGGTCTGACCGGTGAACAGGTTTGGACTCTGGTTCCCAGTCCCCAGTCACCGGCGTCGCTTTTCGTGAAGTGGAGTGTAATCGGCATAAACTTTGGAACATTTCAGGCTTTTATTTTATGCTCTTATGGTTTGAAACGGCCTGTGGAGTTGACTTTATGTTAATATAGTTGTTATTTCTCAGAATTACACTTTATTTATATTTACATATATATATATATATATATATATACCCACTGCCAGGTGATATTTTATCCTTCTTTCATTGCAGGAAGTATAAAGGAGCCAAAATGCATCTGTTTAAGTTGCTGTTTATTAATCTACAGTCACATAATCGAGCTAATTAAATATAATAGAAATAAAATTTGTGGGGCATTTAGATGTCTAAGACATGAATTATTGTTATTATTTCAACGACAGCACAGCATTACGAGTGGAAAACAATAAATACGCCTCACAGCTTCAAATTGAACCTGCATGTTCCCTGGACTCCTTAAACTTTAAAAACATCAAATTCAAGGGGAACAATTTTAAAAAATAAGCACTTTCAATCTTTGTTATTATTTCCCCAACGCCTTACATTTCCACCTCACTCTGCAGGGTTTGAATGTGTTTGTGCTCGACGCGCCGTGGACAATAAAGTGTCAGATGTTATTTATTTGTTTGAGGCCGATTTGACAGTCTGTTTTTACAGTGCTCTAGTTATGGTAGAGGAGGGACGTCCATGGCTTCTTCTAAAGAGTCTTCTGTGAAGAGTAACGCTGTATTCTGCTGATGTGTGGTTTCAATAAATGTTGCAGACAAAACAGCTCTTAAATCGTGTTTGTGGCAAATCGGCAGAACATCCTGACGTTTCTTCATACTGATTCTTTTTCAACCCATTTGTTGTATTTATCATCCTCTGTAACATTTGAGATAAATTTGATATTTGAATGTTCTTGATTAAGAAAGTAGCGTCTTGTATGATCAACTTAATTCGCAATGTTTGAGTGAAATGGAGGCGGAGCTTTAAGTATTTGAAGCAATTCCAAGATAGCTGATTACAGCTGACATGCTTCCAACACAAACAATGGAAATATATGACTAAAACTTTGGATTCATAAGAAAGTGAAACGTTGAATTAGATGGAATCTAACAGACACCAACCCATCAAGGAGAATTTATATAGACGGTCGATCCTGTGCTGTCCAGCTGTAGCGGTAACTTCAACACCAATGACTGTTGTTGTGTTCAATGAGTGGAAAACATTCTGACGTTGATAAAATTCATCCCACTGCATTCACTGGCCTTATAGTCTTATCCTTGTAATTAGCACAGTTAGCCTCAGAGGACAACGGTCTCCTATAGATCTTTACTCTGACAATAGAAAAAAGTAAAAACATTTCAGATGTTTCATAACAGACGGAGGTTAAAAGGTCCAAAATAAGAAACTGTCCTGTACCTTGTTGATTCTTCCATTTTATCTCCTGAAAGTCTTGCTCTCTCTCGCTGTGACACAGCCTGGTATGGCTTAAAAAGGTGTGTTCACTGGAACAGGGTTCTGGTCACTGGACATTCTTTTGGTATATTTTTGTTTTTCATAAATTTTGCAGCCCTACTGAAATGTAAAAATGAAAACACACCCAGACAGAAACAGAACAACCAATCTGTTGGGAACCAAGGCGTTTAATCTGTCAGTCACCATTTCTTCCTTCCTGGTCTCTCTGGCTTCACCAGCTCTGATTCCTGCTGTTTCGGCATCTCCACATTGGAAGCACCTCCCCACAGGTAACCTGTAATCTATGTAGATCTTCTCTAAGTCTGTTGTTGAGAGCGTCATGTCTTCTGTCGTCATCTGTTGGGGCAGCAGCATCAGAGCCAGTGACCTAAAAAGACTCAACAACGTGACACAGAAGACTGGTTCTGTTCTGGGGACGACTGTGGAACCTCTGGAAATGATTCAAAGTTAAATAAAAAAAAACTATGGACAACCCTGACCATTCTCTTCATGAGACCGTCTCGAGAAAACAGTCTGTCTTCAGTTGGAGGCTTCTTCAGATTCAGTGCAGTACAGACTGCTACAGGAGATCTTTCCTCCCAACAGCCATCACCGTCTTCAATAACTCTTTAAAGAGTCTAAACTAATGAGTTACAACAACATTTAATTTATCTTCAGGATCAATAAAGTACTTTTTGAATTTGAATTTGAAATCATTTTGTTTCCCAGCATTGTCTGCTGGTGTTTTGGTTCAGGCCTGATGACTGACCTGTGTCTGTAATTACAGCCCTGATGATGGACACACAACAGAACCTCCTATTGGATTAATATGTTTCGTTTTCCAAACCACTGAAGAACTTGGAGCAGCGTGAACAGCATGATGGTTTAGCTATGGCTAAATAATGCAGGCGGTAGTTAGCGGCCGGCTGTGTGGAGGGCGTCCTGCCGACTGGATGACTGAGCATCATTAGGCCTGAACACGAAGGACGGCTGATGATCACAGCAGGAAAGTGCCGACTGCAGCTCTCCAGGGGCTAAGAAGCAGCAAAAACAGCAGATTATTAAAAATAATAAGACCCTCCTCTGCCTGGCTCTAATGGTCGTCGAGCCGGGCCCTGACAGCGGTCATACTTCAGCTGATGAGGGACCTCTGTATACCCAGCAGGGCCGGCTGCGGCGGAAAGAGGGCCGAATTATTTGTTTGTGTGTGGGCGAGGATCAAAAACCTCCAGGGAGTCAATTACCCCTCCATCGTCCTGCTGGAGGAAGCAGCCCTCACTTCCTGTGAATCGATGGGGGCGCAACCGCCGCCGCCGCAGCTACAAGGCCGGCTCTGGAGGAATTAGAAACTCTTTTAGCTGGATTAGGCTCCAGGCTGGATTTAGGGGCTCAAACACTAACCTTACTTTGGTAAGTGGGGGGAAACAGCGTTCTAGTTAAAGCAGCTCCAAAGAGGGATCATTTACAAGCACCTGACCTGCAAAAACGGTGTAAAAAATACAAAAACCTGCTATTCATAATGTTTTTTTTGTATATCAGTAAATGTTTTTAGAATCTATTCTCATTCGGTTTGTTTAGTAGATAAATTGATTCAAACTCTTGGGGGGGGGATCCTCATTTTAGACATGATGGGAGCTCTGCTGCCCTCTGGTGGACAACATTCTGATGTTCAAAAACATTCACCTGCTCATTTATTTTAACCAGACAGTGAGTCAGCTGATAGGAGATGGAAATGTTTTGATGCGGAGTCATGAGAGACAAGGTGAGTTGATGTTTAATGATGAAAGCTAAATCTGGGTGGAACTGAAGTGTTTTATTCAGTTTATTCCAACCTTCAAAACTTTTAATATACAATAAAAATGATGTTTACATGTAGACTTTAATAAAAACGCGCTGAAGGTATCAAAAGTAGAGTTTCTTCATCAGGTGCATTACCGCCACCTGCTGGTGGAAACAGGAGCCAGTATTAAAATCCCTTCACTCAAGCCTGAAATCTGGGATGTTAACAGGAATATTAGCTGGGAAAATCATCCCACATCCTTGTAACAAAAATAATGACAAATGTCGAGATGTAAGTTTATAGATACTATCTTTATACATACATAAACATTGAAAGAAACACTTTAAATCCCCAGTATTACATTAATGTTTTTATTCTTAATATTCTACTGATTCCTTTAAAAAATGTTAGGGTTTTTGAGACTTTAAATTTACACAGTAGTAAACTATTTTCAGACTTTTGCACCTTTGATGTCAGAGATGTTCTGCATGGTTTGACTGAGAAAGGCACAAATGAAAAAAGATTTAATAAACTGGCTGCATATGTGTTGAATTCTTGTGAATCTGGTCACCACTCATACGGTTTTAAATAACACTGTGGTCTAGTTGAGCTTGGTGGAGTTTCTGAGTTTTAAGTCCATAAAAGTGACGGGAACGCCTCATGAAGTCATGATTCTTTCAGAAGGCTACCTCAAAATGGCTGCCGTTCATAAATCTCAAAGTGGTAGTCATAATAAACACATTTTTACACTACGAGTTGTTTGTTTTTAATTGAATTAGCAGCCCACATAGTAATACATACCATTTTTCCTTTATGGCACTTTATGAGCCAGATCAGCTGCAGGTGCTGAGACAACACTGGCTATATAAAAGTTTCTTCTCCCATGAAGCTGAAATAAAAATCTGTTATTGATCAGGTTGTGATCCACTGCTGCTCCTTTGGTGCGTTACCATAGTTAGTTACCACCAAGTTAGACTCTATAACCACCACTGATCTAATCAAACTCAGTGTTTACATCCATGCTGGTATCTGTCTGTAGAGAAGTCTTGAAGCAGCAAACGGTTTCTGTCTGATGGAAGATCTGCTCACTCAGTTGGGTTCTCTCATTCAAGCTGCCACATGTCTCAACCTGAACCAGGATTTATTCAAATATCCACTTAAACATCTCAATCCTAGTTACAACATCTGAACAGGAACCTGCTGCTGTTCTGGTTCTTCTCTGTTAATAATGAAATATGAACTCTTCCAGCTTTCTGAAGGCTTTCCTTTGGAAATAACACAACTGCGGTTGGAGATTAAATGGTTTCTAAATCAGAGGAGTTCCATGTTCCTTCCAGCTTCACCTACAGGTCTGATTTAAAGTCTGCATTAAACCGACGGAGCAGCTGCTCTGACTGATGACCTTCTTCGGAGGCATTCAGGGACAGTTAGGAATATAGGACTCCTGTTATTCAGGATTTAGAGATGATTGCTCAAAGACTGACTGAACCTTGTCAAACTCTTTATTTCATAAATTTAGATTAAACTGTAAAACTGATGGTTTTTACAAGTTCAAATACAAGAAACCTTCCTCCCCCCAACCTTGACCCCCCCCCCCCCAAAATAAAATAAAATAAAATAAAAAGCCTCAACACAAAAAAACAGAACAGGAAACTTCTCTTAACTTCAAGAAATTTGCTACTCCCGACCAATAGGTGACACTGTGGTCAACATCACAATTTGGATGATAAATTTTACACCCGAAATCACATTGTCAGAAAACTTTAATTTTCAGACTTTTTATTTTTATTTTTTTAGATCTGTCTCAAAAAATGCAAAGCCTTTTGGAAAACTTTCACAAAACACAAATTTGTATATATGGATCAAACTACACAGAAAACAAATCGCAAGTTTTCAAAATCACTCGAGAAAAGCTTTTCGATAAACGATTAGTTAAGCAAACATCAAACATTGGTAACAAGTAGTTTGATGAAATTTGCAAAAAACCAGGTCCTGAGGTAAAGTATGGCTGCTATCCCACAGAGGCGTGGTAAAATATGTAAATGAAAGTTTATCACCTTTAATGCTTCAACAAAGGGCAAAGTAAGTATGGTTCATTAGAAGAAAAAAAGTCAAAAATCTGACTTGTTTGAAATGAAATGTTTTTTTATCATTTAAAAATGAATTATAAAAGACACCAGTTCATAGTGAACATCTAATTTATTTTCCTGATGGTTGTATATTAGTGATGCCAGCTGCTAATGCTGATTAATAATCATAAATAAATCTTTGATTGAGAGACATAAAGAAAGAGCTTGTAACTTATTGACTTGGTCCACTGTGAATATTGTGAACATTTTGGTACCATTCATGTATCTTCAGTGAATATTTTACATTTTGGCCGACTGCTTGCATAGTATATTGTCAGGGGCCTCCTCTGCACTTGAAAGTCCTACCAGCATTAAATTGTACATATTTCTTTATGAGGTACATTAAACACCATTTACAAACTTACTGCAGAGGAAACTCTGGTTGAGCCAATAGATCCTTTAAATGGATCTTCAACTTTGCAGTAAATCCAAATTGTTAAATGTGGAATTTGGATTTCAGCTTTTATACGGGTTATATAAATGGTGTTACTTTTCTGAAACAGACAACATGTAGAACATGCTTTCTACATGTAGTCAACATGTAGAAAAAACTAAACAACTAAAAATGATTGTACGTTTCCAAACCGGATCAGTTCTAAAAGTTTTAAGGCGCTTTCACACTGCAGGAACGGAACGGGACGGAATGGGTGTGTTCACATTACAACTTGGTTCCACTCGACCCCAAGCTTCCAGCAGCTGATTGGCCGCTGGTTGTTATGGAGTCCTACGTTGATTTCCCGCTGACAGCTGGCTCTCATTGTATTTTGTAACGAGTGGTATTTTTCTTCCGTATTTCTCCTTGCAATACGTAGAAGTCATTCAGCATTGTTGTCGTAGTAACTGTTAACCCGGCCCCAAGCGTTTCTGCTTAGATCCAGCAGCTGACTGGCCGCAGGTTGTTATGGAGTCAGACGCTGATTTTCGCCTCAATATCAGCCAATCAGCTGCTGGAACGCTTGGGGTCGGGTGGAACGCAAGTAGTAATGTGAACACACCCATTCTGCCCCGTTCCGTTCCGTTCCTGCAGTGTGAAAGCGCCTTATGTGACAAACTGAACGCCGCCAGGATGTTGAGACCAGCTCTGATCCAATACATCTTATTAAGGATAAAATCAACCAAACGTTTTCAAATTAATAGCCTAACAACATTAACAATCTCACTAATTGTTGTTTAAACAAGGCGTGTGCATTTCGGTACCATTATAAAATAAAAAGAGACTCAAAGATCCTGAAAACCTAATATCCTTTGAATCCTTTGTGTTTTTAACTAATCTCTGCTGGGTTTGTGGGGCCACCACGGCAACAAGTTGATCATTAAATGACAGTAATAAGGTAGTAGTGGTTTAGAGTCGATCGCCTTGTTTTACCTGACGACCTGAATACAGGTAATCTGACCTTTAGTGAGGGTACAGAATGGATAAAAGTTGAACTCCTGCCACAATCTTTGCCTCTCTTGGTTACATCCCTGAATTGTGCCAAGTGTGGCCCACATGCATACATGTATATGCATATAAAGTAAATATGACTCAGTAGTTCTTTGTGAATGTGGCCACCTTAGTTTCCCAGATTTTGGTCAACATGTGCCTCAACATTTGGTTACTGTTCCTTAGAGGTGGACCCACAATTTCTACTCCAGGAATAACAGTAGCACTTCAACATGTTTTCACTCAAAGTAAAAAGTAGCTGAATAAGAAATTACACAAGAGGAAAGAAGCATTTGGTAAAAAGTGTATACAAGTACTGAGTAACTGATCAAGTTATCAATTATTTCCTATCTAAAAAAATTGCACAATTAGAGGGCCCAAAATATAAAGTTCAGTGGAAATGTTGGTAATTTAAAGACAAAATTAAAAATTTGTTTAAATAGTGATGCTTCATAATAAAATGACTTGAGTAAAAGTAAAACGTTCAGCATAGTAAGAGTATTCCTAAAAGTTCATTTGAGTTTTAAAAAGTTACTCAACTATATTTGAGTAAATGTAATTATTCACTCCTAAACTCTGTCCTTCTGAGGAAACAGGAGAAGGAACTGTTAAGGAAATAAATTCATCTTGATATTAAACATTGTTTCAATTAACAAATAAGTCATAAATAACACCCAGAACATATTCTGTTATGTTTATTCAAAGGCGAAGGAACAGAATGACTGTGGAGGTTCTGGCTGAGATGGACCACAGCTGACACAGCAAACAGTGAGGAGAAACCGTCTGCACTGTGAGCAGCACCAGAACTCCTGATGGGTCCTTCAGGAAGAACCAGAGAGATGGACGACCTCCGCAGAGAAGAGTTCACCCAAACATCAGAGGAAAACATGAATGCTGGGGCTCAAACAGATCAGCCTCTTTTCTTAAACCCAACACACACAGGGTGTTGTGGCCTGATTAAAAACCTGCTAACTTCAATTTAACTGAAACACAGAATATCCAGAAATGTGATGAACTTCAGCTATAGAGTGAAAATAACACAATGAGATGAAAACATTTGTCTATATCACTCTGTTATACAGGACATTAACATTTTAAAGTGTTTGTTCCAGAGCACCTGATACAAACGATAGCATTAGCTCATCCATCAGACATTTACTGAGGCCTGAAACATGCAGGGCAGACAGACCTGAGGACTGACTGGTTAAACTATTTCACTGACACTTCAGATTGCAGATTTCCAATTGAAGGCGTCTCCAAGTGAACACAATTATTCAATAAACCAAACTGAGTAAAATAACTGTTAGGGTTACTATTAAGAAGCCAATATGTCATGTTTGCTCATTTCTACCTTGTCCTACATACAATGTACTCCACTCACTGTTTAGCTGCATTTTGAAGAACATTCAGTGTAATAAAACCAAAAAAATAAAACAGGTCAAAAACTTTCAATCTGTATTCTATTTTTGTAGCTTTGTTTTATTAAGATTCCTTTGTTTATTTTAAGCAACAAACAAAACATTTTATTGTCTCTGGGATGTGAAAACATGAGATTTGATTAACCCTCCTGTTGTCCTCTGGTCAAAATGACCCACTACTGTGTTAAACCCCCCAAAAAATCCACTAAATGTTATTTTTTTAAGTTGAGATTTTAAGACTTTTCCTAGATTGGCCCAAACAATAAAAAAAGTTACATTTTGCTTTTATTTACATTTCCATGTAAGCTGTACAAAAAAGGTACAAAGATGGTTTACGGGTCTAAATGACCCGTGAGGCAAATAGAGTTGAAATCAAGGTCACAGAGTTATTTACAAACCACAGAATGTAACAATGTTTTAGATGTGTCTCAGATCAATCAGTAGCAGAAGTAACAAGGCAAATCAGGTGGTGACCTCGCAGACTTCAGAAGAACACCTGTTATTTCAAGAGGTTATAAAGGTCCTGCATAACAGGACCCCAAATTGAGGCTGTAGGGGTGATTTTCTTACATGTCCAGCAAGACAACTCTGATTCAGAAGAGGAAGTAGAAGATGTATCCAAAGAAGATGGAGAGGAATACAACCCAGAGCATGATGAATTATCTTCAGAAGAAGAAGAAAACCCTGAAGCTGAAAGTGAGACTTACCTTTCATAAAATGGCAAAATAACATGGTCCTCAGTGGCAGATGACCCCAGGACCCACAAGGTATGCCGTTTCTCATGCCCATGATATTGTTTCTACATTCTACCTGTTTATAACACCAGCAGTAGAAAAATAATCCTGGAGATGACAAATCTGGAGGGTTTTCGCAAATATGGAGACAGCTGGAAAAAGATGGATGAGATTGACCTGTCGGCCTACTTAGGGCTGATAATCCTAGCAGGTGTATACAGGTTCCGAGGTGAGGCTGCAGCTAGTCTATGGGATGCAGAGGGTGGAAGGCCAATTTTAGGAGCCACAATGCCACTCAAACTCTTTCACACCTACTCAAGACTGATACGATTTGATGACTGTGAATCAAGACCAGTAAGACGTGTGATAGACAAACTTGCAGCCATAAGAGAGGTATGGGACAAGTTAATGGAGCGGTTGCCCTACCGCTACAATCCAGGGCATGATGTAACAGTGGATGAGCAACTGGTTCCATTCAGAGGTAATCTGTTTTCATATTTGTAATAAAAGCGATTTTCAATATTGATTTCTTTGACTGTTTTCTGTGACACTAATGCTAATGTCTTTTGACATGCTAATGTCTTTTGGAACAGGAGGGTTAAATTAGAACTTCACAGAGGAGAAGGGACACAGATTTCATAATAAACATATTTTGTTTATTCAAAACAGTGAAATACAGACGGTTCTTGTATATCAATGCTATAAGAACAGCCACATTTTTTAAAATGAAAGTGTCACCAGTGCATTTGGCAGAGTGTTCCTGCTCCAGAAAAGTGAAGGTCTCTGGTCATCCTGAAGCTGTGAGCCCACTGGAAACACTGAGACCAGAGGCCTGCAGGATGGTCTGCATCTGAAAACATACATGATGGAAACATTAATGAATGTGCTGCGCCAAAAAGCTGTACTTTTGACCTGGTGGCGATCACCATAACTGTCAATCAGTTATGGTAGATCTGTACTTTAGTTTGATGACCTAAATATGAGAAACTTCAGACTGACAGGAGTTGGGTTAAAGCCACGTCTTGTGAAGTTGGTATATTTTTCCTTAAACAGAATCCCTAGGAATCGCAAAACACCAGAAGTTGGACTAGAATTTATTTCAATGTCATTTGTGAATGTCAGCTTCTCATTTTCAACAGTGGAGCTTTAAAAGTCAAAAGGTAATATTGGAGAGAGTTTTATCGCATCAATATTTCCACTAAATAAATAGCATGTTTGATACAGGAACAGCCTCTCAGACTCAAAGCAAGATGCCAGAGAGCATAAAACTTTATACAATATATTTAATTTCACATAATTATTGTGGTAGAAGCCATTTGTTTGTTACTTAATGAAATATAGTCGCAGACGAACGAGGTAGTTAGTCCAAGTTTGTCGTTTATTGAACGTTCATAAACTACAGTAGCTGTGATGCATCCCAGCAAAGATAAACAAAGATAAAACAATGGGGATGACTTCTCTATTATTGAGAAAACCATCAGTTAATTTATATGGAGTTGTTGCTCAACAGTTCTGTATTAAACACCACTTCGTTACTGATCCTGTGTAGGAACAAAATATACAATTTGTCGTTATAAAAATGCCCTATTGTCATTGTTGGGGTTTGTTACTGCAGGCTCCAGAAGGGGTAATTCTGAGACGGCTTTAAAATAGGTTTATATCGACACATTTCTGATTTAAATAAACTGACGTTACTTTTCGTTGTCCTTTCACACGATGACGATATAAAAGACATTAAAAAAAAGTATTTTACTGTTTTAAAAATACCTGCATTTAACAATGCCGTCACGCTTAGTTTATCTTAATTTTTTTAAATGTTGGATTCGTGTCTTCAGTCCTGCACGGGGCTCAAAGGGCGCTGCCAGTTTGTTTGAATTGAAAAGTTTGCATTCAGAAACAGCGCCCACAAGCGTTAAGGAGGCAACATGACAATTACGGAGAAGACGAGCAGACAAGACTGGTTTTATATGGAGATGGCTCTCCATAGTTTTACACACCAAATCAAATAAACTGGGGCAGCAATTACTTTTGCTGTTTTCAGGATTCCTGTTTGGTAGGAGAAGAGGTGCATTAATATTAGCCTTTTTTTAGCTATTTTTTTCAAAGTTCCAAACAAGGGCACACATTGGCATGTCCTGTTTAAATTTCTACAGAAATGTTCTAGCTGGGGCCTGCAATAGCAATGCATAGCAGAGCAGTGCACTAACTTGCGAACTAGAGATAAAACCTTCAGTGCAGTGCAGGTTTTATCTGCCCAGCAAACCTATCAGATAACCTAAAATCTTGATAGGTTTGATCAAGATTGTACCGCAAGTTAGTCAGACTTACCATGCAGTTTATCTAAACTGCCAAGATCAATCACACACACGGCCTCCATACGGACAAAATATCTAAGTAAGGAAGTACAAGAAAAATCTCAAAGAACTTACAGGAAGAAATATCCGATCCTGTCCATTTCCTAACCGCCTGATACCTTTGGTAGTCCTTCACTGAAAATCATGAATCGCTCTTAGTCTGATCCCTCCCCAATGGCAACCTGCCATGGGAAGCCTCACTACTGGCTGAACCCCAAGACAAATTCTCCATCTGGGTCATTGGGATACTGAAACCCCTCCACCACGTTAAGGTGGCGATTCTGCGGAGGGGTCACCAGCAGGTCGCGATGGTTGTTTAAACCAAGGGATCCCCCCATCCTGAGCAAGCACAAGGCAACAGTGGAGAGGATAACTCCCTTTAAAAGGAAGAAACCTCCAGCAGAACCAGACTCAGGATGAGCAGCCATCTGCCGAGGCTGGCTGGCTTCAAGTTGGCGAAAATAAAAAAACGACCAAACAAAAAAAAAAAACAAAAAGAAACACATTAAAAATAAAACTGGAACTAAATGTCTGAAATGAGAAAAACATTAATTAATTACAAAATAAGATTGCATAACATATTAGAAAAAAGAAGAAGTACCTGTGATTAGTGTAAATGGTCCGCCCGCATCGTCGCCCCCGCCACATCCCCCCGTGGTGGCCTCGGCCCTCGCGGCCCCCAACCCTGTGTCGTTGCCACCCCGGGCTCCCACGCTTGCCGCCCCCCTGCGGTCGTTGCCCCCCTGTCGTGCCCCCTGCGGCCCCCCTTCCCTCCACGCCCCCCGCGGCTCCACTTGCCCCCCCCCCCCCGCGTCGTCCCTGCCCCCCGCGTGTTGCCCCGCGGCTCCAGCTCCGTCCCCCCGCGGCTCCAGCTACGCCCCTAGCGTGTCCCTCCTCTTCATATGTCGAATACTCCATGCACTCTAAAATTATAGAGGCATGTGTATTCCGGTTGACCCCAGTTGTTTTTTACCTTTAGACTGATGTGGCTGAAGGAATCCATTTTTTCTTCCTGTTAGACAAGAAACATGCATATTAGGAGTTTTAGATTGATAATCCATAGCTACAAATAGACAAGACAATGGAAACAAAGGAGATCTGCTTAAAGTGCATGGAAGCCCAGTTCAACTGTCCTTGCTGTAAATATATTTTGCATAGATTTTTTTCAAGATACCATGGAATTAAACTAATATCTTCCTAACCAGAAAACAAAATGTTATCTAGTATGACTGGAGGTTTATTTTGATTCTTTTCTTATCGTGATACAACAAAACTAACTATTTTGTGATAACAGATTGATAGATTTTGTTATAAGACATAATAAAAGTTGGTGTGAAGAACCTTATGGTTGTATGTTAGGAACAATTACCAATATTTATAACAGGGTCAGTCACTCTGGGCTTCTGTAGGAACTGTTGTATTTGGTTAATAAAATATTCATTTGACATATTTACAGGAAGTTTGAAGGTCTGTAAGCTGTCGCCATCTTCGTCATATTGAAAAGTTCCCAATAAACTCTCCCGATCTTCTAAATACTTCTTTCCCTGAGACAAAATTAGATAGAAATCCAGTTCATTATTTTCTTCTTTCTATATATGTGAAAGTTCGTTGGTGTATCTAAAAACATATCGTGACGGCATTGTTAAATGCAGGTATGTTTAAAACAGTAAAAAACAAGCAGAAAATTCAGTTGTGCACACAGAAAGTGTAAGTGTCACTGAAATTGTTTGTGTTGTTAGGGAATGTGGGTTTGTTTCTGGCGGTTGGGATTATGCATTTTCAGTTGTTTTTTAAGTTATCGCAAGATTTGTGTACATGTGGTTTGCGCTGCGAGACTCGGATGAACTGAGAAGGAGCGGAAGCCTGAAGGTGAGCCTTGTGTCTCGTGTTGTTATGGTATTTTGTAGTTATGTTTGTGATATTGGGTAAATTTATTGGTTGTGGTGTTTTAATTAATATTTTGATTAAGAGCAGATAACCAAGTAATATTCCGCTAAAGACCAACCTCCGAAGTGGCAGGCGGCCACGAGGTAAATGGTTGAACACGTGTCACCTGTCTGTCTGTAAATGTATATATGTCTAAAGCTTTGTGTTTTGTTATTATAGTTTTCACGGCATTTAATAAAGCCTGTCCAAAGAAAGCCGTGCCAGTGTTGTCACTTTGGAGCTACAGAAAGTTTGGATGTGATCAAGTGATGTCATACTAAATCATTGCTAACACATTTTAAAGCCTCTTATTCCACACTATAGGTGGACACATATAAGATACATGTGATGTTGCTTGACTTACATAGATAGAAAATTCCTTCGGTGCACTGGAGATGGTGAATGCACTCTTAGGAATGTGACCCAGGGACACGTGAGTAACAATGATTTGTGTGGGACAGTTTGATGGATAAGCGTCCTGGGAAGCCTGCAAAGGCCCAACAGTGTCCAGGAGTCAGATGATTTCTTCCCTGAAGACAGAGTACAAAACGAAGTTTAGGTGGGGTACCAAGACTGATTAGAAAAGAAAATCACAAACCCTAATATTTTTATCAAACAGAAATACCACTTTGCATGCTATTCATTTAATGTTCTGAGTGTTGTTCAGACCTGAATGGCTATACTTGGGCCTAGGGGTAGTTGATGAAAATTGATCCCAATCAATCTACATGTTCTGTTGTTGTGAAATGTTGCTGAAGTCAAATGGGGCACAAGTTTTGCACCTGCACAAAAAAACCCCCAGAAATATTGAGTCAAGAAGCCTTAATACTGAAAATTTGATATCTGGTTTATGATCTTATTTCTAATAGCTCACCTTGAGACTCCAGAGCAAAGTTTGGCCAAAGATCCGCTGGTGGCAGAAGGTAGTTGAATTTCTTTTTCATCTCCTGCTTCATCTCCTGCAGATCTTTGTGGAAAGGATCTGGGATCTTTTCTGGATCCTTAGGTAGAGACTGAAAGTTTGTCACAACATTTAAATTATCAGCTTGTTCTCAAGTTTGTTCAGGATATTTAAATCAGAGTTAATATTAGGAAGATAAAACCTACCATGTCCACTTTTGTGTCCACAGTAGCTGTAGTGTCCTCTATAGCTACAGTGTCCACTGTGGCTGTAGTGTCCACAGTTAGAGTAACAAAGGGCTCTGAAGATCGCAAGTACTGAGCAGAAAATAGGCAGCTACATCCTGGTGAACATGAGCAGAAGATGACAGTCAGTGACATAGCAAAGAAAATACAGACTTTCTACAACACTTGCAAATTGCTTGTGTGTGGAAGGAGATTATTTACCAAGAATGAGGAAGATGAGACAGATGATCCCATGATGTTGCACCAGAGAGACTATCTCCTCTTTTATATTGAAAATCCTTTCACTACCCTGGTAGCTGTCCAAACTGTCTCCATCTATTAGTCCCGTTCTTACTAAGCGTTTTTTTCGCGTCCTCCTGGCCCAAGATGGAAAAAATACAAATATTTAAATGTGCACATTGATCAGCAGATGACTGCATTAATCTTTCCATGTAATTTTACCTAAACATGTAAGTACTGTATGTATATGCATGTCATTTACAAATTAGGTATAGATGATACCTATTTTGTAAATGACAAATAGGGCAAAGACGAATAAAGACGAATTAAGAGTAATGAAAATTGTAGTTATCAATAGCAGAAAATAAAAATAAAAATTAAGTGTAATTTAAATACATTATTATATTTAAAATATATTTGAAGTATATTTAATTTTTAATATAATTTTGAAACGTAATTATATAATTATAAATTAACACTCAAAATATAATAATTATATCGAAATATAATATAAAGCTTTGAAATATGACATTTAAAAAGTATATTTCAAGTGCACTCTAAGTATACTTGAAGTTGTTCCAATAAAGTGCGTGTAGTATACTAAAGTATTCTATTAGTTGTAATTTAAACAATTTAAATACTACTAAAGTATACTAAGTACAAAATAAGTTGTTCCAAAATAGTACAGTTGAAGTACCTTGATAAAAGTATACTAAAGTATGTTAAAATTTAGTATACTAAAGTATGCTTTTTTCTTTACAAGGGTGTTAAACATAATAGCTAACAAAATGCTTAAATACCTGCTGACTCTCGTCTCTCGGTATGAGACTGTTCGTTCCCCATTCGAGTCGTAATATCCACAATTTGATAAACGAAGGCTTCTTTTCATCGTATCTGCACAAAAAGAGAAAAAACAAAGTCATGGAAGAGGAAGAGGGATCGCTGACTGTCACAAAGCATTTTAAATACACACGCATATATATATATATATTATATATATATAATACATATAATATATATATGACGTTGTTTGAGCGTTCACGGTGTCTGTAGTTCTCTAGATGAACGCGCTCTATGAAAGCGCTGTACAAGCGCGTGCTTGTTATGAGCGCTATCTGACGGGGTAACGCAAATCGACATAACACCTGTTGAGATGAGTCACCTTGCCCTGTGTGACAAAGTGCCCTCACACAGGGCACTTGAGACTTGTGACAAAGTCACACAGGGCAAAATGTGGGCGAAACTACAAGTGTAATTTCCCCCACTCTTGCAGATATTTGTGATTTTGAAGCTATGTAATGTGTTTTATTCGGTCTGTTCACTAATTGCAAAGAAAACATTTTTTAAGGAGAAGTGTTTTGCAAAGCATGTTCACTTGTCTAAGGCTAATTATTTAAATTAGGGTTTGCAGAATATTTTGTTTTTGCCCAGAGTGAAAATAAAATCAAGATAAAAGCGTTGAAGTCCTTAAGCATTGCAATTTAGCAAATTGTTAATATTGAGTACGGACAGGGGGCCCGGGGTTTCACCCATGATTCCAAACATGTTTGGATCGTCCCTGGACAGAAGGCCGATTTTGTAGCTGTCTTTACAAAGTCAATTACCAAGTCAGATTTCAGGCCGGATCACTAGCTGATCAGATTATTAATCTCCTATCAAAGTGAATTTAATATTTAACGTGAGAAAACCATAAACTGGCTTTAAAATGTGTAAAATGGCATCAACTATTTTGATGCCGTTTTCATGTTTACTCAATGAAGTTGTCAAATATACAAGAAAACTGTGAGAAGCACAACTGACACTTTTGATATTTGCTTCAAAAGTAGCTAAATTCTTTGATGTTGAGCTCAAAAACAAATTATTCACAGCCTTAAACAGAAAATGAGTTTGCATTTTGTTGATTCACCTCATCAATTGCTGAGGTGCATTTGTGTGTTATATGATTTTGAGTTGGGACACTCATTTTACATAACTACATACATACATAAAATAGGTCATTCACAGCCTGTAATGCATAAATTATCTCTAACATTCTGCCACAATTTCTTCAAAAGATAAACACAAAAATTACATCTGTTTTCTTTGTCTTAGTTAATAAACAGAAAATACTTACTTGGTTGCACCATCTTGAAGCTGAGCAGACACAAATGTGAGAATTCTGAGTAGAACTGCTCTCTTATTGACAAAGGTTCCAAAAGCCTTTTGATAGTCACCTTATGTGACTCATTAAGCAGGACAGTTCCGCATATAATTAACTGCTGGACTTCTTGAGACTGTTTAAAAACTAATTTTACATAATCTTACAGCAAAAATGAATTAATCTCTTATATTGTCAAATGAATATATCTTTCTTCAAATCAGACAAAAATGTTGTCAAAGGTTTCTTTTGTGACCTCTGGAAAAATTTCTTAATAGCTTTAATATATTTAAAATGACAGCAAGACAAATGATCTAGCTGAAGCAATCAATGATGAGTTTGAAATTAGATCAGAGTGTGGCATATGTATTACAAACGGTCTGTATATTTGCAGAAACATTACCAAGCGTGCAATCTAAGCAACAAACTATCTTTGACACATTTCTCTCTCTCTCTCTCTCCTGTTACCATGCCAACAAAAATTCAGGCAGTTAGGGGAAATTAAAGATTCTGAGTGCACTTATATTTTTGTCCTTTAAAAAATGTTCATCTTTGTAAGTATTTATGTGTTTTAAAGACACTTGAACTTGTGTTGTTTTTTCTTTGGTTGGTAAAATATGGAGCAGTAAAAAAAAAAAAAAAGCATACTTTCGTATACTAAATTTTAACATACTTTAGTATACTTTTATCGATGTACTTCAACTGTACTATTTTGGAACAACATATTTTATACTTAGTATACTTTAGTAGTATTTAAATTGTTCAAAATTACAACTAATAGTATACTTTAGTATACCTCACATACTTTGTATACTTAAAGTGTACTTAAAGTATACTTTTTAAATTTCATATTTCAGAGCTTTATTATTACATTTCAATGTAATTATTTATATTTGAGTGTTAATTATATAATAATTATGTCTCAAAATTATATTAAATATACTTCAAATATATTTTAACATTCCAATTTTAATTACAAAGTGTCAAAGGATTGTAAGAGACGACACACATGCAATGTATGCAGACGTTGTCATCCAACCTGCTTACATGAAGAGAGGAAGGAAAGACCTGTGGAGACAACAAATAGCTCCACTTCCACAGAAGACCATGCTAGTCAAGAAACACACAGAGTCATGTCCCATACATCAACACAGCATGCTTCTGCCACCATCAGTATTGTACCAGTACTTGTCTCTCCATTACAAGAACCGCACAAAGAAATACTAACATATGCAATGCTGGACACACAGAGTGACTCAACATTTGTGTTAGCAGATGTCATTGGCAGACTGAATGTGGATTTCCATCCAACAAAGTTGAAACTCAGTACTATGACTGCAGCCGACACACTTATTTCCAGCAAGAGTGTTCATGGTCTACAAGTTCGAGGACTTAACTCAGAGAGTTACATCCAACTACACCAAGCTTACAGCAGAGACTTCATCCCAATAGACAAGTCTTATGTCCCAACAAAAGAAACTGCATTGATGTTGCCTCATCTCAGAAGCGTGGCAGATAAGTTGCCACCCGTTCAAGACTGTGATATAGGGCTTCTCATTGGATACGACTGTCCAGCTGCCCTAGCTCCACTAGAAGTCATAACAGGTGACAAAAATCAACCCTTTGCACAAAGATCAGAACTAGGATGGAGTATAATAGGCTCATCAAACCCCCACCTAGACAGACAAGGAAGTCAAAGCTTTGTGCATCGGCTCACAGTAAAGGAGCTAGCAATCCCATCGACGACTGACATTTTAAAGATCTTAGAATCGGATTTCATGGAGAGAAACTATGAAGATAAATATGTGTCTCAAGACGATGTTTAAATTTTTTTAAAAGTTTCTCAGCAACAACATCACACAGAAAATGATGGGCATTACGAAATACCTCTCCCTTTCAAAGGCAACAGTCTGCCTAACCTACCAAACAACAAAAAACTAGCCCAAGTTCGCCTGCAGTGTCTTAAGAGGAAATTAAAGGCCAACAAACAATACTACGAGCAATACAAAACATTCATGGAAGAAACCATAAATAAGAGTGATGCAGAGCCTGCCCCTCAACATCTGAGGGAGAAACAGAGTGGTACCTTCTACATCATGGCGTCTACCATCCCAGGAAGCCAGATAAGCTGAGAGTTGTTTTTGACTGTTCAGCCAAATTCCATGGTGTTTCGCTTAATGACACACTGCTTACTGGGCCTGATTTAATAAATCCTTTGTTAGGATTCATTACTCCATTCACCCTTAGTGGAAAACTTATTCTTCAAGAGCTTTGTCAAAGAGGCATAGGATGGGACGATCCTCTCCCAGAAGATATAAAGTCACGGTGGGAGAAATGGATAAATGAGCTAACCCTAACACCAAACCATCTCATTATGATGAAGTCTAAGGTTGCTCTCCCTTCCCCTGGAGTGTTTGTCAAAGAGGACCTATATGCCCTATATGTCACAAAGAGGTGGAGGAGAGTGCAGTATCTCATTGAACAATTCTGGAGTCGCTGGAAAAAGGAATATTTGATGAACATTTCCATGAGACAGAAATGGCACTCAGCTCAACGCAATCTCAAGAAGGAGGACATTGTCATTATCAAAGACAATAACCTTCCAAGAAATCAGTGGCAACTAGGACGAGTGGTTGACACTGTTCAAGTCAGTGATGGATTGGTCCGTCGAGCCAAAGTCAAAGTTGGTGAACGAAAGTCAAATTCTTCTTCTAAACCTTCAATTATTCAGAGGTCAATTCAGAATTTAGTTCTTCTTTTGGAAGATTGATGAGAAAAGATGAACAGCTTTTGTACAACTTATTTATTTCATGGTAATTTTATGAAAACATATTTAGTCTACATTATTCAGTAGAGTCAAAAATCCTGTTCAATTCATTTAGTCTTTATGTATTACTTTGTTCATTCATTGTAACAGATTTGGTGGGAGTGTAAATGACTAACCGCTTAATTGGAGAGTTCTCCTTGTTCATTGGTCCAACAGTGACTCCTAGTGGTTAATGTATGCATTAATTCTAAAGAACGGTAGATTTTTCTTTGATTATTCTGGTTACCTAGCAACACCCTGCGAGATAAGACAACGTTAGATTATAAAGAAACCCGGAGAAAATCTTTAAAATAGCGCCCTCGGAAAGCAGAATGAGGTATAAATATATGTAATTGTGATTTGTGATAAGAAAGGTTATGGCTTTATTTAAGAAATAGTAGAATGTCGTGGTTTATAAATGAAACAGTATATTGACGAGTTAAAGGACATAACGTATTCTTTTATTGTATAACTGAATATTGATATGTTGGTTTTATACAACGATTCTGTATTCTTTTGTTTATACTACAGTTTTCACGGTGTCAATGGAAAGAAAGGTTGAGATTAAATTGTACCCGTTTGAAACTCCCTGCGTCTGGCTGTTCAGTTCGAGAGGCCGCTACAAACCCTTTTAAAATTTCTTTTTTCCATTAACCCGATTTCCTATTTCCCACTTTCATTAATCAATTTCTCACATTTCCCTTTTTTACTTACCCATTTTTATTTTCCCTATTTTTCATTTACCCATTTTTAGATAATCTCTTTTTCTATTTTCCCATTTTTCATTAATCTATTCTTTAATTTAACCCTTTTCCAATTTCTTTTTTCATTAACCCGATTTCCTATTTTTCACTTTCATTAATCAATTTCTCACCTTTCCCTTTTTTACTTACCCATTTTTATTTTCTCTATTTTTCTTTTACCCATTTTTAGATAATCTCTTTTTCTATTTTCCCATTTTTCATTAATCTATTCTTTAATTTAACCCTTTTCCAATTTCTTTTTCCATTAACCCGATTTCCTAATTCCCACTTTCATTAATCACTTTCTCATATCAAGGAAAGTGCCAAAAAAATCTAAAATCTGAAACGGAAAGCCTTGATTGGATTTAACTTGTTCAAGACGCATTTGCAGCTCAACTGTCATAGGATCAATAAGAACAAATTAGTGTCTGCTGCGTAAGTATTGCTTTGCTTTCTTTGTGTTTAGTGAATGAAAAAAAGAAAGTCAATAATAAACGTCCATTATGAAAACCTTTTAGCCAAGTATAGCATAATGGCAGCACCGATACAACATCTACATCCTGAAGCCTGTTTGTTACAGCCTTACATTAGCTGAACAGATCAACATGCAATATGCAGATACGGTACAGATCAATATGCAATGTGTACCGTATCTGACATACATTAAAGATTTTATTTTACCTGAAAAGGCTTTTTACTAAACTAAATCACGTTTTAACAAGATAGTATCACGTTTTAACGTGATAGCGCTCGAATTTTTTTTCCCTGCGTGATAGCAATGCGCTTCCGTAGTCCGACTTACCAGCCTTGCAAGAACAATAGGCGTCAGTGATCTTGTCCACAGCTATATTTATGCTGAGGGTCTGAGGATCTGCCGTGTTCCTCATCGACCGTTAGCATTTAGCTGCAACTCGCACAATGTTGGAGGCATCGCGTGGCTAAAACATCTTGATGTCGTCCAAAAAAGATGACATGAACTTGTTGGTTCACCTGTCCATTGTCGTGGCTGATATTTCGTGAAAATCCGGCAGATATGCTAAACTAATCGACTCAGAAATACTCTGCAGTCAGTCGACGCCATGTTAACTAAGGCTTTGGCTGTGAGACATGTAGTCCGAGGGGCGTTTCTGGGCGGGGCTTGGTAAGGTCCATAAGCTGAAGCTCATTAACTTCATTAGAAAATAGTGTTATTACTCCTGACTTTACTTTTCGTGTGGCGCTCAGACGGAACGTGTTTCAGTTCGCGGCTCTCATGGACTCAGAGCTTCACGTCGGGCTTTTTATAGTTTGAACGAAGCGACCGTTGAAGTTGGCTTACGATTGAGGTTCGGGACGCCTTCATAGCTACCAGCTGTGATCCAACTATAAGGATCAACTTTACTGAACATCGTAAGTGAACTGCAATATCCAGAGGCTCTACGGAGCATCGAGCTGAGAGCATGAGAGTGACGAGCCTTGGAGATCTGCATGGAGGACATCTTTCAGACATGGACGCTGCTGTCCGTCCAGGATCCTCCGGTTGCCCAGACGTTACCCGGTAAGCAGTGATGATGCTTCTTTTCCAACTAGTCATATTTAATCAATAGGGGTGATCAATTAGATCACGGAAGGTTTTGAGTTGATAATAGGTGACAAACTGAACGCCGCCAGGATGTTGAGACCAGCTCTGATCCAATACATCTTATTAAGGATAAAATCAACAAAACGTTTTCAAATTAATAGCCTAACAACATTTACAATCTCACTAATTGTTGTTTAAACAAGGCGTGTGCATTTCGGTACCATTACAAAAATAAAAAGAGACTCAAAGATCCTGAAAACCTAATATCCTTTGAATCCTTTGTGTTTTAACTAATCTCTGCTGGGTTTGTGGGGCGCAGGTGGTTGCCACGGCAACAAGTTGATCATTAAACGACAGTAATAAGGTAGTAGTGGTTTAGAGTCGATCGCCTTGTTTTACCTGATGACCTGAATACAGGTAATCTGACCTTTAGTGAGGGTACAGAATGGATAAAAGTTGAACTCCTGCCACAATCTTTGCCTCTCTTGGTTACATCCCTGAATTGTGCCAAGTGTGGCCCACATGCATACATGTATATGCATATAAAGTAAATATGACTCAGTAGTTCTTTGTGAATGTGGCCACCTTAGTTTCCCAGTTTTTGGTCAACATGTGCCTCAACATTTGGTTACTGTTCCTTAGAGGTGGACCCACAATTTCTACTCCAGGAATAACAGTAGCACTTCAACATGTTTTCACTTAAAGTAAAAAGTAGCTGAATAAAAAATTACACAAGAGGAAAGAAGCATTTGGTAAAAAGTGTATACAAGTACTGAGTAACCGATCAAGTTATCAATTATTTCATATCTAAAAAAATTGCACAATTAGAGGGCCCAAAATATAAAGTTCAGTGGAAATGTTGGTAATTTAAAGACAAAATTAAAAATGTATTTAAATAGTGATGCTTCATAATAAAATGACTTGAGTAAAAGTAAAACGTTCAGCATAGTAAGAATATTCCTAAAAGTTCATTTGAGTTTTAAAAAGTTACTCAACTATATTTGAGTAAATGTAATTATTCACTCCTAAACTCTGTCCTTCTGAGGAAACAGGAGAAGGAACTGTTAAGGAAATAAATTCATCTTGATATTAAACATTGTTTCAATTAACAAATAAGTCATAAATAACACCCAGAACATATTCTGTTATGTTTATTCAAAGGCGAAGGAACAGAATGACTGTGGAGGTTCTGGCTGAGATGGACCACAGCTGACACAGCAAACAGTGAGGAGAACCGTCTGCACTGTGAGCAGCACCAGAACTCCTGATGGGTCCTTCAGGAAGAACCAGAGAGATGGACGACCTCCGCAGAGAAGAGTTCACCAAACATCAGAGGAAACATGAATGCTGGGGCTCAAACAGATCAGCCTCTTTTCTTAAACCCAACACACACAGGGTGTTGTGGCCTGATTAAAAACCTGCTAACTTCAATTTAACTGAAACACAGAATATCCAGAAATGTGATGAACTTCAGCTATAGAGTGAAAATAACACAATGAGATGAAAACATTTGTCTATATCACTCTGTTATACAGGACATTAACATTTTAAAGTGTTTGTTCCAGAGCACCTGACGCAAACGATAGCATTAGCTCATCCATCAGACATTTACTGAGGCCTGAAACATGCAGGGCAGACAGACCTGAGGACTGACTGGTTAAAGTATTTCACTGTCACTTCAGATTGCAGATTTCCAATTGAAGGCGTCTCCAAGTGAACACAATTATTCAATAAACCAAACTGAGTAAAATAACTGTTAGGGTTACTATTAAGAAGCCAATATGTCATGTTTGCTCATTTCTACCTTGTCCTACATACAATGTACTCCACTCACTGTTTAGCTGCATTTTGAAGAACATTCAGTGTAATAAAACCAAAAAAATAAAACAGGTCAAAAACTTTCAATCTGTATTCTATTTTTGTAGCTTTGTTTTATTAAGATTCCTTTGTTTATTTTAAGCAACAAACAAAACATTTTATTGTCTCTGGGATGTGAAAACATGAGATTTGATTAACCCTCCTGTTGTCCTCTGGTCAAAATGACCCGCTACTGTGTTAAACCCCCCAAAAAATCCACTAAATGTTATTTTTTAAGTTGAGATTTTAAGACTTTTCCTAGATTGGCCCAAACAATAAAAAAAGTTACATTTTGCTTTTATTTACATTTCCATGTAAGCTGTACAAAAAAGGTACAAAGATGGTTTACGGGTCTAAATGACCCGTGAGGCAAATAGAGTTGAAATCAAGGTCACAGAGTTATTTACAAACCACAGAATGTAACAATGTTTTAGATGTGTCTCAGATCAATCAGTAGCAGAAGTAACAAGGCAAATCAGGTGGTGACCTCGCAGACTTCAGAAGAACACCTGTTATTTCAAGAGGTTATAAAGGTCCTGCATAACAGGACCCCAAATTGAGGCTTTAGGGGTGATTTTCTTACATGTCCAGCAAGACAACTCTGATTCAGAAGAGGAAGTAGAAGATGTATCCAAAGAAGATGGAGAGGAATACAACCCAGAGCATGATGAATTATCTTCAGAAGAAGAAGAAAACCCTGAAGCTGAAAGTGAGACTTACCTTTCATAAAATGGCAAAATAACATGGTCCTCAGTGGCAGATGACCCCAGGACCCACAAGGTATGCCGTTTCTCATGCCCATGATATTGTTTCTACATTCTACCTGTTTATCACACCAGCAGTAGAAAAATAATCCTGGAGATGACAAATCTGGAGGGTTTTCGCAAATATGGAGACAGCTGGAAAAAGATGGATGAGATTGACCTGTCGGCCTACTTAGGGCTGATAATCCTAGCAGGTGTATACAGGTTCCGAGGTGAGGCTGCAGCTAGTCTATGGGATGCAGAGGGTGGAAGGCCAATTTTAGGAGCCACAATGCCACTCAAACTCTTTCACACCTACTCAAGACTGATACGATTTGATGACTGTGAATCAAGACCAGTAAGACGTGTGATAGACAAACTTGCAGCCATAAGAGAGGTATGGGACAAGTTAATGGAGCGGTTGCCCTACCGCTACAATCCAGGGCATGATGTAACAGTGGATGAGCAACTGGTTCCATTCAGAGGTAATCTGTTTTCATATTTGTAATAAAAGCGATTTTCAATATTGATTTCTTTGACTGTTTTCTGTGACACTAATGCTAATGTCTTTTGACATGCTAATGTCGTTTGGAACAGGAGGGTTAAATTAGAACTTCACAGAGGAGAAGGGACACAGATTTCATAATAAACATATTTTGTTTATTCAAAACAGTGAAATACAGACGGTTCTTGTATATCAATGCTATAAGAACAGCCACATTTTTTAAAATGAAAGTGTCACCAGTGCATTTGGCAGAGTGTTCCTGCTCCAGAAAAGTGAAGGTATCTGGTCATCCTGAAGCTGTGAGCCCACTGGAAACACTGAGACCAGAGGCCTGCAGGATGGTCTGCATCTGAAAACATACATGATGGAAACATTAATGAATGTGCTGCGCCAAAAAGCTGTACTTTTGACCTGGTGGCGATCACCATAACTGTCAATCAGTTATGGTAGATCTGTACTTTAGTTTGATGACCTAAATATGAGAAACTTCAGACTGACAGGAGTTGGGTTAAAGCCACGTCTTGTGAAGTTGGTATATTTTTCCTTAAACAGAATCCCTAGGAATCGCAAAACACCAGAAGTTGGACTAGAATTTATTTCAATGTCATTTGTGAATGTCAGCTTCTCATTTTCAACAGTGGAGCTTTAAAAGTCAAAAGGTAATATTGGAGAGAGTTTTATCGCATCAATATTTCCACTAAATAAATAGCATGTTTGATACAGGAACAGCCTCTCAGACTCAAAGCAAGATGCCAGAGAGCATAAAACTTTATACAATATACAATTTTACAATTTATACAATATATTTAAACGAGCAGACAAGACTGGTTTTATATGGAGATGGCTCTCCATAGTTTTACACACCAAATCAAATAAACTGGGGCAGCAATTACTTTTGCTGTTTTCAGGATTCCTGTTTGGTAGGAGAAGAGGTGCATTAATATTAGCCTTTTCCATAAAATAATTATTTTAGCTATTTTTTTCAAAGTTCCAAACAAGGGCACACATTGGCATGTCCTGTTTAAATTTCTACAGAAATGTTCTAGCTGGGGCCTGCAATAGCAATGCATAGCAGAGCAGTGCACTAACCTGCGAACTAGAGATAAAACCTTCAGTGCAGTGCAGGTTTTATCTTCCCAGCAAACCTATCAGATAACCTAAAATCTTGATAGGTTTGATCAAGATTGTACCGCAAGTTAGTCAGACTTACCATGCAGTTTATCTAAACTGCCAAGATCAATCACACACACGGCCTCCATACGGACAAAATATCTAAGTAAGGAAGTACAAGAAAAATCTCAAAGAACTTACAGGAAGAAATATCCGATCCTGTCCATTTCCTAACCGCCTGATACCTTTGGTAGTCCTTCACTGAAAATCATGAATCGCTCTTAGTCTGATCCCTCCCCAATGGCAACCTGCCATGGGAAGCCTCACTACTGGCTGAACCCCAAGACAAATTCTCCATCTGGGTCATTGGGATACTGAAACCCCTCCACCACGTTAAGGTGGCGATTCTGCGGAGGGGTCACCAGCAGGTCGCGATGGTTGTTTAAACCAAGGGATCCCCCCATCCTGAGCAAGCACAAGGCAACAGTGGAGAGGATAACTCCCTTTAAAAGGAAGAAACCTCCAGCAGAACCAGACTCAGGATGAGCAGCCATCTGCCGAGGCTGGCTGGCTTCAAGTTGGCGAAAATAAAAAAACGACCAAACAAAAAAAACAAAACAAAAAGAAACACATTAAAAATAAAACTGGAACTAAATGTCTGAAATGAGAAAAACATTAATTAATTACAAAATAAGATTGCATAACATATTAGAAAAAAGAAGAAGTACCTGTGATTAGTGTAAATGGTCCGCCCCGCATCGTCGCCCCCCCCCACATCCCCCCGTGGCTCCAGCTCCGCCCCACTGGTCGTTGCCCCCTGCGGTGTCCCCCCCTGTGGCTCCCCAACCCTGTGTCGTTGCCTGCCGCGGCTCCAGCTCCGCCCCCCTGCGGCTCCCCATCCGCGTCATTGCCCCCTTCGCTCCAGGTTCGCCCCCCCCCCCCCCCCCGCGTCGTTGCCCCCCCCGTGTCGTTGTCCCCCTGCGGCCCCCCATCCGCGTCGTTGCCCCCCTGCGGCTCCACTTCGCCCTCCCCCGCGTCGTTGCCCCCTGTGGCTCCCCATCCGCGTTGTTGCCCCCCGCGGCTCCAGCTACGCCCCCCCGCGTCGTTGCCCCCCTGTGGCTCCCCATCCACGTTGTTGCCCCCCTGCGGCTCCAGCTCCGCCCCCCCCCCCGTGTCGTTGTCCCCCTGCGGCCCCCCATCCACGTTGTTGCCAACCTGCGGCTCCAGCTACGCCCCCCGCGTCGTTGCCCCCCGCGGCTCCAGCTACGCCCCCCCCGCGTCGTTGCCCCCCGCGGCTCCAGCTACGCCCCCCTGCGTCGTTGCCCCCCGCGGCTCCAGCTACGCCCCTAGCGTGTCCCTCCTCTTCATATGTCGAATACTCCATGCACTCTAAAATTATAGAGGCATGTGTATTCCGGTTGACCCCAGTTGTTTTTTACCTTTAGACTGATGTGGCTGAAGGAATCCACTTTTTCTTCCTGTTAGACAAGAAACATGCATATTAGGAGTTTTAGATTGATAATCCATAGCTACAAATAGACAAGACAATGGAAACAAAGGAGATCTGCTTAAAGTGCATGGAAGCCCAGTTCAACTGTCCTTGCTGTAAATATATTTTGCATAGATTTTTTTCAAGATATCATGGAATTAAACTAATATCTTCCTAACCAGAAAACAAAATGTTATCTAGTATGACTGGAGGTTTATTTTGATTCTTTTCTTATCGTGATACAACAAAACTAACTATTTTGTGATAACAGATTGATAGATTTTGTTATAAGACATAATAAAAGTTGGTGTGAAGAACCTTATGGTTGTATGTTAGGAACAATTACCAATATTTATAACAGGGTCAGTCACTCTGGGCTTCTGTAGGAACTGTTGTATTTGGTTAATAAAATATTCATTTGACATATTTACAGGAAGTTTGAAGGTCTGTAAGCTGTCGCCATCTTCGTCATATTGAAAAGTTCCCAATAAACTCTCCCGATCTTCTAAATACTTCTTTCCCTGAGACAAAATTAGATAGAAATCCAGTTCATTATTTTCTTCTTTCTATATATGTGAAAGTTCGTTGGTGTATCTAAAAACATATCACACCCTGAGATAAGCAGAAAATTCAGTTGTGCACACAGAAAGTGTAAGTGTCACTGAAATTGTTTGTGTTGTTAGGGAATGTGGGTTTGTTTCTGGCGGTTGGGATTATGCATTTTCAGTTGTTTTTTAAGTTATCGCAAGATTTGTGTACATGTGGTTTGTGCTGCGAGACTCGGATGAACTGAGAAGGAGCGGAAGCCTGAAGGTGAGCCTTGTGTCTCGTGTTGTTATGGTATTTTGTAGTTATGTTTGTGATATTGGGTAAATTTATTGGTTGTGGTGTTTTAATTAATATTTTGATTAAGAGCAGATAACCAAGTAATATTCCGCTAAAGACCAACCTCCGAAGTGGCAGGCGGCCACGAGGTAAATGGTTGAACACGTGTCACCTGTCTGTCTGTAAATGTATATATGTCTAAAGCTTTGTGTTTTGTTATTATAGTTTTCACGGCATTTAATAAAGCCTGTCGAAAGAAAGCCGTGCCAGTGTTGTCACTTTGGAGCTACAGAAAGTTTGGATGTGATCAAGTGATGTCATACTAAATCATTGCTAACACATTTTAAAGCCTCTTATTCCACACTATAGGTGGACACATATAAGATACATGTGATGTTGCTTGACTTACATAGATAGAAAATTCCTTCGGTGCACTGGAGATGGTGAATGAATTCTTAGGAATGTGACCCAGGGACACGTGAGTAACAATGATTGTGTGGGACAGTTTGATGGATAAGCGTCCTGGGAAGCCTGCAAAGGCCCAACAGTGTCCAGGAGTCAGATGATTTCTTCCCTGAAGACAGAGTACAAAACGAAGTTTAGGTGGGGTACCAAGACTGATTAGAAAAGAAAATCATAAACCCTAATATTTTTATCAAACAGAAATATCACTTTGCATGCTATTCATTTAATGTTCTGAGTGTTGTTCAGACCTGAATGGCTATACTTGGGCCTAGGGGTAGTTGATGAAAATTGATCCCAATCAATCTACATGTTCTGTTGTTGTGAAATGTTGCTGAAGTCAAATGGGGCACAAGTTTTGCACCTGCACAAAAAAAACCCCAGAAATATTGAGTCAAGAAGCCTTAATACTGAAAATTTGATATCTGGTTTATGATCTTATTTCTAATAGCTCACCTTGAGACTCCAGAGCAAAGTTTGGCCAAAGATCCGCTGGTGGCAGAAGGTAGTTGAATTTCTTTTTCATCTCCTGCTTCATCTCCTGCAGATCTTTGTGGAAAGGATCTGGGATCTTTTCTGGATCCTTAGGTAGAGACTGAAAGTTTGTCACAACATTTAAATTATCAGCTTGTTCTCAAGTTTGTTCAGGATATTTAAATCAGAGTTAATATTAGGAAGAGAAAACCTACCATGTCCACTTTTGTGTCCACAGTAGCTGTAGTGTCCTCTATAGCTACAGTGTCCACTGTGGCTGTAGTGTCCACAGTTAGAGTAACAAAGGGCTCTGAAGATCGCAAGTACTGAGCAGAAAATAGGCAGCTACATCCTGGTGAACATGAGCAGAAGATGACAGTCAGTGACATAGCAAAGAAAATACAGACTTTCTACAACACTTGCAAATTGCTTGTGTGTGGAAGGAGATTATTTACCAAGAATGAGGAAGATGAGACAGATGATCCCATGATGTTGCACCAGAGAGACTATCTCCTCTTTTATATTGAAAATCCTTTCACTACCCTGGTAGCTGTCCAAACTGTCTCCATCTATTAGTCCCTTTCTTATTAAGCGTTTTTTTCGCGTCCTCCTGGCCCAAGATGGAAAAAATACAAATATTTAAATGTGCACATTGATCAGCAGATGACTGCATTAATCTTTCCATGTAATTTTACTGTAGTGTAGTTATGCATGTCATTTACAAATTAGGTATAGATGATACCTATTTTGTAAATGACAAATAGGGCAAAGACGAATAAAGACGAATTAAGAGTAATGAAAATTGTAGTTATCAATAGCAGAAAAAAAAAACTAAAAATTAAGTGTAATTTAAATACATTATTATATTTAAAATATATTTGAAGTATATTTAATTTTTAATATAATTTTGAAACGTAATTATATAATTATTATAATTAACACTCAAAATATAATAATTATATCGAAATATAATATAAAGCTTTGAAATATGACATTTAAAAAGTATATTTTAAGTGCACTCTAAGTATACTTGAAGTTGTTCCAAAAAAGTGCGTGTAGTATACTAAAGTATTCTATTAGTTGTAATTTAAACAATTTAAATACTACTAAAGTATACTAAGTACAAAAAAGTTGTTCCAAAATAGTACAGTTGAAGTACCTTGATAAAAGTATACTAAAGTATGTTAAAATTTAGTATACTAAAGTATGCTTTTTTCTTTACAAGGGTGTTAAACATAATAGCTAACAAAATGCTTAAATACCTGCTGACTCTCGTCTCTCGGTATGAGACTGTTCGTTCCCCATTCGAGTCGTAATATCCACAATTTGATAAACGAAGGCTTCTTTTCATCGTATCTGCACAAAAAGAGAAAAAACAAAGTCATGGAAGAGGAAGAGGGATCGCTGACTGTCACAAAGCATTTTAAATACACACGCATATATATATATATAGACCTTGTTTGAGCGTTCACGGTGTCTGTAGTTCTCTAGATGAACGCGCTCTATGAAAGCGCTGTACAAGCGCGTGCTTGTTATGAGCGCTATCTGATGGGGTAACGCAAATCGACATAACACCTGTTGAGATGAGTCACCTTGCCCTGTGTGACAAAGTGCCCTCACACAGGGCACTTGAGACTTGTGACAAAGTCACACAGGGCAAAATGTGGGCGAAACTACAAGTGTAATTTCCCCCACTCTTGCAGATATTTGTGATTTTGAAGCTATGTAATGTGTTTTATTCGGTCTGTTCACTAATTGCAAAGAAAGCATTTTTTAAGGAGAAGTGTTTTGCAAAGCATGTTCACTTGTCTAAGGCTAATTATTTAAATTAGGGTTTGCAGAATATTTTGTTTTTGCCCAGAGTGAAAATAAAATCAAGATAAAAGCGTTGAAGTCCTTAAGCATTGCAATTTAGCAAATTGTTAATATTGAGTACGGACAGGGGGCCCAGGGTTTCACCCATGATTCCAAACATGTTTGGATTGTCCCTGGACAGAAGGCCGATTTTGTAGCTGTCTTTACAAAGTCAATTACCAAGTCAGATTTCAGGCCGGATCACTAGCTGATCAGATTATTAATCTCCTATCAAAGTGAATTTAATATTTAACGTGAGAAAACCATAAACTGGCTTTAAAATGTGTAAAATGGCACCAACTATTTTGATGCCGTTTTCATGTTTACTCAATGAAGTTGTCAAATATACAAGAAAACTGTGAGAAGCACAACTGACACTTTTGATATTTGCTTCAAAAGTAGCTAAATTCTTTGATGTTGAGCTCAAAAACAAATTATTCACAGCCTTAAACAGAAAATGAGTTTGCATTTTCGTTGATTCACCTCATCAATTGCTGAGGTGCATTTGTGTGTTATATGATTTTGAGTTGGGACACTCATTTTACATAACTACATACATACATAAAATAGGTCATTCACAGCCTGTAATGCATAAATTATCTCTAACATTCTGCCACAATTTCTTCAAAAGATAAACACAAAAATTACATCTGTTTTCTTTGTCTTAGTTAATAAACAGAAAATACTTACTTGGTTGCACCATCTTGAAGCTGAGCAGACACAAATGTGAGAATTCTGAGTAGAACTGCTCTCTTATTGACAAAGGTTCCAAAAGCCTTTTGATAGTCACCTTATGTGACTCATTAAGCAGGACAGTTCCGCATATAATTAACTGCTGGACTTCTTGAGACTGTTTAAAAACTAATTTTACATAATCTTACAGCAAAAATGAATTAATCTCTTATATTGTCAAATGAATATATCTTTCTTCAAATCAGACAAAAATGTTGTCAAAGGTTTCCTTTGTGACCTCTGGAAAAATTTCTTAATAGCTTTAATATATTTAAAATGACAGCAGGACAAATGATCTAGCTGAAGCAATCAATGATGAGTTTGAAATTAGATCAGAGTGTGGCATATGTATTACAAACGGTCTGTATATTTGCAGAAACATTACCAAGCGTGCAATCTAAGCAACAAACTATCTTTGACACATTTTCTCTCTCTCTCTCTCTCCTGTTACCATGCCAACAAAAATTCAGGCAGTTAGGGGAAATTAAAGATTCTGAGTGCACTTATTTTTTTGTCCTTTAAAAAATGTTCATCTTTGTAAGTATTTATGTGTTTTAAAGACACTTGAACTTGTGTTGTTTTTTCTTTGGTTGGTAAAATATGGAGCAGTAAAAAAAAAAAGCATACTTTCGTATACTAAATTTTAACATACTTTAGTATACTTTTATCGATGTACTTCAACTGTACTATTTTGGAACAACTTATTTTATACTTAGTATACTTTAGTAGTATTTAAATTGTTCAAAATTACAACTAATAGTATACTTTAGTATACCTCACATACTTTGTATACATACTTAAAGTGTATTTAAAGTATACTTTTTAAATTTCATATTTCAGAGCTTTATTATTATATTTCGATGTAATTATTATATTTTGAGTGTTAATTATATAATAATTATGTCTCAAAATTATATTAAATATACTTCAAATATATTTTAAATATACTATTAATATAATAATGTATTACACTTAATTTGATTTTTGATTTCCTGCTATTGATAACTACAATTTTAATTACTCTTAATTCATCTTTATTCCTATGTACCTATTTTGTAAATGACGTGCATAACTACACTACAGCACTTACATTGTTTTAGGCTAAAATTACATGGAAAGATTAATTGCACAAGATGCCCAAGGTAATTCAAATATTTTTTATTACAGACCTGTTAAAATTGCCCAATTTTACTCACAACTTTATGAACTTTACATAAATTATCATTTTACACATCAAAAGTGAACACATGAACATGAAAATTTAAGTGTGACAATAAAACATGACAGTGAGGCTCAACGACAGAACATTCCTGTTCACTGCACCTTACGGAAACCTACAAAAAGATCAATAGAGCAATTAAACAGAGAAAGCATTTGTATTTAAAGAGAACAGAAAAATGGAAAATAAAAAAATAAAACTTACAATTTCAAGACGTTGTGGACTCGCCATGTATGCGACATCATCAGAACTGATGATGATTGGGACCAGATGCCTGGGGTGGAAAAACATTTCTGGGTGTCTTTGCCTGTTTATGTTGGAAGTAGAAAAAAACATGTCAGCAATGTCATAGAGTCAGTTGATGTTGGAATTAACTATGAAGCTGTTTTAAGTGTGGACTTAAGGAGACAAACTACCTAAAATCTTTCCACCCATGATCTGAACACACTGATCCTTGCAGGGTGGTGAAGGGGGGCTGGTGGTGCTCATCTACAACAGCCATCAGATGAGAGGCAGGTTCACCCTGGACAGGTCACCAGTCCTTCACAGGGCCCTGAAAGTCAACAACAAATAAAAAAATGAAAGATAAATGTTAGATTAACAAGAAGAGAAAATTCTTTTCGCTACAATGAAAACTCATCGCAAGAGACCAGATCTTTCTGCAGTGAAGCTGACACCATCCGAAGCTGTCTCCTTTCGCACCAATGATCTCACACAGGTAAGATAAAGCATAAAGTTAAAACAGACAATCACAAGAACAAGGTCACAGCATAACTGAATTGGCGTAGTGTCAAGGGACAGTTAAAAAGCAGTTACAGAAAGGAAATAGAATGTCACTTCCAACAGAGAAAACAGAATATCCTGTTGCCATGCCGTTGAGTTCCAGAGAAAGAAAACTAACAGAAAAAGGCCAAGAGATGCACATCCAAGAGAACAAAAAACATGAGAAAGCGTTTCACAAAGTTTATGATTCTTGGAAGTGGGTAGCAAGAGAAACTAGGAAAAAACTAAAGGCCCTCTGTACATTAGAAGGACTCAATGATTTTCAGGAGAGCATTCAAGCAAAGTATGATGCTGTAAGACTGCAGTAGAACCCATTCACGTAACAGTAACACCACAGCAGAGATTGTCAAAAAGATGGAAGCCTGTGTTACACTCACAAAAGAAATCTCTGACCTCATAAACAATCGTATAGAGACTATTGATAAAGATTATAATAGTCATCTTGAGAAAGAAAGAGTAAGAGAAACATTAAACAAAGATGAATATGGATCTATCTTTGGTCACACTCAAACTGAAACCATAAACTCATCAAAGCCATCAGAGAGTTTAAGCAGACATTCCAGTTCATCTAGTACTAATAACAGCAAGGCAGATGCACTAGCAGAGCTTGCTGCTAAAGTGGAGCAATCAAAGGCCACAAAGGAAATTCAAGCACAGCAAGCACAACTCCAAAAATTATAAATTGAATGGAAACTTAAAGAGTCTAAAATGCTGTCAGAAATGAAGCAAAAGGAAGTGGAAATGCAACAACAGCTGGAAAAAGAAAGAGCAAAACTGCAGCAGTTAAAAGAAGAAAAGGAAATAGCTGTAGCAGTGGCTCGTGTGAGAGCATATGAGGAATTTGAACACTGTGAAAACAATGTTGAAGGAATTGAAGATATTAATTACAGAACTGACCCTGTCTTCTCTAGAGATAAACCCTGCTTAAATCCAGTTGCTGCATCATTCCAACCTTACCAATCAGCTCCTGAGGTGACAATAAATCCAGAAACATCCAATCTAGCTGAAGCATTCGCCAGCTCAATAAGTATGAGTCGCTTGCCAGTCCCTGAACCCACAGTATTTAGTGGAGATCTTTGAATTTTACTGATTGGAAGATGTCATTTATGACTCTTATTGACAGAAAGCCCATCCCAGCAAGTGAGAAGATGTTTTATCTCAGAAATTATCTTGCTGGAGAAGCACGCAAAGCTGTTGAAGGTTTCTTTTATCGAGACTCAAAAAGTGCATACATTGAAGCATGGAAAGTCTTACAAGACAGACATGGAAACGCATTTATTATACAGAAAGCCTTCCGCGACAAGCTTGCAAGATGGCCAAAGATCAACGCAAATGACTCACTTGCGCTACGTGATTTTTCTGACTTCCTCCAAGGCTGCAAAGAAGCAACTCCACATGTGAAGGGACTAGCTATCCTCATGATGTGAAGAGAACCATAAATTGCTCAAAAAATTGCCTGAATGGATTGTTCGTAAGTGGAGTCGAATAGTTGTAGAGAAACTTGATGGATCAGGTGATTATCCAGATTTTAAATGCTTCACAGAGTTTTTGAGCAAAGAGGCAAAAATAGCCTGTAATCCCATCGCCTCACCACTGTTTGGGGAAAATTTCAGGTTTCCAGATGACAGAACCCCAAAAAGAGCCAAAATGTTCAACACAAATACACAACAAAAAGGTTCCAGTCACGGGACACAAGATACAAATAGCTGTAAACCAAAATCACCTTGCTATGTTTGTAAAAGTGAAGCACATAGCATCACCGGGTGTCCTACTTTCGCTTCAAAAAGTGTTGAGGACAAAAGGACATTCATACATGAAAATCGGCTCTGCTTTGGGTGCCTAAGAAAAGGTCATGTGTCAAAGGATTGTAAGAGACGACACACATGCAATGTATGCAGACGTCGTCATCAAACCTGCTTACATGAAGATGGAAGGAAAGACCTGTGGAGACAACAAATAGCTCCACTTCCACAGAAGGCCATGCTAGTCAAGAAACACACAGAGTCATGTCCCATACATCAACACAGCATGCTTCTGCCACCACCAGAATTGTACCAGTACTTGTCTCTCCATTACAAGAACCGCACAAAGAAATACTAACATATGCAATGCTGGACACACAGAGTGACTCAACATTTGTGTTAGAAGATGTCATTGGCAGACTGAATGTGGATTTCCATCCAACAAAGTTGAAACTCAGTACTATGACTGCAGCCGACACAATTATTTCCAGCAAGAGTGTTCATGGTCTACAAGTTCGAGGACTTAACTCAGAGAGTTACATCCAACTACACCAAGCTTACAGCAGAGACTTCATCCCAATAGACAAGTCTTATGTCCCAACAAAAGAAACTGCATTGATGTTGCCTCATCTCAGAAGCGTGGCAGATAAGTTGCCACCCGTTCAAGACTGTGATATAGGGCTTCTCATTGGATACGACTGTCCAGCTGCCCTAGCTCCACTAGAAGTCATAACAGGTGACAAAAATCAACCCTTTGCACAAAGATCAGAACTAGGATGGAGTATAATAGGCTCATCAAACCCCCACCTAGACAGACAAGGAAGTCAAAGCTTTGTGCATCGGCTCACAGTAAAGGAGCTAGCAATCCCATCGACGACTGACATTTTAAAGATCTTAGAATCGGATTTCATGGAGAGAAACTATGAAGATAAATATGTGTCTCAAGACGATGGTTAATTTTATACAGTTTCTCAGCAACAACATCACACAGAAAATAATGGGCATTACGAAATACCTCTCCCTTTCAAAGGCAACAGTCTGCCTAACCTACCAAACAACAAAAAACTAGCCCAAGTTCGCCTGCAGTGTCTTAAGAGGAAATTAAAGGCCAACAAACAATACTACTAGCAATACAAAACATTCATGGAAGAAACCATAAATAAGAGTGATGCAGAGCCTGCCCCTCAACATCTGAGGGAGAAACAGAGTGGTACCTTCTACATCATGGCGTCTACCATCCCAGGAAGCCAGATAAGCTGAGAGTTGTTTTTGACTGTTCAGCCAAATTCCATGGTGTTTCGCTTAATGACACACTGCTTACTGGGCCTGATTTAATAAATCCTTTGTTAGGATTCATTACTCCATTCACCCTTAGTGGAAAACTTATTCTTCAAGAGCTTTGTCAAAGAGGCATAGGATGGGACGATCCTCTCCCAGAAGATATAAAGTCACGGTGGGAGAAATGGATAAATGAGCTAACCCTAACACTAAACCATCTCATTATGACGAAGTCTAAGGTTGCTCTCCCTTCCCTGGAGTGTTTGTCAAAGAGGACCTATATGCCCTATATGTCACAAAGAGGTGGAGGAGAGTGCAGTATCTCATTGAACAATTCTGGAGTCGCTGGAAAAAGGAATATTTGATGAACATTTCCATGAGACAGAAATGGCACTCAGCTCAACGCAATCTCAAGAAGGAGGACATTGTCATTATCAAAGACAATAACCTTCCAAGAAATCAGTGGCAACTAGGACGAGTGGTTGACACTGTTCAAGTCAGTGATGGATTGGTCCGTCGAGCCAAAGTCAAAGTTGGTGAACGAAAGTCAAATTCTTCTTCTAAACCTTCAATTATTCAGAGGTCAATTCAGAATTTAGTTCTTCTTTTGGAAGATTGATGAGAAAAGATGAACAGCTTTTGTACAACTTATTTATTTCATGGTAATTTTATGAAAACATATTTAGTCTACATTATTCAGTAGAGTCAAAAATCCTGTTCAATTCATTTAGTCTTTATGTATTACTTTGTTCATTCATTGTAACAGGATTTGGTGGGAGTGTAAATGACTAACTGCTTAATTGGAGAGTTCTCCTTGTTCATTGGTCCAACAGTGACTCCTAGTGGTTAATGTATGCATTAATTCTAAAGAACGGTAGATTTTTCTTTGATTATTCTGGTTACCTAGCAACACCCTGCGAGATAAGACAACGTTAGATTATAAAGAAACCCGGAGAAAATCTTTAAAATAGCGCCCTCGGAAAGCAGAATGAGGTATAAATATATGTAATTGTGATTTGTGATAAGAAAGGTTATGGCTTTATTTAAGAAATAGTAGAATGTCGTGGTTTATAAATGAAACAGTATATTGACGAGTTAAAGGACATAACGTATTCTTTTATTGTATAACTGAATATTGATATGTTGGTTTTATACAACGATTCTGTATTCTTTTGTTTATACTACAGTTTTCACGGTGTCAATGGAAAGAAAGGTTGAGATTAAATTGTACCCGTTTGAAACTCCCTGCGTCTGGCTGTTCAGTTCGAGAGGCCGCTACAAACCCTTTTAAAATTTCTTTTTTCCATTAACCCGATTTCCTATTTCCCACTTTCATTAATCAATTTCTCACATTTCCCTTTTTTACTTACCCATTTTTATTTTCCCTATTTTTCATTTACCCATTTTTAGATAATCTCTTTTTCTATTTTCCCATTTTTCATTAATCTATTCTTTAATTTAACCCTTTTCCAATTTCTTTTTTCCCATTAACCCGATTTCCTATTTTTCACTTTCATTAATCAATTTCTCACCTTTCCCTTTTTTACTTACCCATTTTTATTTTCTCTATTTTTCTTTTACCCATTTTTAGATAATCTCTTTTTCTATTTTCCCATTTTTCATTAATCTATTCTTTAATTTAACCCTTTTCCAATTTCTTTTTCCATTAACCCGATTTCCTAATTCCCACTTTCATTAATCACTTCTCATCCTTTTTAAGGATATATGAGAAAGTGCCAAAAAAATCTAAAATCTGAAACGGAAAGCCTTGATTGGATTTAACTTGTTCAAGACGCATTTGCAGCTCAACTGTCATAGGATCAATAAGAACAAATTAGTGTCTGCTGCGTAAGTATTGCTTTGCTTTCTTTGTGTTTAGTGAATGAAAAAAAGAAAGTCAATAATAAACGTCCATTATGAAAACCTTTTAGCCAAGTATAGCATAATGGCAGCACCGATACAACATCTACATCCTGAAGCCTGTTTGTTACAGCCTTACATTAGCTGAACAGATCAACATGCAATATGCAGATACGGTACAGATCAATATGCAATGTGTACCGTATCTGACATACATTAAAGATTTTATTTTACCTGAAAAGGCTTTTTACTAAACTAAATCACGTTTTAACAAGATAGTATCACGTTTTAACGTGATAGCGCTCGAATTTTTTTTCCCTGCGTGATAGCAATGCGCTTCCGTAGTCCGACTTACCAGCCTTGCAAGAACAATAGGCGTCAGTGATCTTGTCCACAGCTATATTTATGCTGAGGGTCTGAGGATCTGCCGTGTTCCTCATCGACCGTTAGCATTTAGCTGCAACTCGCACAATGTTGGGGCATCGCGTGGCTAAAACATCTTGATGTCGTCCAAAAAAGATGACATGAACTTGTTGGTTCACCTGTCCATTGTCGTGGCTGATATTTTGTGAAAATCCGGCAGATATGCTAAACTAATCGACTCAGAAATACTCTGCAGTCAGTCGACGCCATGTTAACTAAGGCTTTGGCTGTGAGACATGTAGTCCGAGGGGCGTTTCTGGGCGGGGCTTGGTAAGGTCCATAAGCTGAAGCTCATTAACTTCATTAGAAAATAGTGTTATTACTCCTGACTTTACTTTTCGTGTGGCGCTCAGACGGAACGTGTTTCAGTTCGCGGCTCTCATGGACTCAGAGCTTCACGTCGGGCTTTTTATAGTTTGAACGAAGCGACCGTTGAAGTTGGCTTACGATTGAGGTTCGGGACGCCTTCATAGCTACCAGCTGTGATCCAACTATAAGGATCAACTTTACTGAACATCGTAAGTGAACTGCAATATCCAGAGGCTCTACGGAGCATCGAGCTGAGAGCATGAGAGTGACGAGCCTTGGAGATCTGCATGGAGGACATCTTTCAGACATGGACGCTGCTGTCCGTCCAGGATCCTCCGGTTGCCCAGACGTTACCCGGTAAGCAGTGATGATGCTTCTTTTCCAACTAGTCATATTTAATCAATAGGGGTGATCAATTAGATCACGGAAGGTTTTGAGTTGATAATAGGTGACAAACTGAACGCCGCCAGGATGTTGAGACCAGCTCTGATCCAATACATCTTATTAAGGATAAAATCAACAAAACGTTTTCAAATTAATAGCCTAACAACATTTACAATCTCACTAATTGTTGTTTAAACAAGGCGTGTGCATTTCGGTACCATTACAAAAATAAAAAGAGACTCAAAGATCCTGAAAACCTAATATCCTTTGAATCCTTTGTGTTTTAACTAATCTCTGCTGGGTTTTGGGGCGCAGGTGGTTGCCACGGCAACAAGTTGATCATTAAACGACAGTAATAAGGTAGTAGTGGTTTAGAGTCGATCGCCTTGTTTTACCTGATGACCTGAATACAGGTAATCTGACCTTTAGTGAGGGTACAGAATGGATAAAAGTTGAACTCCTGCCACAATCTTTGCCTCTCTTGGTTACATCCCTGAATTGTGCCAAGTGTGGCCCACATGCATACATGTATATGCATATAAAGTAAATATGACTCAGTAGTTCTTTGTGAATGTGGCCACCTTAGTTTCCCAGTTTTTGGTCAACATGTGCCTCAACATTTGGTTACTGTTCCTTAGAGGTGGACCCACAATTTCTACTCCAGGAATAACAGTAGCACTTCAACATGTTTTCACTTAAAGTAAAAAGTAGCTGAATAAAAAATTACACAAGAGGAAAGAAGCATTTGGTAAAAAGTGTATACAAGTACTGAGTAACCGATCAAGTTATCAATTATTTCATATCTAAAAAAATTGCACAATTAGAGGGCCCAAAATATAAAGTTCAGTGGAAATGTTGGTAATTTAAAGACAAAATTAAAAATGTATTTAAATAGTGATGCTTCATAATAAAATGACTTGAGTAAAAGTAAAACGTTCAGCATAGTAAGAATATTCCTAAAAGTTCATTTGAGTTTTAAAAAGTTACTCAACTATATTTGAGTAAATGTAATTATTCACTCCTAAACTCTGTCCTTCTGAGGAAACAGGAGAAGGAACTGTTAAGGAAATAAATTCATCTTGATATTAAACATTGTTTCAATTAACAAATAAGTCATAAATAACACCCAGAACATATTCTGTTATGTTTATTCAAAGGCGAAGGAACAGAATGACTGTGGAGGTTCTGGCTGAGATGGACCACAGCTGACACAGCAAACAGTGAGGAGAACCGTCTGCACTGTGAGCAGCACCAGAACTCCTGATGGGTCCTTCAGGAAGAACCAGAGAGATGGACGACCTCCGCAGAGAAGAGTTCACCAAACATCAGAGGAAACATGAATGCTGGGGCTCAAACAGATCAGCCTCTTTTCTTAAACCCAACACACACAGGGTGTTGTGGCCTGATTAAAAACCTGCTAACTTCAATTTAACTGAAACACAGAATATCCAGAAATGTGATGAACTTCAGCTATAGAGTGAAAATAACACAATGAGATGAAAACATTTGTCTATATCACTCTGTTATACAGGACATTAACATTTTAAAGTGTTTGTTCCAGAGCACCTGATACAAACGATAGCATTAGCTCATCCATCAGACATTTACTGAGGCCTGAAACATGAAGGGCAGACAGACCTGAGGACTGACTGGTTAAACTATTTCACTGACACTTCAGATTGCAGATTTCCAATTGAAGGCGTCTCCAAGTGAACACAATTATTCAATAAACCAAACTGAGTAAAATAACTGTTAGGGTTACTATTAAGAAGCCAATATGTCATGTTTGCTCATTTCTACCTTGTCCTACATACAATGTACTCCACTCACTGTTTAGCTGCATTTTGAAGAACATTCAGTGTAATAAAACCAAAAAAATAAAACAGGTCAAAAACTTTCAATCTGTATTCTATTTTTGTAGCTTTGTTTTATTAAGATTCCTTTGTTTATTTTAAGCAACAAACAAAACATTTTATTGTCTCTGGGATGTGAAAACATGAGATTTGATTAACCCTCCTGTTGTCCTCTGGTCAAAATGACCCGCTACTGTGTTAAACCCCCCAAAAAAATCCACTAAATGTTATTTTTTAAGTTGAGATTTTAAGACTTTTCCTAGATTGGCCCAAACAATAAAAAAAGTTACATTTTGCTTTTATTTACATTTCCATGTAAGCTGTACAAAAAAGGTACAAAGATGGTTTACGGGTCTAAATGACCCGTGAGGCAAATAGAGTTGAAATCAAGGTCACAGAGTTATTTACAAACCACAGAATGTAACAATGTTTTAGATGTGTCTCAGATCAATCAGTAGCAGAAGTAACAAGGCAAATCAGGTGGTGACCTCGCAGACTTCAGAAGAACACCTGTTATTTCAAGAGGTTATAAAGGTCCTGCATAACAGGACCCCAAATTGAGGCTTAGGGGTGATTTTCTTACATGTCCAGCAAGACAACTCTGATTCAGAAGAGGAAGTAGAAGATGTATCCAAAGAAGATGGAGAGGAATACAACCCAGAGCATGATGAATTATCTTCAGAAGAAGAAGAAAACCCTGAAGCTGAAAGTGAGACTTACCTTTCATAAAATGGCAAAATAACATGGTCCTCAGTGGCAGATGACCCCAGGACCCACAAGGTATGCCGTTTCTCATGCCCATGATATTGTTTCTACATTCTACCTGTTTATCACACCAGCAGTAGAAAAATAATCCTGGAGATGACAAATCTGGAGGGTTTTCGCAAATATGGAGACAGCTGGAAAAAGATGGATGAGATTGACCTGTCGGCCTACTTAGGGCTGATAATCCTAGCAGGTGTATACAGGTTCCAGGTGAGGCTGCAGCTAGTCTATGGGATGCAGAGGGTGGAAGGCCAATTTTAGGAGCCACAATGCCACTCAAACTCTTTCACACCTACTCAAGACTGATACGATTTGATGACTGTGAATCAAGACCAGTAAGACGTGTGATAGACAAACTTGCAGCCATAAGAGAGGTATGGGACAAGTTAATGGAGCGGTTGCCCTACCGCTACAATCCAGGGCATGATGTAACAGTGGATGAGCAACTGGTTCCATTCAGAGGTAATCTGTTTTTCATATTTGTAATAAAAGCGATTTTCAATATTGATTTCTTTGACTGTTTTCTGTGACACTAATGCTAATGTCTTTTGACATGCTAATGTCTTTTTGGGAAAAGGAGGGTTAAATTAGAACTTCACAGAGGAGAAGGGACACAGATTTCATAATAAACATATTTTGTTTATTCAAAACAGTGAAATACAGACGGTTCTTGTATATCAATGCTATAAGAACAGCCACATTTTTTAAAATGAAAGTGTCACCAGGCATTTGGCAGAGTGTTCCTGCTCCAGAAAAGTGAAGGTCTCTGGTCATCCTGAAGCTGTGAGCCCACTGGAAACACTGAGACCAGAGGCCTGCAGGATGGTCTGCATCTGAAAACATACATGATGGAAACATTAATGAATGTGCTGCGCCAAAAAGCTGTACTTTTGACCTGGTGGCGATCACCATAACTGTCAATCAGTTATGGTAGATCTGTACTTTAGTTTGATGACCTAAATATGAGAAACTTCAGACTGACAGGAGTTGGGTTAAAGCCACGTCTTGTGAAGTTGGTATATTTTTCCTTAAACAGAATCCCTAGGAATCGCAAAACACCAGAAGTTGGACTAGAATTTATTTCAATGTCATTTGTGAATGTCAGCTTCTCATTTTCAACAGTGGAGCTTTAAAAGTCAAAAGGTAATATTGGAGAGAGTTTTATCGCATCAATATTTCCACTAAATAAATAGCATGTTTGATACAGGAACAGCCTCTCAGACTCAAAGCAAGATGCCAGAGAGCATAAAACTTTATACAATATACAATTTTACAATTTATACAATATATTTAAACGAGCAGACAAGACTGGTTTTATATGGAGATGGCTCTCCATAGTTTTACACACCAAATCAAATAAACTGGGGCAGCAATTACTTTTGCTGTTTTCAGGATTCCTGTTTGGTAGGAGAAGAGGTGCATTAATATTAGCCTTTTCCATAAAATAATTATTTTAGCTATTTTTTTCAAAGTTCCAAACAAGGGCACACATTGGCATGTCCTGTTTAAATTTCTACAGAAATGTTCTAGCTGGGGCCTGCAATAGCAATGCATAGCAGAGCAGTGCACTAACCTGCGAACTAGAGATAAAACCTTCAGTGCAGTGCAGGTTTTATCTTCCCAGCAAACCTATCAGATAACCTAAAATCTTGATAGGTTTGATCAAGATTGTACCGCAAGTTAGTCAGACTTACCATGCAGTTTATCTAAACTGCCAAGATCAATCACACACACGGCCTCCATACGGACAAAATATCTAAGTAAGGAAGTACAAGAAAAATCTCAAAGAACTTACAGGAAGAAATATCCGATCCTGTCCATTTCCTAACCGCCTGATACCTTTGGTAGTCCTTCACTGAAAATCATGAATCGCTCTTAGTCTGATCCCTCCCCAATGGCAACCTGCC